>OY755039.1:93476236-94109986 GCA_963576565.1 Aspidapion aeneum
GCTTGGCTTGGCTTGGCTTGGCTTGGCTTGGCTTGGCTTGGCTTGGCTTGGCTTGGCTTGGCTTGGCTTGGCTTGGCTTGGCTTGGCTTGGCTTGGCTTGGCTTGGCTTGGCTTGGCTTGGCTTGGCTTGGCTTGGCTTGGCTTGGCTTGGCTTGGCTTGGCTTGGCTTGGCTTGGCTTGGCTTGGCTTGGCTTGGCTTGGCTTGGCTTGGCTTGGCTTGGCTTGGCTTGGCTTGGCTTGGCTTGGCTTGGCTTGGCTTGGCTTGGCTTGGCTTGGCTTGGCTTGGCTTGGCTTGGCTTGGCTTGGCTTGGCTTGGCTTGGCTTGGCTTGGCTTGGCTTGGCTTGGCTTGGCTTGGCTTGGCTTGGCTTGGCTTGGCTTGGCTTGGCTTGGCTTGGCTTGGCTTGGCTTGGCTTGGCTTGGCTTGGCTTGGCTTGGCTTGGCTTGGCTTGGCTTGGCTTGGCTTGGCTTGGCTTGGCTTGGCTTGGCTTGGCTTGGCTTGGCTTGGCTTGGCTTGGCTTGGCTTGGCTTGGCTTGGCTTGGCTTGGCTTGGCTTGGCTTGGCTTGGCTTGGCTTGGCTTGGCTTGGCTTGGCTTGGCTTGGCTTGGCTTGGCTTGGCTTGGCTTGGCTTGGCTTGGCTTGGCTTGGCTTGGCTTGGCTTGGCTTGGCTTGGCTTGGCTTGGCTTGGCTTGGCTTGGCTTGGCTTGGCTTGGCTTGGCTTGGCTTGGCTTGGCTTGGCTTGGCTTGGCTTGGCTTGGCTTGGCTTGGCTTGGCTTGGCTTGGCTTGGCTTGGCTTGGCTTGGCTTGGCTTGGCTTGGCTTGGCTTGGCTTGGCTTGGCTTGGCTTGGCTTGGCTTGGCTTGGCTTGGCTTGGCTTGGCTTGGCTTGGCTTGGCTTGGCTTGGCTTGGCTTGGCTTGGCTTGGCTTGGCTTGGCTTGGCTTGGCTTGGCTTGGCTTGGCTTGGCTTGGCTTGGCTTGGCTTGGCTTGGCTTGGCTTGGCTTGGCTTGGCTTGGCTTGGCTTGGCTTGGCTTGGCTTGGCTTGGCTTGGCTTGGCTTGGCTTGGCTTGGCTTGGCTTGGCTTGGCTTGGCTTGGCTTGGCTTGGCTTGGCTTGGCTTGGCTTGGCTTGGCTTGGCTTGGCTTGGCTTGGCTTGGCTTGGCTTGGCTTGGCTTGGCTTGGCTTGGCTTGGCTTGGCTTGGCTTGGCTTGGCTTGGCTTGGCTTGGCTTGGCTTGGCTTGGCTTGGCTTGGCTTGGCTTGGCTTGGCTTGGCTTGGCTTGGCTTGGCTTGGCTTGGCTTGGCTTGGCTTGGCTTGGCTTGGCTTGGCTTGGCTTGGCTTGGCTTGGCTTGGCTTGGCTTGGCTTGGCTTGGCTTGGCTTGGCTTGGCTTGGCTTGGCTTGGCTTGGCTTGGCTTGGCTTGGCTTGGCTTGGCTTGGCTTGGCTTGGCTTGGCTTGGCTTGGCTTGGCTTGGCTTGGCTTGGCTTGGCTTGGCTTGGCTTGGCTTGGCTTGGCTTGGCTTGGCTTGGCTTGGCTTGGCTTGGCTTGGCTTGGCTTGGCTTGGCTTGGCTTGGCTTGGCTTGGCTTGGCTTGGCTTGGCTTGGCTTGGCTTGGCTTGGCTTGGCTTGGCTTGGCTTGGCTTGGCTTGGCTTGGCTTGGCTTGGCTTGGCTTGGCTTGGCTTGGCTTGGCTTGGCTTGGCTTGGCTTGGCTTGGCTTGGCTTGGCTTGGCTTGGCTTGGCTTGGCTTGGCTTGGCTTGGCTTGGCTTGGCTTGGCTTGGCTTGGCTTGGCTTGGCTTGGCTTGGCTTGGCTTGGCTTGGCTTGGCTTGGCTTGGCTTGGCTTGGCTTGGCTTGGCTTGGCTTGGCTTGGCTTGGCTTGGCTTGGCTTGGCTTGGCTTGGCTTGGCTTGGCTTGGCTTGGCTTGGCTTGGCTTGGCTTGGCTTGGCTTGGCTTGGCTTGGCTTGGCTTGGCTTGGCTTGGCTTGGCTTGGCTTGGCTTGGCTTGGCTTGGCTTGGCTTGGCTTGGCTTGGCTTGGCTTGGCTTGGCTTGGCTTGGCTTGGCTTGGCTTGGCTTGGCTTGGCTTGGCTTGGCTTGGCTTGGCTTGGCTTGGCTTGGCTTGGCTTGGCTTGGCTTGGCTTGGCTTGGCTTGGCTTGGCTTGGCTTGGCTTGGCTTGGCTTGGCTTGGCTTGGCTTGGCTTGGCTTGGCTTGGCTTGGCTTGGCTTGGCTTGGCTTGGCTTGGCTTGGCTTGGCTTGGCTTGGCTTGGCTTGGCTTGGCTTGGCTTGGCTTGGCTTGGCTTGGCTTGGCTTGGCTTGGCTTGGCTTGGCTTGGCTTGGCTTGGCTTGGCTTGGCTTGGCTTGGCTTGGCTTGGCTTGGCTTGGCTTGGCTTGGCTTGGCTTGGCTTGGCTTGGCTTGGCTTGGCTTGGCTTGGCTTGGCTTGGCTTGGCTTGGCTTGGCTTGGCTTGGCTTGGCTTGGCTTGGCTTGGCTTGGCTTGGCTTGGCTTGGCTTGGCTTGGCTTGGCTTGGCTTGGCTTGGCTTGGCTTGGCTTGGCTTGGCTTGGCTTGGCTTGGCTTGGCTTGGCTTGGCTTGGCTTGGCTTGGCTTGGCTTGGCTTGGCTTGGCTTGGCTTGGCTTGGCTTGGCTTGGCTTGGCTTGGCTTGGCTTGGCTTGGCTTGGCTTGGCTTGGCTTGGCTTGGCTTGGCTTGGCTTGGCTTGGCTTGGCTTGGCTTGGCTTGGCTTGGCTTGGCTTGGCTTGGCTTGGCTTGGCTTGGCTTGGCTTGGCTTGGCTTGGCTTGGCTTGGCTTGGCTTGGCTTGGCTTGGCTTGGCTTGGCTTGGCTTGGCTTGGCTTGGCTTGGCTTGGCTTGGCTTGGCTTGGCTTGGCTTGGCTTGGCTTGGCTTGGCTTGGCTTGGCTTGGCTTGGCTTGGCTTGGCTTGGCTTGGCTTGGCTTGGCTTGGCTTGGCTTGGCTTGGCTTGGCTTGGCTTGGCTTGGCTTGGCTTGGCTTGGCTTGGCTTGGCTTGGCTTGGCTTGGCTTGGCTTGGCTTGGCTTGGCTTGGCTTGGCTTGGCTTGGCTTGGCTTGGCTTGGCTTGGCTTGGCTTGGCTTGGCTTGGCTTGGCTTGGCTTGGCTTGGCTTGGCTTGGCTTGGCTTGGCTTGGCTTGGCTTGGCTTGGCTTGGCTTGGCTTGGCTTGGCTTGGCTTGGCTTGGCTTGGCTTGGCTTGGCTTGGCTTGGCTTGGCTTGGCTTGGCTTGGCTTGGCTTGGCTTGGCTTGGCTTGGCTTGGCTTGGCTTGGCTTGGCTTGGCTTGGCTTGGCTTGGCTTGGCTTGGCTTGGCTTGGCTTGGCTTGGCTTGGCTTGGCTTGGCTTGGCTTGGCTTGGCTTGGCTTGGCTTGGCTTGGCTTGGCTTGGCTTGGCTTGGCTTGGCTTGGCTTGGCTTGGCTTGGCTTGGCTTGGCTTGGCTTGGCTTGGCTTGGCTTGGCTTGGCTTGGCTTGGCTTGGCTTGGCTTGGCTTGGCTTGGCTTGGCTTGGCTTGGCTTGGCTTGGCTTGGCTTGGCTTGGCTTGGCTTGGCTTGGCTTGGCTTGGCTTGGCTTGGCTTGGCTTGGCTTGGCTTGGCTTGGCTTGGCTTGGCTTGGCTTGGCTTGGCTTGGCTTGGCTTGGCTTGGCTTGGCTTGGCTTGGCTTGGCTTGGCTTGGCTTGGCTTGGCTTGGCTTGGCTTGGCTTGGCTTGGCTTGGCTTGGCTTGGCTTGGCTTGGCTTGGCTTGGCTTGGCTTGGCTTGGCTTGGCTTGGCTTGGCTTGGCTTGGCTTGGCTTGGCTTGGCTTGGCTTGGCTTGGCTTGGCTTGGCTTGGCTTGGCTTGGCTTGGCTTGGCTTGGCTTGGCTTGGCTTGGCTTGGCTGGGTTCGGTTCGGTTCGGTTCGGTTCGGTTCGGTTCGGTTCGGTTCGGTTCGGTTCGGTTCGGTTCGGTTCGGTTCGGTTCGGTTCGGTTCGGTTCGGTTCGGTTCGGTTCGGTTCGGTTCGGTTCGGTTCGGTTCGGTTCGGTTCGGTTCGGTTCGGTTCGGTTCGGTTCGGTTCGGTTCGGTTCGGTTCGGTTCGGTTCGGTTCGGTTCGGTTCGGTTCGGTTCGGTTCGGTTCGGTTCGGTTCGGTTCGGTTCGGTTCGGTTCGGTTCGGTTCGGTTCGGTTCGGTTCGGTTCGGTTCGGTTCGGTTCGGTTCGGTTCGGTTCGGTTCGGTTCGGTTCGGTTCGGTTCGGTTCGGTTCGGTTCGGTTGGGTTGGGTTTGGTTGGGTTCGGTTCGGTTGGGTTCGGTTCGGTTCGGTTCGGTTCGGTTCGGTTCGGTTCGGTTCGGTTCGGTTGGGTTCGGTTTGGTTTGGTTTGGTTTGGTTTGGTTTGGTTTGGTTTGGTTTGGTTTGGTTTGGTTTGGTTTGGTTTGGTTTGGTTCGGTTTGGTTCGGTTCGGTTCGGTTCGGTTCGGTTCGGTTCGGTTCGGTTCGGTTCGGTTCGGTTCGGTTCGGTTCGGTTCGGTTCGGTTCGGTTCGGTTCGGTTCGGTTCGGTTCGGTTCGGTTCGGTTCGGTTCGGTTCGGTTCGGTTCGGTTCGGTTCGGTTCGGTTCGGTTCGGTTGGGTTGGGTTGGGTTGGGTTCGGTTCGGTTGGGTTCGGTTCGGTTCGGTTCGGTTCGGTTCGGTTGGGTTCGGTTCGGTTCGGTTCGGTTGGGTTCGGTTCGGTTTGGTTTGGTTTGGTTTGGTTTGGTTTGGTTTGGTTTGGTTTGGTTTGGTTTGGTTTGGTTTGGTTTGGTTTGGTTTGGTTTGGTTTGGTTTGGTTTGGTTTGGTTTGGTTTGGTTTGGTTTGGTTTGGTTTGGTTTGGTTTGGTTTGGTTTGGTTTGGTTTGGTTTGGTTTGGTTTGGTTTGGTTTGGTTTGGTTTGGTTTGGTTTGGTTTGGTTTGGTTTGGTTTGGTTTGGTTTGGTTTGGTTTGGTTTGGTTTGGTTTGGTTTGGTTTGGTTTGGTTTGGTTTGGTTTGGTTTGGTTTGGTTTGGTTTGGTTTGGTTTGGTTTGGTTTGGTTTGGTTTGGTTTGGTTTGGTTTGGTTTGGTTTGGTTTGGTTTGGTTTGGTTTGGTTTGGTTCGGTTCGGTTCGGTTCGGTTTGGTTTGGTTTGGTTTTGTTCACCCTCTAGAATCCCAAGAAAGAAGTTGGGAAAGTTTTCTTTTTTAAATAGGTTAGGAAAGAGACCCCTTAGTCGAACTGTTGCTATTTTTTAAATATATTATTTTTTTAAATATCGCTCTTTTGAACCGGGCCGCGCCAAAAATTACAAAATAATAAAAAGTCAAACCTAAC
Organism: Aspidapion aeneum; assembly: GCA_963576565.1. Classification (NCBI taxonomy): domain Eukaryota; kingdom Metazoa; phylum Arthropoda; class Insecta; order Coleoptera; family Brentidae; genus Aspidapion; species Aspidapion aeneum. Next base: position 93,481,554 of record OY755039.1, read on the forward strand.
TTAAACGATTAAAAAGCCCTTGCAAAATCTTCTAATAATAATTTTATTGGAGTTACTCATTTTTAAAATCAAAAACATACAATTCACAGTACACCACACACAAGCAGAATTTTTAAAAAAACCTTGTCATAACCCATTTGAATCGTCAAACCACTGATAGTTAGTCGTGACTATATCTGGGGGCACGGCAGTGCCCCGCCAAGTTCGCGCAACCATCTTTTCTTGAAACATTTCAGCCCATCTAAAACTCTACTTCGGTATGAGCTATGAAACTCAAAGTCATAGACCTTTATAGAGTTAACAATCACTTCAAGTTTTATGGACGTCCATAAAGTAGTAAAGTAGTTACGAAATTTCAAAAAACGTCGAAATTGCCACTCACTCACTCATATATAGATCATCAAAATTCTACTGTACTTCCAGACATGCTACAAAGCTGAAATTGGGCAGACTGATAGAAATTATGACCAAACCCTGGGAAAAAGTCAAAAAACCCCAAAATTCTGATTTACTCACCTCCCCTATCCATCTATCCTTCTTCAATCCATCTTTGGACATAGGCCTCCCCCAATATCTTCCACTCTTCTCTGTCCGTCGCCGTGTTCATCCATCTAGTTCCCACGTGTTTCTTCAAATCTTCCGCGCATCTCATTTGGAGTCTTCCCCTACTTCATAGTGTGAAAAGAAAATCCAAAGTTCCTTCACAACAAAAAATTTTTTATTTAAATTTTCAGGCTATAATTCCCAACTAGTTTCGAACATACAAGTTCATCTTCAGGGGACAGTAAAGATGGAAAACCTAACAATAAAGACAATATTTGTAGCAGATACATTACATAAAAGTTGGGTAGACTTACAATAAAGTGAAAATCACATACAAATGCCGGAATCCAACAATTTCTTAACATTTTCATCTTCCCCTACTTCTTTTATTTTCCCAAGGTCTTCAGTTTACAATACATTTGTTCCATTGATCGTCTTTCTGTGTGATATTATGACCGGCAAATTTCCATTTTAATTTTACTACTTCTCCTCTGACACCCCTTACTTTTGTTTTATTTCTTATCCATTCATTCCTTTATCTATCGGGCAGCTTTACATGTGACATTTGTCTTTCCATTGATCTTTGGGCTTTTGTTACCTTATCCATGTTTGATTTTGTAAGGTCTGGGATCCATAGGAAAGTACAGGAAGGATATTTTGGTTATACACTTTCGACTTGAGGTACTAAGGATATTTTTTATTTCTTAATATGTAGCTTAATTTATCGAATGCTGTCCAGGCCAATCTTATCCGTCTCTTGATTTCAGCTGTTTGCTTATGTTTTTTCAGTTTAATAATTTGTCCCACGTACATATGTATTCCTCTAATTGTTCTATTTTATTTTGGTTTATTCTGACCGTAAAATCTTTAGCTGTGTTTGTTATGGTTTTAGTTTTAGTGTAGTTCATATAATTTTAGCTGCTGTATCCAGCATTTTTATCAGTTCTTCTTTCTTGTTTGGTATTAAGGCGATATCATCAGCATATCTTAGGTGGTTCAAGAATTGTTCGTTTACTTTGAAGCATATTTCTTCCCAATCTAATCTTTTAAAAACATCTTCTAGGGCCTGGTTAAATAATATAGGGGATATTGTGTCACCCTGTCTGACACCTCTTTTTATGAGGATTGGCTGGGTTCCTTCGTGGATTTTAATTGATGTTGTTGCTTCGCTTTATATATATATTGGCTATTAAGTCTATATATCTGTGATCTATTCGGCTATTAATTAAAGATGCTTTTACTGTCTAGTGCTCAATGCTATCGAAAGCTTTTCCGATGTCTACAAACGCAATATATGGTGGAATGTTATATTCGTTGGCTCGTTCTATTAGGATTTTCATGGTTAATAAGTGGTCAACTGTACTGAAACCTTTTCTAAAGGCTGCTTGTTCCTTTGATTGATATGCGTCAAATTTTGTTGTTAGTCTATCTGTTAATATTTTCGTAAAAAGCTTATAAATTACACTGAGGAGTGTTATCGGTCGATAGTTTTTTAGGTCTGCTCTATCGCCTTTCTTGTGTAGAATAATGGTTATGGATTCTTTCCAGTTGTTTGGTATTATTTTTTCTTTTAGTATTTTATTTAGAAGAATATGAAGGGTGTTACCTACAGCTTTACCACCGTACTTGAGCATTTCTGCAGTTACTCCGTCTTTTCCAGGTGATTTGTTATTTTTCATTTTATTTCCGCTTTGCTTATTTCAGGTTGTACCTCTGAGTTTATGTTGATTATTTTTATTTGGAGTTTCTTCATGGTCTCTAGTAATGGTTCCCTTTTTGTTTGGTATAATTCTGTATAGAATAGTTGTGTGATATTTATGTTGTCCTCTATAACGTTAGTTTCGATGCCGTTACTAACCTTTATTTTAATTATTATATTTTCTGATTTTCGTCGAGTTTCTGACAGGGCAACAATGCCCCATTTTATCCTTGTCGGTTCTTCCTCCAGTTCATCTATTTTTTCGAAATGTTATATGTTCCTATTGTTAGTTTTATTAGTTTTTGTTTTGTTTTTGTGCGAACTTTGCAGATGCGATTGAGTCTGATGGATAGAAAGTCTCAGTATAAATAAAAAAAACTTGGCCTTACTTTTGTCTCAGTTCTTTTTACGTAATACCATTTTCGCGTACTTGGCTTTTTTTATATGAAATGTTTTTGTTCATGCTTAATTTTAAAAATAATTGCCATAGTTGTAATAGATGAAACTTATAGGTACTTATATTATGAAAATTATGACTATGCTAAAGTCTGCAAATAAACTAAGTTCGTAATTGGACCCAATCAGTTGTGAACAACTCAAAACTTTTGTACGGTCGCCCACTTTTTTAATATCATTTCAATCTTCTTATTTCGCCTGAAAAACCCGCAATTTCTGCGGGCTTTAAAAACCACTAAAAAAAATTGTTTATTGCATATTACGTTTAAAGACTTTGAAAAAGCTTTCCATAGCATTGAGCACTGGGCAGTAAAAGCATCTTTAATTAATAGCCGAATAGATCACAGATACACAGATTTAATAGCCAATATATAGCGAAAAAACAACATCAATCAAAATCCACGAAAGAAGCAAGCCAATCCGCATAAGAAGAGGTGTCAGGAGGATGATACAATATCCCCTAAACTATTTAGCCAGGCCCTAGAAGTGTTTTTAAAAACTTAGATTGGGAAGAAATAGGCATCAAAGTAAGCGGACAATACTTGAACCACCTAAGATATGCTGACGATATCACCTTAATAACAGATAAGAAAGAAGAACTGATAAAAATGTTGGAAGAACTGGATACAGCAGCTAAAAATATAGGCTTGAGTATGAACTACACTAAAACTAAAATCATAACAAACAGAGATTAAGATATCACGATCAGAATAAACCAAAACAAAATAGACCAAGTAGAGGAAAATACAGGGTGTCCCAAATAAAAGCAACTACATGGGGATTTCGGAAACGGTAGGGAATAAGAGTTTGTTTAAATGAGAAAAAAGTTGCGCTATTCTAAGCCCAATCAGATGCCGTATCAAAATTAAAAATATCTACAGGGGTTTTTAAAATATCGAGCAAAAACTAAAAATTGTGTTTTTTGAAGAATTAAATATCGCCGCCATCTTGCAAACAAATTTAATGAAATTTGGTAGTTTTATATAGGCAGCTAATTGAGCAGCAGTTAATTGAATGACATTAACAAATTGTTTTTAGGCCTTCTAGTTTTTTTGAAACCATAGCCAACTTTGTTATTTCTTACGACCGCCATATTGGATTTAGAGTATCAGTAAATAGAGCATAAAAGGAGCTTTTCAACCGTTTATAATAAGCGTCTTTTTTTTTTCTTTTAAGCTTTTATTTAGCATATTTGCTACAATTTTTTCTTAAATCAACTTAAAACTATACTTAAAATTCAAATTTATACAACAAATAAATAAATAGGTATAAACTAATACTATAATAATAAAATTTAATAACTTTATATAAATTGTATTGAAAATAAATATTTTTTTATACTTTTTTTAAATTTGGTTCATTTTTTTAATTGACACGTTTAATTTATTGTATTCACTCAAGCCTTTTGAAAATATTGATTTTTGAACAACTAATTTTGATATAGTGCTTAAATGAAAATCTTCTTTTGTCCGGGTATTGTAAGTATGATAATTATAATTTTGATTTATAAATTGTTTTAAGGAATCTGGTAGTAAATTATTATTAATTTTATAAATAAAAATACAAACATTATAAAATATTAAATTTTTTACATTTAGCCAGTTTAATTTCTTTAACATTGTTTTTATTTTGGTATATTTATCTGCATTTAAAATTATTCTCATTGCACGATTTTGTAAAATTTGTAATTTTTCCAGAATGTCTTCATTAGCTGCATATAAAATAGTTGAGCAATACAAAAAATATGGCAAAATTATTGTGTTGTATACACATTTTTTTATAAATAATGACTTATTCTTCCTAAATATCCAATTTTTTCTGCTATTTTCGAGATGATATTATCGTAGTATAAATTAAACTTTAATTTTGAGTCTACTATAATTCCTAGATATTTGAATGAATTCACGATTTCCAATTTTTCATTGTTTATTTGAATTTCTAAATTTAATGGATTACTTTTCAAATTTATTGTCATACATTTTGTTTTATTAACATTTAACTTTAATTTGTTCGTATTTAACCAATTTAAAACTAATTTTAAGTCAGAATTTAATAAATTAATAATATGTTCCAAAGAATTGCCTTTTAAGTAAATTAACGTATCATCCGCAAACATCTGAATTAAACTATATTTTAAAATGGATGGTAAATCATTTATGTAAAGAATAAATAATAATGGCCCCAATTTACTTCCCTGAGGTACCCCAATTTTGATTTCTTTTTTTGATGATAGTGTGTTAATTATTTTAGTACGTTGTTTTCTTTGGAAGGCGGAAAATGTGAATTCATTTAAAAAATAATTTTTCACTTAGCTGGCTGTGAAACAAATGCCGGAGTTGTGTTTGTTGTCATACCTGCGTAACTACCTTTCAAAACTTTGCCATTTATTTGATTTACATGCAAATTTTTAAGGCCCTTATCTTCTAATTTTTCTCTGGCTAAGAAATAATTTTTTAAAGTTTTTTGCATTTTTTTTTGCATTTATTATTTAATTTAAAATAAAACTGAAAAGCGATAATAAAGCATTGAATTAAGTCAGCAAATAAAACTGTTTGGTTTTCACTTTCTCCAACGTTGATCACGAGGATACGAGTGATCCCCGTCTGGAACACGTCCTGATAGTCAGGAACAAATGTTCCATGCCAATCCACGACCGGACCGGTTTCGACCTTTTGGGCCATCCTCAGGTGAATGTAGGCTATAGCTCCGTGTAGAGCATAAGTTGTGTGAAACCAGCAGAAACAACTACTCCGAGGGAAAATACCCCTACCGGCATTGAATTATACTGATGGTTTGAGGCTTTCGTTGGGAACTTGTTAAAACTGTTTGGTTTTCACTTTCTCCAACGTTGATCACGAGGATACGAGTGATCCCCGTCTCGAACACGTCCTGATAGTCAGGAACAAATGTTCCATGCCAATCCACGACCGGACCGGTTTCGACCTTTTGGGCCATCCTCAGGTGAATGTAGGCTATAGCTCCGTGTAGAGCATAAGTTGTGTGAAACCAGCAGAAACAACTACTCTGAGGGAAAATACCCCTACCGGCATTGAATTATACTGATGGTTTGAGGCTTTCGTTGGGAACTTGTTCAAACTGTTTGGTTTTCACTTTCTCCAACGTTGATCACGAGGATACGAGTGATCCCCGTCTGGAACACGTCCTGATAGTCAGGAACAAATGTTCCATGCCAATCCACGACCGGACCGGTTTCGACCTTTTGGGCCATCCTCAGGTGAATGTAGGCTATAGCTCCGTGTAGAGCATAAGTTGTGTGAAACCAGCAGAAACAACTACTCCGAGGGAAAATACCCCTACCGGCATTGAATTATACTGATGGTTTGAGGCTTTCGTTGGGAACTTGTTAAAACTGTTTGGTTTTCACTTTCTCCAACGTTGATCACGAGGATACGAGTGATCCCCGTCTGGAACACGTCCTGATAGTCAGGAACAAATGTTCCATGCCAATCCACGACCGGACCGGTTTCGACCTTTTGGGCCATCCTCAGGTGAATGTAGGCTATAGCTCCGTGTAGAGCATAAGTTGTGTGAAACCAGCAGAAACAACTACTCCGAGGGAAAATACCCCTACCGGCATTGAATTATACTGATGGTTTGAGGCTTTCGTTGGGAACTTGTTAAAACTGTTTGGTTTTCACTTTCTCCAACGTTGATCACGAGGATACGAGTGATCCCCGTCTGGAACACGTCCTGATAGTCAGGAACAAATGTTCCATGCCAATCCACGACCGGACCGGTTTCGACCTTTTGGGCCATCCTCAGGTGAATGTAGGCTATAGCTCCGTGTAGAGCATAAGTTGTGTGAAACCAGCAGAAACAACTACTCCGAGGGAAAATACCCCTACCGGCATTGAATTATACTGATGGTTTGAGGCTTTCGTTAAGAACTTGTTAAAACTGTTTGGTTTTCACTTTCTCCAACGTTGATCACGAGGATACGAGTGATCCCCGTCTGGAACACGTCCTGATAGTCAGGAACAAATGTTCCATGCCAATCCACGACCGGACCGGTTTCGACCTTTTGGGCCATCCTCAGGTGAATGTAGGCTATAGCTCCGTGTAGAGCATAAGTTGTGTGAAACCAGCAGAAACAACTACTCCGAGGGAAAATACCCCTACCGGCATTGAATTATACTGATGGTTTGAGGCTTTCGTTGGGAACTTGTTAAAACTGTTTGGTTTTCACTTTCTCCAACGTTGATCACGAGGATACGAGTGATCCCCGTCTGGAACACGTCCTGATAGTCAGGAACAAATGTTCCATGCCAATCCACGACCGGACCGGTTTCGACCTTTTGGGCCATCCTCAGGTGAATGTAGGCTATAGCTCCGTGTAGAGCATAAGTTGTGTGAAACCAGCAGAAACAACTACTCCGAGGGAAAATACCCCTACCGGCATTGAATTATACTGATGGTTTGAGGCTTTCGTTAAGAACTTGTTAAAACTGTTTGGTTTTCACTTTCTCCAACGTTGATCACGAGGATACGAGTGATCCCCGTCTGGAACACGTCCTGATAGTCAGGAACAAATGTTCCATGCCAATCCACGACCGGACCGGTTTCGACCTTTTGGGCCATCCTCAGGTGAATGTAGGCTATAGCTCCGTGTAGAGCATAAGTTGTGTGAAACCAGCAGAAACAACTACTCCGAGGGAAAATACCCCTACCGGCATTGAATTATACTGATGGTTTGAGGCTTTCGTTGGGAACTTGTTAAAACTGTTTGGTTTTCACTTTCTCCAACGTTGATCACGAGGATACGAGTGATCGTCTGGAACACGTCCTGATAGTCAGGAACAAATGTTCCATGCCAATCCACGACCGGACCGGTTTCGACCTTTTGGGCCATCCTCAGGTGAATGTAGGCTATAGCTCCGTGTAGAGCATAAGTTGTGTGAAACCAGCAGAAACAACTACTCCGAGGGAAAATACCCCTACCGGCATTGTTCGATAATTCCACCGTTATTATTCATGCAAATCCTGCATAGTTGAATTAGAGACATGCATGCATCTTTAACCATTTGTTCAGGAATTTCTTCTATGGCTTAAACAACGGCTGCCTCAAATTCTTCTATCGTATTATGAGTAGTAGAATAAACTTTATCCTTTAAGTATCCCCAAATACAAAAATGAAGAGGCGTAAGGTCCGGCGAACGTGCAGGCTAAGCAACTGGACCTCGATTTCCGATCCAGTTATTTCCATGTTGCTGATTCAAATTGTCGGTTATGATTATTTCATTATGTGGAGGTGCTCCATCTTGCTGGAACCACACGTTTTCTACATTTTGAAGAGGCAAATTTTCTAAAATTTAGTCAACGTAATTTAGTAGAATTTCTCGATATTGGGGCGCCGTCAAATTATTATGAAAAATGTTACATAGTATGTGTCCGTTTATAACTCCCAGCCATACATTCAAACCCCACCTAACTTAATGGTGCACCTCACGATTTAAGAACGGGTTTTCATCGGCCCAGTACACGTAGTTATGTCTGTTAAACACCTCGCAGTTTGTAAACCTGCTTTCATCGGACCACAGAACCTTAAGCGGAAATTGAGGGATTTCTTGCGATTTTTGTATGAACCAATTGCAAAACAAAGTTCTTCTTTCTAAGTCACCATATCGAAGTGCTTGACTAATATGTGTTGCATATGGATGATACTTACATTTTTTAAGAAGTCTTTGTGCAGTTGATTTGGGTACTTCAATTGTCAACGACACTTTGTAACACCAGAGCTTCAATATTTTCATCAGGTTGTCGATTACAATTTTGTTTTTAAAGGAACCATATTTAACTAAATTATTTCTAAGTATTTTGAAGTTAACAAACCTGGTTGTCGTCTTTCTGGATATCTCTGAAAGTACATATCTCAAGCTCTTCCAGCATTCTTATTGTACAAAATATAACATTCATACACATCTACTTTCTCCCAATTTGGAAACCTTTCCATGTTAAATTTGATTAATAATGTGACTCAAAAAAAAATCTAGAAACTTTAAAACTCCAACAAATGAATCAAATAAATGACAAAGTTTTGACAGATAGTTACGTAGGTATGACTAGAGTCCCTATATGTTGACATATTTGGAATATCCAAATATGTCAACATACAGGGACTCTAGGTATGACAACAAATGCAACTACGGCCTTTGTTTCACAGCCAACCAAGTGAAAAACAGTTTTTTAAATAAATTTTCATTCAAAGATAGCCTTGTTATACATGGTTGAAAAGTTCTTTTAATGCTCTTTTTATTGACGTATAAATTTAATATGGCGGTCATAAGAAATAACAAAGTTGGCTATGGTTTCAAAAAAACTAGAAGGCCTAGAAAAAATTTGTTAACGTCATTCGATTGGCCGTAGAAGCTTATACAAAACTACCAAATTTCTTTCAATTTGTTTGCAGCATGGCGGCGATATTTCAATTTATCAAAACACATAATTTTTAGTTTTTGCTCGATATTTTAGTAACCCCTGTAGATATCTTTACTATTGATACAGCACCTGATTGGGCTTAGAATAGCGCAACTTTTTTCCCATTTAAATGTTGTATGTCTTACCGTTTCCGAAATCCACAAATAGTTGCTTTTATTTGGGACAAATTATTAAAATAAAAAAAGAAATCCAAACGGCTGAAATCAAGAGACGAGTAAGATTGGCCTAGGCACCATTCGGTAAATTAAGCTACATATTAAAAAATAAAAAATATCCTCAATATCTTATAACGAAAGTGTTTAACCAAAGTATTCTTCCTGTGCTCACATATGGATCCCAGACCTGGAAGCTTACAAAATCAAACATGGATAAGGTAACAAAAGCTTAAAGATCAATGGAAAGACAAATGTTACATGTAAAGCTAACAGATAGAAAAAGGAATGAATGCTAAGAAATAAAACAAAAGTAAGGGATGTCAGAGGAGAGGTAGCAAAATTAAAATGGAAATTTGCCGGTCATAATATCAGACAGAAAGACGATCAATGGAACAAATTTTTGTAGACTGGAGACCTTGGGAAAATAAATGTAGTAGGGGAAGAAGCCAAATGAGATGCGCGGAAGATTTAAAGAAACATGCGGGGACTAGATGGATGCACACGGCGACAGACAGAGAAGCGTGGAAGATATTGGGGGAGGCCTATGTCCAAGGATTGATCGAAGAAGGCTAAATAGATAGATAGATAGAAAGAAAATCGTTAAATAAATCATGATGGTTATTTTCAACCATTCGGCGTTGCCATGCAAGTTTCTTTGTTTTCTATAAATGTAGCAAAAATAAGAGTATATTAATAAAATGGGCGAGTGTACTTTGATACGTCGGAAACACTCTGTATCTTCCCAATAATCCCCTCCCATAACGGAGTCATTTTTTAGGATTAAGCCCAGTCGATAAAATTTGATAAGTTATTGGTAAAGCTTTTCAGTCCTTGCTTGAGTGTACTTATACTTTTGAGCCAAGGGGAGATTTCCCGTTTTCGGGATAAAACCAAGAAAGGGAAATAACCGCTATAGAAAAGCCGCAATTTGGGGTTATCAGTTATCAGATTTAAGAAAATATATAATTTATTATGACTATGAAAGCAAAGTTCAATACACTTAACGTGTTTTCTTTATTTCCCGGCTCCGAACAGAGCCATAGAGTCCATTAATGCGCCAAATTACATTATATATAGCGTGGGCTTATGGTGAGCATGTCAAAAATTAGAAAAAAAAGTTGCACCGACCTGTATATCTTTGTTTTTCAAATGATTTTGAAACTTTTTTGTCGTTCTGTCTGTATGTCGTTCTGTATGTCTGTCTGTTTCTATGCCTGCGTGTAACGACCAACGCACATAACTCAAAAACTACTAGCCCGATTTTAATGAAATCTGTTACCTAGGTTGGGTTTAGGCTCTAGATGTTTCCATTTAAAAATAAATAAAATCCACCATACATGAGCGGAAAAAATGACGGATCTGATACCTTCCTAGCTAGCCTATTAGCACTAAGGACACACATCGTAAAGGCAAATCCTGTTTTAGGATGACTGAACTGTGAAGCCATAATATATCAGCCTTCAAAACAGTTTTATGGAAATATGTTGGAAACTAAAGCTCCTACGAAGTTTTCCTATGACGCAAATTATTGAGCAAAATGTAGTCTACTATATACCGACAAGGGCATCTTGATGCGATGCTCCGTTAAAAAATTAGCATTTATGGATTTCAATTAAAATCTAATTAGCTCGTTCGAACACTATTTAGTCTGAAAATTTTATGAAAATCGGTTTAGCGGTTTAGGAGCTATCGTGTTACGGACAGAAATGGGTAAAAATTACATTATACATTAGTCGTGTGAGTTTAGGTGCCCGTAAATTGTATTTAAAAAGTAAATGCTTATACTCGTCTTTTATAGTTAAATCTGCTGAGTTTTGGGGGAGCAAAAGAAAATCATTATTCCAAACGGGTATTAACAAAACATAATTACAAAAAAATAGAAAAACGTTATTGTTCCCTCTATTTTTGACGCATTTTAAAAACTGCATTGGGAAAAATTTTTAAACAAAAAAAATCAACAATCGAATTTTTAAATCACCCCATCCTCCCTTTATGACACCCCGCCATTATGGTTGGTTAACATTGAATTATATGTATATAGAGATCATTGTTGGTTAAATAGCTTTACCCACAGTGTGTCCACGAATTAGGTTCTGATTTTCTGACAATCGCTCCTGCTTGGTTTCAAACTAAGACATAAAGAAAATCAGCCAAATCAATTCAGTAGGCTGATTTGATGATGTAAGGTATAAATGGCAAAAAAATTTTGATTTAAATTCTGATTTGCTCCTGCTTGGTCTCAAACTATACAGTGGGGTTTAGTAGGCTGATTTGATAAAAGTGTTAAGAGTATAGTACCTTGATTTTAAAGATATCGTAAAATGTTTTAAAGAAGAGTTGTTTATCAAAATTTAAGGCAGATTCTCAATTTTGAAAAAAATCAGGTCACTTTGATTTAATAACTCGGTTATGAAAACTTTGTTTAGACGACTAATTATTATTTTTTTTTTAAATTGAGAATTAGGCGTAACTTTAATTTCTAAACAACTTTTCTTTCTAATATTTTTTGATATGTCTTAAAACAAAGGTAATTTACTCCTTTGACCTTTTATCAAATCAACCTACTAAACCACCCTGTATATTAATTGATTTGGCTCATTTTCTTAACATAATAGGTTAAGACCAAGCAGGAGCGATTTCCCATAAAATCAGAATCTAAACCACAAATTCGTTGTCATACCATTCTACGCTTTCTTAATTAAAAGATATTATTTATACAGGTATATAAAAACTAAGTTTTTTAAAGCATTTCAAAAATGTAAATTATGAAAAAAACTCTCAGGAATCACCGAAAGCGATCCTAAGATTTATCCGTATGTCTTTTTTCCTCCTCAAAAATGTTTCCAGGAAATTCTTTAAGAAGATAAGTATAGCTTTTTTATTTGCTGTCGGGCTGGAAACTTTTCGAAAAGAGAAACAAAAGTTTTTAAAATGTGCATGTATGTCTACATAGATAGATCTAAAATCCCTTCTTGCAAGTTTTTAAGAGTTTTATATAGTTTTTATATACCTGCAGGCAAGGGCGGTTCTAGAGTCAAATTCTGGGGGGGGGGTAATGGTCAAGCGGTGACTGTAAATTAGGGTACAGGAACAAGTGCACGTGGATAAAAGCGCACACGTAAAAAGCACACACGGAAAAAAGCGCACATAGTAAAACAGTGCACAATGAAATAAAGTTAAGCTTCTAGAATTCACATGTTCCATGTAAAAGAGTAACAGGTTAGGTTATTACACCATTTCGCCACAAAAAAAACGAGAGTACTTATATTAAAACTTTCATAAAATTTTGTGTTTTAAAAAAATTAAAATTTTGAAAATTTATGAAAACTTACACTAGCATACGAAATAAAAAAGTGGTCTGTACCGATAGTCTGTACCTTTGATCAGACCTACCTATCTATATAAGTTCTTCGGTGCGCTGAATCCGAATGCGTGGTTCATTTTGACCGTAGACCATAAAACTTTGAGAAAATAAAAACACGCAGCAATTTTTCGCGCAACAAAATAAGTTGCGCAAAAATCTGAAAATTGCAGTTATGCAAATGTATTTAAAAAATTATGACTCATCTAAACGTGGATTTATAAAGTAGTTCTGCACAGTGGTCACTGATTTTTTTTTAATTGAGGTTAGTCATATTTAGAGACCCTATATGTATGGCATAGCGACAAACTTATCAAAGTCAAATTTAATTAAGTCAAAGTCAAAGAAGGGAAATATCGGTCCTCTATACTCTAGCCTTGTTTAGAGAGAGGCACATTAAGCGTCTAAAAATAAAAGTAAACGATTTTTGACAAACATTTACATTACATTTAATGTTTGTTTATATGTTGCATGATTATTTATGTCACTTATTGCTGACAATATAAATTATTTTAGTGGAACGCCAATGAACCTGTCAAGAAAATAACATAACCAAAAAATGTGAGTTTGAGTGACTTTGATACGAGTCGTTAAATACCGAGATGAATTCCATCAAAGAAGCATGCGCCAAAATTAACGTCAAAATGTCTAATTTAAATTATTGGCGCGAATACCGTGATTGGCGCGAGATCGAAGAGCTTAACGTATAATAAAAAATTTAAGGTATAAAATAATGGTCAATTCTAATTTTTAGGTATGATTTTATGTCGGTTCCGGGTGGTTTTTTATAACCGGAGCGTTCAGCAACTTTATCATTGAAAATAAATTGAGATTTTTTGGTTAATTATGACAACTTTAAAAGCCAACATAATTTTTTTCTATCCATCACCATGTACATAGTGTCCCAAATTCAATGTTTTTGGGGGGTTTCAGGTATTTCTAGAGGGGCTAAAAAAAACTGATCCCCCTTTGCGACACTCAAATTTCAAAAGAAGCTTAAAGGTGAAAATCGCATTTTGATATAGCAAGCCGTTTTTAAACTACGGGGTGTTTTTAAAAAGTCTGCATTTTGGGAAGGGGTCTATAACTTGTTTATTTATTAATATTTTTTATTTCTGTGAGAACAGTCTTAAGACACTTTTTTAAGAGGAATTCAACTGTTAAATTAAATTTCATTTGTCACGTTTAGTTTTTGAGATATCACAGAAAATTAATTTTTCTTTATGGGAGGATCCCTTTATTTCATTATATTTTTGTATTTTTTTTATTTTTACCACATATTTTAGTTTGCTTAATGGGTTTAAAATATTTTAATATTATAAAATTATAAAAATATAAAAATAATAAAGAGGTGATTAAAAAATAAAAATAAAAAAGACAATAAAAAAATAAAATATTGAGTGTGATACATCATTTTAAAGGAAATTTTAAGCTGATTTTAAAAATCGAATAAAAAAAGAGTTATTCTGTAAGAAAAATAACAACTTTATGCAATATTTTAAAAACCAAAAGAGATAAATAAAAACCGTTTACATCTGTCAATTCTTCAAGAAAAGATCTATAAGAAAGCTATTTACACAAAAACAAAATTTTCATAAACAAAAAAGTTATAGACCCCCTCCCAAAATGCAGACAAAAACACTCCGTAGCTTAAAAACGGCTTGCTATATCTAAATGATGTTTTCACCTTTAGGCTTCTCTTGAAATTTGAGCGTCGCAAAGGGGGGTCAGTTTTTTTCTATCTCCCCTAGAAATACCCGACACCACAAAAAACAACGAATTTGGGACACCCTGTACAGGGTGTGACAATGAAGTCGATTTTTTGAGAGGGAACACCCTGTATATTTTTGCATTTTAAGATTCGTCTTTTCTTTCTGATTTCAAAAATATACAATATCTACGTGCTGCGATTAATATTTTTTGAGGTATATGCAGTATTTCTTCTATATGATCTTATGCATTTCACGTTTATTTTGTTTTGCCATGGGAGTATTGACTCTCAACTCCAATGTTTCTTCAAGTATTTCTTGATTGTGTTTGTATTTCAAATCATCACACAGATCCAAGTTTTTTGGGAAGGAGCATTTACATTCTAGGCATCTAAACATAAAAACACTTTCTGCATATGAATACCTTTGTTTTTGTATGCCATGTTTACTTTGACAGTGTTTATTCAAATTAAATTGGGCACTAAATAATTTGTCACACAACTTGCACGTCACCTGCATTTTCACAGCACAAAAACGACGAATTTTCATAAAAAAGAACTGGAAATTATTAAAGTTTTGCTGTATAAAACCATACTGAAATATCTCTCAGTTGATTGGTTGGCAGAAGTGACAGAACAACGCTTGCGCACGTCTTGGAATTCATCTCGGTATTTAACGACTCGTACTTTGATGGGTGCCTCGCATTTTTAATATATCTCATACATACCGGGCCTATAGGCTTATCTAGTATAATGTAAATTTTTTATTTAATGACAATATTTAGATAGCGCACCGAAAAACATACAGATACGTACCACTCATTGAGTTGTATAACGCCCTAACAGGGCGTTAGAGACGGAAAGACAAGGCATTTTTTATTGACCCTATCCAATTTGGTTCCTATGGTCGGGTATTTCTTTTACAATAAAAACAGAGATAGACATTATTGAACATGTGAAACGGACAAAGATAGGGTGATTTTGCATGCTAATAATACCCTAGATAATATAAGGGTACTTTTATCTCTTTCACACTGACGGCATAAGTGCGACAGAAAAGCAGCTGGCTACCTTTAATCCACCTGCCGTATTTTGAGTGATTCTACCTGTTAGTCCGTGTATACAGGGAAAACTGAAAGACAATGTTGTCTAAGTACGGAAATGATTTTTTTTTGAATTTTGTGCGGGAATATTACAAAAAGAAATCTTAAAACGTTTAAAAACAAGTTTAGAAGTAACTATTTGAGTTTAAACATGGTCCAAAATTGTTTTTTGTGCAAAAGAAGAAAAAAAATCCATAAAAAAACAACATTTCATGGGTAAGTCGTCTTGACGGATAGTTTTTCCTAAAACACGAGAAAGTTCAGTAGCGTCACGATAGATAGTTTTTTCTGCGACCGTGCGATTTTACCCTCACACATTTTGATTCAGAAAGTGTCACTTCCCCGCACTTTTTTTTGCATTGCATGAAAATTAACAAAAAGTATTTGATTTTCTTAAAAATGATTTCTTTTTAAATGCTTACATACCGATTTTTATCCAGTTGTTTTTGTTTTTTCGAACCAAACTTTTGACATGTCACGGTCGAGTTTCATACATCTTGATAAATTGTTACACACACTGATCTATGTTTTTATAAATTTCGATAAATTTAATGTTTTTTGCGGACTTTACAGTAATTTTAAGTTAAATTTTGGTCTTTCATCGCGAAAGTATATATTTATTATTATATGACCACCGCGACCGGTCTACAGGCCGGTATCATATGTTTATGTCCTTCTAATGTCATTTGACTATCATGCTGTCTTACTTAATAAGGTCACTTAGTTTAATTAATAATTTTGTCCTACATAATATAAAAGAAGAATAGAAACCAACAAAAAATTTGTGACACTTCGATTACCCATTTTCTTTGATTGCGATGGATTAGGGTGACCAGATTACGGTTTATTAGGGTGCCCAGAGTGCGCAAAAAAAGATTTTGAAAAATTTCCCTAAAAAAATTGAAGACCAAACACTCACTCGCCACTCAATGTTTATGGTCGCATACACTAATCCTAACTCGATTTCCGACGATTATGGACAATGGTTACCCCCTGGACATAAACCTAACAACTTTTACTATATTTATTAACAATAGGTAGGTTAGGTTTGGTTAGGTTGGGTTAGGTTGGGTTAGGTTGGGTTAGGTTGGGTTAGGTTGGGTTAGGTTGGGTTAGGTTGGGTTAGGTTGGATTAGGTTGGGTTAGGTTGGGTTAGGTTGGGTTAGGTTGGGTTAGGTTGGGTTAGGTTGGGTTAGGTTGGGTTAGGTTGGGTTAGGTTGGGTTAGGTTGGGTTAGGTTGGGTTAGGTTGGGTTAGGTTGGGTTAGGTTGGGTTAGGTTGGGTTAGGTTGGGTTAGGTTGGGTTAGGTTGGGTTAGGTTGGGTTATGTTGGGCTGGGTTCGGTTAGGTTGGGTTAGGTTGGGTTAGGTTGGGTTAGGTTGGGTTAGGTTGGGTTAGGTTGGGTTAGGTTGGGTTAGGTTGGGTTAGGTTGGGTTAGGTTGGGTTGGGTTAGGTTGGGTTAGGTTGGGTTAGGTTGGGTTAGGTTGGGTTAGGTTGGGTTAGGTTGGGTTAGGTTGGGTTAGGTTGGGTTAGGTTGGGTTAGGTTGGGTTAGGTTGGGTTAGGTTGGGTTAGGTTGGGTTAGGTTGGGTTAGGTTGGGTTAGGTTGGGTTAGGTTGGGTTAGGTTGGGTTAGGTTGGGTTAGGTTGGGTTAGGTTGGGTTAGGTTGGGTTAGGTTGGGTTAGGTTGGGTTAGGTTGGGTTAGGTTGGGTTAGGTTGGGTTAGGTTAGGTTAGGTTGGGTTAGGTTGGGTTAGGTTGGGTTAGGTTGGGTTAGGTTGGGTTAGGTTGGGTTAGGTTGGGTTAGGTTGGGTTAGGTTGGGTTAGGTTGGGTTAGGTTGGGTTAGGTTGGGTTAGGTTGGGTTAGGTTGGGTTAGGTTGGGTTAGGTTGGGTTAGGTTGGGTTAGGTTGGGTTAGGTTGGGTTAGGTTGGGTTAGGTTGGGTTAGGTTGGGTTAGGTTGGGTTAGGTTGGGTTAGGTTGGGTTCGGTTGGGTTAGGTTGGGTTAGGTTGGGTTAGGTTGGGTTAGGTTGGGTTAGGTTGGGTTAGGTTGGGTTAGGTTGGTTCAGTTTGAGTATGTTCGGTTAGGTTCCGCTAGGATTATTTAGGTTAGGTTTAGCTATATTCGGTTAGGTTCGGTTCAGTTTAAGCAAATCGAACCGAACCAAACCGAACCGTTAGATTCGGTTTGATTTGGTTCATTTCGATACGGATGGGTTCAGTTTGCTTTTGTTCAGTTAGACCTTCGATAAATTTTAAAAAAGTAAATAATTATTAATTTTTAGTGTTTTAAGGAATAAAAATTGATATAATGTTCAATTAAACTAATTTTTATTTGTAAAAATGTAGGAATCATAGTTTTCTTGATTTTGTTTTGAATTTCATGCTTTTTTAAAAATTGTGCATTTTCATAAAAGGACCAAAAAAACTGACCCGATTTCGATCAGTGACCTTAGTTATTTCAAGTTTTTGTTGACAGCTGATAGACGTCAGGGACCGTTTTGTTTCAGTTTGAAATGAGAAAATGCTTCTTTTGTAGCAATTTGTATGGGTTTTAATGGGGTTTTAAGAATGTTTCAATTTCAATTTTTTTAACAAAATCAACGATAGTCCGCAATTTTTTTTTTAGAAATCACTATAAAATGGTCTAAAATTATCATTTTTCAAAAAACTTCGTAGTTTTAAGAAAGGTGGTAAAACGTACCAGACCCCTGAAATGTGTTGCAGTCTAGGACAACTGGGCGCCGCCAACTCGGCGCCACCAACTGGGCGGCAGGCCAACTGGGCGCCGGGCCAACTTGACGCCGAGCCAACTGGGCGCCGGACTAAAATATTTTTTCTTGATAAAATGTGCAGATGAAAAACAAACTTAAAAAAATTAAAATGGCGCATCCAAAATGGCGGACTTTCTTATTTATGCATCGATATGTATCGAATATGGAACTTGGCGGTGTTTCAAGTCGCAGAACACTACACCTACCAAATTTCAACACTCGACTTAATAGATGTTGAAAGTTTTGCGTAAATAACATATTTATTTTGTTTTTATCTACACATTTTATCGAAAAAAAAATAGTCCGGCGCTGAGTTGGCCCGGCGCCCATTAGGCCCGGCGTGGCGCCCTGTTGGCGGCGCCGAGTTGGCCCGGCGCCCGGTTGTCCCATTCCGAATTGAAATTTTTAGTTCCGAAATTTCATCTGACTCGAGCATAACTTGTAGTCTACCCAAGAAAAGAAGAGTTGAAGAAGACCCTTGTTCAAAGAAAGAAAATATTTTACCTGGAAGGTACAACATTTGTAAAGTTCTAAGATGAAAACAATAATTTTAATACATCCACTGCACTTAGCATGCTTAGAAATTCTTTTTACTCTTTTTTTTTACTGAAGAGTAAACACACACAAGTAAGTATTCATGAATTATTTATTATTCAAACAAAAAATTGTTGATAAAAAAATTCTAGTGGAATTCAAAATTTTTATTTTGCGCCGCCACTGCCGTTTTTTATCCAAGACAAGCAAATAGAATATTTTTGCGATGTTGCATGTTTCCGGACTCACCAAACCGAAATTCTATTTTCATCCCTATTTTGCTCATTAAATTCTTACTTGTATTTGGTCAATTGCGATAAAAGCTTGATATAATGGCAATTTTGGCCCATGCCGGGTCTACCCGTAGGGTATAGAAGTCAATGGTACCACTTCTTGATTTTATGTACCTACCGGTGTTATTAAGTTTTTCCTCTATGCAATTTTTTTCGCGTGCGATTTTTTTCGTATGCGCTTTTTTCTTTCCGCATATTTCCTCTGCGTTTTTTTCGTATGCACTTATTATCGGAAATCTAATAAAGCCAACAAAAATATTGTTTTTAGCCTTTAACTTATCTGTAGCCGCTAGCAGCCTTTATACATAATATATTTTTTCGGGCTCTGGGGGGGGGGGGTAATTACCCCCAGTACCGTCCCCGTACAACCGTCGGTGCCTACAGGGTGCCCAATTTTAAATACACCATACCCAACTAAGCAAACTCATCGTAACGCAAGCTTTATAATCTACAATGAGTGTCCTTATTACGGACACTCGCACACTCATTGTTAAGCAAGCTTTTAGTAAGCGAAGCCTGATATAGATTTTCTATTTTTTGTTTATAAATTTCAGTGGCGCACCCAGAAATGTGTCTTGGGGGGTCCGAGCTTCTTGGGGGGGCCCGAAGCTTAGTGATGTATTTTTTGCTATTTTATCTTTTTATTCATGAAAATAGTGCAATACAGTGAAACCTCTCCATGCGGAACACCTCCATTAAGCGAACACTCCCTTTAGGCGGACAAATTTGTTGGAACCAAGCTTTTGCCTATGTCTTTACATGTAAAATTCCCTCCTATAACCGGACACTCTAATAACCGGACGCGGACAATTTTTTTTGGTTGTGTTATATTTTTAATGAACTATTTCTATATGGGGTTCATCTTACCAAATAACGAAATAAAAAAAAAAGGTTTTAAATTCAATAAATTTTATTTCACAGGAAGAATTTTCCGTGACAATATTCTTCTACAGTTTTATATTTTCACTTATTTTAAACCTCTTTTAAAAATATTCTTTTTATTCCTAATATGCGCATATTTGGCATTTAAACCTCTTTTAAAAATATTCTTTATATTCCTAATATGCGCATATTTACTAGCTAAACCTAAACCTAGAGTCGAATAAGCCTTAATTAAAATGGATCTTACTTGAAAAATTAATAACCACAGTCCAGTCAAACTTTTTATCTGTACATCCAAATTTTTCCAACTATCTGTCAAGTCTCTAACTCTGATGAGAATTCTTATTCGTCGAAATTCATAATTCTGAGCATAGTTCTAATTCGTCACAATTCTTAACTTGGGATTAATTCTAATTCATCAGAATTCTTAATTCTGTTTATAATTCTGATATGTGAAGATTCCCTCCAGAATTCTTTTGGAGACCAATTTAGGTCGGGCTGCGAATCACAAAAAGAAAACTTCTTTTAAACACAAAACCCAGTTTTAAATATCCCTCTGGGATCGTTTTACTGACGTAAAAATAACTTAGCTTTTGGTTTAAAATATATAAAAAATCTTTTAGAGATTTGCTTCCTGCGCTTCTCACAGCATGGAAGTTTGTAAAAATGTCCCTCCTAAAGGGTTTCCGTTCTCCTTTATAGGTTCGCATCCCCCCCAAAAGTGATCCATAAGTCCATAAAATTCGCGAATTTTCGAGATTTTTAAAGAAATGAAAAACAGAGACAACAAGATAAAAACTAATGAGAAATAAGGATCGGAACACTCTTCCAGAAAGTGTGTTTCCGGTTGCCATCTTTATTTCCAATCCAAGAATTAATCAAAATTCACACCTAAAGTTAACACTCTTAGAGCACACATAGGTAAGAAAAGGGCAAAGAAACTAAAGCCGTACAAGTGGTCAATTTTGGAGCCTTCGAAATTGCGTACCATGTTTCAGAAAAATTACCATATTGCCATGTCTTAAACAAAGTGTTTCCATTTCAGGAAAAGTACTCTTGAAAATAAAAAAATGAAAGGGTCTTGACTAAAATCAGTTAATTGGGACTCTATTCAGTCCAAATAATTATTTAGACACTTAATTAGTATACTTGATTGTGCAAGAATAAATTAGGAGTTCCGAAAGGTGCTAGGAAATTCACGACGACCAGAGCGGCAACGCCGCATTTATCGCGATTGTTTTCACAGGCACAAAAGACGGTACGACTTTTAGTGTAATGTTTTGATTTTGAACTCGCGACAATAAGTTATTCGAAATAATTATTACTAAATAATACGTTAAATGTTTCCTGATCAAAGAAATGAATTAAGTGTTTTGTGGAACTAACCTAGGAATAAAATAAGAATAAAACAATAGATGGAACAGAGCATTGAAAGTCAGGTAGGTAAACAATAGTAAAATAGATAAATCTAGGTACTATAACTATTCTATCTTTATGTTTTAGTCTATGAAATAGCCGTGGACTGACGTAATGCTTATAGATAAAATAGCTAAATCCTAGGAAATGTCGTAGATCACTGCGAAAAAGAGTAGACAAAATTATAGACAAATGGGCTAGGAAATAGATGAACTAGACTACTGAATATAAATATTGACGATGCAATACAAATAATATATGACGGATATGGCGTTTTGTAAAGAGAAATCAGGTAGGTCCAAATTTGTAAGTAGAAAATAGACAAATAGATAAATTACCTACTTTGCTCTATTTTAGGCTAACTAAAGCTACCACAGACATGAAAATTTGTACGTCTATAAACGATGGGATGAAGAAGATAATACAACCACAACGAAGTTTGAGATGTTTACAGAAAGGCAATTATAACTTAATTTTGATGTGTCACTAGACAAATAGAAAAACTAGACAACCAGAGAAGATTATGTATGGTTGAATAGAAAATGGTTCAGAAGCAAGAGATCTTATGAAGGTATGTCCAATGACACAAATAGAAAATAGGTAAATATATTAATTACTTGCTTTTATCTATTTTAGATAAGGAGAAAATAGTCAGAGGTACAAGCGTTAGATAATGGTTGAAAGATGACATGTAGAAGATAAAGCAATTAAAAACAAATCCAAAGCACCATCATGGAATCAGAAAGGCAATGAACTAATGCCAAATAGGTACTGAGGGTCAAACAACATGCTTAAGTGTTAAATTTAAGTATTTGATATTTTGTTTTTTAGTTTTTATTTTGAGTCTCAAAAACAATAAATAAATATTTTATTTTGGCTAATTGATTACTTTAATTAAATACAAATAACAACTAAATAAATGTTGGCTCTAAACTTTTTAGTATTTGGCGTACGTGCTAGTCAAATTTCTTATGAATTGATGAATAAATTAATTATAGCATATACTTTAATTTTTACAGTTAACAACAAAGAAAAAGAATACCATTAGTCTCTGCAAACTAGTTTTACCTTAGTATTCCAAAAACATGTCTTTCAGTTCCAGCAGGACTCTCTCCCTGTTTCCGTTCTTCCTGCAGTTTGGCTTTACCAGTTATCAGGTAGTTTCTATTAACTTATTATATTAGATGTACAAAACGCATACTGGTTAATGACTTCAGCCTAACTAATCTAATCTCTTCAGTTAGTTTAATTTTAGGGCAAAAGGGACGAAAGACGTATACAAGGGGAGGTTTTTAAATATTTAACTGAAAGCATTAAAAATTACTATTATTTTTCCCTTTTTGGTGAATAGGCACTTTTCACAGCAACCTCATTGTTACGTGGCAAATCTTGCCCGTAACAACACCACCCCTTCTTAGGCAAAGTTTCGAAGAAACTTTTAAATCCCGATTTCCCAAGAACGCTAACAGAGAACCTGCTTTCAACTTAAGACAAATTGTATGAGAATCCTCAGCGAGGCATTTTACTTGTCCTGCTGATTTGAAGCTATCATAAGGCTTAGCCATCATGGGGACTAAGTCCTGAGCGATGAGACAGGCCTTTAGACAATTGTCACGGCAATCAAGTTTTCGGCCAAGATTGACAAAACAACAATCCAACTCTGCTATCAACAACGCATGATAGGTAAACAACTTAAAACTACAAGAATCCTCAGTAGACACGTTAATTTCTCCTACTGATTTGAAATGGTTTGCACACACGACATGGAAAGAGATAGACAAGTTAGAACACAGAACAGGTAGCCTGGTAAACCCTGAATCTGTAGAGTGATAAGGTCACTGAGGGGTAGTAGGGACTTACTCCTACGCCCGACCATCATGAACAGATGAGTGGCCGTCCTTGGACTCCGATCACAAGTTTCTCGCTAAAACCTGTCACTAGTCCACATCACCTGAGCGATCCGGCCCAAGCGTGACCTGAACAAAATACTCGTAAGGTTAACGGACATTGTAACCTTACGAGGGCCTGTTAGAGGGACTTAGTTAACCCCCATCCTAGGAACCATGGAGCGGTGGTATTCTTTTACCTACTGAACGAGGTCAGCAGGGGCCCCCAGCTGCAGAGCCGACGCAACCGCGCTTAGACCAGGTTAAAGAACTAAGACAAAAGAAGCGACAACCGAGAAAAATAAATTAAGCAACAAAAGAAAATCGAGGAAAATGGATCGTTCGCCACCGTTAGACGTCATCTACGTCATCAGGAGGATGTGCTTTTAGATCCTGCGCATGCCAAACTCCAACACTACGTCCAGACATATCAGACAGCTCAAAATTCCAAGGGTTGTGAACCTTAGAAATGACATAAGGACCCGTATACTTCGGCAAAAATTTGGACGTAATCTGTCGAGCGGCATCTGAATGAGCAAAGTTTCTTTTCCATACCTGCTGATGAAGCTGGAAACGATCTGAACGTCTTCGAAGATTGTACCGAACTTTCGTTTTCTCATAGTTAAGCGTTAGTCGTTTTTGAACGTCCTCAAACAGCTTTTGTAATTCTTCCGCCTTTTCCGGAGGAGATGCAAGGGTAGAATCATTAGAAAAAGGAAATTCATGTTTGGCCAAATGAACCTCATGTCCAAACACAATAAAATTTGGAGAAAAACCTGTTACACTGTGCTTAGCGGACCGGATAGCGAAAGCTAATTTACCCAAGTACTTATCCCAGTGTTTATGATCCTTGGAAACATAACCGCTCAGCATGGTTTTAAGGACTCGATGAGATCGTTCGACCGGATTTGCCTGAGGATGATAATTAGAAATATACTTAATCTGAGTGCCATATTGGGTAACTGCGTTCTTAAAAATACTGCTTTTAAACTGCGTTCCATTATCGACTATGACCACATCCGGTGCACCGTACACGTGTATTACATAATCTTCCATCCAACGAGTTAGAGAAAGAGCTGTTGCATTACGAAGAGGAAAGAACAAAACGAACTTGGAAAAACAATCCTGTACCGAGAAGACATATTTATAACCTTGAGTAGAGCGAGGCAAAGGCCCAACCAAGTCCACACTCACCATTTGCCATGGTCTAGTAAGAGTAGGCATTATGCTCAGCATTTCTCCTATTGGCGGTTTTTGCTCAGGTTTGGTTTCTAAACATGTTCTACATTTCCTGATATACTTTGCAACATCATTTCGCATATTCGGCCAATAAAAGTGTTGAACAATACGGCTCAAAGTTTTAGCAACCCCTAGGTGGCCACAAGTTGGTGGATCGTGGTGTTCTCGTATAATTTGGGACCTACGCTCTCGAGGCACAACTTCTAACCAGTCAGAATCTGAGGATGAAAGAGTAGGATAGGGAATCTTAGCCCGTTTAAACACCTTACCATCGATAATTTGCCAAAGAGGATATTTTGAAGGAAAGGCTTGAATATCCGCCATTATTCTTTTATACCAAGGATCGGAAACAGGCTCCGGGTTCCCAACAATCTCAGCAGCATCAATCTAAGGTACCGTTCTCGACAAACAGTCTGGTACAACATTGTCTTTACCTTTTCGGTGGACTACATCAAAATCATATTGCTGGAGACGAATGGCCCATCGCGCAATCCGACCCACAGGATCTTTAATCGAGTTTAGCCACTTTAAACAATAATGATCTGTTATTACGGTGAATCTAGCACCTTCAATATAAGGTCTGAGCTTCTCAATAGCAAATAATACGGCGAGACATTCCTTCTCCGTGGTGGAATATTTACGCTCCGCTTTTGACAAACTACGACTAAGGTAACAAATCACCTTTTCCTCGCCATTTTGTTGCTGAGATAAAACGGCACCAAGACCATAGTCTGAAGCATCTGTTTGGACGACGAAAGGCAAGTCAAAATTCGGACATGACAAAATTGGGGCTCGAACGAGATGTTCTTTAATGGTGCGAAATGCACGTTCACACTCAGAAGACCAAGTGAATTTGGTATTTTTACGAGTCAGAGCCGTCAACGGCGAAACAATAGAACTAAAATCAGGAATAAACCTACGATACCAAGACCCGTCAACGGCGAAACAATAGAACTAAAATCAGGAATAAACCTACGATACCAAGACGCTACGCCAACTAATCTTCGAATTTCCGTCACCGTCTTAGGGGTTGGAATCTGTACAATCGCTTGTACCTTATCTGGATCTACTAAAAGCCCTGAACAATTTATAACGTAACTAAGATATTTTAATTCGGATTTGCAAAAGACACATTTTTCTTTATTTAAAGTAAGTCCAGCCCTTTGAATTCCTGAAATCACCTCCTCCAGAATCTCGAGATGCTTTCCAAATGGATCAATTTCAGAAGAATCAGTGCAAATAATTACATCATCAAGATATACGAACACGTATGGCTCCAGATCCACGCCGACAACTCTCTCAATCAATCTTTGCCACACCGCAGGCGCATTGGTAAGTCCAAATGGCATTCTTCGGAATTGGAAAAGACCACGACGAGGAACGGTAAAAGCAGTAATAGGCCTTGCTGCTTCTGACACAGGAATTTGCCAATAGGCCGACTTAATATCCAACGTACTCAAATATTTGGCATCTCGAAGTTTGTCAAGCGTATCGGTGACAAAAGGAATGGGATATGCGTCCTTGACAGTAACTTTATTAACCGCTCTGTAATCTACACAAAAACGCCAATTTCCAGACTTCTTTTTAATCATTACAATCGGTGAAGACCATGGTGAATTTGAAGGTTCGACAATATTGTCTTCTAACATCTGATCCAACTCAGCATCAACTTCTTTTTGTAGAGTAGGTGAAATTGGATAATAACGCTGCTTTATGGGATCAGAATTAACTTTAATCTCTAACTCAACAAGACTTGTGCAACCAATGCTACCAGAATCTGATGAAAATAAACGAGAAGTCAAAGAATCTAAGGTAGAACGTTGTTCGGACGACAAAGTGTCTAGGGATTCAATAGCCGCGACCGTATTTTTAACATCTAGGGAATTATGAAATCGCCATTCACCAGCACGCAGGTCAGGAATGATACCCATGCGACTCCAAAAGTCAACACCTAAAATTATGGTATGAGGCAGAGACGGAACCACCAAAACCTCCAGTACCACTACCTTACTTTTCAACACAATGGGTAATTCAACCGTACCTAGACACTGACATCGCTGGCCATTAGCCACTGTACACTCAAGGTTATCATTAGCATTTAATCTACAAAATTTCTGAAGGAGCTGCCAACCTACATTTCCTAAAATTGTTTTTGAACAGCCACTATCCAATAAACCTAAAACTTTTTTCCCATATATACTTACCTCTAAGTAGGGACGTTCATCACTATGCGCATGACCCAAAATAAAATCTAGAACAACCTTGTGATCATTGGCCATTAGGGATGGGGAGGAACTCAGTTGGCCACCTGACCTCCCGACGACCCGTTTTTTTGAACAATCACAATTGAAAGTATAAAAACCAGGTTTCCCACATTTATAACAAAATACTTTAAGCGGTATTTGACACCTTTTAAATCTGTGTCCGACCTTAAGACAATTCCAGCAAAGGGTTTCCGTGGACGAGATAGGAGTAGCGGATGACTGCGAAGAAGTATTTAAACTATTATTGGATGCAACATTATTTTCAGAAATACGAGCGTTAGATGAGTGAGACTGATTGGAGGTAGAAGATTGCTCTCGGATTGTAGAAGTGCCTGAACTATTATTTGACCTATTGGATTGATTTGAATTATTTGACCTATTCGTAGTATTGGGGTTATGTGACCTACTCTGAGGTAGAGCATTACTTGACCTATCAGTAGAAGAGTTCGTGCGATATGAATTATTATTTGACTCAGAATGTAAAGAATGCGAATTGTTGAAGGACCTAGCATTTGCAGAACTTGAAGATCGAAAATTATTAGAAGATGGTTGTCGATTTTGTGATCTACTAAAACCTGATTCACTATGCTGTACTGCATAAATCGTTGTAGGACGTTGTCGATCTGATGGAGGTCGACGATAAGCCAATTCTGGTTCGACTAAATTCCTAGCATTGGTGGGAGGGGGAACAAAGCGTTGAAGGCGTTGTTCATTCGCTTCGATAGACCTAGCTTCCCTAAATAATTCGTCCACAGAATAAATGCTAGATGGTAAACGTCTTTGAATATCAGGTAAAAGTAGACGACGTATGATTCTAACACGCTGAAGCTCACCAGGCATAACCGGAAGCTTTCTAAAAAGACTTTGGATGCTAATGAAAAAGGTTGTTACTTTTTCTTGTGCGCCCTGAGTTCTTTGTTTGATTTCTGCCCACAAATCCTCGTCATATTCGTCACTTAGAAAAACATCTAACAACTGCCGAGTAAAATCGTCCCAAGAGCGAAATGATCCATTCCTGAAAAAGTGCAAAGCCTCATCGTCTAACAACAGAGGTGCAGAATCTAGTAAACACTCCTTCGATATATTATATGCTCGTCTCAGCTCTTCGATTCTTTCAAGAAAATTTGTGACACTAGTTCAAACCAAACGGTAAATCTCTAGAATCACGAAATGAAGTACCTCTGCCACGCAGAGAAGAAAACTCCAATTCATCTAATCGTCGAGCCAAATCGGGGTAGTCCTCGTAGAAAGAATTACTAGGTCTAGGTACCCTAGAATAGTTACTCTCAGGAGGAACCCGTTCTCTATTAGGAGGATACGGACCAGATCTACTAACATCAGCATGAGATTGGTGATTGGTAGTTGCTTCGTCCCGGCGTTTAGTTTTAAGATATAAAATTTAGAGACATTTATCTAAATTAGAATGCTTTTTATTTTCTTTTTTTTGCTAGAGTTATGCTAAAACTTTATACTTAAAGTTACTTTTATTTCTTGGTTTAAACTAATTTAGTTACTAAGATATGCCTTGCCTACAAAAAGGGTAAAAATTTGAATTTGCGCGGCGAATTATATGCTCAAGAATGCATTGACTTTACTTTATTATTTTTGCTTTTTCTACCTTGAGTATATCCATTTTCCATCCTTTTTTAATTTAAGTTTTCCCTAATTTTATACATACCTTTTTACTGCTATATTGCTACATACAGCAGTGCTCCAACGTCCGTCTTGCTATACGGAGCTCATGCGAATATTTGGGGTACTCTCCATACCAGTGATATATATTGATCGCCAAGTGAAATCACATGCGTGCCTTTTAAGACAGCGGTCGTGTATAAACATTTATGGATTGCTTTGAAGTGCTACTGCTACTACTTTGATTGGAATTATTTGGATTCGACTGTGCAGTTGTCCATGTACCAAGTTCCTTTCATCCAAGGGTAAGTCAAAGTGTTTTTGAGCTGCGTTTCTTTACATTTTTTACTTATTCCCTATGCTACTATTCCTAACTAAAAACACAAAAGTGTAACCTAAGAGTGGGAACTATTGGACTGGAGATCCCTATTGCTACAGTTCGGTTGGTTTGTTGACTTTTTCATGCGAAAGACGTCTCGACCGACCATTTTTTGGTCCTTCGAGCCGGATTTCCCGTTCTGCGTAATAGGTGCTCTCAGAGTTGCATAATTGTGTTTGAAGTTAGGACTTTACTTTGCGTCTTTTTGAGACAAGGCATATCTTAGGTTTTACATTTTATCTACGGTGTGTCTATTGTACGTTGCACGTACCAACTTGCATTGCATTTTTTATTTGTGCAATATACAAATTGCATACAAATTTTGAAAAATTTATTTTTTTTCAAAATTAAAAATTATTGCGCTGTCGATGTATGTAAGGCTTGCGTTTCCTTGCGTACCTACACAAATTCAGAAACTCTTATCAGTTGCTAAATTTTTTGTGCATATTTATTAGCATTTATACTTTTTGCTAAAAACTTGCTGTTCTTTACTCAATATTTGCTAAAAGCCGCTGGCCTTTTAATATTGCTTTGAATCTTAGTTTACGAGGGAATTTGAAAAGTACTACGATATATTTTTTAAATTTGCTTCCCTTATTAACTATTGCTTTACTTTACACTTTAGCCTTTTAAAATGGTAAACGATACCGAAAAAAAGGTAAGCTCGGCTAAGGCCTTGCGTCAAACTGCAATCAATCAGTTGAGTGTGCTTGAACACTATGCCAATCAGGCGAAAACAAATCCAGCTGCTCACACAAGGTTTAAAGTTAATTTTAAAAAAAATTTCTTCTTGTTGTAAGAGCTTTGAAAAGCATCATAATGCTTTACTGATCTTGATTTCAGACGATTCTGAAGCTCTGGAAGCTCAGAATAAAATACAAAAAGATTTTTTGGATAGATGCGTAGAGGTTGAGGCTTTGCACTATGATTTATTTGAGGTGGAGGCTGAAGAAATAAATCGAAGCCACAATGAGGTAAATAATCAAACAATTATTTTTCCGGAACCAGAATTTTCTCTTCCTAAGTTAAATGTCCCTCCTTTTTCGGGCGATGTTGAGGAGTTTCCAAGCTTTATTGAGATTTACAATGCGGTTGTACATACGCGTAAGAGCTCGGACATTGAGAAGTTTAAATATTTACGTACGATTTTAAGAGGCCCTGCTTTAAATTTAATTAAAAATATACCTCTTGAAGGAAATAATTATTTACTTTGCTACGATACGCTGATTTCCAGATATGACAATAAGCGCTTGCGTGCGGTTTCTTACTGGAAATCTATCGAAAACTCACCTCGGCTATCCAATGATGACGTTTTAGAATTGCGCAAAATGCTAGATACGTTCAAGGAAAACCTTGATTGCTTAAAAAATATGGGATATGCGACCCATAGTTGGTGCTTTATTACTGCGAACATGCTTTTGGATCGATTAGATCCCGAAACGCGTAAGTTATTTGAACAAAATCACGCTTCTAATTTAATGCCAAAATACGAAGATATTTACAAATTTTTAGAGCAACATTGCACGTCTCTTGAATCTTTGTCTATAAAACAAGATAATGTTCAAAACTCACGACCAGGGAACTTCTCGAGATCCCCCCGTAATCCACGAAATAAAACAGTTTTACTTGCAAACAGACAGTCACAAAAAACTCCAAATTCCAAACAAAACACGTGTTTCTACTGCAAAGCAAAAAATACACATCTGATTTTTAGCTGTGAATCTTTTTTAGTGAAACCAATTCAAGAACGCATTGATTTTATTAGAAATAATAAGGGATGCACCAACTGCATGGCTAGTTTTCATCAAGTAAACTCGTGCACTTCACAAAAAAGATGTAGATTTTGTTTTTTAAATCACCACAGTCTTTTATGCCTAAAAAATAACTCCCGAGCTTCGGTGATTGCTTCTTCTTCTGTGACGTCTAGTGGATCACAAACTAACCCCGTAGAAAATCAGATTACTGAAAATAAATCTATTCACGCGGGTACTGTGCTTGGCGACTATGACACGTTGCTTTGCACTGCTTTGCTGCACATCCGTGATGCATACGGAAATTGGCACGAAGTACGCGCCATCTTGGATAATGGCGCCATGTGCTCCTTTATAACGAAAAAATGTGCGAATGCACTCGGACTTCCTAAATCCAACATTTCGCTTAATGTAAACGGTTTAGGAGATATGTCTACTACGGCGCGCCATGCGGTGCATTGTAAAATTGCTGCTATCGATAATAAATCGAAAATTTTTAGTCTAGAACCTGTATTAATAGACCAAGTTTGCGATAAAATGCCAAGTGTATCTTTTAACCAAAATTCGTTGCACTACTTAACTGGCCTAAAATTAGCTGATCCCAGTTGGTATAATCAAGCTGGCATTCAGCTTCTTATTGGCGCGGACCTTTATGGATCACTTTTAGAAGAAGGTAGACTTTATTTTGGTCCTCTTGTATTAATACAGTCTTCGGATGGACTTTGCTCGGAAAAATGCCTCTGCAAAATGCTACTTTTGCATCAAAAAATATTTCTACTTTTATGGCAACTATTTCCACTCCTGATTTAAATAATACTTTGCAAAAATTCTGGGAGTTGGAAGAGGTTCCTACGGTGGAGA
The DNA here is from genome assembly GCA_963576565.1 of Aspidapion aeneum. Lineage (NCBI taxonomy): Eukaryota > Metazoa > Arthropoda > Insecta > Coleoptera > Brentidae > Aspidapion > Aspidapion aeneum. The sequence continues at coordinate 93,512,938 of OY755039.1, forward strand.
AAAAATCACCTTCAGATATTTTTTGCGAAAAATATTTTGAAAAAACTACTATACGCGATGTGGACGGTACATACACCGTTTCGTTACCTTTTAAAATCAATCCCGTTGATTTCGGCGATACCCGAACCCTTGCTTTGCGTCGGTTGTACTCGCTTGAAAAACGTTTGCTAAATGATAAAAAATTATTTACTTCTTACTCACAAGTAATGCAAGAATACTTGGATATGGGTCACATGCGTGCAGTTTCACCCCCTAATAACTCAGAAATTCATGAATATTTTTATATTGCTCACCATGCGGTTATAAAAGAAAGCTCGAGTAGCACGCCTGTTCGTCTTGTCTTTGACGCATCGAGTCATTCTTTAAATAAGCCTAGCCTAAATCAAGCCCTTCACACGGGTCCTAAACTACAAGGAGATTTAGTTAAAATTTTGCTTAATTTTCGGCTACATAAATATTGTTTTGTTAGCGATATTTCTAAAATGTACAGAATGATAAATGTGGAGGAAAATCAACATAAATACCAACGAATTTTATGGCGTTTTAATTCTGAAGAATCGGTGCAAGATTACGAATTAAAAACTTTGACTTTCGGGGTAAACTGTTCTCCATATTTAGCAATTCGAACCTTGCTTAAATTAGCCGATGATTATCAAGACTTACCGTTGGCTTCTGCGATTTTAAAGGACAGCGTCTATATAGACGACTGCGTAGTAAGTTGCAATGATTTTGATCCAATCATGCTTATGAAAAATCAATTAATTGAGTTATTAGGGCGAGGTGGATTTGAACTGAAAAAATGGGCATCAAACGAACCCAAATTTCTTGCAGACTTGCCTGCAACCCACATACAAACCAAAGACTTTTCTTTGGATCGAGAGGATGCAAACTCTCTAAAAATTTTAGGCTTGAGGTGGAACCATCAAAGTGATAACTTTTTTTATTCTTTTAATTATAATACAAAAATTTGCACTAAGCGTAATTTGCTTAGTACCCTTGCGAAATGCTTTGACCCTTTAGGTTTTCTTACACCGGTTACGTTTTTTGCAAAAAATTTAATCCAGTACTTATGGTTTATAAAGTTAGATTGGGATCAGTTAGCACCCCCGGAAATAATTTCCAAGTGGAAAAAATTCGAAGAAGAACTCAAATTATTTTCTGATTTTTATATCCCAAGAATGATTGATCTCTCTAATTTTCAATTTTGTCAAATTGTTGGATTTAGCGATGCATCCGAGCGCGGTATGTGTGCGGCGGTTTATTTTCGTATTGTTTATCAAAACGGAGATATTAAAACGTATTTTGTGTGCGCAAAATCGAAAGTCGCTCCCATAAAAAGAATCAGTATTCCCCGTTTGGAGCTCTGTGCGGCAGTTTTGCTAGCTAAACTCATTCAATTTATTCAAAATACTTTTGCTAATAAAATTGCTTTTCAAAATACTATTGCTTTTACGGATAGTATGGTAGCGCTCTCTTGGATCAAAGGATCACCACATGCGTGGCGCACTTTTGTATCCAACCGAGTCACATACATACAAGAAAAAATTCAGCCTTGCGATTGGAACCATGTTCCTTCTGAATTAAATGCCGCGGACCCCGGGTCACGTGGTCTATTGCCTGCAGATTTAATTAATTGTTCCCTTTGGTGGCAAGGACCCGAGTTCCTTTGTAAGCCACAAGAGACATGGGATTTTACTAAAAATAATATTACAACACCCAAAGAAGCTCTGGAAGAGGAGCGAAAATTGGTGTTTGCTGCAACAATTGAACCAAATTTTTTGGATTGTCTGCTTAACAAATTTTCAAATTTTTTGCGTTTAATTAGACTTGTTGCTTTTATACTACGTTTTATTCACAATCTTCGCGCGCGTAAATTTAATAATGAGAAAATTATTATTAATTCTACGTGGTTAATACAATATGAGTTACAAAATGCAATATTTGTGCTTATAAAACACGTGCAAAATAAATATTTTCAAAACGAGATTTCTTTACTTGTCGATAATAAACCGTTGCCAAAGGTTTTTAGAAAATTAAATCCGTTTTTGGATCAAAATGATATTTTACGCGTTGGCGGAAGATTATGCAATTCGGAATTAGATTATGACAAAAAATTTCCTACACTTTTACCCGGTGATTCTCAATTTACAAAGTTATAGATTGCGCATACTCACGAGAAACACATGCATACCGGCATAAACACGACTTTATTTTTACTTTTTCAAAATTATTGGATTTTTGCAGCTAAAAGGCATATAAGAAAAATAATTTCGCGTTGTTCTACATGCTGGCGCACGCGCCCCAGTAATTATCAACCCCCTGTTGGTAATTTGCCAAAATTTCGCGTTTCACAAGCAAAAGCTTTTCAACACGTTGGCGTTGATCTTACGGGAAGTTTTGCTATTACAATGAGTCGCATGCGCGGTGCAAAACGACTTAAGGCTTATGTCGTTCTATTTATTTGCGGTTGTACGAAGGCGGTACACTTAGAAATTGTGTCAGACTTATCGGCAGACGCTTTTATGGCAGCATTCCGACGTTTTATGGCCAGAAGAGGACGCGTGGACGTAGTCTACTCGGATAACGCGTCAAATTTTACGCTTTCTGCTAAAATGCTTAACGAGATGTTTGCTGAAGTTGCTAATCGCGAATCAATTCGTTGGCACTTCAACCCTCCATCCGCACCCCACATGGGCGGTTTGTGGGAAAGTAACATCAAAAGTGCAAAGTCTCATTTACTACGAGTAATTGGAGAACAGGTGCTTACTTTTGAGGAGCTTTATACTGTGGTTACGCAAGTAGAAGCTATCCTCAATTCTAGGCCTTTGTGTCCAGTCAGCACAGATCCAAATGATTTGACTGCACTGACGCCCGGTCATTTCCTTAGCCTGGAACCACTTACGACTGTTCCAGACCTCGATTTTGACCAAGTGCCTTTAAATAGGCTTTCTCGGTGGCAGTTGCTGCAAAAACTGCATCGCGATTTTTGGCGTAGATGGCACAGAGATTACTTACATACATTGCAACAACACGCTAAAGTGAATCAAGACAAAATTGATCCCATTGCGATTGATACGATGGTTTTGATCAAAGATGATCAAACCACTCCCTTAAATTGGGTATTGGGACGAGTAGTAGGATTGCACCCTGGTACTGATAATGTAGTAAGAGTTGCTACAGTTAAAACCTCCAAAGGTTTATTCAAGAGGCCTTTGGTGAAATTGTGCCCTCTCCCTAATGCTTAGTTCAGAAAATACCATACCCTGGGTATTTTCAGGGGGGCCGGAATGCTTCGTCCCGGCGTTTAGTTTTAAGATATAAAATTTAGAGACATTTATCTAAATTAGAATGCTTTTTATTTTCTTTTTTTTGCTAGAGTTATGCTAAAACTTTATACTTAAAGTTACTGTTATTTCTTGGTTTAAACTAATTTAGTTACTAAGATATGCCTTGCCTACAAAAAGGGTAAAAATTTGAATTTGCGCGGTGAATTATATGCTCAAGAATGCATTGACTTTACTTTATTATTTTTGCTTTTTCTACCTTGAGTATATCCATTTTCCATCCTTTTTTAATTTAAGTTTTCCCTAATTTTATACATACCTTTTTACTGCTATATTGCTACATACAGCAGTGCTCCAACGTCCGTCTTGCTATACGGAGCTCATGCGAATATTTGGGGTACTCTCCATACCAGTGATATATATTGATCGCCAAGTGAAATCACATGCGTGCCTTTTAAGACAGCGGTCGTGTATAAACATTTATGGATTGCTTTGAAGTGCTACTGCTACTACTTTGATTGGAATTATTTGGATTCGACTGTGCAGTTGTCCATGTACCAAGTTCCTTTCATCCAAGGGTAAGTCAAAGTGTTTTTGAGCTGCGTTTCTTTACATTTTTTACTTATTCCCTATGCTACTATTCCTAACTAAAAACACAAAAGTGTAACCTAAGAGTGGGAACTATTGGACTGGAGATCCCTATTGCTACAGTTCGGTTGGTTTGTTGACTTTTTCATGCGAAAGACGTCTCGACCGACCAGTAGTGAAAGTTGGTTGACGCTGTGAAGGCCTCGAAGAAATATGGGGTACAAAATAAGGCAGATCGGTAGAAGATGAAGACCTCATATCTTTATTGGACAACTGCGGTTCAGGGATACCTCGCACTGGATGATTGCCCGTCGCTGGTCTGTTTTCAGGGTCTAGAATCGTGGAATTTAATTGCCTAAAGTGTTGTAAAGGTCTAGAAGATGTTTCGTTATCTAGATATGAATTATCAAAATGTTCAGGACCATGCCGATTTACCGAGGGATGATGTTCAGGATTACCTGGTATCCACTGTTGAACAAGAGGCTCATCAAAGTGAACTCGCGACCCCTTCGTTCAGAAATATGGAATTCAGAAGGCTCATTTACCGAACTAAAATGAATTTCTCGTTGAGGTGGTGGTCTACTTGATCTTTCTGGTTCATTCAGCAAACAGTACTGACCCCTAACAATTTGAGATAAAGCTGGTTGTGGAGTTTGATACTCGAGAGGGCCAAATGAAATTAAAGATTGGGGTACAACATTGGAAGCATGAGCAGTGTTGGATGGTTGATGTAAGTTTGGTCCATCAGAAAAGGTGGATTGTGGAACTTGAGTAGGAATAGAAGGATGTGGTATTTCCGCTCTATTATGTTCAAGGTTATTAAAGAAATCCTCAAGAGGTCTCTCAGAGGTTGATTGAGGTGCTATAGAATGATGGAGTTGATGATCCTCAATCACCAAGCGAGGCGTAACTCTCGAACGATCAACTACCCCTATACCTTGACTTTCCCCCCACTTCATTACCTACAACACGATCCTCGCTTCTATGCAACGCTTCCTGCCTACTTCTGGTATGATTCGAGTAAAGGGTTGGATTACTAGCCCGATGACCAGGCCCTAAAGACTCAAGAGTAGACTGAGCCGGGAATTGAACAACATTTAAAGGAGGAGGACTACTAGAAAGAAGATCACTCCTACCTGATGGTTCTTGGCTACTACCGATATTAACCAAATCGTACGAAACTGGTGTACGTACAGGCATCGCTGGGCTGACTACCACTGGTTGCAACACATCAGTAGGTTCTGGCTCTAATGGTCGAGAAACCTCCTCTACCCTAACTTCAATCAAGGGACTAGCAGCAGGTAACTGTTCGTAAACCAAATTTAACTGACCAATCAATTGAGTGCACCTATTTGACAACTCTAAAAGCAACGCCTTGTCATGCTCATCAGTACAGCGGATGCGAGTAAGTCTCAAGTTAACATGAATCAAGCGAGAGTAAAATCGTTTAAATTCGTTTTCCCTATTGGCAGCGTTAAATGAAGCTAACTCCGTGCTCAAATACTGAAGCTTAGCTCGACATGTCAGCAGTTCTGTAACTGGATCTTTATTAGTACCTACTGGAGCTAAACATCTACCACGACGTTCCTCTCGCAGTACTGCACGCAAATCTTCCGTACGACCGTTTGTTGTACCGGCAGACCACGTATCTCCAACTTATACTGAAGCTCATCATTATTTAGCCTATTTACCTCCATTGTTACGAATTAAACAAATAATGAGTAAACGCCAAAATTAAAAAAAAAAAATTCTTTTTAATTATAATAATCTGTCTTGTCACGACCAGGGACAAACCCCACCCTTGCCAAGCAACAAAAAAAAAAGAAAAGAAAAAATTTAAAAAAAATATATTTAAGGAGGGCCAATTCTATCCACCACGGTATAAAAAGAAAACTTTTAATGTTTGGGGCACTCTGTATTTAGCCGTATAAATTTTTTTTTTTAATTTTAGGGACACTCTATATACAGCGGTGAGTATAAAAAAAAATTTTTAGGAACACTCTATATATAGTAGCGAATATTAAAAAAAAAATTTAGGGACACTCTGTATATAGCAGTGAATATTTAAATTAATATTTTAGGGACACTCTGTATACAGCGATAAGTATTCAAAAAAATTTTAGAGACACTCTATATACAGTGGTGAATACCAAAGAAAATTTTTAGGGACACTCTGTATATAGCAGTGAATAAAAAAAAAGTTATTTCAGGGACACTCTGTACACAGCGATGAGAATAAAATAAAATTTTTAGGGACACTCTATATACAGTAGTGAATAAAAAAAAATTAAGGGACACTCTGTATATAGCAGTGAATATTTAAATTAATATTTTAGGGACACTCTGTAAACAGCGATGAGTATTCAAAAAAAAAATTTTGGGACACTCTATATACAGTAGTGAGTATAAAAAAAATTTTTTAGGGACACTCTATATACAGCGATGAGTATTCAGAAAAAATTTTAGGGACACTCTATATACAGTAGTGAGTATACAAAAAATTTTAGGGACACTCTGTATACAGTAGTAAAAATTAAAAAAAAATTTAGGGACACTCTGTATACAGCGATGAGTATTCAAAAAAAATTTTAGAGACACTCTATATACAGCAAGCCCAAAAACTCTGTTCTTTTTTTGAAAACGTAAAAAAATTAACTTTTCATTTTCTGGGCACCCTGTATACAGCAGCGCCTAAACAAAACTATTTTGGGGTACCTATATATGGACTCGCCCAGTATACCTTGTAGATCAGTAACACTCTGTATACTGGGACAGAGTCGGGACCGGAGTTTTGAACACTCTGTCTAATAAAAAAAAAACACCCTGTATACAGTGACAGGATAAAAGAAAAGTGTCAAGGGTTTTTCTAACCACTTTGTATCAAGTGCCAAAGGGGCAAAAGAAATGCCAAAATTTATTATTTAAAATAAATACCTAATACTAGTTATTATTACCTACTAGGTATCAGTAATTATCAGTATATATAAATTTTGTACATCTGTGTGGGTACCTACACCGCAAAACACAACGCAAAAAACTTAAAAGGACGCCCAAAGAGAACTACAAAATAGCTGCGCTATGTTGCCGCCATTACTGCAACTAACACCGCGTAGTTAATCTTATTTATTTTTTTGGACAGTAAGGAACACCCCTTACTCTGCCCTGAACAAATCAGCTAAGCAGCTTACAGTAGTAAGGGTAAACTAACCCCTTCCACTGCTGTAAAAAAAATAATAATAACGCAAAACAAAACGACCTTTTAGCGCATTCTGAAGGGAATCCATACAAAAAAAAATCGCCTAACCTAACCTAACCATTTTTTTGGAAAAACAAAACTGCAAAAGAATATTGAAAAAAACAGCCAGGGGTACCAATTTGTTAACTTTTAAAATAAACTATTTTTATATGGGGTTCATCTTACCAAATAACGAAATAAAAAAAAAAGGTTTTAAATTCAATAAATTTTATTTCACAGGAAGAATTTTCCGTGACAATATTCTTCTACAGTTTTATATTTTCACTTATTTTAAACCTCTTTTAAAAATATTCTTTTTATTCCTAATATGCGCATATTCGGCATTTAAACCTCTTTTAAAAATATTCTTTATATTCCTAATATGCGCATATTTACTAGCTAAACCTAAACCTAGAGTCGAATAAGCCTTAATTAAAATGGATCTTACTTGAAAAATTAATAACCACAGTCCAGTCAAACTTTTTATCTGTACATCCAAATTTTTCCAACTATTTGTCAAGTCTCTAACTCTGATGAGAATTCTTATTCGTCGGAATTCATAATTCTGAGCATAGTTCTAATTCGTCACAATTCTTAACTTGGGATTAATTCTAATTCGTCAGAATTCTTAATTCTGTTTATAATTCTGATATGTGAAGATTCCCTCCAGAATTCTTTTGGAGACCAATTTAGGTCGGGCTGCGAATCACAAAAAGAAAACTTCTTTTAAACACAAAACCCAGTTTTAAATATCCCTCTGGGATCGTTTTACTGACGTAAAACTAACTTAGCTTTTGGTTTAAAATATATAAAAAATCTTTTAGAGATTTGCTTCCTGCGCTTCTCACAGCATGGAAGTTTGTAAAAATGTCCCTCCTAAAGGGTTTCCGTTCTCCTTTATAGGTTCGCATCCCCCCCAAAAGTGATCCATAAATCCATAAAATTCGCGAATTTTCGAGATTTTTAAAGAAATGAAAAACAGAGACAACAAGATAAAAACTAATGAGAAATAAGGATCGGAACACTCTTCCAGAAAGTGTGTTTCCGGTTGCCATCTTTATTTCAAATCCAAGAATTAATCAAAATTCACACCTAAAGTTAACACTCTTAGAGCACACATAGGTAAGAAAAGGACAAAGAAACTAAAGCCGTACAAGTGGTCAATTTTGGAGCCTTCGAAATTGCGTACCATGTTTCAGAAAAATTACCATATTGCCATGTCTTAAACAAAGTGTTTCCATTTCAGGAAAAGTACTCTTGAAAATAAAAAAATGAAAGGGTCTTGACTAAAATCAGTTAATTGGGACTCTATTCAGTCCAAATAATTATTTAGACACTTAATTAGTATACTTGATTGTGCAAGAATAAATTAGGAGTTCCGAAAGGTGCTAGGAAATTCACGACGACCAGAGCGGCAACGCCGCATTTATCGCGATTGTTTTCACAGGCACAAAAGACGGTACGATTTTTAGTGTAATGTTTTGATTTTGAACTCACGACAATAAGTTATTCGAAATAATTATTATTAAATAATACGTTAAATGTTTCCTGATCAAAGAAATGAATTAAGTGTTTTGTGGAACTAACCTAGGAATAAAAGAAGAATAAAACAATACATGGAACAGAGCATTGAAAGTCAGGTAGGTAAACAATAGTAAAATAGATAAATCTAGGTACTATAACTATTCTATCTTTATGTTTTAGTCTATGAAATAGCCGTGGACTGACGTTATGCTTATAGATAAAATAGCTAAATCCTAGGAAATGTCGTAGATCACTGCGAAAAAGAGTAGACAAAATTATAGACAAATGGGCTAGGAAATAGATGAACTAGACTACTGAATATAAATATTGACGATGCAATACAAATAATATATGACGGATATGGCGTTTTGTAAAGAGAAATCAGGTAGGTCCAAATTTGTAAGTAGAAAATAGACAAATAGATAAATTACCTACTTTGCTCTATTTTAGGCTAACCAAAGCTACCACAGACATGAAAATTTGTACGTCTATAAACGATGGGATGAAGAAGATAATACAACCACAACGAAGTTTGAGATGTTTACAGAAAGGCAATTATAACTTAATTTTGATGTGTCACTAGACAAATAGAAAAACTAGACAACCAGAGAAGATTATGTATGGTTGAATAGAAAATGGTTAAGAAGCAAGAGATCCTATGAAGGTATGTCCAATGACATAAATAGAAAATAGGTAAATATATTAATTACTTGCTTTTATCTATTTTAGATAAGGAGAAAATAGTCAGAGGTACAAGCGTTAGATAATGGTTGAAAGATGACATGTAGAAGATAAAGCAATTAAAAACAAATCCAAAGCACCATCATGGAATCAGAAAGGCAATGAACTAATGCCAAATAGGTACTGAGGGTCAAACAACATGCTTAAGTGTTAAATTTAAGTATTTGATATTTTGTTTTTTAGTTTTTATTTTGAGTCTCAAAAACAATAAATAAATATTTTATTTTGGCTAATTGATTACTTTAATTAAATACAAATAACAACTAAATAAATGTTGGCTCTAAACTTTTTAATATTTGGCGTACGTGCTAGTCAAATTTATTATGAATTGATGAATAAATTAATTATAGCATATACTTTAATTTTTACAGTTAACAACAAAGAAAAAGAATACCATTAGTCTCTGCAAACTAGTTTTACCTTAGTATTTTTGGCTTTACCAGTTATCAGGTAGTTTCTATTAACTTATTATATTAGATGTACAAAACGCATACTGGTTAATGACTTCAGCCTAACTAATCTAATCTCTTCAGTAAGTTTAATTTTAGGGCAAAAGGGACGAAAGACGTATACAAGGGGAGGTTTTTAAATATTTAACTGAAAGCATTAAAAATTACTATTATTTTTCCCTTTTTGGTGAATAGGCACTTTTCACAGCAACCTCATTGTTACGTGGCAAATCTTGCCCGTAACAGTTGGTTTCTGAAACCTCCCTTAACCGGACGCGAACCTCTGAAAACGGGACGGAGCGCTGCACGACATGGGCATAAATATTATGTAATATGTTGGCAACAATTTACAAGTATTTACAACATTATTTGATTCAGCGGGACTGCTGTGTTTATTGTTCAGTTGGGTAATAATAGATCTCTTTAAAATGGCGCCTAGTTAAAAACTTCTTATTTTATGTGGAAAAATGGAAATTGTCAACGTTTCATGGAAGGAACATCTACCAACACGAAAGATCGCCGAAAATTTTAATGTCGGAAAATCTCAGGCAGCGGAAATTGTTAATAAATATATATCAAAATTTCGCAGTTACCTCTCTTAAGCGGGCACCTCCAATAAGCGGACAAAATCGACGGAACCGTGAGTGTCCGCTTATGGGAGGTTTCACTGTATTTCTAAATATACCTGAGGTTTACGGGGGGGAGCGGGCCCCAGCCCCCCTGGGTGCGCCCATGTATATTTTGACATGTTTTCCTCGGTTTGGCGTTGGCGACTCGTTCTAATTTAAAAAAGAGAAGAAAGTGTTTGCTATACTTAGGTTTAAACACAATCTAAAGATCTGTTTAATATTAATACAGTTTCAAGATCGTCAGTTTTGATTTATAAAGAATTCGATACATTCTTTTGGGGATGTGATAGGGGAGGCGTTAAGTAGTACATTTAACCCAAATATGAAATATGCAAATGTTAATAGTTTTTGAGATATTTAAATATTTCTGTTTTTCTTCAAAACGTAGACCTTAACACCAGTATTTACTAAAGGGTCTACAGTGCCAAGTGCTACAATCCTAGGTTCAAAAGTCTACATTTTGGTTGAAGGTTTAACTTATTTTTCCCGTGAATGCAATAGTTTTTAATATTTATATAAATTTTTCATAAATACCTTGCGATATGGATCATCTTTTTTCGTTGTAAAAACGACATTTTTTGTACACAAAGGTTATAAATAAATAAATAGAATAAAATATTTTAGTTTAAAACTGGTAGCTATATTTAAACCTCCAAACGTCACTAGGAAATTTAGAATAAAAACGGTGTAAGTCAGTGTCAGCCTTCCGCTATATTTTACCAGGGCTATCAAAACGGACGGGCCACGATCCTCCACTTTGTTGACGTCACATCCGGGGCTGATTTTTTTGATGGTCACGTTACGACACAGCTAATTGTCTTTAAAATATTGAAGTTAGAATGACGGTTCATGAATATTTAATTTTCTTTTAAATAACACCGTTTTTGAGATTGTTTTTACTTTATTCTTGCAGAAATTTTTTTTTTAAATGTATAGTAATCCTTAATTTTTCATAGCCGCTTCATTAGCTCACACAATAATTCAGTTTAAAGCAGAAGCAAATGTGACAATCACAGATGACAAAGTCAAATACATGTCAAATATAACAGTTGGCATGTGGTACATGGCGGGTAATTTGAATTCAAAATAAGAAATGCTAAATCTTGAAGATTTTAACCTTTTAATCATGTTGCTTCCTTACAAACCTTTGGTGGAATATCGGGATGGTGTCTGAGAATATTTCACTGAAATTTTGCGAAAATCTGTAGTGCCATTTTGAAAATATCATAAAGAAACGTCTGACCTCCCATAAGACCCAATGTAAAATTCAGCCCCGGGAGAACAGCTGATTTTTTCAGGGTCGTGGCCTCTATTTTTGTGTTGGCCTTGATTTTACATGTTAATTTTTTAGACAAGTTAGCGACGATTAAACCGATGGTCGATTGTTTTGATGAATGTGTGATTGAAAAGGGATTCTAATATATCTTGTGCTTTTTACAGTATTTAAATATTGATACGTGTACGGACTAAATTTCCAAAATATGACATTTCGTTACAACATTTTTATGTGGTTTTTCTTTATTTCTAAAGTTAATTAGGATTTTTATGAGATGAAACTCACTGAGAAATGCTTACTATCATATTGCACATTAGGGTGAACCAAATCTTTGCAGTTATTTGACCTGTGAGTATTAAAAAAATACACTTAAACCGGTCGGTATCAAGTCTATAGACTTGATACTTAAACCCGGTCTACAATGCTAAGCCGTAAGGTCATAGTAAATACTGGTGTAAATGCTTAAAACTTAGTTTTTCACGACATTTTCAGGTAAAATAGAGTACAATCCTTTAAAGAGCCGGTTAGATTTTGGTCAAAATCCATTAATATAATTATAATGATAAAGATTTTTGACAATTTAGAAATTGAAAATATTCTAACTTCTTAACGGAGCATCGCATCAATATGCGGTCAGAATATGGTAGAACACGATTTCTCAATAATTTATCTTATTACTAAAAACTTCGTAGGAGCTTCCGTTTCTAAGATATTTACAAAAAAATTTCAAGGCTAATATAGCGTGGAGTTTACTTCAAGTGTGGTAATGGGCTAGGAAAGTTTCAGATCAATCATTAATATCAATACTTAAATAGTGTAATACATTTTCTAGCGGTTATTTTGCTACTTTGTTCGAAACTCGTAGACAATGATTGAGTAGAAACAACTTTTCGGACTTCCATTGTCTTTATTTATTTTAAACACTACTTTTTGGTTAGTTGGCATATTTAGTCGTTGAAAACGTCGTGTTTAAAATAAATAAAGACAATGGAATTCCGAAATTTTGTTTCTACTCAATCATAGTCTACGAGTTTTAAACAACCGTATAATCTTGCATTTGCCAACATTTTTTTAAAACTGTCTTCTTGCCATAGAGTCTATGGACAAATCGGCCTAAAAGGAAGTTTCGTGTGCAAGTCATGCCAACTTTTTGCCGAAAAGCCAAGTTTGTTAAGGGCACTCCATAGATCAGGTTTTGACTTGTTGTCATTCTGGTAAATGCATTTTTTTAAAGATATTGCCCCCGCCACTTTTTTTTGCACGATACTTTTTTAAAACGATGTATCTTTCTTAAAAATAGTCGTAGATGGTTGCAAAAAATGGCAAATGAAACAGTAAACACCCACAATAAAATAACTTTCTATTATATTTTTCAAAATTTTGCTTCGTTTTTTTAGAAAAAATAAAATAACTGAATATTTACTTTTTTTTGTATAGCTAGTAAAGTTTAACCTACATTTTTAATAACACCAAAGCAAAATTAAAAAAAAGTTTTAAATAAAAGTTTTAGAATGAATATTTTTCTTTAATTTGATGTATAAAAGTCTTATATAGACGTATATTTTATATTTTTTTTTTATTTTTTTTTTATTTAAAGAGCAATGCGCCTCAACCACCTAGGGTTATTAGCGCAACAATTTTAGGTACATTTAAATTTTATAGTATATGTTACAGTCTTTTAAAAAGTTAATTAGATGTTCGACAGATTCAGCGTTATTTTCCAGAGTTTTTCCTAGTTGGTTATGAAGCTTGTGTAACCTCGGGCGGTCCTCAAATTTACGACACGATGGAGAAGTTAAGATGTGTTTCGCTGTAAGTCTTTCACAGCATTCACATACAGGAGGATCCTCTCTGTTAAGCAGATATTGATGGGTCAGCTTTGTATGACCAATGCGAAGACGACACAATAGCACTTGTGTTTTTCTACTTTGAACTAATCCATGCCAAGGTCGGACGTTTGGTTTGATAGGATGTAGTTTAGAGTTCGTATGTTCAGTCCACTCTTGTTGCCATAGGTTATACATACAGTGTTTAACATATGCCTTAAAATCACTTTTAGAGCTATCGCGCACTACCACACAATTGGGATCTTCTGCAGCCGATTTGGCGGACTTATCAGCTTTTTCGTTTCCCGATATGCCAACATGTGAGGGCACCCATATTAAAGATACTATTTTGAGTTCCTCCTGCATCTTGAAAAGGATCTTCTTTATATTTTGCGTTATAGGATTATTGCTGAAAATTGGCTTGAGGGCATTGATTGAGCTTAGTGAGTCCGACACTATAATTGACTTTTGGAAATTATTTTCTTCGATGTGTACCAAAGCTTGATAAATTGCATAGAGTTCCGCTGTGAATATACTTGAGTTCTTGTTTAGTTTATAGGCTTTGGAGCCTCCTTCGTGAATAACAGCTGCCGTTGTGTCCCACTCTGTTTTTGACGCATCGGTGTATAAATGATGATACGCGTTAAACTTACTAATGAGGTTTTGTCATACTTTGTAAGTTCCGTATTGTAAGTTAAATTTGATATTTTCCATGGTGGGTTTTGTTGTTGTGGGGGTTCGAAAAATTTTGGAAAATTTTCTTGAATCCTGTCCAGATATCTATTTAGTCTCTCGTGAAATGCGGTTGTTGCTCTCGGTTTTTGAATGTAATTTTGTCTGAAGTTCTGATTAAAAATATTGTTTATTACTGGCATGTTATGGTTGTTGGCAACAGCTGTAGCGTAAGAAAGACTTAAGTATATTCTTCGATATCGAAGAGGGGGTTCCCCGGCTTCGCATAGGAGACTATCGATCGGACTCGTGTAAAATGCTCCAAGTGCAGTTCGTATTCCTGAATTATAAATAGTATCAAGAAGCTTTAAGACATGATTTGTTGCTGAGTCATATGCTATGCATCCATAATCAATTTTGGATCTAATCAAGGCACGGTATATTCGTAACAAAATTGTAGTCAGCTCCCCAAGAGGTATTGGCTAGGATTTTCAATAGATTTTGGCCATTTTGGCATGAGGTAACCACTTTTTTAATGTGTTTTACCCAATTTAGTTTGGAGTCAAATATCATTCCAAGGGACCGTATAGATTTTTCGTATGTTAGTTCAGTATTATAAAGTTCTAGTCTAGGGTTGATAGCTACATTTTTCTTTGAAAATAAGATAAATTTGGTTTTTTCAGCCGAAAAAGTAAAACCTGAAGTCAACGACCAGCTCTCTAGTTGGCAAATTTGTATTTGCATGATCTGCTGCATCGATTGGATGTCTTTTCCTTTTAGTATTAAGACTAGATCATCAACGAAAACTCTCGCCTTGACGGGAGCTTTCACAAATTCAATTAGGTTATTGATTGCCGCCAGGAAAAGCGTGACACTAATCACAGACCCTTGAGGAGTACCGTTTACTTGATCTTTTTCATCTGATAATGTTCCATTGATAGACACTTGGAATGTTCTATTATTTAAAAATTTTTGATGAAGTGTGCCATACGACCTTATATATTCCATGAGATCAGTTGTTTTAGGATTTTATGTTTCCATGCTGAATCATATGCCCTTTTAATATCAAAAAATACTGCTAAGCATTTCTGCTTGTTAAGAAAGCTATTATGAATTTCTGATTCCAGGTCTACTATGTTATCTTGAGTGGATCTTCCTTTACGGAAACCACTTTGTTCAGGAGAAAGATGGCCTTGTTCTTCCAGGTGCCACACTAATCGATTATTGACTATTTTTTCAAGACATTTGCATAAAATACATGTCAATGATATTGGTCTGTAGGACTCGGGCTCACTAGCGTTTTTGCCTTCTTTTAGAATCGGCAATACAATTGCTTTTGACCAAATTCGTGGAAATTTATTTTCCGTCCAAGCAATGTTGTAGATTTTAAGGAGGCTCTTTCTAGCATTTTCTGGGAGGTTGGTCAAAAAAGGGGCAAGTATTTTATCAGGGCCTGGGATGGAATTTTTAAGTATTTTTAGTACCTCATTTAATTCAGATTCGCAAATCGGGTCATTTAAAGGATTCTCTTGATGACAAATATTGATAGGTTGTAGAGTTTCTTGTTGCTGTTTGAATGCAGCAAAAGCAGGATTTAATTGGTCATTGCTGGAATACCTTTTATATGTTTCCGCCAATATGTTGGCAATGTCTTTGCTGTCCGTCAGAGTTTTTCCTTGTCTGTTTAATTTTGTGATCGAAGTAGAATGATTTTTACTGGATATACTTTTGACTTTATTCCATACTTCACTTGATGATGTCCTTGAAGTAATTAATGTGACAAAAAGGGTCCAAGATTCTTTTTTAGACTTTTTGGTTATAAAACGCGCTTTTGCTCTCAGTTTTTTAAATTCTATTTGGTTTTCCTGCGTCTTATGGCGTTTATAACGGTTAAATGCAGATTTGCATTTTTTGATAGCCTTTTTGCATTCTTCATTCCACCAAGGAACGGGATTTCGTTTCGTTAAATAAACCTTTTTGCCCATGGACTTCTCTGCGGCTTGTACTAAAATGGTTATGAAATTCTCTAAGCATTGGTCAATGTCTTCTGATAGTATTAAATCAGGTATTGCATTTTCAACTATACTCTGATACTTGTCCCAGTCAGCTTGTTTTAGATTCCATTTTTCGGTTTGGTTTTCTGAATAGGTTTCCATTAGCATTTTAGTAATCAAGGGGTAGTGGTCGCTCTGATATAAGTCGGGCAAGACTTTCCATTCTAAATTAATTGCGATGTTGGGATCACATATAGTCAGGTCTAATGCCGAGTGATTTCCGGTGGTTAAATTAAACCGAGTACTTTTGCCATCATTTAGTAGCAATAATTGTGCATTGTCTAGAGAGTTTAGAAGATTTTTACCTCTAGTACTTGTATTTTTATTGCCCCACGCAATATGGTGGCAGTTAAAGTCGCCAACTACTATTCTCGGAGAGGGTAATTGGTTATAGATGTTGGATAAATACTGCGTCGTAAAATCTTTGTTCGGAGGTATGTAAATGTTACATATAGTAATTCTTGATTTCAGTTCTACAGATACGGTTACTACTTCAAGATTTGATGTTACGTTCAGCTCTGTTGCATTTAAAGATTTTTCAATGTAAATAGCAACCCCTCCACTAGCTCTATCCCTGTCTATTCTATTACGAAAAAAACCATTAAATCGTTTCAAAAAATGTTCTTTATTTTGATTAAAGTTTGTTTCCTGAAGACATATAATGCTCGGGTTTTCGGATCTAATTAAGTATTGCAGCATTTTCAGGTGTTTAAAATACCCATTAAGATTCCACTGTAAAATCGAATGGTTATGATGCTTATTTTGGCTATAGTTTTTTGTCTCCATTATTTAATTTGGTGTATCATATAATTGGTTTTAAGCCTGTGACGAGTCACTGTCGGATGTGAGCCCTTCGACATGAATGGTGAGTTTCTTTCTTAACTTTGTGATTTTAGTTTTAGCGCTTCTTGCTGTTAAATGCGGGTAGATTTGCTTAAGCATTTCTATTAAAGCCAGGAAATTTGTGGTATAATATAATAAGTCTAACAGTTCATTATATTTTACACAAGAGTTAAGGTCATTCTCTATAAAGGCTTTTGCTGAAGCGAATAGGCTTTCAGCTTCATTTAGGGTAAAAGTCGCAGGTAAGGGTGCCGATTTTTGTTTTTTAGATTTTCTCACTTCAGGCAGTGTAAAGTTTACTTCATGGGTCCCCTCAGTATTGGTAGGTGTTAGAATTTCTGAGTGGGGTCTTTTGGGAGTAGGGGTGGTAGGTTCATCATCTTGTGTAGTTTTAGTGGTTTCTTTTGCTTGTTCTTCCAAGTCATTGATTACGATTATTTTGGTATTGTTGGGTTGTTCAGGAGCCTTTTCTTGATTAGCTGTACAATTTGCGGCAATATGGTCTGAAGATTTGCATTTAAAGCACGCCATACTGTCTTGCGAGAAGAAAATACGATAACTAGTATTTTCGTAGTTAATTACAAGTGAAGAGGGTATTTCAGCATCTGGATTAGGAGTAAAGAAAACTTGTCTGCGAAAGCTAAGGATATGACTGTAAGCTGCGTCTGAGACTCCAATGCGTAAAAAGGTAATTTGAGAGACAAGGTTAATACCCAGTTGTTTCAGTTCTTGTTCTAGTATAAGATGAGAAATTGTAGGGCAAACATTTGACATAACGAGGCGTTCAGAGGGTGTGATTAGTTTCCTAGCATTTATGTTTTCACCATTGATAGAAATTTCTCCGTGTTCTCCCATAAATTTTTGCACTACCTCCTTACTTGATAAATATATACAAATTCGATTGTTTGATATTCTTGATGCAAAAATAATATTTTTGGCCCCAATTTTAGCTCCTAAATTAAAAATGTAGTCTTGAAGTCGTATGTTTTCAAGTGCTGGAAAAACTATAGCTTGCTCCTCGGTAGGGAATGATTGTCGAGATGCAATTGAAGAATATGATTTTGCTGTGGAGTTTTGGGTATTTTGTACGGAATCCATTGTGGTATTGTTTGGGGAGGGGCTTCTGTAGTCAGCAGCCCTTTCCTCTAAATCAGCCATAGAGTGGTCTTTAGGTTTTTGCTTCCCGACGACGTATGTATGAGATTATTCACCAAGTAGTCTAACTACGGTCCTGTACTAGGATCGGGCAGCCGTGCCGGTGTTCAGGTTTTCAGTGCGATGCGCACGCACTTTGCTCTGTTATTCTCGTGGTGATTTATTTTTAGATTGGTTTTTGGATTATAACGAAATTGATAAAATTATTACTCACTTTTCGTGTGAAATCCGTAGTCACAAATCTGCACTAATTTGTTTTTGAATCTCTGGGACTCACCCAGCTAATAAAGGAACCAACCCGTATCATTCAGACATCCAAACGGCTAATTGACTATATATTGACATTAAACGAAGCATCTATTAAATTTTCAGGCGTCTTGAATATCAATATTAGTAATCATGAACTGATACAATGCACACTAAACTTTAATTTCAATAAAAAACAACAAATATTTAAGACTGCGCGAGATTTTAAGAATTTGCGAAGAGATCAATTTGATGCAGACCTTAGATCCATGCCATGGAGAAATATATTTCACATCGAAGATATTGACGGTAAAATTAGTTTTTTAAATAAAAATATAATATCACTCTTGGATCTGCATGCTCCGTATAAAACTTATAGAATCAATAAACCTTATGCTCCATGGTTAACACCAACTCTAAAAATTATGATAAAGGACCGCGATAAGTTTTTTTCTAAGTACAGACAAACAAAACACGAAAATTATTGGAATAATTACAAACAAATACGAAATATTATTACATCAGCTGTAAATAAAGAGAAAAAGGCTTATCTCAAAACACAAGAGGTCAAGGGCGTTAAAGAAATGTGGTCATCTTTAAAACATTTTCATTTTTTAACTAAGCAAAAAACATCCATCATTCCAGAAGAAATAAGTAATGTGGAAATAATAAACAAACATTTTATTGATAGTATACCAAAACTGCCTGCTGATGACGAGCTTTTGCACTTCTATGATTCAAATAAATTAATTGACACCCGTTTCTCTTTTTACCCAGTATCGGAGATAGAAATCATTCAAATAGTAACTAAAATCAAAACAAATGCTGTGGGGATAGATGGTATTAATAAATCAACCCTTGAATTGTGTCTTCCTGTTCTACTACCATATATCAATCACTGTATAAATTTCTGTTTAATAAAATCCGTATTTCCGTCAGAGTGGAAGAAAGCAAGGATCATTCCAATACCGAAAGTACCTAGCCCTGAAAATTTGAATCAATTAAGACCAGTTAGCATTCTTCCTACCCTGTCAAAAGTCCTTGAGACAGCTATGCAAAATCAAATTCAAACCCATGTAAGAAAACACTCACTTATACCAATGCATCAATCTGGTTCAGGAAAAATCACAGCTATTCCACAGCGCTAACGAAAATCGTGGACGACGTCGTTACAGCTACAGATTCAAATAAATTAACAGTTCTCTTCTTGTTGGATTACAGCAGGGCATTTGATACAATAAATCACGGGCTTTTGCTGGCAATTCTAAAATATCTGGGCTTCTCTAGATATGCAAATCAGCTGGTCGCCTCTATGTTGGATAATCGTCAGCAGATAGTATGTTATGCAAATGAAAGTTCAAATCCTCTGAAAGTAATGACTGGCGTTGCCCAGGGCTCAATACTCGGTCCTTTGCTTTATTCACTTTATGTTTCACAGTTCCTTAAGGCTTTTCAGTCCTGCCAACACCACTTTTACTGCAATGATACCCAGGGATACCTTTCCTTTGAATCTGTTGAAGCAGAACAGGCAATTGCTGCATTGAATTATGATTTGGCAAATATATCTGAGATATCTAAAAAACACTTATATCATTCGGGCCTAAGTCCCGTAGGGTTGCGTTTGAAGCTGCTGCAAAAAATAAAATTATACTAGACTCACAACCAATACCCTTTAGCAAAAAAGTCAAAAATCTCGGCTTGATTATGGACCAGGATCTGCGATTCTCGGAGCATGTAGGTAGATGTCTTCAAAAAGGATACTTTAACCTAAAAATGATATACCAACAAAGACATATTTTGTCCAAGAAGCTAAAAACATTGCTCTGCGAGAGCTACGTGCTGTCACAACTCAACTATTGTGACACGGTATATGGCCCATGTCTAAGACAGATTGATGCTAACAGATTACAGAGGATACAAAACGCATGCTTAAGATTAATCCATGGCATCAGAAAACGAAAGAGAATCAGTCACACGTTAAGGATAAGTAAATGGCTTAATATGTTTCATAGACGTCGTCTTCACTTACTAATTCTTATATTTGGAATAATAAAACAAAAAACGCCACCATACCTACATAATAAAATTCGCTATCGAACCGATGTGAATAACTTAAATTTGAGATTTAGAGGTAGACTAACTTTTCCTAAACATAAAAGTACATTTTTTGAGCGGTCTTTTTCATATCAGATTGTGAAGGAATGGAATAGGTTACCCGAAGACGTTGTCGCAATGAACTCAAAGAAGTCTTTCTGAGGAGCCGTTTTTAAAGTTCTATCTTTAGAACAAAATTCATGAGTCTCGCTTTGCCTCGCAACACATTTATTTATTTTTATTTGGAAATTTAAAGTCACTAAATTTGTGGATAGATTAATGTATTTTATATTTAAAATTTATTAAGATTGTTGCTATTTTATAATTTAAAATTTAAGATTGTTGCTTCTCTTACTTAAGTTAGGTTAGTTTTAGGGGTTAGGTGGAAGAACAGGGCATCTGGTCGTTGCTGGGCAGATGAACTGAACCTCGCCCAATTGGTCAGTTATTTTATATATTATTTATGATCAATAAAAGACCTTTATTATTATTATTATTATTATTATGACCGCCATTCTAAATTTTAAGATGGCGATAAATTTTGATCATGGTCTTTAAAAAGCAATCAATGCTCACAAGGATGTTTTTTATTTCATCAAAATCGGTTCAGTAGTAATGAGTTTATAAGGAAATAGGGCAGACAGGATTGGCAAGGCAATCGTCAAAACAATGGTGAAAACAAAAATATTTTTTTAGAACCATCGAATGGATTTTGCTTACTCGTATCTTGTTCTGCATGCAAGAACTTTTTTACCGATTTAAACAAAAAATTAAAACATGTTCGCAACACAAGAATAAAAGAGCATCTTTGAAGGGTACAATTTAATTTCGTCCTCCATCTTGGATTTTCAGACGACGAATAAAAAAAATATATTTAGCCAAAACTCTTATTAATTCTCTGTCAAGTGCAGCTTGTCCCATTAAAATCGATGATATAGTTCAAAAGTTATAATGAAAAAAATTTGTCCGGTTTTTTTTGGCACACCCGGTAATAGTAGAGTAAATTTGTAGGGTATTTTAAGAAAAAGCTGCAAAAAGGATATATTTATATTTAGCACGGAGGTACCTAACACCCAATGCTAAGTTTTTATTCGAGTATCCCCGATTTTCCGGCTTTAGAATCCAAGATGGCGGCTGCGAAAGTGAAGAAAAAAAAATGAATTTCCTGTTTTAGGAGAAATGATTGTAGTGTGTATTGCAGGTGCAATATAAAATCGAGTGTGCGTTGTCAACATTTATTGTCAACATATTTTTAGAGTGGCCGGGCTAAATGATCTAAGTGCCAAAATATACAAATTTTAGATTTTCCACCCAAAATGATGTAGGTGTCAAGGCCAATACGGGGCTATAAGATCAAGTTTCATTTCCCCACCTTATGCTCTATATGGCATATTTAAAATGACGTTATCCGTAAGTCCGCTTGCATAAATTGTACAGTTTTATTTAGTTTCCCACAAAAATGCTTTTTGGCACTTAGCCCACTCTACATTTATGGATCGACAAAACTAGGGGCGGCTCCGGGAGGGTTTGGCCAAAATTTAAGTAAATAATTATAGCATGGATGTGCATGGATATGAGTAACAAATAACTATAGTTTTAGAATCAAACCGATTGATACATGTGTCTTATATACACAATTGCATATTTAAAAAAATATATATTTTATTATTATGAGTTAGATAATACATTTGTATTTTAAACGAACAGTATAAATTATTTTTGACTAATATATTTTCAAAATTTTTACGTATTGACAAAATTAGGGGAGCCCTGGGAAGGTTTGGACAAAATTTAAGTAAAGTAAATAATTATAGTATGGATATGAGTAACAAATAACTATAGTTTTGAAATCAATTATTATTATGAGTTAGATACATTTATATATTTGTATGTACTATGTCTAAACCCTCCCTAATGATGGGGGAGGGGTAAAGTTTGGGCAATTATCAAGTCAACAAAAAGATTACCTATGCAAAAAATATAAATCTGAAAAAAAAATATCTTTAAATATTTGTAAATCTAACCAAAACAAAATTCCCACATAGCATAAATCAAGGCGACAAATTCGATTTAGGCAATTTTTTAAGTAAAAGACAACTGGGCAAAATATTTAAATAGCGGTCAAAAGGTGGCACTACATATTTGAGTCGTAGGGACACCGATTCGATTCTAAAATTGTGGGCCTTAACGAACGATCCAGATCAAAACGATCAAATTTTTATAAATGGTTATCCCCTTAAATATAACCAAAAATATTATGTACATATTGCAACTCACGCCCATCTATAATTTTGACAGAATTTTCCTGTGATGTCGGAAATTTATATAATTTGTTGTCTTCAACATCAAATAATTCGATTTCAATCTTTTTACATAAAAAAATTATTTTTGTAAATAAAACAAACACATCACAATCTCAGATTAATCTGTTTCGTCGATCAAAATGTACGGAGCAACCAGATTTACGTCCGACTAGTCTGAGCAGAATTACCGAACGATTCAGATCTACCTCCCCTAGATCTAGATGGAATTAACGAACGATTTCGATCAAAAAGATTAATCCGACGTAAATACCGAACGCAGCTAATAGCAACAGGAAAAATAAAGGAATAGAGTAAATAACAATGCCTATTTTTCGTCAAAAACCAGAGTGTGACGTTTCGTTTTAATATAAACAAAAATAGAAAAAAATACTCTGCCAATATATGGGCCCCTAAGCTCACACTAGGTACTATAGTTATAGTGTACGTGTAAGCTAATATAACTAAAAACTGAAATATATTTTATTCAACTCCAGACTAAATTACCTTTTGTTTGATACCACACAAGCCATGTTTTGACTTAAACTCAAATTTTTGAAATCTACCCCCACCCATAAAAAAAACAAAAACTAAAATGTATTTTGTTAAACTCCGGACTCAATTACCTTTCGTTTGATATCACACACGCCATATTTTCACTTAAACTCTAATTTTTAAAATATACCCCCACCATTTTTTTTTAAATAAATTAAAATGTGTTTTGTTTAACTGCAGACTCAATTACCTTTCGTTTGATATCACACATGCCATATTTTCACATAAACTCTAATTTTTGAAATCTTCCCCCACCCTTTTATTTGGTTTGTGTTCGGTGGATTTTTTTCATTTTTAAATGGGACCATCTCGACACAAGACCCAGCCTAGGTACCAAATTTCATTAAAATCGGCCAAGCGGTTTTTGAGTTATGCGCGTTGGTCGTTACAGACAGACATACAGACACACAGACAGACAGACAGACAGACATACAGACAGACAGACAGACAGACAGACAGACAGACAGACGGCGCAACAAAAAAGTTTCAAAATCATCTGAAACGCAAAGATATATAAAAATTTTTGAAATCGGATCAACTTTTTTTTTCTCGAAAAAATTAGGATCACCATAGCTCACACTACTATAGTATAGTATATGTGTGAGCTAATATTGGTTTCGCTTGATAGAAAATACCGATAATCCCAAAGAAGATTTACCCACAATAAAGGATGGAGCACGTAATGTTAATATGAGCCTGCCCCCAAATACATCCAGAACGAAGATATTAAAGACATTCCGATATCTTTGATCCAGAATATGAAAACAAACATCTCCTGATCCAAAGATGCTGTTCGGATAAGAAGTAAAGTTTTCAGCATGCATTGTAAATTAAATAAATTCAATATTATCATATCAATGAGTTATTTGTATTGTTGTGCTTTATTTTTGTTTCCACAACCTAGTAAAAAATAGTATATTACACATGGGCGCACCCCCCAAATTATAATATTTTTTTACATATTTTCCACATATTTTATAAAAAAAAACACAAAAGATAGCTTAAAATTCGACATCATGAGGCTTCGCCCCCCGCAAGAATCCTCGGCCCCCCCCAAGACATATTTCTGGGTGCGCCACTGTATTACATAACAAGAAAAGAGAGTGACAAATTTCACACGAGCGTGAATGTTGTGCACGAGGCGCTAGCCGAATGAAACAACACGCGAATGTAAGAAAGTTACTTTCGATCGAGTTGTATACGCTATTTTTCCTACGAACACTGTTGAACTATACTAATTTTTGTAAAAATTGGTATTTTATTTTGTACATATCAAATGAAACTGCTTTTTCACACATTTGTGGAAAAGTACTTTGCAACACGTGACGAAAAGTTGGCGACAGTTAGCGAAAAGTACTTTTCCACATCTGTGCGGAAACATTTTTGCACACGGGTGAAATTTAATGTCTTCTGAGAAAAATATGGTACCTACATACCTAACGCGTGTTCCTGCCTCTTCCACACTTGTTAGATAAATTACTATTATTACAAACTATCTAATGAATCGGTTCGCAATGTCGTGATTTTGTTTGGTAGGTCATGGCCAGTGGCCCTCAAAAAAACTTTTTGTAAATAGAAAAAATTGTATTATTTGTTCAATATTATTTACGTGTACGTGTTCTTAGTTAAATTTTCTCCATTGAATTGACTCGCCCCCGGTATATGGGGGTGGCGCTGTAGTCAGGAGGTTGATGGCTCTTGTCTGATTTGGTGTCCTGCAGCAAATATAAAATTGAGCACGCTTTTGTAAATCCTAATAGATCTCTTCTATGAAAAAGTAGTTGAAACATTTTTTCTGTTCATATACAAGACTATTTTAAAATCTTCAAACGTATCTTGTTAGATTTTTGATTTTCTTTTGTATAGTTCCAAAAAATACAGAAATCGAAACAATTTCGCTACAGTTTTCTATAACACAACTAGGCTGCTGAAATGCCAAACATTGGTTTGAAATATTTTTTGTGTTTTAGCCATAACTTTTTTTTTAATAAGATGAATTAGCGCAAAACTGCAAAGATACGTTTGTTAAAAATGCTTTAAAAACCACCACGCGACGCATTCCACTTTCTCGTTTTCTATTTCTATTATGACAAATATTTGGCCAAAAAATGGTATATGGGTTGTCAGATGGAAAGTTTTCGGGCGAAGTTTGCCCCCTTTCGTTATTTTCAAAACCATGTTATTTCGGTGTGATTTTAACGTAGTTTTAAAAATAACTTTAAAAAGCGACCTACTACACTTAAAAAAGTGTGTGTTTTTAACGTTGTTTTGATTTGTGCTATTTGGGTTAGACAAATTCGAATTAGGCAATTTTTTAAGCAAAAGACAAGTCAAAATATTTAAATATCAGTCAAAAGGTGGCACTACATATTAGAGTCATAGGGCCACCGAGTCGGTTCTTAAATTGTGAGCCTTATTGAAATTTTAAGGATGACAATGGATGACAGTCATGTATCATATGTCATAATAATTTAAATATTTTGACAATCTAGTACAAACAAACATCACATTTTGTGTTCGGCTGTAACGATGTTATTTTTTGTCAAAAAACACAAGTACGCTAGTTTTCCAATAGCAACATGAAAAATAAAAGGATAGAGTAAATAACAAACCCTATTTTTTCGCCAAAAACCAGGGGGTGACGTTTCGTTTATTATTTCTGTGGTTAGTAATCTGTGCTTATTATAAATAAAAATAGAATAAAATGTTAGTTTACTGTGAAATACCGATAATCCCGAAGAAGATTTAGCCACAATAAAGCAGGAGCACATAATGCTATTATGAGCCTGCCACCAAATACATCCAGAACAAAGATATTAAGGACCTTCCGATATTTTTGATCCAAAATATAAAAACTAATATCTCTTGATCCAAGATGGAGTTAGAATAAGAAGTAAAGTTTTCGGCAATCGTTGTAAATTAAATATAATAAATCAGTTATTTGTATTGTTGTGCTTTATTTTTCTTTCCACAACCACGTGGAAAAATATTGTACCCACATACCTAACGCGTGTGTTTAGTGCCTCTTCCGGACTTGTTAGGTAAATTACTACTATCACAAACTATCTTAACCCTAGACTGTATACTGGGGTAATCTGTAACCCCACGTATTAAAAAAAAAATCCTACCACCTTTATTTGACAACCGACTGTACTGAAACTTTTGCTAATCTCAGCAAGCGCGCGCTTCGTTAGGCAGTCGCGTTCAAACGAGTCAGGGCGTTGGTTGCTTCCGAGTAATAATTTTTTTAGGGTCACCAATAACCCCAGAATATATTAACGGTTTATAAAATTGACATGAGTAGATACTCCGTACATTAGACTTTTTAATATGTCGAATAAAACAGTTAAAGTGACAGATCCGGATTTTGCGCTGGTATGATGAAATAGAATGTGATGATGATGCAGGAACGGACGTTGAGGACATTCTGCAAGAAATATCGGAACATGATTCGGAAAGTGCTTCTGGTGAAGAAGATTACAACGAGGACCCTCTTCTAGGCATTGGAAAAGTTTTAAAAGGCAAGAACGGCTTTTGTTGGACCCTACAAGAACCTTCCCAAACACGAACTCCTTCTAGGAACATAGTTGTAAAGGTACCCAAGGCAAAAAACCAGCTATCCATCGAAACTGAGGAAGACGCTTGGAAAATTTTATTTACTGAGAACATTTCAAATAAGATTGTGCTTCATACAAATGAAGAAATTGTCAGGCAAAGCAGCAATTATAAGTCAGATACCAAATATATATACTCAACAGACTCTGTAGAAATTTGTGATTTTTTGAAATTGCCAAACGTATCTTGTTAGATTTTTAATTTTCTTTTTTATATTTCCAAAAAATACAAAAAACTAAAAAATTTCATTACAGTTTTCTATAACACAACTAGGCTACTGAAATGCCAAACATTGTTTTAAAATATTCGTTGTGTTTTAGCTATTTTTTGAATAAGATGAATTAACGAGAAAATGCTGAGACGTTTGTTAAAATATACTTGAGGAGCAAATTTTGAATTTGAATTTTCACCTAAGTTTTGTTTAAATTATTTTCGTCTATTTTATTTTCTATTGTTTCTTCTTCGACAAAAAAATGGCACTTTAAAATTATGCATCAAACTCATACTTTTGTTTGGTGCATGTTCTCCCTCTCATATGATGTGACTTAGAGAGAGAAGGACAGAGACGGAGAATTGCTAAAGTTAATTATGCAGTTTTTGAAAATGTATAGTCTGAATAGGGTATTTGACTCCTTCTAATTTAAAACGGAAACATTTGTCGGATGTTCGTAGCATCATCAGAGCAGTGAGCAAAGTCAGCAAAGCAAAGGCGTTCAGCAAATGCTAACAAAATTTGAATGTTGTTTATCTTTTGAGCCGGCAACTGGAAAGCATGCAGAGTTTTGGGACTTGCCAATTTGTTAATTAACGATGCTTAATTTGATTAAGAGAATTTGAATCTTTCCAACTTAACTAGCAGTTTAACTAATTGAAAATACAGGGTTTATTTAAAAGATGAATAACTTGGCAGCAATCTGATTTTCTTTCAACAGTTGTTTAAAAGCAAATACGATTATAAGCAGGAATTTCTAAAATACCTGGATCTGGATCCGAGTTGTTCTCCACAGAGCTGGGACCTGCGGACATCTACAAGTTCGCTGTTCACTGAACCATTTTTTTGAAAGCAGCAGTCTCTATAAACTGCACCTAGATCCTGCGTTGCCAAGATCTACCGGAAATCAGGCTGCGATCAACGAGCTAAACTCCTACAGCACTGACTCGAACCTTGTTCGAAGATGTTAGTAGACTTTACATGAGTTGTAATTATTTTTTGTTGGGTTCCAGCAGTGGTGCTAGACTTTTTTGACGACTTTCTTTTAAATAAAGGAAGAAAAACCCTTCATACCTTCAAAATGGATTTTAGATACCAAAAAACATTTTGCCAAAAAAAACTTTATGACAGAAACAATTTTTTTTATAAAGATGTAAGTAAAAACAAAAGAAATAAAAGATTTATAACTTGAATCACAATCATAAAAAGCAAAATTAAAAATAAAGACTTAAAATCTACCTACATAAGTTAGGTTTGGAAAAACTATAGGAATATTTCAAATGTAAACCTTGTCTCAAAATCCTTCAAATTCGGATAAAAACCTTCAATCCTTCAACAGTAAAAATTTTAGTTCAAAACCCTTGATATTGAAAGAAAAGCTTTTAATCTGGCAACACTGAGTTCCAGGTTACTCGGCCTAGAGACCCTGCATGTATGACATATTGATGACGCGGCAAACCCATCAGTCACTCAACTCACAGTTTTTTGGT
Source organism: Aspidapion aeneum (assembly GCA_963576565.1). Lineage (NCBI taxonomy): Eukaryota > Metazoa > Arthropoda > Insecta > Coleoptera > Brentidae > Aspidapion > Aspidapion aeneum. The sequence goes on from OY755039.1 coordinate 93,541,725, forward strand.
TATGATATTTTCTTGCCATATTCATTGGCGTTCCTAAAATAATTTATGTTGTCAGCGGTGAGTGACAATAATCAACATACAACATATAAACAAACACGTTTGTCCGACACCCCCTGTATATGTTGGTCAAAAATCATTTATTTTTATTTTCCGAAGCTTATGAACTAACAAGGACGAAATCTGCAACTTTCTCTAAATAAGACTAGAGTATAGAGGAGCAATATTTCCCTCCTTTGATTTTGACATAAATAAATTTGACTTTGATAAGTTTGACATGCCTCTATTTATTTAAAATATGTCATACATACAAAGTCTCCAACTCGGACATACAAGCGAATAAGATGGTTGATAGACTAGCCTAGAGACCCTCTATGTATGGCACATTTTAAAGAAATAGAGACGCGAGAGAAACTTATCAAAGTCAAATTGACTTAAGTCAAAATAAAAGGAGGAAAATATCGGTCCTCTATACTCTAGCATTATTAACAGAGAGACGCTCCTTTCGTTCTTCGTTGTCATAACCGTCGCAAAATAAACATAAATGTTTTTGACGAAATATATACTGAGGGCGATGGACAAATGTCTTTAGTCTAGCCGAAGCAAGTATAGCCAAAGACGCTAACCAGAATTCGGTTTCCATCTCAGTGAGACTGGTCAAATTTCTCACCAACAATACTGTGGTAAAGGTAGCCGAGAAAAGGTGAGTAGGTTAGAAGCCTGCTGCATCTTAAGGCAGCTACGTTGGTAAAGGCTAAAATGCTGAGAACGTTGATTTCTGGTATTACAGGTCACTGCCTTTTTGGAGCGCAAGCTATCTGTCTATAGTCTAACATATACGCATTTGTAATGAGTCACCAGTTGAGAAAAAAACGTATGGCGTAGATATTTTTGCCAATCAATGTTTTTTGATTGACAGTGACGGATACTTCACAGAACCAATTACCTACCTATTTGAATCATAGACACTACTTTTTTTAAAAAGTTTATTGTCACCGCTGTTTATAATATACAAAACAAAGATAAACAAAAATGACGTCATTACAAATGGGTATAAGTCGGACTATAAATATGCCGGCAAACGGCCACTGTCATAATTGCAAGGATGCCGAATGAGGAGAAATCTGAAAGCATAAGCCATCTGTCAGACTAGATGTAACGTTCTAGGTCTTTTATACTTAAAGATCTATACTATGAGATTTAAAGCTCGAAGCGCTTGCCATATTTAAAAACATCTGTTGCTAGTTTAACTAAGCTTTTATCTATCTATTTAGCCTTTTTCGATCCATCTTTGGACATAGGCCTCCCGCAATATCTTCCACTCTTCTCTGTCTGTCGCTGTGTTCATCCATCTAGTTCCCGCATGTTTCTTCAAATCGTCCGCCCATCTCATTTGGGGTCTTCCCCTACTTCTTTTATTTTTCCAACGTCTCCAGTTTACAATACATTTATTCCATCGATCGTCTTTCTGTCTGATATTATGACTGGCAAATTTCCATTTTAATTTTGCTACTTCTCCCCTGACATCATGTTTTATTTTTTATCCATTCATTCCTTTTTCTATCTATTAGCTTTACATGTAACATTTGTCTTTCCATTGATCTTTGGGCGTTTGTTACCTCATCCATGTTTGATTTTGTAAGTGTCCAGGTCTGGGATCCATAGTTAAGTACAGGAAGTATACATTTGTTATACTTTTTCGTTTTGGTACTGAGGATATTTTTTGTTTTTTAATATACATATAGCTTGATTTACCGAATGCTGCCCAGACCAATTTTACTCGTCTCCTGATTTCAGCTATTTGGTTTTCTTTGTTTAGTTTAATAATTTGTCCCAGGTTCCTCTACTTGTTCTATTTTCTCGATTAGAAGATCGTGATATCTTCATCTGTGTTTGTTATGATTTTAGTTGTAGTGTAGTTCAAACTTAAGCCTATATTTTTAGCTGCTGTATCCATTTCTTCCAGCATTTTTATCAGTTCTTCTTTCTTATCTGTTATTAAGGTGATATCATCAGCATATCTTAGGTGGTTCAAGCATTGTGCGTTTACTTTGATGCCCATTTCTTCTCAATCTAATTTTTTTTAAACATCTTTTAGGGCCTGGTTAATTAGTTTAGGGGATATTGTGTCATCCTGGCTGATACCTCTTCTTATGTGGATTGGCTTGGTTCCTTCGTGGATTTTGATTGATGTTGTTGCTGCGCTATATATATTGGCTATTAAATCTGTGTATCTGTGATCTATTCGGTTATTAATTAAAGATGTTTTTACTGCCCAGTGCTCAATGTTATCGAAAGCTTTTTCAAAGTCTATAAGTTCATAAAATTTTACATTCATTGAAAAAGGAATCTTCTGGATGTGACAAAATATCTTTTTCCATGCTAAAATACTGTAGTCCATTTATTGATATTTATTTAGTTCATATTATTAACTCTTGTATTGAACAATGTTATTTTCCCCAAGTTTGGAAACAGGCAATTGGTACTCCATTACCTAAAAAATCAATTCCAGAAACTTTTTCTGATTTACGCATAATAAGTATTTTACCTGTTGCATCAAAGATTATGGAAAAAATATTATACTCACAAATATTCAGTTTTTTTACTGAAAACAATCTCCTTCCTGCTTGTCAAAATGGCTTTAGATTAAACTTTTCAACGTCAGACGCATTAGCTAATACTATATATATATATATATTTATCGGTTTCACAACGTTCTACGTCTTCCGATACCCAATCTCCACTCGTTTCTGTTTGCCCATAATTCATCATCTAGGCCTCTTATTCTTATTTCACTGTCTATTCCTTCTCTCCAGCTTCTCCTTGGCCGTCCTCGTTTTCTTCGGCCAGTTGGTTTCCATTGTAGTATTTGTTTAGGTAGTCTTTCGTCATTCATTCTTTGTACATGTCCGTACCACACCAGTTGTTTTGTTCTTATATCATCCACTAAAGTACGTTCACCTACTGTCATAATTTCTCTTATTCTTTGATTTGTAACTCTTTCTCTTTTTGATTTCCCTGCTGCTCTTCTCCAATAGTCCATCTCCGTAGCGGAAAGCATTTTTTCTGTTCTATCCTTGATTGGCCATACTTCTGAGCCGTATGTAATAATACTTTTTATAATGGTGTTATATATAAGCTTTTTGTTATGTTTTGATATACTTTGGTCCCAAATTATTCCATTTAATAAAGTTATTGCTTTTCTTCCTTGTACGTTTCGATCTTTTATAGCTTTGTCTAGTGTTCCGTCAGCTGTAATTTTTAGACCTAAGTATTTATACTCATCACAGGAGTGAATTCGCCGCCCGGTATTTAAGATTAGATCCTGTTTCATTCCACCGATACACATATACTCTGTTTTATTGAGATTAACCTCTAGTCCCCACTTATTGTACTCTTCTATTAGTTTTCGTGTCATATATTCGAGGTCGTCATAATCCTGAGCCACTACTATCTGATCATCGGCGAAACATAAAGTATACAAGGTGGTTTCGTCCAACGGAATTCCCATGTTTTGGCATTTTCTCTTCCATACTTTAAGGACTTGTTCCAAGTATATCTTGAAGAGCGTAGGCGAGATACAGCAACCTTGTTTAAGACCTTTATTTACTTGAAAGCCTTTGGTTAGTTTTGCTTTTATTTTAACTTTTGCCTTACTATTGCGGTATAACTCTTGGATGACCTTAATTAGTTGTACGCTTATGTTTGTGTTTTCCAACGCTTTCCAAAGTAGATTTAGTGGTATACTATCATATGCCTTCTGCAAATCCACGTAAAGCAGATGCAGCTCTTGACCGTATGCCATTTTCTTTTCAATAACTTGGGTTATACAAAAGAGATGATCTGAAGTCGATCTACCCGCCCTGAAACCAGCTTGTTCTTCTGCCTCCATGTCTTTATATTCGCTCTCTACTTTATTTCTTATTATTTTACCGTATATTCTGCTTTGCGTACGAGTCACAGATATACCTCTATAATTGTCACATATATCTTTCCTTCCTTTTTTGTGTATTGTGGATATATATGACGTTTTCCACTCAGTTGAGACTACAGTTCCATTTAAATATTTTTGGAAAAGATTCCGTAATCTCCAAAACAGTTCTTCAGTGCCATATTTAATAAGTTCGGCTGGGATATTTCCGGGTCCGGCAGATTTACCGCTTTTTACGGTTGTGCACACGTTTTTGACCTCAGAGATTGTGAGGGGTACTGGAGATCCCATCGTTCTAATTATATTGTCTCTTGCGTCTTCCTTGAATTCTGCTCTATCTTCAGTTAAAAGTTTTTTAAAATGCTCATCCCATTCTTTGTCTGGTATTGGTGAAATGATATCTCTGCATGTTTCTTTTTTAATCGATCTTATAGTTTTCCAGCTTTCGGTACTTCTCCTACCTCCTAAGTAAGAATCTATTTTCTGACACTTTTGCGTCCACGAATGATTTTTCTTATCACTGATCATTCTTCTCACCTTTGATTGCGCGATTTTGTATTCTTGTCTGCTTCTATCTGTCTTTTGGGATAAGTAGGTGTGATAAAATTTCCTTTTTTCCTCTATTTCTCTCTCAATCTCAGCATCCCACCAGTATGGTTTTCTTCTTTTAGAAGTTTCTTCCACTAATCCTAGTGCTTCTTTTGCAGCTTGGTGGATGCTTAATGTAATACATTCGTATTCCTCATCTGGGGTTTCACCTGAACTTGTATTAAGTTTTTCGTTCAGTCTCTTTTTGTATAAGTTTTTTACGCTGTCATGTTCTAGGCTTAGTAGATTATATTTACAGTGATCAATTTTTTCAATCACTGTATCATCAAGATGTTGTTGATGCAGGCTTCGGCCTTGATAAGGAAAGAGAATTTTGGACTCCAGAAAATAGTGATCACTTCCGCATGTTGATCCACGCTTTGTTCTGACATCTTGAATTTTTAGTTTTGTCTTTTGTTTAGTGATAAGATAATCAATGACGGATTTCAGGTTTTGTTCCAGGTATATTTGTGTATTTCCTTATGTTGAAAAAAACCGTTTTGGATTTTTAGGTTTAATTGCTCACATACTGTAATTAGCCGGTTTCCATTGTCATTTACAAGATTTTCTCCATATTGGCCAACTGTCAGATCATTAACTCTGTTACCGGTTCTACTATTTAAATCTCCCATCACGGCTACATTTGCATCGTCGTTATACGCATAGATTCCAAAAATCGTAAGTCTCATTCCTTTTATTGTTATATTCATTTTAATTAGCCTTTCATTGACTGCTTCCCAGTTGGTGATAAATTTTCTAAATCTTTTGTTGACCAAAATAGATACTCCTTGTTGGGCATGTTTTTCTTTTGCCACTCCGCTATAGAAATGGTCATATTGTCCTAGGTTTTCAGATCCTTTTCCTTTCTTTTTCGTTTCTCTTAGTACAGCAAGGTCTACCTTCATTCTGCTGCACTCATGTACTATTTCATTCATTTTTCGATTCATTCCTTGTACGTTCCATGTACCAAAAATCATATTCCTGTTTCTTTGCTTGGTTCGTCTTAGGTTTTTCATTTCTTTCCGAGGCGTTTGATTGGGTTTTTTAACAGTGTACGTTTTTTCCGGGTATCAGAGAGTTAGTCTGATGCCCCAACCCCCAACCTGGAGGACCAGGTGATTTTTGATCGAGGTTTTCTTCCCCTAGCCTTTGACGATTCCAACGCCGGTACTACAAGGCAGTAGTCTTTTATACTATCCCTAAAAGAAAGGGTTGCCACCTACGCTATGATCACCGTACCGAGGTCCATTCTCTCCGCCTTTCATATCGATGTGGTCTTCTCCCGTAACCCTGGGAAAGGGACCCCATACAGGTGCTAACTCTCCGGGTCGAAGAGTACCTGGAATCTACGGAGGGCAGGGGTCGATTCATTTCCCCTGATAGACATCTGACGAGGTCTACCCGTACCCCGATTAGCTAATACTACCAATAACATATGTGATGATTACGATAAAGGGATGAATAGCCTGCTTGTTCTATTAGAGTTTTCAAAGGCGTTTGATACCATAAATCATAAACTTTTATTGGCAAAACTAAAATATTCAGGTTTTGAGCTTGGTGCTCTAACCCTTACAAAATCATACCTACATAAACGCAGCCAAAGTGTGTTATATAATCAAACGCAGTCGTCCTACCTGGACATATTTTCTGGTGTTCCAGAGGGTTCTGTACTTGGTCCGCTTTTATTTATTATTTATACAGCAGATATTTTAAACTCAGTTAATAATTGTAGTCCTCAGGCGTTCGCTGATGATACTCAGTTAAAATTTACAATTTGCCCTAAAAATGTTCATCAGGCTAGTCACATTGTTAATACTGAGCTTTATAGAATTAAAGAGTTATCACTTAAACATAATTTAATACTAAATTCCTCTAAAACTAATGTCATGTTGTTTGGTAACCAACAAAATGTACAGCAGCTAAAAAATACCCTTCACTTACAAATTGACAACATACCTTTAGAAATCGTTGAAAGTTCAAGAAACTTGGGCCTAATTATTGATTCAAAATTAAGATTTAAGGAACACACCAATAAGTTAATTCAAGTTTCTTTTTACAAATTAAAAATATTATATAATAGTAGGCATATTTTAAATTTAAAGCTGCGTAAGGAATTATGTGATTCTCTTGTTCTCTCTAACTTCAATTATTGTGACATTATTTATGGCGGTTTTATTGACTCAGTCACAAAAAAACGCATTCAAAAAATACAAAATTCTTGCGCTCGCCTAATTCTAAATCTACGTAGACGTGATCACATCTCTAATAAAATTAAAGAATTAGGCTGGTTACATATGCAGAATCGAAGAGCACTTCATATTTGTAACTTTTTGCATAAGCTTCTTTATCACTCCCACACCTCAGTAATATTGAAAAATAGATTTATTCCAAGAACTAGATTGCACGATGTAAATATTCGTAATAAACAAAAAATTTCAATTCCGCGCCATCGCACTGCATTGTTTCAAAGATCAATGGCTTATAATGCTATTCAGCAGTATAATTTGTTGCCTAATAAATTTAAGACCCTTACAATAAAATCTTTTAAATATAATGTCAAAAAATACTTTTTAGAAAATCAAATATAACAAACTTAATGTTTTACTTAAATAATAACATATATCTCTTGTAAAGTAGTGAGTGAAAGACAAAAGTTTTGTTTGGTTTTGATTCGACTTCCCCCTTAGAAAAAAGGAAAAAATTATAAGTTGTAATATTGAATTTAGTTATAAGTGTATTTATATGAATAGGATACATATTTTTTATTTGCCATCGATATAGTACAAACGCAGAAGTCGAGTGGTTAAGTATGAGTAGCCCATTAACGTATTAACCGGAGGAGACCAGGAACCGCGGCAAAAATTCATTCATCAAAACAATTTGATTTGACCCCTAGATGCTTCAATAAGTTGGAAAAGAATAGAAATATTTTTTGGAAAGACGATGGCAACGCTGTGCGACACACCGCAGACGTATGTTTATTCTTTATGGTCGATCGATTTACCAGTGACGGCGGCAAAATATTTATTTATTAAAAGTAAATACCTAACTTATTAAAACAAGCAATTTAATTTAGTTTACACCTGAATAGATACCCATTGACAATAAAAATTTACATTAATAGCATTGTTAAGATTTTGTTCTCAAATACAGAAGTCGTACATTAAAAATAGGAGTCAGGCTCTAATAAAAACTTGAGAGCCCACTTGATTTTCGAACCGGGGCACTCACCGAGAATTGTAAAGTCGTCTCCAGCAGCCGAAAACGGTATTAAAGGTTCTCTTTTTCCTAGCAACAATTAGATCACCCCCATTATTACAATTTTAAAGCTAGATACTATGTATAGTGCCTACTTTTCTTTTGTATATAAAAAAGTAAATATAATTTTAGTTCCTTTTTTTATGAAAAATTGGTAATAATATTGTAAGGATATCTATTTGGATAAGGATATTTTGGACTTTTTTTGAAAAAGCCCTTGATTTATTGCTTTGATGGGGAGACAATTTGCTTACTTTGGGGATTTATTAAGATGCACCCCATTAGTGGGGTTACTTTTACCCATTTGTTTTAATTAGGATAGTAACCATGGTCAGAACTAAAATAGTTTTTTTGGTTATGCTACTCTACATTTTTCAATTTTCCCTGAATTTAAAATTTGTTGCAAATATATTTGTATTTACTGCCTCCTACGACGGTGGTTTTGTCCCTTTTAGTAAGATTAAAGGTGTGTCTACAAAAACCTACAAAAAATATGTACCTAAAAAACAACTCTTTTTTAAAGCGAGTTATTTTGAGAAAAGTCAATGCGACACTTATTCCGTCGTACTACCATCTCAGTATTCATCAGCAGTTTCATTAGAAAAGAAACTGGAAAAAAGTGCAACATATCAATTTCTGTTCTGTGGTAATTGCTTTATTATAGTTTTTTCAAAAACATCTTCTGCGAATGATGTTTTGTTCAATTGACATTTTTGTTTAACAATTTGTTCAAAAACATCTTTTTTGAATGACATTTTGTTTGAATACCGTTTGGTTCAAAAACATTGTCTTCAAACAGAAAACTCTTCGAAAAACTAGCTCCTGTGTGTGTCTTTTTGGGAGGTCGCAATCGGTGGTAGCTTTATCAATTGATCCTAACCTGTTAACCTAACCACACTGAACTCTAATCAATTGATCGCAAATGTATCCATTTCAAGAAATTAAAAATGTTTTCAAAAAAGAGATCATTTGAACATAATATCGATCACAATGTTTCCGAAAAAAATGCCATTCAATCACACTGTTTTCAAACAAACTTCAAAAAAGATATTTTAAACAAAACAATTTGACAAAATGTCATATGAATTTAAGCAATTTTTGAACAAAAAGTTTTCTATCAGATTTTCAAACAAAATGTTTTCGAAAAAAATGCAACTCGAACAAAATGTCACTTAAAAAAGATGTTTTCGAACAAAACGGTTTCGGTCAGATTATCATTTGAACAAAATGTTTTAAAAACTGAACAGATTCTCATTTACAAATGTTGAACAAAATGTCATTGAACACAATGTTTTTCAAAAAAATATAATATAAAAAAGATATTTTCATAAAAAGTGTACCATCAGATCGTCATTGGAACAAAATATTTTTGAAACTAAAAAATTTGAACATTATATTATTTAAACTCAATGCTTTCTGCAATTTGAACAAAATGTCATACAAACCCACTGCTTTCGAACAAAATGTCATGTAGAAAAGATATTTTTTAACAAAATGTTTTCAATCAGATTGACATTCAAACAAAATGTTTGAAAAAAAAGTCATTCGAAAATATTATGTTTTTAAAAAAATGTTTTCAAAAGAAAACCCCATTCGACAAAATGTCATTCGAAAAACTAATTTTTCAACAAACCAAAAGTTTTTTTATCAGGTGGATGTTTGAACAAAATGTTTTTGAAAAAGATGTTTTAAAACAAACTGTGTTTAACCAAAACGCTATTTGAACAAAATGTCATTTAAAAAAGTAATTTTTGAACAAAATGTCAAATCAAATTGTCTTTTAAACAGAATATTTTTGCAATGCAATTTGAACAAAATATCATTTTCGTTTAAAAAATTAATTTTATTTGCCAGTTTTATTTTTTGACACATCACTTAATGCTGATGGTATTTTGAAAAATAACTTTTTTTATTTAACATTTAAAATAAGTTAAATAAAAAAACATATATTCATATCGTCTCGCTTATAGTTAAAAAATAAGGAACAAAAAATATTTTATAAATGATCTAAAAAATAGGGTTACTTAGATACCAGGGCCGAAATTTACTTTTCGTTTTTAAATAAATTGCAATCAATTTTTGGGTTATAACAATCATCCTTAGAAATGGATTTTATTTAACAATGAAAAATACTCTGCCAATATATGGGCCCCTAAGCTCACACTATTACTACTATACTACTACTACTATAGTGTACGTGTGAGCTAATATAACTAAAAACTGAAATATATTTTATTCAACTCCAGACTAAATTACCTTTTGTTTGATACCACACAAGCCATGTTTTGACTTAAACTCAAATTTTTGAAATCTACCCCCACCCTTACAAAAAAACAAAAACTAAAATGTATTTTGTTAAACTCCGGACTCAATTACCTTTCGTTTGATATCACACACGCCATATTTTCACTTAAACTCTAATTTTTAAAATATACCCCCACCCTTTTTTTTTAAATAAATTAAAATGTATTTTGTTTAACTGCAGACTCAATTACCTTTCGTTTAATATCACACACGCCATATTTTCACATAAACTCTAATTTTTGAAATCTACCCCCACCCTTTTATTTGGTTTGTGTTCGGTCGATTTTGTTCATTTTTAAATGGGACCATCTCGACCCAAGACCCAGCCTAGGTACCAAATTTCATTAAAATCGGCCAAGCGGTTTTTGAGTTATGCGCGTTGGTCGTTACAGACAGACATACAGACACACAGACAGACAGACAGACAGACAGACAGACATACAGACAGACAGACAGACAGACGGCGCAACAAAAAAGTTTCAAAATCATCTGAAACGCAAAGATATATAAAAATTTTTGAAATCGGAGCAACTTTTTTTTTCTCGAAAAAATTAGGATCACCATAGCTCACACTACTATAGTATAGTATATGTGTGAGCTAAAATAATAAGTAGGTAACTATAGTTTATTGTTTTTAAATTTTTTGGTTATAAAATTTTGCTGACATTTTATAGGGTTAAAAACAAATCTGCATGTAGAGACCTCGTCTTAACACTTTTTAGATGTTTGATTAGGATGCTTTTAGCTTGGTGTATTTTATTTTAGGTTAGACAACCTTAAAAATTCAGAGTAGGTAAAAAGGACTAACCCAATCTAAAAAATTGCCTCGATCCAAGTCTAAAAAAACTGTTGACACAAAAAAAACGGTTAAATAAAAAAGGTATACGTAAAAAAATTACTTTCCATATTAATAAGATACCTTTTTTACATTATCTGTTGAAAATCAAGGCTCGTAGTTCAGTTAAAAGTATCAAAACCCCAAAACTTGGGACACCCTGTACATTTTTAACTAAACTTATGTTTAAACACTTTTAACAAATAAATAATTATTTATATAATAGCCTAATATTTTTTTTCTGATTTTATATTGATTTCTACGGCACTGGTCTTTGTTTTGTTTTGAAGGTCAAACAAGTTATTTAACTTACTTGTAAAACGAAACTTCTGGATTAAGATGGTCGAGATTTTAGCACAAAATACACTCCCACACCATTTTAAAGTCTTTTAAGATTAATTTTGAGTCCAGATCGAAAATATATTTTAAGAAAAAACACGAAAACAATTCCGAACCGTAAAGAGACAGGTCAAAAACGTCGCATTTGACCCTTTATAAAATACTAATGGGTCCAAAGGGACTACCTTCTAATCAAGAATAGTTTTGTCTCTTTTTCTCGCATCGGTTTAACAAAAGAGGAACAAAGTAAGATACTTTACGACGGCCTAGACGATTGCGGCATGATTCTAATTCCTTTGTTTTAGTGAGGGACTGAAATCGAGAATAGTTTTGTTTTTTTCTCTCGCACTGGTTTAATAAAGGAAAACGAAGGAATAGCAAAATAAATGCTGGAAGCACAAGTTAAAGTGATCACCGCTTGTTATATATCCATATTTGGTGGTGTATAATTAAACTGGTAAGGGTTTGTAAGAAGAACAGTTTCGTCTTTTTCCGTTGCATTGGTTTAAAAAAAAAATAAAAGTAAAGGAAAGATCGGATAATTTTGGTGATTCTTAAAGAGAAAGGAAATGGAGTTTTCTATGGACCAAACAAAAATAGTCGATTAGTTCTTTTCTGCAGAAGTACGTTTTTTAAAACAAATTGTTTATCTAGACGGCCAATTTTTTTGTTTATTTCCTAGTCTCCTCCGGTTAATACGTTATGGAGTAGCCTTACGCTAGACTTCGCCAAACTTCTTCAGCCTTGTACTAATATTTTTTCTTTCTTTTTATTGTAACTTTTTTAAATTATTTGAATAAAGACGATTCTAATCTAATCTAATCTAATCTAATCTAATAAACGCAGTATATAGTTGACTGATGTATTCGTTGGCTCGTTCTATTAGGATTTTCATGGTAACTAGGTGGTTAACTGTACTGAAACCTTTTCTGAAGCCTGCTTGTTCTTTTGATTGAAATCCGTCAAATTTTTTTGTTAATCTCTTAATATTTTTGTAAAAAGCTTATAAGTTAAGCTTACCTGAACTTAGTTTAAGAATGATCCCTAATAAGGTTACTTTTCGTGAAATTAGGGACTATTTGTGTGTCCCATTTTTTACATTATCCATTATTTGAGGCATGCGCAGTTGCCTGGTTCGAATCTAATCCCATACTATAGGATAATATTTGACCTTACTTGTGGTCGAATAATGCAGACTTGAGTTCATTTATTTAGAGATAGTGTTGCCTCGCATATAACGTTATGACAAAATGTAATCTAAATTTAAAATATTTTTGATACCAGACAATTATTTCAAAAGCTACCAATGCGAGGTAATTGGCAGATTTAATTTTATGCCAATTATTGAAACTTATTTTTTATAAAAATTGACAGATATGTGTTGCTTGGCAACAGTGTTCACCAACTAATCAAAAGTCATCTGTGAAGTGTGTAAAAAAAAGAAGAAATACACAGTACATTACCAAATCCTCTATTTTTATGGTGGTTTTTGTCTGGTATTGGTTTTTCAGGTTTTTCCTAGTTCTTTTCGGAACTTTTTAATTAATTTTGCCTACATAACACAAAACAGGCTATTGATAGATAAATAAAGGGTAAAAAAAATATCGCAAATTAAAATGGTGTTTGCAAAAGGTTGAAACTGGACTTCTAAATTTCACGTGACATCTGTCGTTTAATGTCGCATTAATAAGGGAAAAAGTTAGCTAACGGAGTGCGTGCAAAAGGTCCCTATTATTTTCATGCATATGTGTTACCACAATTGATTGGAAGGTCTACGTAAACTAACCTAGAACATCTATTTTTTTTCACGGTGTCTAGTTTTTGCAGCAACATTTTTACATAATTTACGTCTTTTCAGTATAAAACACTTTCTGTTTTTCACAAAAAAAACGGAAAAAGTTTTCCGGAAAATGGACAGAATCGCATACCACATCGTTTACAGTCTCATGGAACAATACTATAACCGCTGCAAAGGTATTTTAAACTAATATAATCCAAGAGAAAAACAATTTTATATCACTTGTGTTTTATACAATTAAAGATCAATAATATCATTGAGGAAAATAAGTGTATCGTCTATAACCAAGTTCTGCTGGGACGATAGCGATGTTTGGTAAATGCAAGTCTAACATGAAGCAGGAAGGGGTGTAAAAGCGTGGGTCCACTGTGTATACTTGCTACGCAGTATAAAGACCCCTCCCCTCGACAAAGAGGTGTCAGACAAAACTAAGTCCTCTTAGAGAAAGAAAACTTGCATCCTAAGGGGCACGTGCATCAGTTTGTATATGGCGTACGAACAAATCGGGGTTGGAGAAAAGGGCGCGCCGCGCCGTGTGCCTAGTCGCTAGACCAAAAAAAAATGGTCTTCCCACCACTACTACGGAAGGGCGAAAAAATATCGAAACACAAAATATCGAAAAACAAAATATCGAATTAAAATATCGAAAGTACATAATATCGAAACTACAAAATATCGAATAACAAAATGTCGAAACTACAAAATATCGAAAATAATAAATATCGAAACAACAAAATATCGAAAATACAAAATATCGAAAACACAAAATATCGAAAATACAAAATATCGAAAATACAAAATATCGAAACAACAAAATATCAAAACAACAAAATATTGAAAATACAAAATATGAAAACACAAAATATCGAAACAACAAAATATCGAAAATCAAAAACAGAAAATTTCGGAACCTAACCTGACCCTGACCTAATCTAACGTAACCTATTCTGATATAACCACACGAAAATAGATAGTTTCAAAAAAACTAACCTAACGAAACCTAATGAAATCTAACCGAACCGAACCGAATCAAACCCAACCAAAGCAAACTAAACCAACAATTTTTTTCAAAAACAAAACTTTCCTGACTTCTTTCTCGGGATCCTAGAAGGTGTGAATTCGAACCGAACCGAACCGGACCGAACCAAACCGAACCGAACCGAACCAAACCGAACCGTACCGTACCGAACCGAACCGAACCGAACCGAACCGAACCGAACCAAACCGAACCGAACCGAACCGAACCGAACCAAACCGAACCGAACCGAACCGAACCTATCCAAACCTAACCATACCCAACCAATCCTGACTTCTTTCTCGGGATCCTAGAAGGTGTGAATTCGAACCGAACCGAACCGGACCGAACCAAACCGAACCGAACCGAACCAAACCGAACCGTACCGTACCGAACCGAACCGAACCGAACCGAACCGAACCGAACCGAACCGAACCAAACCGAACCGAACCGAACCGAACCGAACCAAACCGAACCGAACCGAACCGAACCAAACCGAACCGAACCGAACCGAACCTATCCAAACCTAACCATACCCAACCAATCCTGACTTCTTTCTCGGGATCCTAGAAGGTGTGAATTCGAACCGAACCGAACCGGACCGAACCAAACCGAACCGAACCGAACCAAACCGAACCGTACCGTACCGAACCGAACCGAACCGAACCGAACCGAACCAAACCGAACCGAACCGAACCGAACCGAACCAAACCGAACCGAACCGAACCGAACCTATCCAAACCTAACCATACCCAACCAAACCTAATTAGCAGTGTTGTAGTTTAGTTTGGTTAGGTTAGGATTGATTCGGTTCAGTTACGTTCGGTTTGATTTGATTCGGTTCGGTTCGGTTCAATTCGGTACGGTTCGGTACGGTGCGGTTCGGTTCGGTTCGTATTCACACCCTCTAGGATCCCAGGAAAGAAGTCAGGAAAGTTTTTTTTTTGAAAAAAATTGTTGGTTCGGTTCAGTTCGGTTCGGTTCGTTTCGGCTAGATTTGCTTAGGTTTTGCCAGGTTAGATTTTTGAAACTTTCAATTTATATGAGGTTAGGTCAGATTAGGTTTAGTTAGATTAGGTTAGGGTCGGGTTATGTTAAGGTTTCGAAATTTTCTATTTTTGATTTTCGATATTTGTTAATTTTGATATTTTGTGATTCGATATTTTGCATTTTCGATATTTTGTATTTTCGATATTTTGTATTTTCGATATTTTGTATTTTCGATATTTTGTGTTTTCGATATTTTGTATTTACGATATTTTGTATTTTCGATATTTTGTATTTTCGATATTTTGTGATTCGATATTTTGTAGCTTCGATATTTTGTAGTTTCGATATTTTGTGGTTTCGATATTTTGTAGTTTCGATATTTTGTAATTCGATAAAATGTAGTTTCGATATTTTGTGGTTTCGATATTTTGTAATTTCGATATTTTGTATGTTTTCGATATTTTGTATTTTCGATATTTTGTGTTTTCGATATTTTGTGTTTCGATATTTTTTCGCCCTTCCGATATTTTGTGATTCGATATTTTGTAGTTTTAATATTTTGTAGTTTCGATATTTTGTGATTCGATATTTTATAATTTGATAAAATGTAGTTTCGATATTTTGTGGTTTCGATATTTTGTAGTTTCGATATTTTTTCGCCCTTCCGGAACGTGTGTTTACATACAAGGCATACATCATTAAGCATGCCAAATATCAGGAAAAAACTACAAGGTGATATTTTAGCTCACACATATACTATACTATAGTAGTGTGAGCTATGGTGATCCTAATTTTTTCGAGAAAAAAAAAGTTGCTCCGATTTCAAAAATTTTTATATATCTTTGCGTTTCAGATGATTTTGAAACTTTTTTGTTGCGCCGTCTGTCTGTCTGTCTGTCGGTCTGTCTGTATGTCTGTCTGTCTGTCTGTCTGTCTGTCTGTCTGTATGTCTGTAACGACCAACGCGCATAACTCAAAAACCGCTTGGCCGATTTTAATGAAATTTGGTACCTAGGCTGGGTCTTGGGTCGAGATGGTCCCATTTAAAAATGAACAAAATCCACCGAACAGAAACCAAATAAAAGGGTGGGGGTAGATTTCAAAAATTAGAGTTTAAGTGAAAATATGGCGTGTGTGATATCAAACGAAAGGTAATTGAGTCCGGAGTTTAATAAAATACATTTTAGTTTTTTGTTTTTTTTAAGGGTGGGGTAGATTTCAAAAATTTGAGTTTAAGTCAAAACATGGCTTGTGTGGTATCAAACAAAAGGTAATTTAGTCTGGAGTTAAATAAAATATATTTCAGTTTTTAGTTATATTAGCTCACACGTACACTATAACTATAGTACCTAGTGTGAGCTTAGGGGCCCATATATTGGCAGAGTATTTTCAGGGGTCATGCCCCATTTTTGCCCCCAGAACTTTTTGCAAAAAGCCAGTGGCAGATTAAAAATATTGCATGGACTCTTTGTTTTGTTCAGCAACTTTTTGGTCTTTTGCAATTTTTTGTATCTCTAACCGTTCTCAAGAAACTAGGCAAAAAAGAAAAATTTGTACCCTGCTAAATTAACCTTTGTTTGAAACTCGTAAACAATGACTGAGTAGAAACATAATTTTGGACTTCCATTGTCTTTATTTGTTTTTAAACATGACGTTTCGGTTCATAAGTATCTCTAACGGTTTTCAAGTGTAAACTAGGCTGATACGTATACTACTTGGTGTGCAGGCAGTTGTGACGGCCCGCCCCCTTTTTAATCCTAAGAAGCCTGTTCTCTTTAAGGAGTGGTTTCCATATGTTTGGTATGTCCGTGCTTGGTTGACTGAAAACTTCTTTATTCTGCATTATAAACACATCGCAGGGTTTCCGTTGCAAACTTTTTTTTGGAGTACCTATTGTTACTTCATCAAAATTTATCTCTTAAGCACAAGAAGGTTCTCAAAATTAATTTTATAATGAGTCTCTCTCTTCCTCAGCCCGCCACCTGTCTAACTCTTACGCCCCCCCTGTCCCCCTATACGACACGCCACTGAGCCGCAACTGCTGAGAAGAACTGTTTGTCTATAGGTTTTACTTACGTCGGTATTTTTATTTTGGCTGGGAAAGGAATGTTCGTATTTAAGGTAGTCTTTCGTCAGCCTGTAATAATAGATAAAGTTTCTCTAAAATTACGCGTGCAACTTTGATTTTTTTAATCACACCACTGGACAGTCTTCTTAAGATATATCAACACCATCACGATTATACGGAATTAATAAGTTATGTAGTGAGTAATACTCTTGGTAGGTAGTTTATTTTAATTAAAGTATGATAACTTTGTCTATTACCGGCTCATGCAAAATCGTGGGGTAATGCCGGCTCAAAAAGGTACATCAACTTTGCGGCTGATTTATTCATATTTGGCGCGAAAAATATTTATAACCGTAGCCAATTGGACTATTATTTGCCAATCAAATTAACGCATAAAAGTGGGGATGTCGGCAAGCGTCAGTGTAGGCGGCAGTCTGGAAGTTTCAACTAAGGGAAAGGGTGCGTTTTCAGGCTAATTTGCTCTTTTTTTGGTAAGTGATTAGACTTTATCCATTAAGGTATTCTGAGCAATAACTTGTAGAATTTAGGTTTTTTTTTATTTTTTAAATTTAGGTTGATTCATATATGTCTGTTTACGATAAATTTCACATTTTATAATTTTTTTTTAGAAAAGTGCTGAAAATCGCAAATATAAAATAGGCCGGTAATAGACCAATATTTGGAAGTCCGACCTAATTGTGGCTTATTGAGCCGGAAATGCAAAAACTCGCAATTATTTTAAATCACATTTATTTTATTTTTACGAAAGAAAAAATCCAATATACCTTAAAAAATATATTAAACTATTTCCGGCCCACAAAATTTTTGACAGAAATATTAAAATACACCCTTTTTATTACCCAATTAAAAAGAGTTATTACAAAAAAAAGGGTCAAAGCAAAGTCTTCTTAATAGATCCAGTTTTTTAATAACTCCTAGATTTAAGACCCTTTTAAAATACTTTTGATTTTTTTTTTTATTTATTAAAGGTCTATTAAATGTATTTTTACTATTTAATAATATATATTTTGTAGACAATTGGTAAAAAAGGCAAAATTAAAATATTTTGGACCTCGATCTAAGTACGGCTTATTGAGCCGGAAAATTACTGTTATTGTTTAATTTATATTTTTTCATTATCTCTTTAAAAAACAAAAAAATATCCAATTTTTATGACAAAGCCTCCATAATTATAAAAATCTTTTTCCGGCCCACAAATTCCTTGACAGATATGGAGAAAATCTTATCTTTTATTACTCAATTAGAATGATATTTCACAAAAAAAAAAGAGTTATAGACAAGTTTTTTATGGATAGCAGTTTTTTAATAACTCGTAGATTTTGGACTGATTGCATAAGTTTTTGATTTCAGTTTGTTTAATAGAGTCGATTGAACGTATTTTTGAGATTTTATAACATATATTTTGTATTCAAATGGTAAAAAAGGCAAAAAATAAAATAGGCCGGTTTTAGATTAATATTTTGGACCTCGAACTAATTACGGCTTATAGATTGGGAATTAAAAAATTTGTAAATATATAAATACTTATATTTTTAAATTTGCTATAAAAAACAAAAACTCTTGTTTCTTAATTTTTCTGAAGAACACTTCAAAAAATATAAAAACCTTTTTCCGATGTAAGCCTTTTTAATAGAATTTAAAAAATCTGCCTCTTATAATATTCTGTTTTAAACAGGGTTAAAAAAATGGTGTTTATTTAATTATAACTTTTTTCAAGGCAAGTTTTTATTAAAAAAAAGATCATATAATTAAAATATGCTCACATATATGCACACGCGTTATCGGATAACAAAAGATAAAAGTAACACTTTTTCTCCGAAGTAAAAAAATTTGTAGCCCATCCAGAGGGAAAGGCTAAAATTTGTCGAGCAATAAAAATAAACTTTAATTACGAGGTTTATACTGTATTTTTTGCAATTTTATCCCGGGAGTAAAAATTGGCACATTTATTTCAACAATGCGGTTTAAAAATTGCACATTTTATGTACTAATTTTAGTTTTTTAAGTTTTTGCTCCGTTTTAAAAATAAACAATTTGTCCAACTTTTTTATTTTAGTTATTTATTATGATCAAACACAACGTTTGATAATAAGCCGGTAATAGATTGCACTTAGGCCGGCGTTAGATTAAGGCTTTTTTTGATAGGCCGGTAAGAGAAAAAAATTACCATTTTTTTTTGGTACAAATTAAAAAAATACATATTTTTTTTGTTGAAATTGACAGACAACTCTACCCTTTACTCCATTTAATGATAGATCTGGCCAAAGTATGAACTCTTAACACTAATCTAAGCGGGTAAAGTGCAAATTTCCTTAACCATGCATATTACAGGCACCGGCTCGTTAGGCACTGGTTTATAAGGCACCGGTCCACGAGGAACTGGCCCATAAATCACCGGCCTAAACGGCACCGACCCACCGGGAATTTTTTGATTTTCCCATATGGCCCATCCCTGCCAATGATTATACCACGCAGTAAACTAATTATTTGCATTCGTCTATGGATTATACTCTGTCTTATAATCATTGTACAGATAAAAGTAGGTATCATGGACTTCTTAAGCATAAAATGGGTAGCTGTCGCTTGTCATAACAAATCACTGCACCATGACGTTATGGATCCTATTTTGGTGGCAACACTGATTTCAGAGTGAGAAATTGATGAACTTTCCTTCGGCACAATTTTCCACACACACAACCAAAACTTTTGGTGAAATCCGTAAAAATTACACAAAAGAAAATTTAAACTTCAAAAAATATGAGAAGCAGCTTCATTACACAAAACAAGGTAGAGCTTAGCGGTGGTTTGGGTGCGGAAAAGCGAGAGTCTAAGGTGGCGCCGGGGTAATAGGACTTTGAAAGCTCGAGATTACAAAGGGTTAAACCCCAACGTAAGTCAAACTTGTCGAAATGCGATGCGCCTTCTTTTATTTTTTTATGAACGGCTATATGGCAGGTAAAGTTCACCTACACAGGATGGGCCTGTATCAGGGAGATGTGAGCTGCAAACTATGCAATCAGGAACCGGAAACAGTAGAATATGTAATATGCAATTACGAGGCATTGTTTCGCAAAAGTCACCTAATATTTGGGGAAGTTGAACTGGACCCAATAGTGACTGGGGACTACTTTATTAAAGACCTGTACAAACTCGTTCAAGGAACGAACTTAATGGAGTGGTTAGCACAGGAATCAAGAGGTTGCACAATAAGCCAGTAATTGAAGCAGTGAAGTTTTGCTGTGGTTCCTAAGCAAGCCGACACGACACTACCCGGCCTCTCCTAGCAGAGCAGAAAGGACTCTGGTGTGAAAGTAGGCCGGGTATCTTATGCAAGATGTCTCTTTAATACCCTTGAAAATAAAACCTCTATTCCAGGAAGGAATCCGTAGTATAGTATAGGTATACAAAGAAACCTGACTAAAGGTCATCATCGCTAGCATACTTCGAAGGAACTATTTGTTTAAATTGTTTATTATTGTATTGTGTAGGTTTTCAGATTATTCTATTCTTGTGTGATGTCCTTAATTTTCAATACCTTGCATTTCTGTTATTTTTCTTTTGCAAAAAGTTGTCCAAAAGTTGCGAGGGGTTAAAGTTTTTAAACTTAAGGGCAACCCCAAAGTTTGAGGAGCAAACGGACGGACGCGTCTCTTTTCTTCTAAGCCGAGCTACCTTTTCTATTTTGTTTCTTTCACTTTTATCAGTCGCTTTTTATCTGCTTCTTTTATCATAGTATTTTCGAGGATTTTCTAAAATAACCCAAAAAATTTAGTAAAAAAAATGTGTAAAAACTTATAACTCAATAACCTCTACCAATGTACAAGATTTTCATACAGGGGTGGTTCTGGATCTGGTTCATACAAGGGTGGTTCTGGAACAAAAGTCTGGGGGGGGCTAATAGCAAAATGTTGACCTTAAATAACCGAAAAGGAAATAGTCTCACAGGAAAAACGCACACACAGAAAAAAGTGCAGACCAAAAAAGCGCGCAAAGAAAAAAGCGAACATAGTAAAACAGGGCACAAAAGTCGAGAAAATTAAAGAAAGAATGTGTGTTAAAATTTCTGATCGCAAATGGGTGATTTCCAATATAATTATCAAATACCAAATTGCAAATAATGCAAGGACCTAAAACTATAAACAACAAGTGAAATTAAAGAAAGAAAACTTTTTTCTTATTTTTCTTTCTTTAATTTCACTTGTTGTTTACAGTTTTAGGTCCTTGCATTATTTGCAATTCGGTATTTGATAATTATATTGGCAATCGCCCATTTGCGATCAGAAATTTTAACACACATTCTTTACGTCTAATCTGAGTTATCATACCTTTGACAGTGGGAAAGAGGAATTAAAGAGGTCAGTTGGATGACTTGGTCGAGTTAATACCCTGAGAATTGCTCGTTCTTGTATTGAGACACCGCAGCCTGCATAGATGGAAGTTTTCCGAAAATGTATGTATGGCTTCGGTAGTTCAATGCTTAGAATGTTTGCCTAGAGAGCAAGAGATCCCGGGTTCAAGTCCCGGCCAAAGCAGAAAACTTTTTTCTTATTTTTCTTTCTTTAATTTCACTTGTTGTTTATAGCAATATTCTTCTTGCAATTTTTTTTTGGTCGGACTCCCGAAAAAGGGTCACATACAACTTTTTTTTTAGATGGTGTACCTCGTGTATGTGGTACCTCGTCCGAAAGCTTATGAAAAAAGAAAAACAACAACATATTTTTTTTAACATACGTCAAACTAAATGTCAAAAAATGATTTTTAAAATTTTTCACTTGTGGTACCTTATTTGAAAGCTTATGGAAAAATAACAAGGATTGATGAAAATTCCCTTTGTAGTCTACTTTTTCTGGGGTATGAGCCTCTAAGAAGCCTCAACTTTCGGGACGGGTTTTTACCATTGTTTCTACCCCCTGCGGCGCTTTTATTTTTAGTTTTATCGGTCCTTTCTATCAGTCGCCATTTACTGTTTACTAAAGGCATACACGAACGAAATTCCACTCTTTCACAAACAGGGTCCCGGCATTTTTTTTTTAAATCGACGACGAAATTCTTATTTATTTTTTTATCGGCTTTGAACCCTTGATTGTTTTTTTTCATAAGACACCCGGCTTTTTAAAGTCACTTCTCCTTTAATACCAGGGTAGCTATTCTGGGTCTTGAACGATGTGATAGTTCCCATCACATGCTTTGTTTCCGGTTCCTGATTGCATACTCTGCAGCTCACGTCTCCTTGGTACAGGCCCACCCTATTTAAGTGAACTTAACCGCCATATGGCCGGTCATGATCTTATCATAGTTCCCACTTGCACCCTACAGCAACTAAGCAGCTTCTTTGTTTACCAGAAGGGTTTTTGATAAAGGCTGTGCCTTAGCCCTCGTCTTTCTAACCAGTGGCTTTCACGTTTTTCCCTAAACCTGAGTTTGACCTGGCACCTTGTGAACTTTGGTACACCCAGGGCTGGTTCTGGTCCAATACTTTTCTGACGATCCTTGTCGTGCTTGTTCGTCAGCTTCTTCATTGCCTTGAGCACATCTGTGTCCTGGCACCAATAATAAATAGTTCTATTCTATAATGCTCCATAAGTTCCACTAGTTCAGCAAGGCATTGCCACACTACCTTTGAGGTAACCTTCAAAAACATAAGCGCCTTGAGGGCCGCCTGGGTATCTAAGTAGATAGATATGCTTTGACCAAAGTGTCCTTTTATATTGTTCTCTTTTGCGCATTCTAGGATGGCAAAGATTTCCGTTCGAAATTTTTTGTAGGCCTTTTCCCGAATATACCTGCCCCGCCCTTCGTCAGTATATGATCCATCTGTGTAGCAGATCAGTCCTAGCTTCCTGTGGCAGCGGGTTGTTTTGTCCAGACCATGCTACTTTTCATGCAGGTACTTTGGAGACATCTAGTGTGAGCCTCAACTTTCGGGACCGGTGTTTACCATTGTTTCTACCCCCTGCGGCGCTCTTAGTTTTAGTTTTATCGGTCCTTTCTATCAGTTGCCATTTTCTGTTTACTAAAGGCATCCACGAACGAAATTCCACTCTTTCACAAACAGGGTCCCGGCCAAGGGCGGCTCCAGAGGTGCTTCTCGGGGGGGGGGGGGGGATACATTTTCTGTTGGTAAAAAACGGATACAAATTCAGGATACTTTAAAAGTCGTTGTAATTTCGATGATAATAACACTAGACACTTTCATGCGCCGCAAGCAAAAATTTTGAATTTTTATTAGCAAAAACCTTACTTTTTACTCATTTTTTGTATATTCAAAAAATTCTCGGGGGGGCAAGTGCCCCTAGTGCCCCCTCTGGTTCCGCCACTGGTCCCGGCATTTTTTTTTAAATCGACGACGAAATTCTTATTTATTTTTTTATCAGCTTTGAACACTTGATTGTTTTTTATGAGACGCCCGGGTTGTTAGAGTCACTTCTCCTTTAGCAGGGTAGCTATTCTGGGTCTTGAACGATGTGATAGTTCCCATCACATGCTTTGTTTCCGGTTCCTGATTGCATACTCTGCAGCTCACGTCTCCTTGATACAGGCCCACCCTGTTTAAGTGAACTTTAACCGCCATATGGCCGGTCATGATCCTATCCAGGGCTGGTGAACTCAAAATATACGATAAATATTATTTAAGATTTAGCGTATTGCAATACTCCTATGGCAAAACAAAATAAATGTAAAGTGTACAGGATCATAAAGAGGAAATAATGCGTTGTACCTCAAAAAATATTAATTGCCGGAAAGAGACATTATATATTTTATAAATTATTAGACACCACCATGAATGGTATACCCATAAGTGCATAATGTCCTGGAGCCTATAGAGTTTTTTTTGCGTTGGCAAAGCTCTTACATTTATTGCACCTTTATTCTTCTGAAGCCTATTTGCCCTACCTATTCCCCCTTCGTCCCTCGTGCTTTCAGCCAAATGCTTTCTTACTTAATTTCGATATGGATAAATAAGTCAGTAGCACTATCAAGTCTATTGACTTATTCTCCACTGCCACCTAGCTTTATTTTGGTTGACGGTTTAATTTAATTTTGGGTTTGAGTCAATCGTGTTTAATGGGTACAGGGTGACTTTTTATAACAATAACACTCAGTAACTTCTTATTGAAAATAAAGGGCAATATTAAATGGGCCTTTTCTTTCTGCATTTAAATTATACAGGGTTTCCCAAAAGTCCGAGTCTACCCAAGTTTCTTCTGAAGTAGCGTGTGTGCCTCTGCACCTGCGGGTTAATTTTTTTTAATTAAAACACCTATTGAGTGATACCTTGTTTTAAAGCTCTTTGAAAAACTAACATTTTAACGTTATCAATTATCGTCGATCTGTCAGAAGCAGTTAAGCCAAAATGTTGGGTTTTCAAAGACAAGATATCACTCAATTTGTCACTGAATAGGGTTTTTGTTTAAAACAACAAACTTGTTAACTTTGACAAAAACTGAAAAAATTAGGTTGGGCAGTCTAGAGTCTCTGTATGTTGACATATTTAGATATAATAATATATCCTATATATTAATATATCCAAATATGTCAACATACAGGGACTCTAGGGCAGTCCATAGCCTTTTACAAATTTGACGTAGATGATTGACCGTTATGTCAAATAGTTAGTTTTTAAAGACTTTTAAAACGACCACTTGATAACGGTGTCAATTCAAACATTTTATGTTGACCCTCATGCCGCCCCCTAATGTAGGGGCGGTTCGATTCGGTTCGGTTCGGTTCATATTCCGCCCCCTAATGTAGGGGCGGTACATCCGCCATTTAATAAATTAAATCTCAATATCGTTCAGTTATCTCTAACAGTGCAGAAGATATTTGGGTGGGTATTTCAATACTCCTATGGCAAAACAAAATAAATGTAAAGTGTATAGGATCATAAAGAAGAAATAATGCGTTGTACCTCAGAAAATATTAATCGGCGAAAAGATACATTATACATTTTAAAAATTATTAGGCACCTTTACTCTAGCATAATTCTACAAAACTTCGATTGTATTTTGTAATCTTTGTGAAAGGTATAACAAAAAATTGAAGAAAATATTAATTTTGACAAAAAGAAAGAGGTTTCATGCAAAATGCAATAAGTTTTTGTTCTTCATTTGATCTTTCCTGAACAACCTTCCTTAAAAATTGGTGCATCACTTTAATTACATCCTGTATATCATATTATATATATATATATATATATATATATATATATATATATATATATATATATATATATATATATATATATATATATATATATATATGTCATCTAACGGCCCCTTGGAAGAAAGGGTTATTTTTTAGGTTTTGTTTTTAATTTTTATTTATCATTCGAAACATTTAAAATTTTTGTCTGGACCCCATGCGACTAGCTGAGTTGTCCTCTTTTCCTAAAATTTATCTCTTTCGGGTCCCCTTGTTTCGCATTTACGAAAAGTTGGTTATTTTGCTGTGGGAAATTTATATTGGACGAAGTAGACCTTCGTAATTTAGCTGATTCCCTCTTTTGTTTCGCTTAATTTTTTGCCAAAATAGCTTTTTTAATAAAAGGTTGTTTTAACTCTATTCTTAGATCATCTGCAATAGGCAGAAATTTTAAATTTTAGAATTAGATATCTTTTTTTTCTTATGTCATTATGTAACTCCTTGTATGGATTTCAATTCAATTTCAATTCAAAATTGCTTATTGTCAAAAAGATTTTATCGACAAAGTCTAAGAGCCCAATAGGATTTTGGGCTTGAATTGCAAACCGATACACACATATATTAGTCGATTCGTCATAAGACCATGTCCAAAAAAAAATGAAGATACCTGCGAAAATCCTGCATAAACAACCCGCCATCTTTGTTTAAAGATGGCGAAAATGAGTTTGAATCAAATGTACGTAACTTTCTTATTATTTCATCGATTTTACTCAAACAAATTGTGATTAGCTTCTACTATAATGGTCTTTCGAAAACACTATCAATACCTTGATTTTTATTGGTCTCTATACTGTAAATTCTGTAATTTCCTCAAATACACTGTTTTTTTTTTTAGGTTTTTTGATTTTTTAAAGAAAACTATTGGATTTACAAAAAAACATAAAAAATAAAGAATATGCAGATTGTTAAGGTGTATTCATGGTGAGTCTAACATTTCCCGTAGGTTAAGCGGTTTTTGAGTTACACTTAAAAAACCACGAAATTGGCCTATACCTACCTACCCCAGGGTACAAAATTTTCAGGTTTTCACCAAAGTCATGAAAGTTACTAAAAAACTATACGGATCGAAAAAGGATGTCAAGCTACATAAGAAACGGCTATTAGTTTTAAACAGAAACTGATACTGAGGTAGATATGGCGGCTTAAACATGGCCGAAGCGTAATTTGCAGTTTAATTTTTGACAGTAATTTTTTTATGTAAAACAAACCCGTATGGGGTAAAAATGTACCCTCACTAAAAGATCATTTAATTATCTTCAAAAAAGGATAGTACACTTTTTGTCGTAAAGTTAATAGTTTTCCTGAAAAAACAAAAAATATGCGGCATACATAATTCGATGTTTTCGTTCCATATAAGTACGACAAGGGCATGGGTCCATTAAGGGAAAAAATAATTTATGCACAGATAAAAGAACCCGCAGTTACATATTAAAACTCAGCATCAAAAATCTTCCTAAAAACATATTTGATAATTTTCTGTTAAATTGACAGGTGGTCACGTGATTTTGACAACTTCTTAACGGTTTGAGCTAGAGACTTAGTTCTTTATTTGAATTGTAGACAAAAATATCCGATCAAAATTAATCACCACTGGGATGTTTTTAAATTGCAAAAATATATACAGGGTACCCCAAAAGTCCGGGTCCACCCAAATATCTGCTAAACTATTGAAGATAACTGAACCATATTTGGCAATGATCGATGACATTGAAAGATATATTTTTGTGAAGGGAAAATCTGTAAAAAACTTAACTTTTTCAGTTTTTGTCAAAATTGACAAGTTTGTTGTTTAAACAAAAACCCTAATGAGAGATATCTTGTTTGAAAGGTCTTAGAAAAACCAAAATTGTGTCAAAATCTCTCGACTGTCAAACTTATTCTTTTACCATTTTTGACAAATTTTATAAGTTTTATCTAACAATAGCTTATTCGACAAGTGACAATTACGTCAACATGTTAGTTTTTGAAAGACCCCTCGAATAGACCATAAGCCGCAAATATGAAACATTCGTGGGAAATATTTCATTTTATTCATATTGTCACTCCTAAGGAAGAAAAAAAAGAAACGTGGAAATATTGGTAAAATAACTTACACAGACCCTGTGTCTCTAAAAGAGTCTATTACTACAATAGCCTACGCAATATTCCTGAGGTCAAAGTAAGCCGATTTAAAGTCACTTACCTTAGTCCGAAATGCTCCGTTTTCGAGATACAGGGTGCTAAAGTTAAAAAATAGAAATGGAATTTTTCATATATATTGAACATTTTTCAATAGAAGTCTTTTGGGATTCGAAACTCGACTATTGACACCTTTTTACTATAGCTGCTAGAGGGCGCTTCACACTGGACTTCTGATCGTTTAAAATAGCCATTACTTTTTCTCGGTGTACCTTGTTGGTTTAAAGTTACTAAATTATAGATTATTTGTTCAAGTCAAGGTGGCTCAATTTGAAAATTTGACTAGATAGCGTGCGCTTTTCCCAAAGATCCATACTTTGAGCAAAACTTGGCAGCATTGCGACCGCTCTCATGGTCAAATCTCAGAGCAAACCCCACGCATGCAAAACAAATGCTAGGTTGCCAAGGTGCAGCCCCAAATAGTTTTAGATCATGATTCGCAAATCAGTGGCATTTTTAAATAGCCACCCTGTACCTATTTTACAAATCTTATGAGTTTATACTGATACTGGTGTCCTCAGCGAATGACCGTAATTGCTTTATACGCAAAACTGAGATAATCGCGTTTAAAGTATTTATGTTACATAATATCTCTGTTCAATAAATAAAATAAAACTATGTGGTTTTTAACTTTGGAGGTAATAGTTCGATCACTTAGAAGTCCAAATATACCAATAATTAAATTTTATATTTTTCCAAAGTTACGGTCATGTCGCTGTGTTTGCCAGCAATATGTAAGTTTACTTACTATTAGATAAACAAGACTTTATAAGAAATTTTAAATTATTAAATTAATTTTGAACAAAAGTTTTTTTTTCCAAAAATTACAGAGCTATTCATGATTGTTTAGTCAATACGGGTGTGTAATATGTAAACTTGCCTTACTCTACCAACACGAATTAAAAAATTATCAATACATTCTCTTCGTCACTTTTAGTTTAGGACAATTATTTTTATTCAAAACAAGATATTGAATCAGTTAACCTTTAAGTAGTGCTACGAACTTTTAAATCAATGTAACTATTGAGATAAATGCCCCCAGTAACTGAGTGTCTCAGTACCTTATAAGGGTGTGTCGGTGCGTGCCTTTAGTCTATTGAGAGTACTCGAGGCTTACGAGTGTTACAAAGTTTTAATTTGTTGCTTTTTTAAGTTTTCTCATTTTTGCGTCTGTAAACAAATATTTTTCTTAAAATTGCAATCTTGTATGCATACATATGACCCAAAATTTAAATATTGGTGTCTTCAGCAGTTAAAAGAACAATCATATCTCAGAAATAGAGCACGAAACTAAAACAAAACAATGTGCCGATCAAGATAAAATCTAGTTCCGAAGATAAAAATTGCTACCCAGCCTAAAATGACAACAAGGTGGCATGACATTTCGTTACTTTATTGACGGGGAAAAAGTAATCGCACGCCACTGTCCAGTATGTGTCTTCAATAGTTTAGCAGAAATTTGTGTGGACCCGGACTTTTGGGGCACCCTGTATATATTTTTGCAAATTTAAAAACATGCCAGTGGTGATTAATTTTGATCGGATATTTTTGTCTACAATACAAAAAAAGAACCAAGTCTTTAGCTCAAACCGTTAAGAAGTTGTCATAATCACGTGACCACCTGTCAATTTAACAGAAAATTATCAAATTTGTTTTTGGTAAGATTTTTGATGCTGAGTTTTAATATGTAACTGCGGTTTCTTTTATCTGTGCATAAATTATTTTTCCCTTAATGGACCCATGCCCTTGTCTTACTTATATGGAACGAAAACATCGAATTATGTATGCTGCATATTTTTTGTTTTTTTCAGGAAAACTATTAACTTTACGACAAAAAGTTGTCTATCCTTTATTGAAGATAATTAAATGGTCTTTTAGCTGGGGTACATTTTGACCCCATAGGGGTTCGTCTTATATAAAAAAATTACTCTCAAAAATTAAAGTGTAAATTGCGGTTTGGCCATGTTTAAGCTGCAATATCTACCTCAGTATCAGTTTCTGTTTAAAACTAATAGCCGTTTCTTATTCAGCTTGACATCCTTTTTCGATCCATATGGCATGAAGCTATCTCTAAAATATTCCTCCGTACTGTAGTAGGCTCCATGAATCAATATATTTTTTACCTTCTTTTTGAAAATTTTTAAATTTGGCGAAAGTTTGACACTATTTGGAAGATGATTAAATAATTTTATTCCATTAAATCAAATAGATTTGTGAACTAAAGCAGATTTAGGGATAGGAAGCTGAAGATTGAATTGTTGGCAGGATCGAGTATTGTGGCTAGGCGTATAACGCAAAAACTCATTTTTATGAATTAATGAATATAAATTAGAGATACAGATTCAAGAATAGATAAACCCGTCAGTGTTAAAATAGTTTTTGATTTGAAATAAGGTCTGCATGATTCTCTAAAGTCAGCACGGCAAAGATAACGAACTGCCCGTTTCTGCAAAACGAATACCATGTCAAACAGACTATCAGTAGTTGATCCCCAAAAGGCTATACCGTAGCGTAGGTGAGACTCGATTAACGCAAAATAGACTGTCCTGGCAAACTTATATCCCAATTCCTTATTTGTGGTGTTAACCGCAAAACAGCCGGATGCTATTTTTTTACTTAAAGTTGAAATATTGCTCCCAAATCTACGCTGCGAATCGATAGTAAGTCCCAGAAACTTCCCATTGTCACGACTATCCAAAAAGGAACCATCCACCACCAAATCATTAATTTGACATCTAAAACAGATAAGGTTTGTTTTGCTAAAATTTAAAGTAAGTTGATTTGCGCTAGACCAGTTTTTAACCATGTCCATATCTCTGTATTATCCTAGTATCTACAGCATTCCACAAGAGTGTCGTGTCGTCCGCAAAAATAGTGAACTTGCCTCTGATTTCTAATTTTGCCAAGTCATTAAAATACAATAAAAACAAAATTGGACCAAGCACGGAACCCTGTGGAACCCCCCATTCAATATCACCTGGACTAGATATTTTATTACCCGCCGTAACACGCTGAAGGCGGCCTGTCAAATAGGAACGAAACCAAGATAAAACTGTTCCTCTAAAGCCATAATGGTATAACTTATCCAAAAGTATTCGATGATTAACACAGTCAAACGCTTTTGTCAGGTCGCAAAATACTGCAGCAGCCACGTCCGATCTGTTAATAGCACAAAAAAGACGATCAAGTAGATTGAATATAGCGTTGTTGGTTCATTTTCATGGTTTTCTGAAAACCGAATTGTGATTTATTTATAATTTTATAATTTTAACTTGAGCCATTGTACCGCTACGAGCTGGGCAGGAAATGAAAGAGAAGAAACTCAACTTAAATGTCCTTTGCTTAAGCAACAAAGATGGAAACATGACCCATTGTATTACAAAATTGCCAATAAGATTAATAAGCAATTTTGTTTTAACTTAATTAACTGAAAAGTTAGATTTAAACTAACGGTTCACTAACGGGATCTTTGGTTCAACTGTAACACACAATTTTCTTGTTTTTATAACATAAGTTTTTTTTATATAATTTATTTAGTTCACAAGCTCATATAATAAAGTTTTAATAAACCCTAAATGGAATTCACCAAAGACTTGATAACGAACTAGAAATTATTATCTGGTATTTATGTGTTTGTATTCGTGTTTAAATCAGGATGCGGTGGATAGTGGATGCGTAGTCCAGCTCGCGTCGCGCTTTACTGGAACCAAATTCTATGCAACGCAGATGTTGTCGCATTCTAATTACGAAATGTAGAAAAAGAGGACGACATGTCCCTATAGAATTTTATAGAAAGAATCTAGGCCTTACTTCGGTTGTGTTCTTCTGCATTGTTGCACACCACTCGCGACCACTGCTAGAAGCCAAATCGCTTCCATCAGGGATGTTCCGTACTTCCACATTCCACGTTAATCTGGCTTTTTCGGTCTTTTTTATTGTTTCTGCTACATAGTCAGTTCTGAAATGATTTGTTGCTTGCCTACTTGCGATACAAAAATCGTAGAATACGAATTTCTGTGGTGGAGATCTGGCATATGCTGCAGAACCACTCTGCATCACCTCTAAGGGGGGTGGCGTTTTTTCAAAAAATAAAAACTCGGGTTAGCTTTCCTTTGTTTTGTTTTTAATTCACTATTTTTTGGTTCTTATAAACATAACTTAACCATCTTCCCCCCCATAGGGAAACCTGATTTTTTATGTTTTTTTAAATTTCGGCAAGAAATCCTTGAGGCGTGGAAGCTGATAAAATTTAATAGGCGCAAATATAATCTCTTTTTCTTGCTTTTCAATGATCAAAATCATTCATTTCATCATATTTTTACTAAGTATTTTAAAGCTAGATTTTAAAAGCCAGCTATTATATAAACCTTATAAATATACAATATACATTTACAAGGATCAAGGATGTTTGGAGGGGAGCGACCAAGAAGGCAGTACAAAGAAAAAACATTTTTTGTTGTTTTTAATAAGTTTGAACTCTCAACTTAAGAACCAGATGAAAAGAAAATGCATCGCAAGCCAAAATTTTAATAAGTTTTAAGTAATTTTTGTGAAAAAATATTAAAAAATTTTGATTTTAAGTTAAAATTTAGTTTAATAACAAATTTTTTGTTATAGTTTTTGCAAAGTCACTTGAATAGCTCCTAATACGGGGTCTTATCGATTTCATGAAATTTTGCTTCATTCTGCCCTTCAAAAGTTATCCAAATTCATATAAAATCTTCCTGGTATAATTTCAACCCTACCGACATGAAAGAGGCGCGGATCTTTGCGGTCCGACCACAAAGTATTTGTTTTCCGACCGACCGAGCCCAGGTGGTTGAACGGCACCTGATTGGCAGATTTTTTTGAGATGCGCTTTTAATTGCTTTCGGGTGTGCTTTTCGGGACTCCTTTAGTCGGCAGTATGCAGAGTTAGAAAATAAATCAGTTTCGTTCCTGTAGGTGTAGGAATATAAAGTTTTATTATCTATTTTTATTTCTTTAGTTTACGCCATAATTAAATGAAATAATTTTCATGAATATATCTACCGCCGCCCATCTCAATTTCTATAAAGGATATGCCGATGGTCGATTTTTATTTTTGTTCAACTGACTTTGCAAAAACTATACATTTACTATATATAAAGTTACTAATTTATTGCCGCTTAAAAACGGTGTTTTTACTAGGGCCGCTGGGGCCCCTTTTACGCCGAAGCCCCGGGCACTGCCTTGATTTACCCAACGAAAGCTACGCCACTGAATATAGAGTCAGACAACCTACACCTTCAAGATTGTTCTTAAATCTTTGTCACATGGAAATGCGAAAACAGACTAACATGCATTTCCATTTTAAATTTAATCCCTTTTGTATCAAGTCTCAAATGACAAGTCAATAATAACTCAATAACGCGTTGTCGTCCCCGTCGTATGCCTACAAATCTCTACTATTGACAAATCATCTCTTTTGAGGCTCTAACATGATAGAGACGAGATTGGGGCGCGTATGGCGCTAGATTGAGCCTTCTTAGAGCCTGGCTGTCACAAGTTTGATTGAAAGATAATGCGGTATGGTGACTTCAATAACATTTGTAAATTATGGGGTAGATTTTTTTCAAAACCTATACTTGTAATATATAACTTATAGGTACTGCCGGGTTTAAAATGTTATTGTTTTTTATTGTCTTATAGTTTTGTAAAAAAAAGTTAAAAAAATAAAACGGGATTATTTTTATTTCAAAATAAAAGAAAATAAAAAAGTATAAAAATTTAAATAATTTAATTTCTACATGTGGCTTTCTCCTTCTAGACAGCAGTATGTATAGTCCACAGTACACTGGACTGGTATTCTCATAAATTGGCTTAAAAACGTAACGTTTTGAGCGAAAAAGAAATATTTGCGCCTATTAAATTTTATCAGCTTCCACGCCTCAAGGGTTTTTTGCCGAAATTTAAAAAAATATAAAAAATCAGGTTTTTAGACCTCATTTGGGGTTTGCTAAACTCCCTATGGGGGGTAGATGGTTAAGTTATGTTCATAAGAACCAAAAAATTGTGAATTAAAAAAAAGACAAAGGAAAGCTAACACAAGTTTTTATGTTTTGACAAAACGCCACCCCTCAGCCCCTTAGAGGTGATGCAGAGTGGTTCAGCAGCATATGCCAGATCTCCACCACAGAAATTCGTATTCTACGATTTTTGTATCGCAACTAGGCAAGCAACAAATCATTTCAGAACTGACTATGTAGCAGAGATAATAAAAAAGAACGAAAAAGCCATGAAGATTAACGTGGAATGTGGAAGTACGGATCATCCCTGATGGAAGCGATTTAGCTTCTAGCAGTACTGGCGAGTGGTGTGCAACAATGCAGAAGAGCACAACCAAAGTAAGGCCTAGTTTCTATCTATAAAATTCTATAGGGACATGTCGTCCTCTTTTTCTACATTTCGTAATTAGAATGAGACAACATCTGCGTTGCATAGAATTTGGTTCCAGTAAAGCGCGACGCGAGCTGGACTACGCATCCACTATCCACCGCATCCTGGTTTAAACGCGAATACAAACACATAAGTACCGGGTATTCATTTCTAGTTCGTTATCAAGTCTTTTGTGAAGTCCGTTTGTGTGTTACAGTTGAACCTAAGATCCCGTTAGCGAACCGTTAGTTTAAATCTAACTTTCCAGTTAATTAAGTTAAAACAAAATTGCTTATTAGTCTTTTTGACTATTTTGTAATACAATGGGTCATGTTTTCATCTTTGTTGCTCAATCAAAGGACATTTGAGTTGAGTTTCTTCTCTTTCATTTCCTGCCCAGCTCGTAGCGGTACAATGGCTCAAGTTAAAATTATAAAATTATAAATAAAAATTTAATTTCCACATGTGACTTTCTCCTTATAGACAGCAGTGTGTATAGTCTAACAAGACGCTAGCGCTACCAAGTCCACTTCCAATCCCTGGCTTCGCATGCGTAGATCTACCAATATTATTTACCTCATGTATTAGAATCGATGTACAGGGTGATTTTCACTTGAATGACTCTAACCACATGAAAATAGAAAGTTTCAAAAACCTAACCTAACGAAACCTAATCAGATCTAACCGAACCGAACCAAAGCAAACTAAACCAATATTTTTTTTTTTTAAAAAACTTTCCTGACTTCCTACCTGGGATGCTAGAGGATGTGAATCCGAACCGGACCGTACCGAACCGAACCTATCCAAACCTAACCCTACCCAAATAAACCTAATTAGCAGTACGTGTTGTAGTTTAGTTTGGTTAGGTTAGGTTTGGTTCAGTTTAGTTAGGTTCGGTTCGGTTCGGATTCACATCCTCTAGGATCCCGGGCAGGAAGTCAGGAAATTTTTTTTTTTTAGAAAAATTATTGGTTCAGTTTCCTTCGGTTCGGTTAGATTTGATTAGGTTTTGTTAGGTTAGGTTTTTGAAACTTTCTATTTTCATGTGGTTAGAATCATTCAAGTGAAAATCACCCTGTATGCATCTATTCTAAGACATGAGGTAAATAATATTGGTAGATCTGCGCTTGCGAAGCCAGGGATTGAAAGTGGACTTGGTAGCGCTAGCGTCTTGTGTATAGTCTACAGTACACTGGACTGGTATTCTCATAAATTGGCTTAAAAACGTAACGTTGTGAAAACGCTAAGCGAAACGCACAGCACCCTTCTCGCATGGCATTTGCGCTGCCCGTTGGTCAACCTAGGGTCACTGCATCACGAGGAAGTTGTGTCTTCTTGGAAACGTCAGGCTTCCAGGATGCAGTGACCCTAGGTCAACCAGAAGGACAACGTGCCCTTGGGGTGGAATTCGCTAAAGGCCGCTTGACATGGTGCATGACGCGCTGCAAATATTTGCAAGCAAAAAATTTCGGTCAAATTGTTGCCTGCAAAAAATTTTCTTTTCGTTTGACATTGTGCATGGCCATGCATTGATTCCCCAGAATCAAGGTAAAAATTCCCCAGTTTGCATGCAAGTACAGTTTGCATGCAAAAAAATGGCACCGGACCGATAAAAATGGATTGCCTGCAACAATCAGCTGGATTTGTATTGCGCATGCACCTGGGCAAAATTTTATGCATTTGCCTGCAAATTTTATTGTCATGCACCATGTCAAGCGGCCTTAAGCAAATATTGAAATCCATGCAAATTCTCGTTTTTGTTTATGTTTTTTGACATTTGTGGCATATATTAGAGATTTTTTTACCTCAATTAGTTATTTTCGGTATTTGTTGATAAAAACATCGAAAATCTAGAGAAGGTGATGGTTAGAAATAATTTTAGGGTGAAATGTTGGAGGTTGAAATGTTTACGGTTCTACTACGTTATACCTCGCTCGCCAAAACGCCCTATATAACGATTTTTTTGTATGGAAATGATTCTTTGGACTATTTTTAGTCGATTTAGATACGAGAAATTAAAAAAAAAAGTATGGTTTTTTTTTTAAATAATTTTTTAAAAAACGTTACTTAGTGATTTTCTCTGACTTGTTTTGGTTGAAAAAAATCAATTTCTATCACTGCATCGTCAAATTTTCGACATAAATTTGTAAATTAGCTTAGGATTAATAATTTAACAATTTTAAATTAATTACATACCTAGATTTTCGTGTTTCTTCGCGGTTTTTTCACATAATTTGAAAATTTGTACACTTGACCTTCCCACAGATGTTTTGACACATTGATAGAAATTTTTTGCTGGGCCAACTGTTTCCGGGTCATTCGGCCATATCAAATTTCCCAATTCGATTTGCTTACGCTGACCTACCCTCAGATGCACCGGAAGCACTTAAGCGCGATCATGGGTTTAATCGCGATTAAGTCCTTGTTGCTCATATACAAAACAACAAAGATTGAAAATGGATTAGCAAAGCCTTGTTACGGGGCATCTGAGGGTTAAAGCCCCAAATTATAGGAAATTATTTATTTAGAACTATTCACCAAGAATCAGCTGCGCCGATTCTTGGTGAATGTGCGGTACGGTTCGGTTCGGTTCAGTTCCATTCAGTTCGGTTCGGTTCGGTTCTGTTCGGTTCGGTTCGGTTCGGTTCTGTTCGGTTCGGTTCGGCTCGGTTCGGTTCGGTTCGGTTCGGTTCGGTTCGGTTTGGTTCGGTTCGGTTAGGTTCGTTTCGGTTAGGTTAGGTTCAGTTCGGTTCGGTTCGGTTCGGTTCGGTTCGGTTCGTTTCGGTTCGATTCCGTTCGGTTTGGTTTAGTTCGGTTCGTTTTGGTTCAGTTAAGTTGCGTTCGGTTTCGTTTTAGGTTAGGTTTGTTGGGTCTTAAAGTAATTCAGCAGGAGTCAGCGCAGCCGACTCCTGCTGAATTACTTTAAAACACAACCAACCTAATCTAATATCGACCCAAACCGAACCAAACCGAACTGCTGAATTTCTGTAAATCATCATTATCATAATTGTTTCTGCATTTTTTTCATTATAAATGCTCAATAGTCGATTTTGGACGATTTTACGGAGTCAAAAATGCGCGACAAATTAAAATGTTGGAGTAAAATATAAGGTCGAACGTTAGATTTCAAAAATATGGTGTAACCATTTTTCTATGCGTAAATACATTTCTAAAAAACCATAACTTTTTATCGCCTCTTGCCAGACAGTTGGTCACCTTATTTTTGGCTAAATTACCATTTATTTAAAGCTCAGTCGATTGTGAGCCGTCCCTCTCTTTCTCGAAATACGTCAAATAAATTATTTCTATAGCAATTTGTATGAGTTTTTACTAATTTTTTAATTTTGAAATTTCTAAAAAAAATGCGAAAAATCCGCATTTTTTTTTCTTGAAAACAGTATAAAACGACCTCAACTTATCATTAAAAAAAGAAACACCCATTTTCAAGCATCGAGGTATAACGTAGTAGACCCATGTTTACAGTTTAGCTAAGCGCAAAAGCCTTATCCAGGTGAGTGGGAGGTGAGTACATACCCGAAAAAGTAGCGTAAATATAGCAGTCTCGAGAGAAGTACCACACTAGTAACATTAAGGGGCGCCTAATTTATTGCATAGTAAATAAATGAGGTCCATTTTGATGTATCACATGTCCCCGAGGGGCTGACAATTTTATAGGAAGGTATAGGCACATCCCCCTTAAAAGGGGACTGTGATATAGGATTATTTAAGGAAACTATATAACAACACAGAACTTAAAAACTGTAGACTGTGGCAAAAATTTGGGGCAGTCGATCGCCCCTCTACCCTTATTTGTCATATATAAATTTTGCTATATTATAAATAGACAGACAGACCTACACACGTTTATTTTATGTGTTTTTTAGTACATACATTCTTTTTGGAAAAAACAAGTTTTTAATTATTTCTTTTTCTTTCAGATTTCTCTCTTTGTGAAGATATTTTCAGCAAGAATTAAATTTCAAAACCTGTTACCGTCTATGAGAAGGTAATAAAATAATTGTTGTTAACAAATTTAGTGTTACTTAAGAATGTATACGTACAGTGTCTTCATTTGAAAATGCAACTAGAGAGTGCACAATGTTTGCCAAATACCTAAGTTTTGGAAACTTTGCACCCGCTCGCACGGCACTGATTGAGTCTCACGGAAAACCCAAAATGCAAAATGAATGCTGGTTTGCCAAGGTTCAGTTGCAATGTTCTAGGCCGTGCTTTGCTCGCAAGCCGGTTGCATTTTCAAATGGAGACACGGTACCATTTACATACCTATATGTATAATAAAAGTAAGAATAAAAGTATGTTAACAAATACTGCTTATAAACATTATTTACTGCCAGGGCCAACAGTCTCTAAAGGTTGATTTATACGTATCGAGTAACTGTGACCAGTCTCATTGTCTAACCCATAATACTAGTTTAGTGAGTATCTTAACATGATTGTAATGACCCCTACACTCCTAGGGGATAATAATAAAGCTTATATATAGACGTAAGCCATAAATTTTCAAAATTTTAATTTTTAAAAATGTTAGCAAATTTTTCAAAATTTGTATTTTTTGTCACAAACGTACTTGTTATATAACTACTATTATACAGCACAACTACCTTGCGAGCACCAGCGGGCCAGTGAGACTGGTGGCAGCTACAGGGCATGTATAAATCAGCCTTTAGAAAAACCAGAAATAATATATGAAGAGTCAGGGGAAAGAACCATAAAAGTCAATGGACCATGATTTCGAGAAAACTCAAATTTTAGTTCAGAAACCCTTTGGTTCCATATTGAAAACTCATTGCGTAAATAGGTCACCCTCAGGTAGTTATTTATAATGCTTAATTGGAACAAATTACGTGAAAAACTTCATTAGCAAAACCTTAGAGCGATGTCAAAAAATACTAGGGAAAAACGATGAGAGTCCAGTGACTTTCATCGATATTTCCCCTTATTTTGAATACTTTTGAAGTCTTTTATTCAAAAAAGTTACAAAAAATCGAACAAAGACAAAATTACATGTTGTTTAATGTGGCAAGCTTCTCAAGTTTTATGCTTCACCTCCACAAAATTTAGACAACTTTTCTATGTCTCTATATTTAGGCAAAGAATAAGAATAAAAATGGCCGAAGCGCTTCAACTTTCATCGTTCTTTCCAAGTGTAATGTATATTCAAGCCATGGTAACTCGTGACTGTAAGTATTTTTTCCTCCCTTTGGTATGATATAGTAAAATATACGTATGAATCTACATTTTACACTGATTACTTTATTTTCGACCTAAAATCGACTTTAATCGATTTTTCTCCTGACTCTTCATATGTATAAAACTTTTTACTGTGGAAGGAATAAAACAATTTTTTTTAGAAAACATTTTTTTATTAATCTTTTCTTTTAATTTATTCATACCTTTGACAGTGGGAAAGAAAAATTATAAAAATCAGTTGACTGGGCTTGGTCGAGTTAATACCCTGAGGATTTCTCGTTCTTGTATTGAGACATCACACACATGCATAGGTAGAAGAGTCTTGGCCGAACAGAAGCTTTTTTTATAAATAATTGTTCTTTCCCACATAGCACAAATCAAAACAACGTTAGAAACACACACTTTTTTAAGTTTAATAGGTAGCTTTTTAACGTTATTTTCAAAACCACGTTATTTCGGTGTGATATTAACGTGGTTTTAAAAATAACATTAAAAAGCGACCTATTAAACTTAACAATGTGTGTGTTTTTAACGTTGTTTTAATTTGTGCTATGTGGGTTCTTTAATTTCACTTGTTGTTTATGGTTTTAGGTCCTTGCATTATTTGCAATTTGGTATTTGAAAATTATATTGGCGATCGTCCATTGCGATCAGAGATTTTAACACACGGTAAAGGTGATCTCATGTTTTGAGATGTTGATACTTCACGTCTAATTTTCAGTTTTCATACCTTTGACAGTGCGAAAGAAGAATTATAGAAATCAGTTGAATTGGCTTGGTTGAGATAATACCCTGAGGATTTCTTCATTCTTTTGTATTGAAACACCACACACATGCATAGGTAGAAGTTTTTCGAAAATTTCTGTATGATCTTTGGTGGCCTAATGAGAGAGCGTTTGCGTAGCGAGCAAGAGATACGGGTTCGAATCCCGGCCAAAGAGAAACTTTTTATTATTCTTCTTTCTTTAATTTCCCTTCTTGTCTAAAATTTTTTGTTGTGGAAAATTCTTCAAAATGGATTGTTCCCATTGAATATACTCGCTCGTACTAGGGTGTTCCCAATAAGTCGCAAACGCTCGGTTTCTCTCTAGTCTACAGTGCACCTTTACCTATAGAAGTATAGAAAACTTGCCCTTAAACAATTTTTAATTATTCATTTGTCTGTCTCACTCAAATGGATTGCAGAGAGGGGAGAAATACAGTAAATCTTTATTCACAAACTCCTTAAAATCGTTCATTTCTACCTTGAAGAATAAGAAAGGTAGCTCTTTTGGTACCTTATTGTACTTAAAGTATGCCTCCTTTCATTAAGTACTATAAACACAAAATTGGCAAAAAAAATTAAAAACTGTGTGCAAAATACTTTTTAATAGGTTTGAATTTTTTTTAAACTCCTAGCGATTTCCAGAAACAGATTGGTAGGTGTTTTTAAACACGATTACCGTTTTAAAAAAATGCTCAGCGTAATCATACACGGAAACCATTTTTGCACTTTTGGTCAGGTGCTTAGCGAACTTCACGTCCTAAAACGGTAATCGTCTCAAAAACGCTAGACGTTTTTGATTATGAGTATACCAGTCCTCATTTTTTTTAGTGTTGAGAAAGAAGCTAAAAGAGGAGGCACTAAATACATTGCTTACCGGGATGCGTCAGATGACCTGAATTTGAGATAGGTTGGTTCTTTTTGCTTCTCTGATGTTTTTTAATTCAACGCATGAGATCTTTACTAATTGTCTACGGAATAGTATGTTTACCGGGATGCGTCAAATCAGGTGAATTTAAGATATGTTAGAGCCCAAACCGTCGTGATCTTTGTCTTAAAAAAATTGGGATATCATCGGCTTCAAGCTATTTACGAAAAGGTGGAGGCACTTAATACATTGTTTACCAGGATGAGTCAGATGAGCTGTATTTGAGATATATTGAAGGGTAACCTTCCTGATATTTTTTCCAAAAAAAATTGGGGGGGTCATATGTTTCGTTTTGGAGCTATAATTATTTAAATGCGCGCCACTGGAATTTGAAAAAATGTGACTTTTTGTAGTTTTTTTGCTATAACTTCTCGTCAAATAAAAATAAAAAATCAATATCAATTTTATATTGCTGAAAAAAAGAGTATTTTTAAGTATGTTTTTAATTTTTGACATCTAGGTTTCGTCACATATCTACAGAGTGGCTCAAATTATGAATAATAGGAATACAGGAATAATAATAAACTTAAAAGGTGTTTCAAACATTTTTTGAATTCGCATGATATGTGGACTAGTTGCCTACGGAATAGTGTGTTTGCTGGGATGCGTCAGATGCAGTGAATTTGAGATATGTGAGAGCCTAAACCGTTCTTATATTTGTTTCAAGAAAAAGTGGGTGGTCAAGGGTTTTGTTTTCGAGCTATACTTATTTAAATGCTAGAATATAGAAAATGTGACTTTCTTTAGGGGACAAAAAGGGGTCTACTGACCCCTTGCCGGGGGTTCTACCAAAAATTTTTTGCATCAGAAACAATGCCTGTGAACAAACTTAATTGACAAAACTTTAAATATCGACTGTTTATCACTATAAGGCGATGGAAGTAGTAACGAAAACGATGACCCTTCCCAATTTTTTTTTAAAACAAGTTTCAGGATGGCTCGGGCTCTAATATATCTCAAATTCACTTCACCTGACGCATCGCGGTAAACACACTATTCCGCTAGACAGTTTAATTTGTTTAATTTAATAAATGTTTGATATACCCTGTAAGTTTACTACATAAACCTTTATGTATGTAAATATTACTTTATAAGAGTTACAATGACTCACATTAAAGTAAATGAATTTATTTTGACTATATAATTTGATCTCTTTAGGTATATTTAATAAATCCCAGTTATTATTTCTGTATTTCTATTATACATATTTTAAGGCACTCTGTAGATATGTGACGAAAACTATAAAAAAATTGAGAACACACATAAAAAGAGTCTTTTTTTTTACTTAATAAAATTAATCACATTTTTTTAGATTCCAGTGGCGCGGATTTAAATAATTGTAGAGTGGAAAAGCTAAGTGCCAAAAAGAATTTTTGTGGGAAACTAAAAAAAACTGTACAATACATGCAAGCGGACTTACAGAAGACGTCATTTTAAATATGCTGGTTAGAGTAGAAGGTGGGGAAATGGCACTTAGATCTTATTGCCCCATATTGGCATTGGCACATACATCATGTTGGGTATGAAATCTAAAATTTGTATATTTTGGCACTTTGATCAGCTTGGCCACTCTACAATTATTATAGCTCGCAAACAAAACCGATCAACCCCCCCCCCCCTAACATATTACAAATTCACCTCATTTGACGCAACCGGTAATCACACCAATCCGTAGACAAATAGTAAACATGTCATGCATTGAATGATTTTTTTTATACCCTGTCAAGTTTATCACATAACCCATTATGCAAACATCACTTTAGAATAGTTAAAACGATTCATGAAAACAAGCGAAGTTACTTTTGACCATGTATTTTCAGTTTCCGTTCTTTATATTTAATAAATCTCAGGTATTTTTACTATATTTGTTTTATAATTATTTTGAGCCACTCTGTAAGTATGTGACGCAAACTATGTCTTAAAAACTGACCAAATTCTGAAAAGAAATCTTTTTGCAATAAAACAAAGCTAATATCGATTTTTTTTTATTTGGCGATAAGTTATAGTAAAAAAACTACAAAAAGGTATAGTTTCGCATATTTCAGTGGCGCGCATTTAAATAAGTATAGCTCGAAAACGAAACCTATGACACACCCAATTTTTTTTTGAAAAAATATCAGGAAGGTTTAGCCTTCAACATATCTCAAATACAGCTCATCTGACGCATCCTGGTAAACAATGTATTTAGTGCCTCCACCTTTTCGTAAATAGCTTAAAAACATATCGATATTTTGACAGTTCACAGCTCATTAAAAAAAGTTGCCAAAGGCACCTGTTTGCTTATAATAACGGTTCATTGTCAGGTTTATAATGGGGCGTAAGCTTTAAGAAAAACAGGCTGTAGAGAAGTAAAGAAAAATTATAGAAAAATATAAATTATATACAAGTTCATATGATGTTAAAGTTATATTCATAATCATATTCAAATTTACTTAAAATACAGTGGACGGAACAATTATTGTAGCTATATTTTAAAAAATTGATTTTTTATTCGCACTCAATTATTTAAAAAGATTAATTATAGCGAACCTCTGCAGCAAGGCATTTTGTCTGGCATATTGTTGCAAAAATTTGGGCAAGTTATGGAGATATATTTAATTAAAGCTGTACTTTCAATTTTATTTTCAATAAATACAGTCGAACCTCTATAACTCGAACCTAAAGGGACAACCAAAACAGTTCGAGTTATGGAGAGTTCGAGTTATAGAAACTCGAGTTACATAGGTTAAAATACATGTAAAAAGTGCAGGGACCGCTGAAAAGGTTTGAGTTATAGAAGGGTTCGAGTTATAGAGATTCGAGTTAGAGAGGTTCGACTGTAATATTTTAACATATTATAATGATTCATTCAATCCAAATTAATGTTTACTATGTTTTATTTCATTTTTAATTTGCAGTCGTAAAAATTACGAATGCTTACTATTAATGTCAAAAAAAGATGCTTAGTATAGTCTTTGCCATAGGCAGTTACATGTTTGTGACAACCTCTATATTTATTATTATCCATACTGACAGCGACAAACAAATTAGGCGCTGACTCGTGACGTAGGTTGACATTAGCACCCCGACATAAATTGTAATTTTGGAACATACTCATTTGCATCTCTTTTTAAAGCACAGCTTATTTTTTATTGCTGTCCAACTCATAGCGCTGCACAGTGGGCTCCCGGATCTGATTTTTGACCAAAATTAGAAAAATAGGTTTTGTAACAATATTTTGTTTTGAAATGAGAAAGAAGTATGTACAATCAAAATGGCGAATCCAAAATGGCGAAGTTTCCTATTTATGAACCCGTAAGTACTCAAACAAAAAAAAACTTGCATGAAGGACCCAAAATCTTTATTCTATAGACTATCCTATATTTATAAACCGATTTGTGTCAAACCTGGTACTTAGGTTATTTAAGGTTAAAGCTCACTGTGTAATGTGCAACAAAGCTGCGTTGAAAAGGATGAGGAGTTTACATAATAACATAAACTAAAAATCAAACTAAAAATTAAGAATATTAAAAAAAGTTAAACGGTATTATTCTTTGGCTCTACCAAAAACTAAAAAATAATACAAATGTAACACTAACTTTGTAGCAGATAAGGACCTGCAAGTTTAAGGACTGCATAATCAAATAAGAATGATTTTTCTAGAAAAATTTGTTTTTAAGTCTAACAAAATAAATATTTTTAAAGCGTCCACTTTTTATACTAGTTTGTTAAAAGTCAGGTTTGGTAAACCGCTGATGATTTGAAATAGAACCGTTTACCTTAAAAGCTTTTTTACCTAATTTTTCTTTCATATACAATCCACCTGTAAAAGTTTCACCTGTAATTTTTGGTTTTTGAGATATTGCAATTGGTTTGTATTATGGAGTGACCATCCTTTTATTTGATTTTTAAATAAGTATAAATATTTATTTAAAATGACGTGTCACACTGAACTTTTAACTTTTTTATACATTATTTATATTTTTTATTAATATATATTTTTCCATGTTTATTTGTTTAATTTTTAATGCTTTAAAAATAATAAACAAAAACTTTTGTTAAGACTGACATGCTTTTTTTTTAGTTTCAGTTTTTCTCGAAGAAATCTATTTTTAGTAAATTAATATCTTTCATACGGGCAACTTGTGGCAGCAGATTTTAAAGTACAAATTTTGAA
This sequence comes from Aspidapion aeneum, assembly GCA_963576565.1. NCBI lineage: Eukaryota > Metazoa > Arthropoda > Insecta > Coleoptera > Brentidae > Aspidapion > Aspidapion aeneum. Next base: position 93,586,703 of record OY755039.1, read on the forward strand.
AAATATGTATACATACTCTTAATAAAAATAAAATTTTTAAAAACATGGTTGATGAGGAAAGCAAAATTTTTGTTTAACATTTATAAGAAATCTATCTTTTTATAGAATTTCAGAAATGCCACGCATAAACCATTGTCTGACCTGTCTACACATCAAAATTTGAATCAAAATGTACAGGTAGAAAGTCTAATTAAGGGAAAGGGGGCAAAATGGGAGACTTAATTTTATAGGCTTATTTTTCCTATTAAATGGTCACCATTGCGTCTGTCATTTGGAATTAAGTTGGCTAGATACGTTATCTTTATGTTCTACTTTTCAGTTTAAACGATTTAGAACTCCATCATACTTTTATTTTTATAAAAAGTTGCCTTTGGTAAAATGGGGTGCCTATGTAGCCAAACAGGCCGGGAGGTTGTGTAATTTAGAATTAATATTTTTGTAAGACCAGTTTTATTTATTAAAATACTAAACAAGTTAAAAATACTTATTTAAGAAATAAAAAGTTGTAATATAATGTAAATACATTTTATAATAATTAAATTTAGTGACCAAGTCATCGCTGTCGACTCTCCTACACGAATTTAGCTTTAATTTTTTGCAAAGACAACATAAAATACGACTTTCAGTAATGCTATGAAAATTTTTTTGGCCAAAATGGGGTATAGGTTACTAGGTATAACAAGGTACCCCATTTTGCCCCAATGAAAAAACCCCGTTTTGCCCCAAACCACCAGTTAAATTCAAACAAAAATCAATGGACGAATTTTACGGGCGATGCGTTTAATTATAAATAATACATAAACCCACTTTCATTTTTCAATGTAAACAAAATTTTAGAAGTCTGTAAAAAATGTACTTACCGTTACAAAATGCGCAAGATATTTTTACAATAAGCAGCGCACAACATCACATTGAGCAAAAACCAACTTAAGCTCAGCCCACCGGCACCAATCATATTGCAGAGAGTTGAACCAGTCATAAGGATAAAACATCTCATATTAAGAGGTTTAATTTTTGCGCAATTTACTTAATACTGCGATATCCCGTTTTACCCGCGTACCCCATTTTGCCCCCTTTCCCCTACCTCTTTTTACAAGATTTATTTTATGCGAATTTTATACGACATAAAATATTGTCGTAAAATGGCTTAAAATCTGGATCAAACCGCCATACAAATATGGTACTTTAACGCGAAAAATGACACTTCTAAAAAATAACTGAAAGTTACGTCAATTAAATCATAGTTTTTCAAGGCCTGCTGGACTATCTACTCTTTTTAGTAAAGGTGTTTAGAAGTTTCAGTATATTTTTAATTTAACCCTTTTTGGCCAAAAATTAGGTCCGCGAGCCCACTGTGTGCATCAGAAAATCAACTGACGTTGATTGTTAAAATGGCATGACTGTTTTAGATTGGGTGCGCCCGTCCCACTACTTTGAGTTAAAAAGAGAGAATAAGTAGCTGGATGACAATTTGTGAGTTTAGAAAATAAAACGAGTAGACCACTGTTTAGTTATTAGACTCATGTGTGTTTAATATTATTAAGCGCCCTTACTGATACATTAGTTTAGAAAGAGATGGTAAATAATCGGACAACAATGTATAAGTTCAGTCAATGACACGATTAGATTAGTTGGTGGTACGTTCCGAAATCATATTTTGTGTCGGGGTGCCGTGCTACGTCACAGTCAGCGCCTTATTCTGAAAAATGGCTTTTCATTGAGCGGTTCTATTTGTGCGTTTTTTTTGTCAACCAACAGTTAGAGACAATGACAGTTTTATCTTTAATTTTATCCCAATAGGACGGCCATATTTAAATTTTAATATATTTTTAGTTAAGAAATATGTTTATTTCATGTCAAAGTTACAAAAGTGTAAAAATGATCTAATTAAGAAATTAAATAACAATGAAGAGATAATAAAAAAAACAAATATTTAACACAGTACAAAAAAAATATTGAATCAGTTTAAAGGAAATTTTACCCTGATTTTAAAAACCGAATAAAAAGAGGGTCATTGCTCAAGAAAAACATTAACTTTATGTGATATTTCACAAACTAAAATTGGAAGATAGGATCCAATCGACAGTTTTTTTGTTAAAATATAAGTAAAAAAGTAATAGACCCCTCTTAAGAAAAGTAGCTTAATAACAACTTCTCTTTCAAATCGAGGGGCTCAGTTTTTCTCAGTTCATCTTAGAAATACCCAAATACGTAAGAGCATAAATGCATGTTCAAAAAATCGAAAAGTGAAGTACTTATAGCTTGCTTTGAAAACAAAGGCAAATTTAAATTTGCAGACGTGAATTTTCAAGTGCGCATGCGTGTGTGTCATGTAGCTAACGTGTGGGTATACCAAGGACTATAGACATAAAGGACTGCTTAGTTCCATTTAACGTGTGTTAACAAATTTTGCGGGTTGAGGAGAGCGGCGTGACATCACCACTTGTGCTAAATCCTATGTTTACGTTCGTTGCATATGATGTTATTCGTATTTTCAAGAGAGTTTTGTTGATATTTCGCTAAATAGTTTGTGTTTTTTGGATTGTTTCAGTGCAGTGCTACTATAAGAAAAGACATATAAATAAACATTTTCACGTTTGGTTTGTTAACAGTGTGTAAAAATTCGATTCAGGACAGAGAAGAACGTTTGTTTACAGGGTAAAAAAAATGGCCACGATTTTCTCAGCAAATGGGCTTCTTGTTTAATAATATCTACCAAGAAAATTACAAAAGATTGTGAATTGAAAAGGAATATTTTTCTAAATTAAATATTATTATTTATCTTAATATTTTTAATTTATTGTTTGTATCTGTACTTTTCTGTTTTTTTGTAAAAATGTAATAATAAATACTTTTTTATGTTCTATATTCCCGTTTTTTAATTATCTAATTAATAATCTGTTAACATGCTTTAAAAAGCGGTTGTAATAATTAAACTATACATTATGCGCATTTTTTTCTCTTTGTATTTTATCTATTTGTTAAGAACAATATTTGTGCTTTTCCTTTTGTAAATAAATCAATAAATTTTTCGTCTACATATATTTCCGTTCTTAATTATAATAACAATTATATATTATAACAATTATAATTAGACAAATTATACAGTGTGTCCCATAACTTGGGGGCCATAGTGCAGCAGGTGATAGAAGAGGTTATTTCCGAAAAGAAAAGTTCATATAACATGGGGTCAACACATCTGTTTTTAAGATATAGGATTTTTAATGTTAGAGGCGTGGGTAAAAAAGGGTTTTGCAAAAAAAAGAAAATTAATCTATCACAGACAGCTGAATACTCAGCTAATTGTGATTCAAAAATGTGATACTCCTTTACAAGTTAAGAAGATACAGGCTGTCAAAATTACCTCCAAAAATGTATAAAAAATAATCATTTACTTACTTATTCTTTTAAAAAATATTAATAATATTTTATTTATTATTATGTGTCGCTAAAGGCTTGTTTTTATTAACAAAAAATATAAAAAAAAACATTGCGTTTAATATGGCATTTATAAAAGTTTATACCAAAAAAATTGTTTTTTCTAAAAAAAATTGACCGACTAATTTTTTTCAAAATAACTTTTATTTCAAATTATTGCTCTTGTTTTGATACACGACTTTACCCAATTTTATGTTTTTACTGCGTTTTTTGAAAAAGTTATTATCAAAAAAGTTTAAAAAATTTCCAAATTTGATGCTCTGTATCTCTACAAAGAAAGAGTTTTGACCCATGCATTATAGGAACTTTTTTATCAGACATGACCTCCTCTATCACCTGTTAGCCTATGGCCCCTAAGTTATGGGACACCCTGTATAGGTGCTACGGCATTATGTGTAGCTTTTTTTTCACTTTAAGTATTTAAGTTTAATTTATTTAACAGATATTTCAAATATAAAATCATTTATCATCCCGTTAAAGACAATATTTTTAAATGTACAATGCCTCAATTTTGCATAAAATGTAATTTGCATAAAGAAAATAGCTCTAAAAGCACATAAAATCCAATATAACGATAGGCCCGCTTTCTGCCCAGCACAAGTGGTGACGTAACCGCGAGTTTGACCTTGAACATCGATTGCAGACAGATTCGGCAAACTGAGCAATCCTGTCTAGTGTATAATCGTTGTTGGTATACACCATATTTGTTGTTTATTTACATTTTACGGTGTTTTGCGTTTGTCGTTTTATGTTTTTTTCTCTGAAAAATGAGAAATAATTTACGTGAAACATGTGCGGTTTGTGGAAAAATGTCCGGTAAAAGTCAGAGGATGCCATTCCTTAGGTAAGTACTTTTATTTTTCTTTAAAATTTATTAATAAAGTTAAAAGTGGTTTATAGATGCCCTTAAACACTCTCCAAGGTGTCCACAATAAATCTACACAAGTAGTTTTAGAAAAACTACAACTTTAATCCCCGATTTGATAAATTTTCAACCAATTTTTTAAATAAAAATAATAGATATAACCCTACATTTTTGACAATTGTCAAATAATTTTGTGACGTAACGGATTATGTTCCAAAACCACCATAACTTACGCATCCGCGGCAAACGAAATCCTGTCTACCCCAAAAAAGGAACATTAAAAATTAAATGGGGGTCCTGGCTTCAAGCATCGCGTGTGAGAATGCATAGGCATGCCCCATATTTATGCTCTAAAGTATTTGGAAATACCCAAATACGTTATAGCATAAATACGTGTTCAAAGAATCGAAAAGTGAAGTACTCATAGCTGGCTTTGAAAACAATGGCAAATTTAAATTCGCGGACGTGAATTTTCAAGTGCGCATGCGTGTGTCTTGTCATGTAGACACAGATGTTGTGTGGGTGGAGGCCATCTTTCATATTTATTTACATTTTGCGATGTTTTGCATTTATCGTATTAGATTATGTTTTTTTCTGTGAAAAACGGGAACTAATTCAAGTAAAACATGTGCGGTTTGTGGAAAAATGCCCAAGAGAGGTAAGGGAGTGCCATTCCATAGGTAACTACTTTTTCTTTCTAATTTGTTTATAATGTTAAGAGTGGTTTATAGATGTTATTGAACACTTTTCATGGTGTCCACAATAAATCTGCACAATTAGTTTTAAAAAAACTACAATTTTAATCCATCATTTGATATTTCTCCCAAGTTTTTAGACAAAAAAATAGACAACCCTAAACTTTTGACAATTGTCAAATAATATAGTGACGTATCGAAGTATGTTCCAAAACCATCAAAACTGACGCATGTGCAGTAACCGAAATCCTATCTACCCGAAAAAGGAACATTAGGAATTAAATAGGGGTCCTGGCTTCAAGTATCGCGTGTGAGAATGCATAGGTATGCCTCATATTTATGCTCTAGCGTATTTGAAAATACCTAAAACCACCCAAAGGCATCGAAATTGGGGCATCCTGTACATGACCAAATTTCTTAGATATATTTTTAGTTGATGGGTAAAAAATATCCGTAATTAAGCATGGGCGCACCCAGAGGGGGGCTCGGGGCATGGGCCCCCCAAGCCTAAGATTTTTGTATATATTTTCCACATATTTCATGAATAAACACAAAAAATAGCATGATATACGACATCATAAGGCCTCAGGCCCCCCCCAAGACATATTCCTGGGTGCGCTACTGATTAAGTTAGTTGCAAAGGTAAAAACTATTAGAGGGTGGCAGCTCAAAGAGACAAAAGAAAAAGATACATCTATTTTATTTTGAGTTTTCCATTTTCCATGTTGTACTAATGGCCTCCTTCTGGGAAAGCCAAAAAGAAATCCACAGCGTTATCTGTCAGTGACAGACGCCCTGTCTAGAATGGGGGTCCTAAAGGACTCCCCGAATCCCACCCTTGTTCCTTTTATACCTTATTCCTCTATATTCGTTAAGTTTACCTTTTTCTTTTGTTCTGTATTTCCGTGCGTTCGTTGTAGGAGTCGAAAATAAAGGATAATCTCAAAATAATAACCAATATATTTTTGTAGGGAAATTGCAATTTACATTTATGTTAAAGTCGTATTTTTAGAAACAATCGAAAATAAATAATATACTATAATATAAGTTAATTAAGCTTAAATATGACAAAGGTCAGAGTGCGCCCTTTCCAATAAAGGCTTCCCACATAGGCGCACCCAGGGGGGGCCTCGGCTCCCGCGCCCCCTTAAGTCTACTGATTTTTTAGATATTTTCCACGCTGGTAGTCCACTTCTGCGTTAAAGCGCTTCGGCCATTTTTATTTCCTGTTGCTTTTTTAGTTATCGTTAGAACTTGTCCGAATATATTGTTTTTCCACGTGCAGGCTGAAACAACATGTAAATTTGTCTTTGTTCGATTTTTTGTAACTTTTTTGAATAAAAGACTTCAAAAGTATTCAAAATAAGGGGAAATATCAATGAAAGTCACTGGACTATCATCGTTTTTTGACATCGCTCTAAGTTTTTGCTAATAGTAATGGAGTTTTTCACGCAATTTGATCTAATTAAACATTATGCCAATTTAAACATTATAAATAACTATCTGAGAGTGACCTATTTAAGCAATGAGTTTTCAATATGGAACCAAAGGGTTTCTAAACTAAAATGTAAGTTTTCTCCAAATCATGGTCCATTGACTTTCATCGTTCTTTTCCCCGACTCTTCAAGTCCTTTCAAGAGCTACCAAATTAATCAAATTAAATGCTCAAACTTACCATCCTGTTGTGCTAAACAATAACCTAAACGGTTGTAAAAGCCCTGCTGTACATTGCTTAGCATCCCAGGTGTGATCGAACTAAAAACCTCTTCAATTTTAATTTTAAGTTCGGCTAAATTATGAGCTTGGATGTGATAGTTGTGATTGAAAGTGTAAATATCTGATTTTTGACATAAGGCCAAATAAACCATCATCTAGGGGGCATTTGGTAATACTGTGCTTAATACTCGTCGGAGAAAAGTTTGATCTAATCAAATCTCAAAGAACCCCCGACAAGCATTTTATTTTTGAGAATATTGTGTTCGCACATTTACCGTCAAAAGTTTATTTTCTTTTTCCAGTAGCAAGTAATTGATGGATTCTGCGCATTATGTAGGGAGAAAGTACTTTCGTATCCTAATTTGCACGATCCACCATTTTTTAACAAAATTCTTGTAGGCTTTGTATCCATGACTTTTTTAAATGTTTCGAATGGTTCTGGGAGAAATATTATCAGGTATATCTTTAGCAATGGCTGAACTTGAACAAGGAGGAAAAGCAAAGGTATTTCGAAGAAAATAAATTTCTGTTCTGAGAAAATATTTTCGAACAATTTTCCGCTCGAAGAAAATATTTTCGAACAAGCTTCTTCATTGAAATAATTTTCCAACAAATTTCCGTCTAAAGAAAATATTTTTGAACAAATTTCCGTTAGAATAGAATTTTGTCGAACAAATTTCCGTTTGAATAAAGTGTTTTCGAACAAATTTCCGTTTGAAGAAAATGGCTTACGAAGGAAATATTTTTGAACAAATTTCTGTTTGAACAAAAAAATTCGAACAAACTTTTTCCTTTTCCTTGACCAAAAACAAAGTATTCTTTAGATTTGAACACAGACTTTGGCTAGAAAGCTTCAGCATCCAGAAATAAAGGTAGGTATTTCGAAAAGGCTATTATAAAATTTCAATAGCTTTTTGACCCTCATTTTTCGTTCGGCAAACCTTATAAGTAGGTAATTTTTCTTCGTTCAACCTCACACTTTTATGATATTATCCCCGGAAAAAATATCGTTTGAAGAAAATAGTTTAAAACAAATTTCTGTTCTAAGAAAATCTTTCCAAACAATTTTTCGTTCGAAGAAAATGTTTTTGAACAAATTTCATCATAGAAATAATTTTTGAACAAATTTACGTTTGAAGGAAAAAATTTTGAACAAATTTCAATTTGAATAAAATTTTTTCGAACAAATTTCCGTTTGAAGGAAGTGTTTTTGAACAAATTTTTATTTGAATAAAATGACTTTCCAAGAAAATATTTTTTAAACAAAAAATTGGAACAAACTTTTTCGAATAAAGTTCCATGAACAAAAAAAATTTTTTTTTTGATTTGAACACAGACTTTGTCTAGAAAGCTGCAGCATCCAGAAATAAAGGTAGGTATTTTGAAATGGTTATTAGAAAGTTTCAATAGCTTTGGCCCTCGTTTTACGTTCGGGAAGTAATTTTTCTTTGTTTAACCTCATACTTCTATGATATTATCCCCGGAAAAACCGTCGTTTGGAGAAAATATTTTAGAACAAATTTCTGCTCTAAGAAAATGTTTTCAAACAATTTTTCGATCGAAGAAAATGTTTTTGAATAAATTTCATCATAGAAATATCTTTCTTTTTTTAACAAACTTCAGTTTGAATAAAATTTTTTCGAACAATTTCCGTTTGAATGAAGTGTTTTTAAGCAAATTTCCGTTTGAAGAAAATGACTTTCGAAGAAAATATGTTGGAACAATTTTCTGATTGAACAAAAAAATTCGAACAAACTTTTTCGAATAAAGTTCCATGACCAAAAAAAAAGTCTTCTTTAGATTTGAACACAGACTTTGTCTAGAAAGCTTCAGCATCCAGAAATACAGGTAGGTATCTCGAAATGGCTATTAGAAAGTTTCAATAGCTTTTTGGCCCTCGTTTTTCGTTCGGGAAACCTTATAAGTAAGTAGTAATTTTTCTTCGTTCAGGAGGGACAAATCCCAAAAGAAAAAACCCAATTTCCACGTAAAAACTACACGCCAATTTTCCGAATTTCCTTTAGCTCGGGCCTAATAAACTGCAAATAACCTTTTCTTGGAGCGCGCGTTGAAAAACTAAGTTTCCGAAAAGGGACGTAAAAGTGCATTACCGACCGGTCATTGATCGCAATTACCTTCATTATCTTCGTAGCGTCATCGCGGAAAAAGTCAAAAGTTTTTTCCCAAGAAAACGTGTTCGCAAGACACGAAGAAAACCCACGTTCTTTTAATGAAAATATCTTTTTTTTTCACTTCACATCAAATGAATCAAAAAATAATTTATTTTTAACTGCATAATAATTGAGTAATAACGCAAAACTACTTTTCCCTACAAGCGTGCTGAAAGTGCAGTTTTTCACACTTATTTGGGTGCGGAAAGTAGTACTTTTTCGCACAAGTGCGATAAGGCAACTTTTTTACACTAGTGCGATAAAGTTTCTTTTTTCGCACTAGTGCGTTAAAGTAATTTTTCAGTACTTAAAGACAACCAAAAGCAAAAGTGCGGCAAATTAACGTTTCCGCACTAGTGCGGTAAAGATTCTTTCCCGCGTCCTTTTTTTTTTGTTCGGGAAAATTTTTATATATTATTAAACACAAAATATAAAATTGAAAGGAATATTGTGAGGACTATACTTAACGAAAAAACAACAAAGCTTGCGGTCAGTTCCTCAAAACAGGGATATTAGTAGCTCGTATACTAGTTTCAGTCTTGTTGGACATCCTTTTTTTTACAAATTATTAAAGTTATATAACGGGAACAATTTAGTGGGATAAGGGCAAGGAATGAATAAGAAAAATAAGATGCCAAAATGATTTTACCTGAGGCTGTGTTTGAAGCTTGAGAGCACACATCTATACTAACAAAGAAAAGTTAGAGATGACGAAACGGTTTCCGAGTAGGCAGGTGAATCAGTGCCTCGGTAGCTCAGTTGGAAGAGCTCAGGAAAAGTTTGACCTTTTACCTTTATTTGTGTTATTGTTTTTATCCTTTATTTATCTGTCAAAAGCCTGTTTTGTGTTTCGTAGGCCAAATTAATTAAAAAGTAGAAATACAGGTAGGTATCTCGAAATAGCTATTAGAAAGTTTCAATAGCTTTTTGGCCCTCGTTTTTCGTTCGGGAAACCTTATAAGTAAGTAGTAATTTTTCTTCGTTCAAGAGGGACAAATCCCAAAAGAAAAAACCCAATTTCCACGTAAAAACTACACGCCAATTTTCCGAATTTCCTTTAGCTCGGGCCTAATAAACTGCAAATAACCTTTTCTTGGAGCGCGCGTTGAAAAACTAAGTTTCCGAAAAGGGACGTAAAAGTGCATTACCGACCGGTCATTTATCGCAATTACCTTCATTATCTTCGTAGCGTCATCGCGGAAAAAGTCAAAAGTTTTTTCCCAAGAAAACGTGTTCGCAAGACACGATGAAAACCCACGTTCTTTTAATGAAAATATCTTTTTTTTTTCACTTCACATCAAATGAATCAAAAAATAATTTATTTTTAACTGCATAATAATTGAGTAATAACGCAGAACTACTTTTCCCTACAAGCGTGCTGAAAGTGCAGTTTTTCACACTTATTTGGGTGCGAAAAGTAGTACTTTTTCGCACAAGTGCGATAAGGCAACTTTTTTACACTAGTGCGATAAAGTTTCTTTTTTCGCACTAGTGCGTTAAAGTAATTTTTCAGTACTTAAAGACAACCAAAAGCAAAAGTGCGGCAAATTAACGTTTCCGCACTAGTGCGGTAAAGATTCTTTCCCGCGTCCTTTTTTTTTTGTTCGGGAAAATTTTTATATATTATTAAACACCAAATATAAAATTGAAAGGAATATTGTGAGGACTATACTTAACGAAAAAACAACAAAGCTTGCGGTCAGTTCCTCAAAACAGGGATATTAGTAGCTCGTATACTAGTTTCAGTCTTGTTGGACATCCTTTTTTTTTACAAATTATTAAAGTTATATAACGGGAACAATTTAGTGGGATAAGGGCAAGGAATGAATAAGAAAAATAAGATGCCAAAATGATTTTACCTGAGGCTGTGTTTGAAGCTTGAGAGCACACATATATACTAACAAAGAAAAGTTAGAGATGACGAAACGGTTTCCGAGTAGGCAGGTGAATCAGTGCCTCGGTAGCTCAGTTGGAAGAGCTCAGGAAAAGTTTGACCTTTTACCTTTATTTGTGTTATTGTTTTTATCCTTTATTTATCTGTCAAAAGCCTGTTTTGTGTTTCGTAGGCCAAATTAATTAAAAAGTTCCGAAAACAACTAAAAAAGAACTGAAAAACTAATACCAGTGAAAAACAGACAGGACACTATTAAGGGTTAGGTCTGTGTACTTCTTCTTTTTTTAGGCACTTCACAGAACATTGATGACTTTTGGTTATGTAGTTGGTAAACACTGTTGCCAAACAACACATATCTACCAGTTTATATAAAAAATAAGTTTAAATAATTGGCATAAAATTAAATATGCCGATTACCTATCATCGGTAGCTCTTGAAATAAATGTCTGGTATCAAAAATATTTTAAATTTAGATTACATTTTGTCATAAAGTTATATGCACGGCAACACTGTCTGTACATAAAGAAATTCAAGTCTGCGTTATTCGGCCACAAGTAAGATCAAACATTGTTCTTAAGTATGGGATAATGTTTAAACCAGGTAACTGCGCATGCATCAAATAAATAATACTGTGCAAAATGGGTTATGCAAAAGTTCTATAGTAAATAAAAATAATATAATAAAAAAAATGCAGGATGCACTAATCTGTCTATCTATATCACCCCTATGAATATTCTCTACATACATCTTGTATAAATCAAAATTCTGCAATATAATGCTTCCATATTTCTCATTACTAGACAACACAATGAAATACACACTCTAGAAACATTTTGCCAAATCACACTTTTCTATTGTGTCTTTTCCCTCTACTCTACCCTAGCTCTATTAGCCATCTTGTATTTATGAATGCTCATGAAAAGAATCGCTGATCTGTGCTTGTAATAATAGATAAATTTAGAAAAAAAACTTTTTGAAAACAAGCTTTTATAACGGACTAAAAAGCATAAAATAATTTTTTGAGTGTTCTGATATCATAATAATAAAAGCGATGGGCGTAAGGAAATTTAACCGTTTTTGTTTTAGCCTTGTTAATTCGAAGTTTAGTGAAAATCCAAATTCATTAAATTATAGCAGAGAAATGTAAGGGTAGACAATTTAACCCAACCCAACCCACCCCAAGCCTGCTCAAACTACCCTTACATTTTTCTGATATGAATGGACATTATTACGCCTGCTTCATATTAGGCAGATCATCCGCGACCGGCAGTGTGTCGATTTATTTTATCACATTGAAAAAGAAGAGTCGGCCCATCATCGGTTGTGGAGAATCTACCAAATGCGCATGGAAAGGCATTTACCTAATATTAAATACGCCCGTCGCTTTTATTATTATGATATCAGAACAATCAAAAAATTATTTTATGCTTTTTAGTCCGTTATAAAAGCTTGTTTTCAAAAAGTTTTTTTTTTCTAAATTTATTTTTTAATTTTTAGATTTGTCTATGCATTTTAGCTAGCGCATCAATATTGCAGGGAGTCTTTCCTGTCAATCCCTAAAACTAATCGTTATTATTATGATCATTATACGCTAGAATTAATTAATTTTGGTCGAGATCGAACAAACTAAAGCCGTACCTCTTCTACGCCCCCCCCCCCTTTTTTTCGCGGGAGAGCATGTGAATATTTTGAAATCAATCAGATACCTACGTGGAAGTTAGTTGAAAGTAATCAGAAAAACTCGTCATTAAATCGTCAATTTTGAATCCGCCATATTGAATTTTTGTAATCTGATCAAACATTCGTAATTCTCATCCTCAAGAATCCCCAGATACCAATTTTGGTTAAAATCGGACAAATTAAAGTTTTACCCCCTCTCCACCTCCCACGTTAGGGGGGAGGTAGGTACTCGATGAAACCATATTATTGTATTGTCATCGGAACTAAGACGCTATGCAAAATTTGAAGTCAATCGGATGTTTGGAAGTTCTTCAAAAATGAGTTGCAAGATTTAATTACATACATACAGGGTGTCCCAAACTGGGCAATTTTAGAGGGTTTAAGGTACTTCTAGGATAGTCATAAAAAAACTGACCACGCATTGCGAGGCTCAAATTTCAAGGGAAGACTTATAGTGGAAACCGCATTTTGAAATATCATCTCGTTTTTGAGCTACGGGGACTTTTTGAAAAGTCTGCATTTTGGAAGGGGTTCTATAACTTCGTTATTAGTGGAAATTGTGATCTAGAGTAAATTGCAATTTTATAGACTATGTCACGAGAAATTCACCCGCTAAATTAAATTTTAACTGTCACTTTTAGTTTTTGAGTTGCATTTTTTCTTATGGAATGGCGTATATTTTAATTAATTTTCGAATTCGTCATTGAATTATTTTCAAAATGATGTATCATATGTCATAGTTTTATTTAGCGGTTTCGAAGATAATTAAAGTTTTTTATTTTTGTCTAGTATGCGTTGAATGACGTCATGCGCCATTGACGTGAAAGCTTGCGGTCAAATCCTACTTCAATGCTCCTATAGTTTTGTTGTCTGATACTATGCAAATCAAGTTGGCCTTGCGTCTTGGCGTTTTGTCATTGTTTTCAATTGTTTAAACAATTTGACATTACGCTTTGAAATGAAATTATTTTGCACAAAAGCGTTTTTAATTTTGTTTTAAAATATGTATCAATGTTAAAATGTTACTGGGAAAGTAATGATAATCGAGAGGGTGCTGGAAACTTATATCTTCAAAGGTATCCCGAACGAAGACAGCCGTATATGGATATATTTCCAAAGTTGAAAAGGAACCTTGTTCAGTATGGCTTTTTCAAAACGGCGGGGTAAAATATATGACATTAGGAGGGACCGTGAGTTAGAGGAGATAGGCATTATTGGTGAGTTAGAACAAAATAATTCGCGATCATTGAGACAATTAGAAGCTGCCACAGGCATACCGAGAACTTCAATCCACCGAACACTTAAACGGAATAATTATAAGCTTTGAGGGCCGTCAGCTGAATTATAATTTTTCCAAACCAGGCTTACTATATTTTTGACTGTTTAAAATAATAAAAATACTGGAGTGCCTTGACCTGCCTCAGCAGGAAATCATAGCGCACAAAAAATAAGTGGAAAAGCTGAATATCTCCTAAACCGCTCAATCAAACTATGACATATGATACATCATTTTGAACAGAATTCAATGGCGAATGCGAAATATAATTAAAATATAGGCCATTCCATAAGAAAAAATGCAACTTTATGTCATATCTCAAAAACTAAAAGTGACAGTTAAAATTTAGTTTAGCGGGTGAATTCCTCGTGACATAGTCTATAAAATTGCAATTTAATCTAAATCAAAATTTCCACTAATAACGAAGTTATAGACCCCCTTCCAAAATGCAGACTTTTCAAAAAGCCCCCGTAGCTCAAAGACGAGACGATATTTAAAAATGCGGTTTTTACTATAAGTCTTCTCTTGAAATTTGAGCCTCGCAATGCGTGGTCAGTTTTTCTCTGTCTCTCCTAGAAGTACCTTAAACCCCCTAAACGTGCCCAATTTGGGACACCCTGTACATACATACAGGTGAAGTTAGATAAAAGTTTGTAAAAAAGGGGCCTTTTACTATGAAGTATTAAATTTATTTTTGATTGTAGGAACAATATAGAAATCGTAATATGTGAAAATAAAAGTAAAAAAAGTAGCGAAACGTCGAAAATTGCGTCCGGCCGGAATTCGTGTGCAAACATAGTGTGCAAATGCGTGTGCTGCACAATCACTTGTGCAAATAATAATGTGATTGTTAATGTAATTTCTATGAATTTGCCTATTGAAGGGTCGCTTTGCCCCGTCCGTCGCGCCACGTCGGGTCCTGCTACTCCTGTCCATCCCCTACATCATAGATTTTCAAAACAAGTAGAGAAAACTTCTTTGACAAAAAGTTTTCAGTTTAAAAGTTGCATGACTGAGGCATATTAAGCGTATAAGTGGTTTTGGACACTCGGTTCCATCAATAATGTTGCAAAAATGTCTCTAGATCCCTAGCAACACAGGTACGTTTTAAAAACCTTACTTCTTTAAAACATTTTAGGTACCTATTTATCGGTTAGGGCACTAAGGGCCCATCGCACCGACTTTTTTTCCGTTTATTAGCCTAAAGAATACCTTATTTCGTAAAATTTCGTTGCACCGAAATTAAAGGCAGACCTATTCCTTTCTCAGTGTTGTTAAAATTAAATCACCTTTTTTGGTAACTTTACTATTTCTTAAAAGCTGCTTAAAGATAAGATGCTGGTCACATAATTTTACCCGTCTGGCACAGCCATAGCAACTGGGAATACCTACAAATGAGCAGAATGTTGTGATTAAAGTGAAGGTGTTTTTTGTGTTTTGTGATTAAATAAAGTCAGAAACATGTTTTTTTTATAAAAACTGTAAAAAAAAAATCTTAAAATAAACAAAAATTATTTTGAAAAACTTTATTGCGAAAGATAAGGTTAGATTTAGGTTCTTATGGCACAATGTTTTTGTGAAAAAATATACCTATGTATCGATTAGAAAAAGATTTGTAAGGAAAATAAATAATTTAAAGAAAGTTCTCTCTTCTACTTTTTGTTAGGGTATTTTCGTCTGATTTTCGGGTTAACTGTTGTTCACAGCCTCGTACGTACAGTGCTAAGGGTAGGATAGGACTGACCAGTGTAACAAAACCCTTGAATTTAAATTAAACTGCACTGCATGATGCAACAGGACGATTTTCTGCCTTTACACTTTACCCTAATTTCATTATAATTTTTAGTCCTTTGGTTGTACCGACGAGGACACGCAAATTCCACAAAATCGAGTATCACCATCTTGATTTTATTATCTTCCGAAAATTCAAGAACTTCCATGTTTACCTTCCTTGCCCTCGTAGCAATAGCTAGTGAAGGTATTAGTTTCGACGAAAAAATTTTTTTTTCAGATTACGCCAGTTTTTTATACAGAAACGTAGCACAACTTAAACTATCTATTAGGGACCTATTGCAATAAAGCCAGGCACAAATTGTGCCGGGCACTATATTGACAGTTTCGCATATAAATCATATTGCAATAGGTCCCTAATAACCACACAGCTGTAGCTGTTATCTTTATAGATATTTTTTAAATTGTGTGCATGCTGAGGAAACCGAATAGCCACAGAAATCGGTATTAAGAGGCGATTTACGGTTTAAAAAGACCCCGATGACTGATTTGAGCTAACTTACATTAACACAAATATTTTTTGTGAATATTTTGGTCAAGTGTCTGTGTAATATTTAAACATTGGACTGGACAAATGACAAATACAGCAGTGGAGGACTGTCCACTGCGGCGCGGATAGGAAAGTTGGGGCACCAAAATAACGTTGACTATGCAATCTTCGTATTTTCTAGTTTATATTTTTTTCTGTCGTTCGTTCGGTTGTTAAGTTGTATTTACCGACTGATTTACTATATACTGGGTGGGCCAAAAAAACCGGACAATTTGTTTTCTATTATAAGTTTTGAACTATACCATCGATTTTAATGGGACAAACTGTACTTGGCAGAGAATTAATCAAAGTTTTGAATAAATAATTTTTTTTGTCCGCCATTTCAAAGTCCAAGATGGCGGACGAAATATAAATGTACCCTTCAAATATGCTCGTTTATTCTTGTGTTGCGAACATGTTTTAATAATTTTTTTAAATCACTAAAAAATCAGCATTCTTGCCACGCACAATAAGGTATGAGTCAGCAAAATCGGTTTGGTGGTTCTAACAAAAAATATTTTTGTTTTAATTAGTGATTTACCGCTTGGGAAAAAAACCGAAAAAATTGGAAAAAAACCTCGGATTTTACCGTTTTTTTCACATACCTTGCAAAAATTGGCAAAAAATGGAAAAATTGAGACACCACAAATTATATTTATAGAAGCACAAATAGCTCAAATAAACGTAAATTAACCAAAATTAAATAACATTTATTTTCATATAATATAAAAATAACGTTAGTTTAAAATTTGCAAACAAAATAAATGTAAAAAAATATTAAAAATTAAACTAAATTATCATTTCAAAAAACAAAAACATTATTTGGCAAAAAAACTAAGAGGAAGATCTTCCTCCGAGTCCGATCCTGAGTCTTCGGCTTCTGAGTCTGAGTAAGCATCGACATCTGAATCTTCCTCCACAAGACCCTCTTCTTCATCTTGAATTAAATCCACAATGTTTTTCATCAAAATTTTTATTTTTCGTCTTTTTTCGTTTTTTTTCCGGAAAAAAACCCGGTTTTTTTCCATGACTCAATTTTTCCGGACATTTTAAATCCCTAGTTTTATTGTTTGGAATATTATACGTTTGCCATACGTTTGCCTTACGAATCATGTCTGCATTTATTTCCTTATAAATTCATTACTACTGAATCGATTTTGATGAAATAAAAAACATCGGGGTGAGAATTGATTGCTTTTTAAAGATCATGATCAAAATTTATTAACATCTTAAAATTTAAGATGGTCGACAGAATTATAATTGATTCTTCAAAATGGCGTGTTTAGTCTTATTTTCTGAAAATGTTTTAGTTTTTTTTTTACTTATAGAAAATAACTACTTTTCCCCGCACAACAAGGTATACATTAGTAAGATCGGTTTGGTGGTTCTCAAAAAATCTATTTTGTTTTAGCCATTGTTTTAAAAATTATACGATTGCATTGCCAATCCTGTCTGCATTTATTTCTT
The DNA here is from genome assembly GCA_963576565.1 of Aspidapion aeneum. NCBI lineage: Eukaryota > Metazoa > Arthropoda > Insecta > Coleoptera > Brentidae > Aspidapion > Aspidapion aeneum. The sequence goes on from OY755039.1 coordinate 93,604,225, forward strand.
TCTGAACTCATTATTACTGAACCAATCTTAGTGAAATAAAAAAAAATTATGGTGAGAATTAATTGTTCTTTAAAGTTTATAATCGAAATTTGCCGCTATCTTAGAAGTTAGGATGTCGGAAATAATGATACTTGATCCTTTAAAGAGGCACGTTTATTCTTATTTTCAAAAATTGTTTATGTTTTTTTTTTAGTTTGTAGAAAAGCACTTAATTAATTTTTATATTTTTATGCGGTATAAAAGTAATCTTTTTCTATAAATTTAAAAAAAAAACTAAAACATTTTCGGAAAATAAGAATAAGCACGCCATTTTAAAGAATCAAGTATGATTCTGTCCGACATATTAAATTCTAAGATGGCGCCAAATTTCGCTTATAATCTTTAAAGTGCTTTAAAGATTAATTCTCAACATGATTTTTTTTATTTCACTAAAATTGGTTTAGTAATAACGAATTTATCAGGAAATTAATGCAGACAGAATTGGCAATGCAATCGTATAATCTGTAAAACAATGGCTGAAACCAAAATAGATTTTTTGAGAACCACCACACCGATTTTACTAATTTGCACCTCGTTGTGTGAGGGAAAAGTAGTGCTTTTCTATAAATTAAAAAAAACTAAAACATTTGCGGAAACTAAGAAGAAACACGCCATTGTGAAGAATCAAGTATGATTCTGGCCGCCATCTTAAATTTTAAGATGGCGATAAACTTTGATTATGATTTTTAAAAAGCAATCAATTCTCACCAGGATGATTTTTATTTCATTCAAATCGGTTCAGTAGTAATGAATTTATAACAAAATAAATGCAGACATGATTGGTAAGGCAATCATATAATATGCAAACGAGCATCTTTAAAGGGTACATTTTAATTTCGTCCGCCATCTTGGATTTTGAGATGGTGGACAAAAAAATACATTCAGTCAAAACTCTGATTAATTCTCTCTCAAGTGCAGTTTGTCCCATTAAAATCGACTGTAGAGTTCAAATGTTATAATGAAAAAAAATTGTCCGGTTTTTTTTGGTCCACCTGGTTGCTGACGACCAAGTAATTGTAGCTAATGATAAAGAAGACTACTCTATGTCTTCTTTATCATTAGATTAGATTGATGAGAAAGTTAACGGAAGAATACCAAAAGTGAGGGTTAACAGTGAACGTGGACAAAAGACAGTATTTATGTATTGGAAACAAATCAAGTGAGTTAGAACTAGACAATGGACAAACAATATCTCCATGCAATGAGTATGTATACTTGGGTCTCACATTTGACTGACAGACAGACAGGAACGGGACTGTAAAGAACTGAAAAAAGAATAGTAAAAGCAAAAAAGTTTATTGGATTTATTCACAGTATTTTATGGAGCAGTACGGAGATAAAGAATAATGTAAAATTTAACATATATGAAGCAATGGTGAAAAGCACGCTGTTCTTTGGAATAGAGAGTCGCGTAACAGAAAAATACAAAGCAAAAATAGAAAGTGTCAAAATGGATGCAATGGAAGATCAATGGGAATATCTAGAACAGATCATATAAGAAATGAGATCATCAAAAAAATAATGGGAATCGAGGGAAGCATAATGGATCACTAAAAGATAACGTATAACGGCCATATACAACGGATGAACGACAAAAGATTACCAAAGCAGGTCCTTCCCACATAGCACAAGTACGTACTATGTACATATACAAGTACGTAATTCTGCGACGTAGTGTACGTACATCGGACGTACATTTTTTCCACATATGTATATCATAGGGACGCCACTTTAGTCATTATTTTCCTTCAATTTGTACGTACTATGGACGTACTGAAGTACGTACTATGTACGTACATTCGACGTATTTTGGACGAATGTACGTACAATGTAAGTAAAAATCGTGTACTAGGTACGTACATGGTATGTCCAATTAAACGTAAAATGTACGTACTCCAAACGTACATGGTACGTATATAGTATCTAAAATACATGGTACGTACATAGGAAATCAAACTAAAATTTTGAAAGTGTAGGATTAGAACTAAAAGTACCATTCACCATTTAAATTCCGGCTTCCTGAACATTCCTACTTTAGAGATAGTCCAGTTTTACCTCAAGGCTCAAAGTCTTGATTAGTTTGAAGTTTGTTTTGCTTGATTTATTATTTAAGCAATATATCTCTAACAATTCCGTTAAATGTTAAACTACTGTACGCCATCTATTATCAAAATCTATTGTTAAATGTTTGAAGCGCTTTTCTAAAATGAACGTACTATGTACGTACACATTTGTACGTAAATAGTATGTACTTTAAAACTATAAACAACAAGTAAAATTAAAGAAAGAAAAATAAGAAAAAAGTTTTTGCTTCGGCCGGGACTCGAACTCGGGATCTCTTGCTCTGTACGCAATCATTCTAAACATTGAACTACCGAAGCCATACATAAATTTTCGGAAAACTTTCATCTATGCAGGCTGCTGTGTCTCAATACAAGAACGAGAAATTCTCAGGGTATTAACTCGACCAAGTCATCCAACTGATCGCTTTAATTCTTCTTTCCCACTGTCAAAGGTATGATAACTCAAATTAGACGTAAAGAATCAACGTCTGAAAGCATGAGATCACCTTTTCGTGTGTTAAAATTTCTGATCGCAAATGGGCGATTGCCAATTTAATTATCAAATACCAAATTGCAAATAATGCAAGGACCTAAAACTATTGCTCCAAAACAGCTTGCAATATCTTTCAGGATGCGGTTTTCGCTTGTAATCATCTTTTGAAAATGGAAGTAGGTTTTTTCTATCTCGTCTAGAAATACCTGAAACCGCCAACAAATTTGCGACATTCTGTACATATTTTTAGTTTTATTGCTCTAATTGACTTTTTTTTTGTTTTTGTACATTTTTTGTACCAAGTAGAAGGAATATGAAGTTTAAAAAAAGTTATATGTTTTTTTTTTGTTTTTTTTTTTACGGTTAAACGCACTCGCAAGGAGATCCCTATCACGCTCCAGAAGCGGCCAGTGCGCGGAATTGTGGGTGTGTATTGGTTTTAAAACGGTTCAGGTTGTAATCTGCAGGGAAAACTGTCGCAGGGAGTTTATTCCACAGCGATGCTGTTCTCCAGAGATATGAATTCTGATATAATGAGGTTCTTGGTGCCTCTATTTTGACAGTAAATTGATGGTTACCGTCTGTTTGACGTGTTCGCCTAGTAGGTGCTACTCCCGGGGGGATCATACGTGCCAACTCTTCAGAGCATTTTCCGTGATAATACCTGTAGAAGAGAGATAGATCGCCCACAGTTCTTCGATGTTCGAGACTATCCAAGCTACGGGTAAGTGCGGGGTCATTGATCAGCTTGATAGCTCGTTTTTGCACGGCATTAAGGTATGTTTGGGTGCCGCACTCCATACATGTGAGCAGTATTCCATAGTTGGTCGAATCTGGGCTTTGTAGAGTGTCAGCAGTTAGCTTGGTGTATACAGATGTCTTGTACGAAATAGCACCCCAAGCTTTTGGGACGCCCTTTTAGCTCTATCTGCCACGTGACTGTGCCAAGACATGTTGGTCTCTGCAGTGACTCCTAAGATGTTCAACTGGCTCTGCAATGTGACAGCACTTCCAGATAGCATGATGTTTGGCTCACCAGTGCTGGTCTTTTTTGAAAACAGGGCTGCTTGGGTTTTCTGCGCGTTGAACTGTACAAGGTTTTTGTTGCCCCAGTCCTCTATTATCTCCAGGTCGTAATTTATCTGCGATATTTGAGTTAGTCTAAGATGATGGAATTCACGTGCGGATAGACACTGAGTGGGTGGTATGACTGACGAGACTACATTGCCATCATCTGCAAAGCAATAAAGTGGATTTACTGTTTTATCTATGAGGTCATTTATGTAAATCAGAAAAAGTGTTGGCGTAAGGATTGCTCCCTGTGGCACACCAGCATTTATTTGGTAAGAGTTGGAGTTCCGGCCATCCAGTGCAACATAAATGGATCTATCCTTAAGGTAACTTTCAAACCAGGTGCAAAGTTTCGGCGACAATCCCATTGCTTTGAGCTTGTTGAGCAGATTTTCATGCCAGACTTTATCGAATGCTTTAGATATATCTAAGGCAATTGTTCTTGTTTCGCCCCGTAACTCAATCACTTCTTGCCATAAGTGAGTGACGTATGTAAGTAAATCGCCAGTTGACCTATATTTTCGAAACCCGTATTGCTTGTCGTTGATAATTTTGTACTTTTCTAAGTACTTGGTTAGGTGATTGTTTACAAATCTTTCCATTACTTTTGATATCACCAGAAGTAGAGCAATTGGTCTATAGTTTAACGGATCTGTCTTTTTTCCTTTCTTTGGAATAGGTTGTACTGCGGCAGACTTCCATGATGATGGATATACTACTTGCCTGTAAGATAAATTGAATAATTTAGCGAAAGTTGGGGTGAGTTCGTTGGCACAATTTTTGAGTACTATCGCGGGAATGCCATCTGGACCCATTGCTTTGTTTGTATCCAACTTTTTAAGGGATTTTCGTATTTCTCTGTGACAAAAGGGTACCTCTGGCATACTGTGGGAAACCCTGTCAATGAACGGTGGAGTTTTTCCATTTGGCACTGTTAGGTTTGAGTTGTGGGAAAAGTGAGTATTTTTATCTGTAAGTGGTGGTATGGATGACTTGGTGAAGTTTGATCCAACAGCTTTTGCAAGAGACCAAAAGGACCTAGAACTACTTGGACAATTCAGCAACCTGTTTTTTATTCTTTGATTGTATGTTTCTTTGGCGGCGTCAATAGTAATTTTGCAACTGTTTCTGGTTTCTATAAATTCTGTGTGGTTTTGAGCGGTTTGTTGTCGTTTCCAAAGGTTATATGCTCTGTGTTTTTTCTGTACAGCCGTTTGACACTGGCTGTTGAACCAAGGTTTTGCATTTGCTCTGCGTTTCATTGTATGTGGGATATATGCATCCATTCCAGATAAAATTACTTTTGTTATTTCATTACAGCAAACAGTAGGATTAAAGCAAACCTCTTGCCATGGAAAATCCAGGTAAAACTGTTTAAGGTCATTCCATTTTGCCGATTTATAGTGCCACATTTTACGAGGAAGTGATTGTTGGCTTGGTGGTATGAGCATTTCGCACTTTGTTATTATAAGTTTATGATCGGATGAACCAAGTGGGGATCTACTTGAATTGTGTACGAGTCAGGATTTGTAGTTAGGAACAAGTCTAAAAGCGCTGCAAATTCACCCCTTTCTGAGATACGGGTAGGTTCATCGACAAGCTGCGTTAGACCACAACTTATGGCAAAAGCTTCTGCTTCCCTGCCTTCATTATCTGTTTTGTTGTGGTGTTTTAGCCAGAGTATATTGTGGACGTTGAAATCGCCTAAAAAAACAATTTCAGCATGTGGATAGTTAGACTGTATACTATCACAGTTTTCGGATAATGTCGCGAAAAAGTTTTGGTACTCGGTGTTACTTGGCGGTCGGTAGAGGCAGCAGATGAAATGTAAAAAATCATTTTTTTGACACGCATATCACTCATTTGAATGCATATAACCAAAATGGCGAACGTAGGAGAACTATTTTAGCTCACACATATACTATACTATAGTAGTGTGAGCTATGGTGATCCTAATTTTTTCGAGAAAAAAAAAGTTGCTCCGATTTCAAAAATTTTTATATATCTTTGCGTTTCAGATGATTTTGAAACTTTTTTATTGCGCCGTCTGTCTGTCTGTCTGTCTGTCTGTCTGTCTGTCTGTCTGTCTGTCTGTCTGTCTGTCTGTCTGTCTGTCTGTATGTCTGTCTGTCTGTCTGTCTGTCTGTCTGTGTGTCTGTATGTCTGTCTGTAACGACCAACGCGCATAACTCAAAAACCGCTTGGCCGATTTTAATGAAATTTGGTGCCTAGGCTGGGTCTTGGGTCGAGATGGTCCCATTTAAAAATGAACAAAATCCACCGAACACAAACCAAATAAAAGGGTGGGGGTATATTTCAAAAATTAGAGTTTGTGTGAAAATATGGCGTGTGTGATATTAAACGAAAGGTAATTGAGTCTGCAGTTAAACAAAATACATTTTAATTTATTTAAAAAAAAGGGTGGGGGTATATTTTAAAAATTAGAGTTTAAGTGAAAATATGGCGTGTGTGATATCAAACGAAAGGTAATTGAGTCCGGACTTTAAAAAAATACATTTTAGTTTTTGTTTTTTTTGTAAGGGTGGGGGGTAGATTTTAAAAATTTGAGTTTAAGTCAAAACATGGCTTGTGTGGTATCAAACAAAAGGTAATTTAGTCTGGAGTTGAATAAAATATATTTCAGTTTTTAGTTATATTAGCTCACACGTACACTATAACTATAGTACCTAGTGTGAGCTTAGGGGCCCATATATTGGCAGAGTATTTTTATGAGCCATGAAAAAAAGCCTGTAAAATTTTACATTATTTTTACATTTAAATCTAATCTTTTTGATTTTTCTTTAAGTTTGTCGTAACATTCTTTTTCAACCTATCCAATTTTACATTTTGCAAAGTTTTATTTTTTTTTGAATATATCAAATCTTACATTTTTTTAACGTTGCATAATTGTGATTAATGAAGCTCATGTGAACATGTGAATATGTGAGTGCCCCAATGATTCCCGCCCTGCGGATCCACAAGACGAGGGGGTGTGCGACGATTGGTGCGTACACAGTCAGGGCCCGTCATAATGCGAAAGACACACACAATTTTGCCCGGCAATTGTTTCGTTTGATTGGCTTTTGTTAAAATGCAGAATGTCAACTGTTTCCACAGTTCTGGCCGCAATCATGGCATTTTTCTCTGCTCTCTCTGCATCCAACGGGCACACAATACCCAGTCTATGTGGTTTGTGTTTAATTTAGTTCGATTTTCATTGGTTCTATTTCGGTTACCCCCCAGGAGAAAACTAGTACCCGGCAAAAGTTCTAAACACTCACACAGTTCACGGCACAGTGATTTGTTTGGATTACTTAATCATGTTTCAATGTGCTTTTTTTAGTAAAAAGAGATTTCAATCAGGTAGAGGTATTTAAATATAGGCCAGTCATTGTAGCGAAAAAAAGACCCCAGGTTGCAAAAGGAGGTGTAGTCGCGATTTTGACTTATGTTTTTCACATTGGGCTCTTAAAAAAAATTGAGTTTTCGACCTTGGGGGACCCGTCTTTCCCCGCCATCTTGGATTTAGTGTGCACAAAAAGGTTTTTTTATTTACTTGGTCCCTGTACATTAAAAAGAAAAAAGATTTAGACAAAGGGTGACGACAAAAAAAATTTGTACAAAAACGCTGTTGTACGTTTTTTTGTCAGACGAATGGTTTTCGACTTATGGCGCTAAACATTTCGCCCCCATTTGGATTTTGACGAATTTTTTATGTGGTATTTAACTTCGAAATTGCTTATTTTTGAGAAAAACTGGAATAACATATAATAAAGACCAACCAATAGGCTATAAAGCAAGACATCACTGAGTTCTCTGGGTAGTACCGTTGCTGTGATACGAACCCTGGAGTGTTAGCAGTACACCCTTCCTATGTATTTCAATATAATATGCAAAATAAACCGAAATTATTCAGTTTTATGCCATTTTCTCAAAAGCTAAGCATTTTACATAAAGCGTTTAATCAACTTTGTTATAGAAAATTACATTGTCTTTCACACGATGTATCACCTATGTGGACCAAGTTCACGGTTAGCACTTAATTGGCATCCATAATTTGGGGTTATTTTTTAAGATCACTGAAAAAATTAATATTTTTTTAGGTTGTATTCACTTTTCAAAAAAACTAAGCATTTTAGAGAAAAATATTAAAACACCCACCTTTTTTACAAAAAATAAAATGTCCTTTTAAACGGCGTAGTGATTGACACTTCAGGGGCGTTTACATGTTAACGTGACTTTTTTTTAATTATTTTTTTTTAAATTTGTTATTTGTTTTATTCAATTTTCTTAAAAACTAAGCTTTCTAAAAAATCTTGTTTAACTCCATATATATAATTGAAAATAAAGTTAACTTTAAAACGATATGTATCTGTGGATTTTTGATAATGGGGAACACTCAAAGAATATACACAATTGTAGTGATTTTTCTTTTTGATAACAAAAAAAAAAGTTATTTTTATGTATGTATTTTACCAATTTCGTTAAAAACCAAGCCTTTCTGGGAAAAACGTTTTACTCTGTTATAGACAATTAAATTTTCTTTCGAATGCTGTGTATTGTTATAATACTTAGGGAACCGTTAATACACCAGGGGCGGCCAAAACCTGAATTGAAAAAAAATCACTAAACATTCGTATATTCTTTGAGTGTTCCCCGTTAACAAAAACCCAATAGATACATATCGTTTTAAAGATAACTTTATTTTTAACAAAATAGAGTGAAACAAGATTTTTCATAAAGCTTAGTTTTTAAGAGAATTAAATAAAACAAACAAACAATTTTTTTTTTAAATATTAGAAAAAAATAACCTCAATCAATATGTAGGCCATCCTGGAGTGTCAATAATAGCTTTAACACAACTTTGTGATACGTTGTTGAAAAGAATATTTTATTTTCTCTAAAAAAGGCATTTTAACAATTTTCCCTAAAATGCAAAGTTTTTTTGAAAACTGAATAAAACTCTTCTAAAAAATAATCCCAAATTATGGATGCCAATTAAGTGCTAACTTGTTCCACACGTTTAAAAGACAATTTAATTTAACAATAACAATAAAGTTTCTGTAAAATGCTTAGTTTTTAAGAAAATGGCATAAAACTGAATAATTTCTGTTTATTTTGCATATAGTATGGAAATACATAGGAAACGGGTGTACTGTTAACACTTCAGGGTTCGTATCTAAGCAAGGGTACTACCCAGGGAACTAAGTAATCTCTGTTACTTGGTCTTTATTTTCTGTTATTACATATTTTCTCAAAAATAAGCAGTTTTGAAGTTAAAGGTCACTTAATAAAAATATTGGTCAAAATCCAAAATGGCGGCGTAATGTTTAACGTCATAACTCTGACAAGAAAACGTGCAAGCGGTTTTGTAGGAAATTTTATTGTCTTTAACTTTTGTTTAAAACTTTTTTTTCTAAAACTAACAGTATCCAAATAATTTAAAAAAAACTATGTATGCGCACTAAATCCAAGATGGCAGGGGGAGCCGCCCCCCCCCCCTTTAAGGTCGAAATCTCAAGTTTCTTTTTAGGACTCCAATGTCAACAACATATGTCAAAATCGCAACTACAACTTTTGCAAGCTAAAATTCTATAATGACTGAGCTAATAGTCAACGGTTAATTTACCCATTTTTCAGGGCAAAAAGATAATTAAAACTAATACGATAGGTATAGTTTTCAAAGGGTAATAAAAAGAAATATAACTATAAAAGTTATGTTGACATAAGAAAATAATGATTGCCAATTAAGCAAAATTTTCCGTGGGGAATCTGCAGTTCAATTGAGTAACCCAATTAAATCAGTTCTTGTAAGTTATGTATATTTAAAGAATGAATAAACTTAATTATATTTCTTTTGTTTTTAAAATTCTTTTGACCGTTATAAAACCAAATGTTCCTGAGGCGTGCGCAAAGTGTATTTTCTGCATAAAGTTTTTCTAAGCTCTACTTTGTGTCGTTCGTTAAGTGCTCATGAGTTAGAGAAATATTTTTCGCACTTGATAAGAACAAAAAATAGATATAAAATTGGGCTCTGCTACAGAATAGTACTTCTACAAAAAACTGCTGCTACAAAATAGCGGGCATCAAAATAGCGCGCATCAAAACAGCGCTGCTACGAAATAGCGCTGCCAAAAAAAAGCGCGCATCAAAACGGCTCACCCTCAAAATAGCGTTGCTACAAAATAGCACCTTACAAATAACGCTGCTATAAAATAGCGCGAATATCAAAATGGCGCTGCCTCAAAATAGCGTCTTATTATTATAAGCCTCCCGGTAACCGCTTTCTAACATATTTAAAAAAACAAGTTCCCTGACTTTTTCCCGGGATTCTAGAGAGTGTGAAACCAAACCGGGATCCTAGAGGTTGTGAAACCAAAGCGAACCATGCCAAACCGAACCGAACCGAAGCAAACCGAAACTTCGGTTTGGTCCGGATCAGTTCGGTTTCGTTTCACACCCCGTAGGATCCCGGGAAAGAAGTCAGGAAAGTTTTTCTTAATATGTTAGAAAGGGTTTAGATGTCGCTAGTTTGCTGCAGCGCTTTTTTGATGCGTGCTATTTTGTAATGACACTATTTTGATGCGCACTATTTTATAGCAGCGCTATTTGGGAAGGCGCTATTCTGTATCAGCGCTATTTTGTAAGGTGTTATTTTGATTCACGCTATTTTGTAAGCTGTAGCAGCGCAATTTTGTAACAGCGCTATTTTGTAGCAGCGCTATTTTGTAGCAGCGCTATTTTGTAGGGCGCTATTCTGTAACAGGGCATACAATTGCAATCCAAATAAGTCAATATTATTTATTTTTCAAAACCGCGAGCCGCCGCTGGAACCCGGAGGAAAACAACAAGTCGCTGCAGTAACGAACGTCGCAGAAACAATAACCGACAAATTGAAACTAAAGTTTCATTCATTCATTAGTGCTAGCAAGAGCAACGGAAACGCGAACGATTTAGTTGTAGGGGAAAAACACGTGCGTGCATTTGGCCAGGTTTTTTGATTACCCTTAATTTTATCCTGCGCGAACGCAGTAGCGCTCTCTGTCACGCAGCACGCCGTTACGTAAATCAACCGTAACAAAATACACTAATTACTGTCGAATAGCGGCTACCTGATTTACCGTTAAGGAACCAACCAACCAATCTTACTATCTTAGTAGTGAATCTGTATTATAGGTCACAAAATCCGCTCTACTTTGGTTTCTTAAAATGCATTGAGAGCAGAGGTTGCAGCTAAGGACGTCTCAATATCAGAATCGTTTTTGTTTGCGTGAACCCAACGATTATAAACACACAGGATTGCTTATTTCCATTTAACTCTATGTTAGCGTCGCTCAGCGAGACGAATAGTGTCTGAGTTCGTGTGATTTTAAGGTGTTTTTGACGTTTTTACCTCCGTTTTTTTGCGTTTTTTCATTTGACGGTGTGGTTGACTATTTAGGAGGTAAATCTGAGGGCACGGCAGTGCCTCGCCAAGTTCACGCGCCGTACCATCTTTTCTTGAAACATATATATTTGACCTATCTAAAACTCTACTTCGGAATGCACAGGCACAAACCCCTGGAAAAAATCAAAAACCCCAAAATTCTGATTTACTTCCCTCCCCTATACATGTAAAGTTATGTAAAAGTAACATTGCCCACTTCCAGATATGGCAGACTGATAGGAACTATTATAAAACTATAGAAAAAAATTTAAAAACCCCAAAATTATAATTTACTTTCCTCCCATATAAATGTAAAGTAATGTAAAAGTAACATTGCCCACTTCCAGAGACGCTAGAAAGCTGAGCTTTGGATGACTGATAAGAACTATGATAAAACTATAGGAAAAAATTTAAAAACACTAAGATTTTAATTTACCTTCCTTCCCTATAAATCTAAAGTTATGTAAAATTAACATTGCCTACTTCCAGGAACACTAGAGAGCTGAGCTTTAGAAGGCTGATAAGAACTATGATAAAACCATAGGAAAATATAAAAAAACTCAACATTTTTAATAAGGCATTGCAAAAGTTTTGAACAATATCCCGTATATTTTACTACTTTAAAACTTAAATATTATCCAAATCCTTTAAAAAAGCAGTGAAATCATAACAAAAACATTTCATGTAAAAAAAATCAAGTACGCGAAAGTGGTATTCCGTAAAAAGAATTGCGATAAAGTAAAGCCAAGTTCTACAATACAAATTTCAAAATGAATGATTCTTACTAGTTTGGGAATGTTTTTCTAAACTTGGCTATTACGGCTGCAAATGACTCTTAGGAAATTAAACGTAAAGAAGTTTCTTTGGAATAGCAAAGTTTAAAAAAACATTTCCAAACTAGTAAGAACCATTCATTTTGAAAGTTGTATTGTAGAACTTGGCTTTACTATTATCTCAATTGTTTTTACGGAATACCACTTTCGCGTACTTGGCTTTTTTTTACATGAAATATTTTTGTGTCAGTGTAGAAATATAAATATATATACTTTTATATTATTATATTTATATAAACTTTTAATTTTTTTTTGATTTTTGGAAACTCCTTGCTCATTAAATTAATCACATTAAAGAAAATTGGTAATTATGCCGCAAACGTACTTCTTTTATTAAACTGATTATTGGAAAATTTATTTTGTAGACAGTTTCTCCAAGTTTAGTTTCAGTTTTTTTCTTAAGTTTTTTTAGTCTCTGAGTTAAAGCATAAGAAGTTGAAAAACACATCTTATTTGGCTGTTTTCTCCAAAAACTGACTGTTTTTTGATATAATGGGGGCAATTCTTTAAAATTTGAAATAATTTGAAACAATCTGAAAAAATTTGACGCCTCAAATTTTAGCCCTAAATCATGGCAACATCGTAAATTTCAGTTTTTTGTACAGCGTCAAAAACCGAAAAATTAGGAAAAATATAATCTAAAACCTACCTTTAAACTCGATTGCTGATAATTCAATATTTTTCCGGGATTGTTGATGATGCACAGGTTCTTAAAAAATTGTATTTTTGCGGAAAAAAACAATAACAAAACCATGAGACGTTTTTCTTATTTCGTTAAAGTTGGATTCAAATAACACGAACATAACATGCAAAGCGAACCAATCCGAATGGCTAAGTACAGCCGACCACAAAATCAACGTAATATTATTTTAACGAAATCAAATGAATTTTAGGAAAGAAAACTATTAGGGTTGATAAGTTTATAAAAAAAAATAATTTTTGGATTTATTGCAACCCGTGGCCCAAAAAATAACCTTTGAATATACATATAAATACCAAACTTGTTATTATTATTATCATATAATTAAAAATAATGTTTTTCTAATATTTCTTATGATCAGGTATAAGAAGAGATAGAAAAAAAGTCTGCCAAACCCAGGTTATAAAGGTTAGGTTCAGGTCTGCTACAGGGTGACCTTAAAATCTATTATAGATTTGTTTAGAAATATTAGTTCTCTACTTAACAATAAAAAGTTGAAAATAGCCCAAAAAGTTAAACTATGTATTAACGGATTATTTCAAATTTAGGTTCAGGGGGTGAGTTACAGGGTGATATCAAAAATAGTTGTACAATTTACATTGTTAAAAACAACTTTGTCAGGAGTTTTACTTAGCAAACAAGAGTTAGAAATACCTTAAGAAATCATATCACTAACTTATTGTATTACCTTTAGAGCCAGCAAGTGAGCTACTGGATGATATCGAAATTACTAGTGTATTTTTCTAAAAATCACATTTTTAGAAAACAATGTTGTCAAGAGCTTTCGTTATCAAAAAATGCTTAGGAACACGTTAAAAAATCATAACATTAACTGACTGTATTACCTTTAGGTCCTTGGAGTAAGGTACAGGGTGATATCAAAATTAGTAAAACACTTTTGTAAAAATCACAATTTTAAAAATCAACTTTATCAGGAGTTTTGGTGAGCAAAAAATAGTTAGGAATATGTAAACAAACCACACCATTCACTAACTGTTACATTTAGGTCCAGTAGGTAAGATACTAGTAGTAAATTTTTTTATAAATCATATTTTTAAAAATAACTTTTGGCCTCACCTTACTGTTTACAAACCAAGAACATATAAGTTAGGGTTTCTTGAGCGATCTATTAAAAGAATATTACGTTAATTACTTTTCCGCACAATTTTACTTTTTCGCATCATTTTTACTTTCCTCACGATTTTTTTCCGCACGTCCAAATTGCAAGAACCTTCCCGTCCACAATCGTTTTCAAATGAAAACCCGTCCTCCTACACACAAGTTTCATTTTCAAGAAGTGCTGCTGTACCGATGCTACCAGAAGCACCGAATGAAGAATCCTGTAATGTGTTACAGCCTGTACAGACCAATATACCTTCCTCCATTCACTACAGTAGTAATTCTAAGCAGCAAACTGATCAAGGCATTTCTGTAGTGGGCCAAACACCAACCAATCAAATTCCAATAAGAAACGACGTTATTCAAGATGTTGCGGCATCTGATGTATATTGAAGCATGCAACAAACAGAAAGTGCACTTTCAATTTCAATATCTACCATCGTTAACTTTTTCGTTATTGTTAATTAAATGTTCTTTACATAAAGTTTCTTTTTAATATATCATAATAAAAAAATCCTGTTTTATTATTTTTCCGTGCATAAAAAATCAATTAAAAACAAAAGTTAAAAAAACGTACGGAAAAGTAACTTTTCCGCACTAGTGCTGAAAAATTTCTATACCGCACGATTTTTGTTTTGTTAAAAATGAAGATATTTAGGACTCATTAAATGATTTATGTAACTATTCTATCTTACGTTTCATTTTCTAGCATTATTATAAAATCTTTGCGAATTAGAACATGTTTTTTGATAAAGAAGATGGACAAAAACACTCGTAGGAAAAACATTGTACCTAATTCTTGCGGAAACTATCTTTTCCATCCTTGACGGCTTGCCCGAACTCCGCTCCGCGTCGTTTGTGCAACTGCCGTCGCCTGTTGAAAAGTACCTCTTTCCGCACTTGTTAGGTAAATAACTATTGTACAAACAATTAAAAGCCTAAGCGATACAAAAAAATATTTATGTAAAAGATATTTAAAATTTAAAGATAAAAGACCTTAAGTGGGATGAAACTACTGCTTTTGTTGATTTGGAGTTTTCAGTAAAAATAGCTAAGTAAAGAAATATATCCCTTTATCAGACAACCAAATAGCTATGTAGCGGTACATGTATTAACAGATTTTTTGAAAGAAATGCAAAAGATTGAGTTGCTTCACTTTGGAAGAAGTCTATATACAAGTAATTAAATAAAACTAAGAACGACGTACGGGACAAAAATATTTGTGTGCAGGTTGTTGTTTGTCAATGTAAATAAATGTAATATTTATTATGTGTATTTGTACATTTTTATATTGAGCAAGCTTAATAATTATAAGGATTTGATTTGGATCCGTTTGGTTATGTTAAATAGATAACTTGGGTGTCAAATTGTTGCCTAAAAAACATGCAAATTTGTGAAATAACAACGAAGACAGTTTTTTCCTGTAAATAAATGTGCAGATTTTTATATTTATCGTGTATGTTTGTAAATGTTTACATTAGGCAAGCCTAGTGAAGGCTTTCGTTTTGTTACATTAAATATATATTTTAGGGCCAAGATTCTAAAATATCTTGTAAATTTGTTAATTAACAAATCAAACAAATGTAAAATATTTGTAAAAAATTTTTGATTTACTATTTGTATTTGTTAATTTTTATATTGACCAACTGGTTCGGTTTGATTCTATTAATTGTATATTTTGGATGAAAAAAAAATTGTCAAATAAGCATGTAAATTTGTGAATTAACAACGAAGGCAGGCAGGTTTTTCTGTAAATAATTATTGTACATTTTTATATTGACCAACCTTATTTATATGGGTTTGGTTCGGTTTGGTTATACTTGATATGTATTATAAAGCCATGATTTTTTCAAACTAACTTGTGAATTTGTAAAAGAACAACGAACCAAGAGGTTGTTACGTAAATAAATGTAGGGATTTTTGGATTTCTTATGTGTATTTGTAAACCTTTATTTTGACCAAGGTTAGTTAGGGGCTTAGGTTGATTTGGTTATATTAACTAATAAGTTTTAATGTCAAAATTTTATCATATTAACTTGTAAATTTGTCAAATAAATAGTAAAAGTTTTTCACGTAAATATATGTGAATATTTTTGGATTTATTTATTCATTTCACCCTGTAGCTCACCTCCCTTGTTTTTTAAAAACGTGATTTTTCAAAATCTTTACTGCTATTTAGATATCACCCTGCAGCTTACCTACTGGAAGTAAATGAAATTTAGTAAGTGGTATGATTGCTTAACGTGTTCCTAACTATTTTTTGCTAACAAACGCTCCTGACAACGTTGTTTTTTAAAAACGTGATTTTTACGAAATTTTATTACTAATTTCGATATCATCCTGTACCTCACTTCCTGGACCTAACGGTGATACAGTCAGTTAATGGTATGATTGTTTAACGTATTCCTAACTATACTTTGCTAACAAAAGCTCCGGACAACCTTGCTTTTTAAAAATGTGATTTTTAGAAAATTTACACACACTAATAACTTCTATATCACCATGTAGCTCAATTCCTGGACCTGAAGGTGATAAAATCTGATGATGGTATGATTGTGTAACGTGTTTTAAATAATTTTTTGCTAACGAAAGCGCTTGACAACATTGTTTTTTAAAAATTTGTTTTTTAGAAAATTACGCTTCTAATTTCGATATCACCCTGTTGGTCTCTCACGTCCTGGATCTAAAAATAATAAAATAAGTTCATGAGACATTTTTTAATGTATTTCTTACTCTTATTTGCTAACTAAAGCTCCTGACAGAGTTGTTTTTTAAAAATGTGATTTTTATTAAGATTTAATACTATTTTCGATATCACCCTGTAACTCACCTCCTAGACCAAAATTTGATCTAATCCGTAAATAGTAGTTTTTTGGGGCTATTTTCAATTTTTTATTGCTAAGTAGAAAATTAGAATTTTTTAACAAATCTATAATATTAGGCACACAAGAAATTTTACATAATTATACAAACATTATTTTTAATTATACGAATTTATAGAAAGTTTGAAATTTATGATTTAAAGGTTTGTTTTTGGGTCCGGTTCATTTTATTCATATTTGGAATTCTATTTTCAGGTCGGCTGTACGCAGTTCTCTGCCTATATGTGCAGCTCCCTCTAGGGAGCGTATCGCAAACTTAAGTTTTCCCTGCACAATGTGACCACGTGGTCGTGGCACCCCTGAAAAACTCCACCTTCGACTTATTTTCGTTAGGTGGCGACTGTAGAAACTATTCTTAGGGTCACTGCATCCTGAAAGCCTGGCGTCTCCCAACGAGCGGATAGTTCACACACAGCATTCCATTTGCTATTGCTTGACATAGTCAGGCGGGATTTTTAAAATTAAAACTCTCCTGTCCTCGTTATGGGAGGTTGAAATCGGTGTTAAACCAAACTGAAACAAAACCTAACCGTGGTCAATTGATGGGAAACGTATCATAACCGGGGCGTGTCTGGACAGGTTAGGATACGTTGTCGAATAATTTATCAGGGTTAGGTTAACATCGATTTCGACAGGAAAACAGGATAGGGAAGCTAATTAAAAAAAAATATAATATGTTTTTAAAAAACAATTAAAAAAAACTCATCGGATATGCATAGATTTAGTTAAATTCAATAGGTATGTACTGCACAAACCACTACACTTTTTAGTCACTTACAACTAGTATATATTCGTATTTTACGTTGAAAGCTGTAAACATAAAGTTTGTTAAATGCTTGACTAGTGGCACCATCTCTTAATATAATATACTAATAATCTTAAACGGCAACGTTCAACATCAAAAAGTCAGCTGACTATTTCGACCAATAGCAAACGGAATACAAGTTGTGAACTAGCCGCTCATGTCTCCCAGGGGTAGCGACACCAAACATAACCTCATTTACGAAAAACGCAAATCTGACACTGTCAGGAGCGTAGCTTTTTTATGTTTAAAAAAATTAAATGGTTTACAAATTTTACGTAAAGAACTGTCCGTCACATCCGGTATATAAATTTTACTGTCCAAATAAACAAACCTAAAAAAACTAAGTTTTTTATGATTTCAAATTTATTAGGACCCTGTGTTAGGACCCACACAGCGAAGGAAACCAAAAATGTAGTTTGCATGTTTTATATATATTCTAAAATATAGAAAACTATTATGTTGGGTTTTGTATCATTTAATAAATTTTTTATGCTCTCTACGGAATAAAGGTGTACGTTTAATCCCTTTTTTCATGGGCTAAGGTAGTATTTCTTGTCCCCAGTGATTGAAAGTAATTTCTTTAAAACCATAAAGGCAAAATATAGGTTTTTGGATTATTTTATTTTATCATAATACAAAAAACAAAAAGGAATATATACACGATACCGATTATTTTGTTCCAGCTTGCCGTAAGCTTACTGTACTTTGCCGATGGCTTGGTTCGTTTTGATCGTTATTGTGTCCTTAGGCATAGAATATTGCTTCCATATAAACGAAGCATTTAACTTTCTAGACTTCTCCAGGCTGTAAACCAGGAAACTGTGAAATTTTCGAAATTCTGTTTATTGCATCATTTCCATCAAAGTAAGAATATGCTTTATTTTCCATCTTCGAGAAATGTAATTCGAACTTTTTCTCGACTAAACTTAATTAGTTTGTTATGAAATAAATAATATTTTTTCCACATTGTTTGTTATAAGGTCACTCATCGTCAAGCATTGCTTGACGATGAGTGAGCTTAGTTTGTTAGCATCTGACTGACTTTTGTTTAATGTAATGCCATGACAACTATCACTGCCCACTGCTTTTTTATATACTTGACATGCTAAAACTACAGTACGGTAAGTGGTTTAATACCTATTTATTTAGTTTATGATTAATATTATTTTTAGTATATAAAAATAAACCTTGGCATTAAAGTCCCTTTTAGTCACTTAGCAAATTATAGCCCTTCTTCCGGTCGAGCATGAAAATTCCCGCCGTGGTATTAAAAGTAAACACTGCACGCCCCAGGTTTATAATATACCTACTATTATTTTTATTATTGTTCAAAAAAAAAGCGGGCGGCGAAGAAAAGGTCGAAAATACAAAAAGTCGAAAATACAAAAGTTCGAAAGTACAAAAGGTCGAAAATACAAAAGATTGAAAAACAAAAGGTTCAAACAAAGATCGAAAGTAGCTACACTGTAATGATTGCAAAACAAAGTAGAATTAAGAGACACACAGGTACACACACACATTCATAGAAAAGTTTTTAAAAAATCAACATCCAATAAAAACTCAAGGTAGCAACACGACGGGTCGCAGATCTTTGTTCGAAAACATTTTTTTCGAACGGAAATTTTTATGAAAACAATTTCTTCTAATGGAAATTTGTTCGAAAACATTTTTTTTTAAACGGAAATTTATTCGAACACCATTTCTTTGAACGAAAATTTGTTCGTAAGTAATAGTTGTTCAAAAACATTTTCTTCGAATAGAAATCATTTTCTTCGAAAGCAAGTTTTTCGATAAAAGACGCTCTAGACCTGGATTTCCAAACCTAACACAATTCATATAGCTTGACTACGGCAAGGTATTTTTAACATATTTTTTCAAAAAAACCCTGACTTCTTTCCCGGGATCGTAAACATTCTGAAAATTTGTCTACTTTCCTCCTTTTGGAAGGTCGAAATTGGTATTTTCCTAAACTTTGTCAATTGATCGCAAACGTATCCGAACCGGTCCAGATACCTCGTGATGTGCTCAATTAAGAAAGGTTAGAGTAACACCGATTTCAACCTTCCAAAATAAGGACCGGAAAGCTAATTTAGGGAAATCATTTTTCGACAATAGGTCTCGGTTGGTTCGGTTTGGTTTCACACCCTCTAGGATCCCGGGAAAGAAGTCAGGGAAGTTTTTGTTTCCAAAAATTGTTAGAAAAAAAACCCATTAGTCGAACTATATGAGTTGTGTTAAGTTTGGCAAGCCAGGTCAAATATTTTTTTTTTCGAAAAATTTGTTTTCGAAAAAATGTTTTTGAACAAATTTTCATTTAAAAAAATTTTTTTCGAACAAATTTCCGTTCAAAGAAAATGTTTTCGAACACATTTCTGTTCGAAGAAAATGATGTCGAAAAATTTCTGTTTGAAGAAAACGATTTCGAACAATCTTTTGTGCGAAGAATATGTTTTAGAACAATTTTTGGTTTGAAGAAAATGATTTTCGAAGTTTATGCTTTGAACAATAATATTACGATATTTATATGAAATGTACTATAAAATTATAAATAATTAAGCCGAACCTTACGAAAACTCGAACTGTATTTGGGCATTTTTTGTCTTTTGATAAAATGTAAAATTCGGAATAAAAAAAACCACAATACCGAAAACACCCAAAAAAATGGGAAAAAACCTTGGAAAATAAATTAAACAGTGCGAAAAATAGCGTATAAACATCGTGATAAAAGTTTTATTTTATCCCTTGATATATTATATACTATTAATAAACTTTAAACATAGAAATGTATTTCTGTCCTGTTTGTTTATTTATTACGTATTATTTTTATACAAAAACAGAAATAATATTTAAAAGAAAATGATTTTTAACAATAATACCTACAATAAATATTCAAACCCAAAAACTCAAGGAACATATTTTTATTTCTTAAGCTGTATAAAAACGAGTTCTTTTTAAGTTTTATTAAAACATTTTTCTTTTCTCAGACTGTATAAAAATGAGTATTTTTCACGAACGTCTATGGAATTTTGAGTACGGTTTTGACACTCGTGTCGCTGCCCCTGGGAGACGCTAGACTTCCAGGATGCAGTGACCCTAGTATTTCTAATTACCCTATCCAAACCCTTATGGGCGCAGCCTTCGTGTTAGTTTACGACAGAAACAATTTATTATTTTCTCTCTGGTTTACGAAGGCTGTGTCATAGGCCGTCACTGAAGAACAGCAGTTTCTGTATGGGAGGACCCCCCAGAATAAAAAGCTATATACCTGCCTAGCTTTGATAAGAAAAGTAAAAAAAATAATCACCACTTCAATAATTTGACCAGGATCCTTACTTAGTCAGATTTTTTGGCAGATTTTGAAGAAATAATTTGACATTCCCTTAAAAATCCGTTCAAATATAACGGTGGCAACAGCGTAGAGCTAATTTTGTAGCGACCCTTCCACGACATGCAGTTAGTCCCTCTTTGTTAATTTTACCGTGAAAAACAAAGAAAAAAAGTAAACTTAGCTGACCTCATAAAGAAAACGAATAGGACTCATAAATTTGAAAGAAATGTGACGAAATGTGACGAAATCTGACATTTCAGTTTGTGTGGTTAATGGTTATCTGCTTTGAATTTATTTACAATTTTTAAATTAAAAATTTTCAACAAATTAAGGGTTTTTAATTAAAAACAAATATTATATCGTGAAGCTACATCTATAAAAAAGTGGGAAATCGCCTTTTAGGTAAGTTTTTAAGTTTAAAAATTGCCTTTTAAACGAGAAATCTTAAGCGCCAGATTATGTCACATTTTTTCAAATTTCGGCAGATTTTTTGAAATGTAAAGAATTGCCCCCAATATGTAATATAATAAATATTGCAATTTTAGATCTGAAATATCAAATACATACCTTTTTGTTACTACATAATATAAGTGTATTTTATTACATCCGCAACAAAAGCAATAAATTATACATCTTTTGATTTAAATTGATTAAACTTTTAGAAAAAATCCTACTTCTATTCTAAAACTTTCAACTATTTAAAAAAGAAACTCCCACATATCGTCTGGTAGGAAAATTCAGCTCTCAGAGCACTCTTGATTTATCAAATCATTTGGTTTGAATGAATGAAATTCTTAATTATATTTACTAACACGAATAAAAAATTTGTTTGCAAATAAGCAAGAAAAAAGCGGGAAAAACTCACGATTGCAATATGTATTAAATGAAGCGCGCTAAGCAGAGGTCCACTAGTGACGTACGCAAGGCGTCGCCTACCGCTGAAAGATTCGAGCTAATAAGCAATCCTGTGTGTTTATAATCATTGGGGTGAACCACGTATAAGCCAAGCCCCATTTTATGATTTTGTTTGGCTTTGATGCGAAAGACGTTATACAAAACTTTGATTTTTTGTCCCCGGGAGATTTTTACGTTGTCTCGTTATGATGAAAATCTTTATGATAAAGTTGGATGCTTTGGCTCATGTCTTGTTTTGATGAATGACATTTTTAATAATGTCCGATTGGTCCGTTTTCGCCCTTTTGTATATAATTATTAATACTTTGGGAATATTTTAGAACTAACATTTTTTCTTTTTTTTGTTGTATTATTTTCATTACGTCGCTATGCAAGTAGAAAATACGCGATTTTATTTTAATAATGATTAAAAATTATTTACTTCGTATATTACTAATTTAATTCAAATTAAGTAGAATTAATAACTACTTTGCTACTTTAGTTTTTATACAAGCTCGATGCTGCTCTCCTTTTCATCCATTACATGAACCCCCCATTTAACTCCTTTCCTACGCTTTTCCTGATTTCCTCACGCAGGAACACACGCCACCACTGGAGACGCGAGCGAGATGCGCGGCGGTTCTGCTGAGAAAGAGAGCACGAAGCATCGGAGAAGGGACTAATTCGCTGCTGCGAAAAGGCGACAATTTGTGTGCCGTGCGGTACAACCTAATCAATTATAATAATTAATTTACATTTTTGCGTTATAAAACACATGCGTGTTTGGACATTGAAGTGCTTTTCATGGAACAAGCGTGACTCTCCTACCATTGGATCTCCAAATACATTTGGTAAGTCGAGCTTGTTTTCTTTGCTTTTCTAATATTTAAATATTTTACGATTAATTATCATCCCCTCTCTGAGTGTTAAAACTCAAAACATGGGATTTGCCAGATGAATAAAACCCGCGCTCCCTACCCTTACAATTCATAGATAGAAAATTATTTATTATTTAGTTTCATTTGGCTTCAAAAAAATCCTGTTTTTTGAGACGTTGAAACTCATTGGGGTGGTTTTCTACTTGCAAAGTGTACTAGTATTAATGGGGAGTTAATAATTAAAAATAATATTTGCAATAAAATTATTTTATTCTCTACTTCGAGAATTTTTAATGCGTGCATAAAAAAAAACGTTCCATTAACGGTGTCTGTGAACGAACTTTTTTTGTTTACTTTTTTGCGGCTATACGGTCGACGTTTTTTGCTATTTATTTTTGGATATTTTCCGAAGTCTTGTTGCTGACCTACTTGTCCAATTTTTATTTGCGACTTTTTTAAATTTTAATTAATTTTCATTAATAATAATTAATAATTATTAAAAATGCCTACTCTTGAAGAAAAGATTACACGGTCTACTGTGTTGCGTAATACTGCAATAGAGCAAATGAAGTATCTTTTTAATACTGCCACAGGAGCTAGAAATAATCGTGCTTTACATAATAAATTAAAAATCGGATTGAGGTCTTTAAAAAAGATTGAAAAAGACTTCGAAAAACACCACAATGCTATTTTAACTTTGATTGCCTCGGACTCAGCAAAGGTCACCGAGCAAAATACATTTTTCGAAGACTTTTTTCAAAAATCGCAAGATATTCAAACCATTCATTATGAAATATTTGAGAAACCCATGGAAGAACTCTCCATGGCGTCTCCCGATCATAATAGTACTTTCATGTGCCACTCGGAAAATCATGTAATTCCAAAAATGAAGTTAGTGGTTTTTAAAGGTGATATGCAGCAATTTGCTACCTTTCAGCAAACTTTTAATACCATGGTGCATACTTCCAGAGCTACCAACCTTGAAAAATTTAATATTTTGGTATCATATTTGGAGGGACCACCCCTTGATTTAATCTCAGATATTCCTATCACCAATGAAAACTATCATCTTGCATACACTACCCTTTTTGAGCGTTACAATAATATACGATTAAGGGCAGCTACTCACTGGAAAAAAATAGAAAATGTGACCCCCCTTAAATTGGAGAACGCTACTGCTTTACGTAATCTTATCGATACTTTTACGAAAAATTTATCTGCTTTAAAAAATCTAAAATTGGATAATAATATCCTAGCTGATTTTATTTTGACTATGATGTTCTTAGACAAACTAGACCCCTCGACGAGAAAAGCTTTTGAGCGGGAGCATGCGTCCACTGAAATCCCTAAATACGAAATTGTCAAAGATTTTGTCATGAAACAATGCACCGCTCTAGAGGCCCTTCCTCAGAAGGAGCCCTCCATTTCTCAACCTAGTGGAAATCAATCTAAAGCCCCCCGTGGGCCCCTTAATCATAATCAATCTAACTATCAAGGTCACAAATACAGCCGTGCGGCTTCAGTATTTGCTGTAAATTCCGAAGACAAGGTTAAAAGTGGCAACAGCGCTTCTATTTCGTGCTTTTTTTGCAAAAACAATAAGCATCTTATTTATCAATGTCCTTTGTTTTTACAAAAAAATCCAAGTGAAAGATTTGACATAGTTAAAAATAAAAGAACTTGCATCAACTGTTTGGCAACACTGCACACTCAAACACGCTGTACTAGCGAAAAACGGTGTCGTTATTGTTCTCAACCCCACCACTCATTATTATGCCTTGCTAATAACCCTCAGGGACCCAAATGCCCTTCTGCTTTTCAAGGTCAAATGTCACCTTCTCAAATGCCACCGGCACAACTGATGCCACAAATTAATTATGGCCAAATGTCGCCTGCTCAAATGTTACCTTCTACTAATATTAATAATAACCCCTTTTCGCCGTCTATGGCGGGTCCCAGCAATGCTTTTATGCAAAATCAAAATTTAATGTCCCAGTCACATTCTCAAAATTCTAACATGTCGGGGCCACCCTCCCGCTCAGATCAGCAGCACTCAAACGGCGCCAAAACCTCAACGGTAGCCATGTTGTTGAATGATCATGACGTCATGTTGTCCACTGTCCTGGTAAAAGTTAAAGATGCCTTTAATAGTTGGCACAATGGGCGGGGAATTTTGGATTCTGGGGCTGAAAGTAGCTTTATTACAAAGGGGTTTGCAAATAAATTAGGTTTACCTAGATTCAAAGTCGAATTGACTTTACAAGGACTCGAACATATGAGTTCTAACGTCAATACTGGCGTAAACTGTACAATTGGTTCTTTAGTTGATCCTAAGTTTTGCCTTAATTCTAAATTTTACTTGGTTAATCAGATTTGCAAAGATAAACCCACTAGTGCTTATAATTTGAATGATTTGCCTTGCTTAGATAATCTGACTTTGGCCGATCCTGGTTTTAATAGTTGAACCAAAATTGATATGTTGCTTGGAAGTGACATTTACCCCTATGTTTTACAAGAAGGTATAATAAATAGCGGTCTTGATATGCCCGTATGCATTAATACGTCATTTGGTTGGACTTTGTTAGGCAAGGTCAGGGAAACCCCTTCTTACACCTCCGTAATCAGGAATTTTTTTACTTTATCGGAAAGCGAATCTTTAGATGCCACTTTGCAAAGATTTTGGCAGGTCGAAGAAGTGCCCGATAAAAAACATATTTCACCTGATGACGAATTTTGCGAAAACTACTTTCTAAAAACCACTAAACGGGAAGAGTCGGGTCGCTACATCGTATCGATGCCATTTAAAATAAATTCTCTTGATTTTGGGGATACTAGGACCTTAGCTTTAAGAAGGTTTTTCTCGCTGGAAAAACGTTTAATAAACAATAATTCCTATTATGCAACATATTCGGAAGTCATGCAAGACTATTTAGATCAAGGGCATATGACCAAAGTCGAAAAGCCCTTAGATTCCGATTTACATAATTTTTTCTATATTAGTCATCATGCTGTCTTTAAAAAAGAGTCAACGACCACGCCCTTAAGGGTAGTTTTTGACGCAACAAGTTTTGTAAATGACAAAATTTCTTTAAATTCCGCGGTCTATACGGGCCCAAAACTACAGCAAGACTTAGTTGGTATAATTTTAAAATTTAGACTGCATAAAATTTGCTTTACATTCGATTTAAGGCAAATGTATCGCAGAATCGGAATAGATAGTAGCCAACATAAATTCCAGAGAATTTTATGGCGGTTTTCACCCCAAGAACCACTTTCTGATTATGAAATAAATGTTATTCTCTTCGGTGTATCATGTTCGCCGTATCTTGCAATACGAACCTTGTTACAGCTTGCTAATGATTATTCTGATTTACCACTGGCTTCTAAAGCCTTACGAAAGTCTTGCTATATAGATGATGTGACATGCGGGAGCTTTGATCTGCCAAATGCGATTTTGTTAAAAAATCAGTTAATAGAGCTTTTAGGGCGGGGCAACTTTGAAGCGCGTAAATGGACAAGTAATGATCCCAGATTATTAGAGGGTTTACCCGAATCGCACATTCAAAATAATGCGTTATCTTTTGACCAAGATTCTGAAAATGTTCAAAAAATTTTAGGTTTAAAATGGAGCCCGGTCAAGGATAATTTTTTCTACTCCTTTGAACCTACGAAACACAATACTTGCACGAAAAGAACTATTTTGAGTGATCTAGCTAGAATGTACGATCCCTGCGGATTTTTGACCCCGTCACTTTTTTAGGGAAAGCCCTAGTACAATACTGCTGGTCTATAGGCCTTAACTGGGACATTCCTGTACCTAACGAAATATTTTTAAAGTGGGAAAAGTTTAAACTTGAACTTTCAAATTTGCAAGATTTTTTCATACCGCGAGAAATTAATATTTCAAACTATAAAAATGCACAACTTGTTGGATTCAGTGACTCCAGTGAAATCGGATATTGTTGTGTTGTTTATATCCGCGTAGTTTATTCAGATAATTCCATAAACAACTTTTTTGTCGCAGGGAAATCCAAATTAGCGCCTTTACAGCGGCAGAGTATACCTCGATTAGAATTATGTGGCTGCGTTTTACTTTGCAAACTAATAAAATTTGTTTACGATACTTTGCACTCTGCAATTAATTTTGAAAATATTTACGCATTTTCGGACAGTCAATGTGCGTTAGACTGGATCAGAGGTTCTGCGCATACGTGGAAAACTTATGTTGCTAACCGGGTAGCCTACATTCAGGAAAAAATCAATCCAGAATGTTGGTTTTATGTACCCTCTGGAATCAACCCTGCCGACTGTGGGTCCAGGGGTATGTACCCTGGAGAGTTTTTAAATTTTAACCTTTGGAAACAGGGACCCGAGTTTTTGTATCAATCGCGAGATACTTGGTCATTCACTAAATACGATTTACCCGTTTGCGAGGAATCCCAAACGGAAAAAAGAAACTTGCTTTATAGTATAAATCTTAATACAGCTTTAGTAAAAAATAATTTTATAGAAATTCTTTTTGAACGCCATAGTTCTTTAATTAAAATTAAAAGAATCATTGGCTATTTTTTGCCTGCTATTGATATTTTTAAAAATAAAAATAAAAATTATTTCTCGTACTTAACTAATGTTGAGCTACACCGTGCATTGCTTTTTATCATAAAACACGTGCAATCGATTTATTTTAAACAAGAAATTAATTTATTGAAAAAAAATAGACCAATGACCAATAAGGCCTTAATAAAATTGAATCCTTTCTTGGAAGCAAGCACAGGTCTTTTACGCGTCGGTGGACGTTTTACTTACTCAGATTTATCTTTTGATAAAAAATTTCCCTTGCTTTTACCAAACAATTGCTTGCTTACAACTTTGCTTATTAAAGAAATACATATATTATTATATTATACAAAACTTTTGGATTGTTTCTGCCAAACGTACTATACGAAAAATATTGCATCATTGCTTAGATTGTTGGAAAACTAAGCCAGTTTCTTTTCAACCCCCCATGGGTAATCTACCCAAATTTCGATTGCTACAAGCCAAGCCCTTTTTGCATGTCGGAATGGACTTCTGTGGTCCATTTGAAATTAAAACGAGTAAATTGCGCAAGGCAAAAACTACTAAATCTTATGTTTGCTTATTTATTTGTTGCGTTGTGAAATGCGTCTATCTTGATTTAGTTTCCGAGATGTCTACAGACGCTTTTTTAGCCGCCCTTCGGCGCTTTATGGCCCGAAGAGGTCGGGTCCAACATTTTTATACTGACTGCGGCAGTAACTTTGTAGGCTCGAATAGGTACTTACGTAACATTTTAGAAGACTGTGCTAAGCAAGAGTCAATTATGTGGCATTTTAATCCCCCGGGAGCGCCTCATATGGGTGGCCTATGGGAATCTAATATAAAATCCACTAAAACCCATTTAACAAGAGTTATTGGCAAGCAAGTACTTGCTTATGAAGAGTTGGCGACCGTGTTGACTCAGGTAGAGGCGGTACTGAATTCACGTCCTTTGTGTGAAATTTCAAATGACCCTAATGACCTCGCTGTCTTAACGCCAGGGCATTTTTTATGTTTGGAGCCCCTGACGGCTCTGCCTGACCCTGACTTTACGGAAATCCAGTTAAATAAATTGGACAGGTGGCAACTTTTAGTGCGTTTGCAACAAGATTTCTGGAAGCGTTGGAAAGCTGAATACTTGCATACCTTGAGGCAAAGAGCCAAATGGCATACGGAAATGGGGTCTGTGACTGAAGGTACTCTAGTATTATTAAAAGATGAAAATTCACCTCCCTTAGAGTGGCCCCTTGGCCGTATAACTCAAGTAATTTACGGTGCCGACAAGGTGCCTCGGGTTGCGGTAGTAAAGACTACCAAGGGTAGTTATAAAAGGCCCTTGGTAAAGCTCTGCCCTTTGCCACCCCCAATTTCTAATGAATGAAATGCTTGGGCATTTCATGGGGGCGGGAATGGTCCGTTTTCGCCCTTTTGTATATAATTATTAATACTTTGGGAATATTTTAGAACTAACATTTTTTCTTTTTTTTGTTGTATTATTTTCATTACGTCGCTATGCAAGTAGAAAATACGCGATTTTATTTTAATAATGATTAAAAATTATTTACTTCATATATTACTAATTTAATTCAAATTAAGTAGAATTAATAACTACTTTGCTACTTTAGTTTTTATACAAGCTCGATGCTGCTCTCCTTTTCATCCATTACATGAACCCCCCATTTAACTCCTTTCCTACGCTTTTCCTGATTTCCTCACGCAGGAACACACGCCACCACTGGAGACGCGAGCGAGATGCGCGGCGGTTCTGCTGAGAAAGAGAGCACGAAGCATCGGAGAAGGGACTAATTCGCTGCTGCGAAAAGGCGACAATTTGTGTGCCGTGCGGTACAACCTAATCAATTATAATAATTAATTTACATTTTTGCGTTATAAAACACATGCGTGTTTGGACATTGAAGTGCTTTTCATGGAACAAGCGTGACTCTCCTACCATTGGATCTCCAAATACATTTGGTAAGTCGAGCTTGTTTTCTTTGCTTTTCTAATATTTAAATATTTTACGATTAATTATCATCCCCTCTCTGAGTGTTAAAACTCAAAACATAGGATTTGCCAGATGAATAAAACCCGCGCTCCCTACCCTTACAATTCATAGATAGAAATTATTTACCGATTATTAATAATTCTGTTTATGAAATTGGACTGGTATAATATTTTCCTCTAAGATCTTGGACGATCTTTTTGTCCTTGATAACGATGGATAGAGATCAGCATCATGGGCATGGGAAGAATAAAAATAGCTAGCTATGGCCAGACCCTCTTCATTAATACTAAAACTTGCTAAATCTGAGTTTACAAAAACTTCTCTGTTTTCTTTAAGTTTTATCTTCAAGCTTCGCATATATGCTAGGTTAAATAAAATTTGATAAAAGTTTTGCATGAAAAGGTTGACAAGAGACTTGATAGCGAAGTTAGGTCCATTTTCAGAGGCGTATTCAATCGTTACATTTAAAGAGATAATAATATAAATAATTAAGTTTTCACTTGCTCTTTTTATTCCTACTTTTCTTTCTCTTTCTCTTTCTCCATCCCTTTCTTTTTTCTCTCTCTGACTCACTCACTTTCTGGCTCTCCCATCCTCTGTCGCTTTCTAACTTTTTTACTATTTCACTCTCTTGCTCTCTCTCTCTCTCTAGATAAAAAATTGTAATCCAAATAAGTCAGTATTATTTACTTTATATTTTAAGCCGCCACTGGAGTTCGGAGGAAAACAACAAGTCGCTGCAGTAACGAGCGTCGCAGAAACAATAACCGACAAATTGAAACTAAAGTTTCATTCATTCATTAGTGCTAGCAAGAGCAACGGAAACGCAAACGATTTAGTTGTAGGGTTTTATGCCTCCTTAACGAATCTAGCAATTATTTTGCTTTAGAAACTTCCTGCTCGAATTGCCACAATTAACCGATTCTCTGTCGTTTTACTAAACAATTTGACACAATTCAAGGCAAAGAAAAGAAACATGGTAATATTGAAATTTTGGAACCGTAAAAACGCTTTAACAATAGCGTGCTTTTGGCCAGGTTTTTTGATTACCCTTAATTTTATTCTGCGCGAACGCAGTAGCGCTTTCTGTCGCGCAACACGCCGTTACCTGTAATGTATTAAGCCTAAGAAAAGACGCTAATTACTGCCAAATAGCGGCTATCTGCTTTACCATTTAGGAGTCAACCAAACAACCTTAGTAGTTAATATGTGTTGGAGCAGGGGCTGCAGTGAAAGATGTTTTAATATCAGAGCCGCTCTTCTTTGGATGAACGATATACAAGCCAAGCCCCATTTTATGATTTTGTTTGGTTTTAATGAAAGACGTTATACAACTTAGAAAGCGAATCAAAGTATAACAATACTTTATAATAGTTTTGTCGCTGAATACCTAAATTTTTATTAAATAATTGATTGAAATATTTCAAACACCAATTTATAAAACTTGTAAAGTTCTGTAAGTTTTATAATATTATTGAAGGTAATAAAACCAACAAAGTTTAAATTTTATCCATTTAGTATTTTCAATAAAACAACTATAAATACAATTTTCTTGCAAAAACCCTTCTACTCGTATATATGTACAACAAACCTATAAGTAACCTTCTATGTACAATTTATGAAAATTTTTGTCACCAGAAGTTTTATAAAATGTTCATATTTATGAAAAACTTTGATTTTGCTCATGGCTTGCTTTGATAATTAACGTTTTTAAAAATGTCCGGTTATTAAGAATTCTGTTTATGAAATTGGACTGTTATAACTTATACCATTTTTCTTTAAGATCTTAGACGATTTTTCTTGTCCTTCATAACAATCGATGGGGATTTATATCATGGGGCGAATAAAAATAGCTAGAGATGACGAGACCTTTCTGAAGAATATTAAAAGAGTTTATAAAAACTTCTCTATTTTTTTCAAGTTTTACCTTCCGGCTTCGCCTATAAGTTAGCTCATTATATAGCAACTCAATTTGATATATTTAACGAATTATTTTTTTATAGTGGTTCTTTTGTACAGTTCAGTGAAGTCCTGAAGGTTTTATAAGAAAGAGGATTAAAGTATATCAAACACCAATTTATAAAACTTTTGTTGCTGGATAGCTACATTTTTATTAACTAATCAAGCACCAATTTATGAAACCTGTAGAGCAAAGTTCTGGACGTTTTATAATATTATTAAAGGTAATAAAACCAACACCAATTTTATAAAAAGTTTTCTCTGTTTAGAATTTTCACTAAAACAACCAAAAAACAATAATCTTGCAAAGCCCTTCTTTATACATTAAACCTATAATACCAACTTCTATATACAATGTATAAAAATTTCTATCACCAGAAGTTTTAGAAAATGTTCATTGGGGGAGATCTTTGGGATAAACTTCGATTTTGCTCATGTCTTGTTTTTATGATTGCTGTTTTTAATAATGTCCGGTTATTAATAATTCCCTTTATGAAATTGGACTGGTATACCATTTTTCTTTAAGATCTTGGACGAATTTTTTTGTCCTTCATCCTTGATGATGGATAGGGATTAGCATCATAGTAGAGTAAATTTGTAAAATAAAGCTGCAAAAAGGGTATATTTTTTTATATTTGGCATAGTAGTACCTAAACCCAAAAGCTAAATTTTCATTCGAGGATCCCCGATTTTCCGGCCTCAGAATCCAAGATGGCGGCTGCCAAAGTTAAGAAAAAAATGATTTCCTTGTTTTAAGAGAAATGAAATTAATTTTGATAAATTTACTTTAAGTGGGACCTACTCAATTTAAAAATGTAAAAAAAAATTACACCTGTCACTGCAAAACAAAATGGCGGCTATTTTTAAAAAATATAGTTTTTCTTCGATATTTTCCGTATTTTTTGTGCGATATTTACTTTTAATACCTCATAATAAAGCTACTGGCCAGCCCTTTAAATATGCATAAAAGAAATGATAAGTTTCCCCGCCGACACAAAGATGGCGCTTAATTTGTCAAAAATAAAGCAGACCTTTTCAACCTGTAGAACAAATAAAATTTTTATCAAAAAAATTTTTGGATTTTATCAGTCGTAAGCCAGATTATGTAAAAATTCAGAAAAACTTACAATTTGACATTTAACATTTTAAGATGGCGGCCAAAGTTCAGATAAAAAGTTATTTTTTTGTTCCTGTTTGACACAACTAGTATTGCCGTGTAATATATCGATTCATACTAAATGGAGGTCGCCGATTTTAAATATTTGATAATAAATTACATATATCTATTATTATCCAAGATGGCGGCGTTCAAAATATAAATACAACAGTATCTTTTTCGTTTGGTAATTTTTTTACCAAGATATGTAGTTTTATATTAACATTAATTAGTTTTAAATTGCAATGTACAAAAAAAATATAATTTATTTATTTTTTAAAGATGGCGGCCGAAAAAGTAAAAAAATATATTTTTGTTTATTTTTTCCAAATTTAACAAGAAAAAACTGAAAAAAACAAATATTTTAAAAATGTCAAAAAAGTTGACATATGTCACATGCCGGATGATTTGAATAAATTGACCATATTTTACTTAATAGCTATCTTTGTTAATATAGATCTAACAGTAACGTTTATATAAGCAAAGATAAATAATTTTTCCTAGATTATCAGAATCTGATGTCAAAAATGACATATGTTATCACACAACTTTTTTTTTAGGTTTTTTGATTTTTTAAACTACTGGATTTACAAAAAAAACATAAAAAGTAAAAAATATGCAGATTGTCAAGATGTATTCATGGTGGGTCTAATATTTGCTGTAGATTAAGTGGTTCTCGAGTTACACTTAAAAAACCACTGAATTAGCCTATACCTACCCCCAGGTACAAAATTTTCATATTTTCACCAAAGTCATGAAAGTTACTAAAGAACTATACAGATCGAAAAAGGATGTCAAGCTTAATAAGAAACGGCTAATTAGTTTCAAACAGAAACTGATACTGAGGTAGATATGGCGGCTTGAACATGGCCGAAGCGTAATTTACAATTTTATTTTTGAGGGTAATTTTTGTATGTAAAGCGAACCCCTACGGGGTCAAAGTGTACCCCGGCTAAAAGGCAATTTAATTATCTTCAAAAAAGGATAGTACACTTTTTGTCGTAAAGTTAATAGTTTTCCGGAAAAAAACAAAAAATATGCGGCATACATAATTCGATGTTTTCGTTCCATAGAAGTACGACAATGGCATGGGTCCATTAAGGGAAAAAACAATTTATGCACAGATAAGCGAATCCCAGTTACATATTTAAACTCAGCATCAAAAATCTTACAAAAAACATATTTGATACTTTTCTCTTAAATTGACAGGTGGTCACGTGATTTTGGCAACTTCTTAACGGTTTGAGCTAGAGACTTGGTTCTTTTTTTGATTTGTAGACAAAAATGTCCGATCAAAATTAATCACCACTGGCATGTTTTTAAATTTGTAAAAATATATACAGGGTGTCCCAAAAATCCGGGTCTACCCAAATATCTGCTGAACTATTGCAGATAACTGAACCATATTTGGTAGTGATCGATGACATCGAGAGATTTATTTTATGCATACATTAACAAAAAAGTTTAAAAAATACATTAAGAAAAAAGTTATATTTATATTTTAGCTATTTATTCGATTTTTATTTTCTAAAAAACACCCTGTATTTCGAAAAAGGGAGCAATGTCGGACTAAAGTAGGTGGCTTTTATTTTACTGACCTTTCATAGACACAGAGAGTATAAGTAATTTTATCCAAATTTCCGTGCTTTTCCATGTTTTTCCCGGGTATGCTGTAATCAGAGGCAAACAACCAAAACCTAAAACTACATGACAATACCAACATAAAAATATGTGTCAAAAATTCCCAAGTATGGGGGATGGCGGGTGTAGCTATATTTAAAAATTTGTAAAAAATGGTAATAGAATAAGTTTGACAGTCGATAGAATTTGACACGTTTTTTATCATAGGCAAGGGACAGTTGGCGTACATGGGTTTTCAAAGACCTTTCAAACAAGATATCTCTCAATAGGGTTTTTGTTTAAAACAACAAACTTGTAAATTTTGACAAAAACTGAAAAAATTAGTTTTGACAGTCGATAGATTTTGACAGATTTGAATGTGTAGACAATTAACGGCTATATCAAAATATGTATTTAATTGTCAAATACCTTTAAAACGAGGTATCAATTGATAAGGATTTATAATTAAAATTTTTAAGTTGATCGCCCCTTTGTCGCCCCCCTGCCAAATATGGTTCAGTTATCTTCAATAGTTCAGAAGATGTTTGAGTGGAGTCAGAGTTTTGGGACACCCTGTATATATATATATATATATATATATATATATATATATATATATATATATATATATATATATCTTGTTTTCGCTCACTCTCGTGGCATCTACTTCTTACTCTCTTGGGTAATTTTAGTGCCAGGAAGAGCAGAAATAATAGGGACCTATTGCATTAAAGCCAGGCAATAATTGTACCGGGCTCTATTCTGACATTTTCGCATTAAAAGAACAGCTGTCTTCTTTCAAAATTAGGCCTTTGTGTATTATAAGAGCCAACATTAATAGTGCCGCCACTATTAATGGAAAATAAACGACTGGATTTATAAATTCGACTTTGGTATGTCAATTTTAAAAGATCAACTGTCAGCTTTCAATGCGAATCTGTCAGAATAGTGCCCGGCACAATTAGTGCCTGGCACTATTGCAATAAGTCCCTAATACAAAAAACAAGGGATTTCAATCTTAGTAACCAGCTCAGGAAAGGAAAGACCTCGGGCAAGACTGCATTCCCGGCCGTTTTAACAAACAGTAAAAATAAAGAGCCCTCAAAAAGTTGGCGGCAAATTCAGTTGAAAAGGGTACACTAGAAGATTGGATTTTCAATAAACCAAAACATATTAACAAAACTTATTTTATAATAATTTTTAATGGGTTCAAAAAAACGTCATATAGAAATAGCGGTATATGATACCGGTATCAGCGTTAGTATAAGTTTTTGTGTTTGCCTCTCTGAGTGGGTAAATGAAAAAAAACCTTTTAAACTGATGTAACTCGTAAACGAAATGATCGATGGCTGTTTCGTTTTATCCATTTATCAGGGAAAATACTACGAATTTACTTTTTTAGGTGAAATAAAGCAAATATTTATCTGTAGATAAGCAGGTACTAAAACTAAAAGAAAAGTTTAGGCTTATTAAATATGGTATGTATTCCAGATACATTTACCTACTTATTTTATGGAGATTTGTGTAAGAAATACAACTTTGGATAAATGTAAAAAAAGCAAAAACTAAAAATTGTCTTTATTATTATATATTTATTGCTCAACATTACAAAACCCCCTGTAAATATTTGGAACTCCTATAGAGCATCTGTAGCATTTTAACCAAAAGTGTATTTCTTACACAGTTTTCGAAATCGAACTTTATCTGGGACACCCTGTATATTATCTCAGTGTTAAAAATTCATGGATAACGAAGTTAGAAATAGTTATAATTGAAATGGAGATGAAAAGTGACAATCAGGGCAGATCGGGCCTAAAAAGAAGTACGAAAAGTAGCGTATAAAGCATATTTTTTCTTGGCGAATTGTAGAGGGTGACACCAGTTTTAAATAAAAGTTTCACTTCAGAAATACTACCGCAAGAACAAAGGGAACTATACCAATATCAACATTTTTATCATAAAATTTCAAAAAATTAATTTGGAAAAGTATGAAATTTTAATTATGCAACAGTTAGAATATTGAAATGCGCATTCGACTAGTTATAAAATTTTGGGCGCCAGGCGGCACCGTATTCAAAATTTTTAAAAATATGTTTTGTCGTCAAAATTGGATAATTTTGTCTACAAATCAAAAAAAGAACCAAGTCTCTAGCTCAAACCATTAAGAAGTTGTCAAAATCACGTGACCACCTGTCGATTTAACAGAAAAGTATCAAATATGTTTTTTGTAAGATTTTTGACGCTAAGTTTAAATATGTAACTGCGGGTTCACTTATCTGTGCATAAATTATTTTTTCCCTTAATGGACCCATGCCATCATCATACTTCTATGGAACGAAAACATCGAATTATGTATGCCGCATATTTTTTGTTTTTTCCAGGAAAACTATTAACTTTACGACAAAAAGTGTATCTTTAAACAAAGATGGCGGGTTGTTTATGCAGGATTTTCGCAGGTGTCTCCATTTTTTTTGGGACATGGTCTTATGACGAATCGATTAAAATATATGAGTATCGGTTTGCAATTCAAGCCCAAAATCCTACTGGGCTCATAGACTACAAGAAGATACTGTTGTTTTTATATTTTGAACGCCGCCATCTTGATTAATAATAGACATGTCTCATTTATTATGAAATATTTAAAATTGGCGACCCCTATTTAGTATAAATCGATATATTACACGGCAATACTAGTTGTGTCAAACAAAAACAAAAAATAACTTTTTTATTTGAACTTCGGCCGCCATCTTAAAATTTTAAATGTCACATTGTAACTTTTTATAAATTTTTATAAAACTTGGCTTACTATTGATAAAATCCAAAAAAAACTTTTCTTCAAAATTTTATTTGGTCTACAGGTTATAAAGGTCTCTTTTATTTTTGACATATTAAGCGCCATCTTTATGTCGGCTGGGAAACTTATAATTTTTTTTTTCGGTAGATTTAAAGAGCTGGTCAGTGGCTTTAATATGAGGTATTAAACATAAATATCGCGCAAAAATTAAAGAAAATATCGAAGAAAACCCATTTTTTTAAAATTTAGCCGCCATTTTGTTTTAAAGTGACAGATGTAATTTTTTTTTACATTTTTGAATTAAGTGGGTCCCACTTAAAGTAAATTTATCAAAATTAATTTAATTTCTCTTAAAACAGGAAATTTATTTTTTTTCTTAACTTTGGCAGCCGCCATCTTGGATTCTGATGCTGGAAAATAAGGGATCCTCAATTGAAAATTTAGCTTTTAATATTAGCTACCACCATGCCAAATATAAAAAAATATACTCTTTTTGCAGCTTGTTCTTGAAATACCCTACAAATTTACTCTACTATCATGGGGCTAATAAAAATAGTTAGATATGACCAGACCTCCTTGATGATTATTAAAACGTGCTAAAAGCTGAGTTTATAAAAACTTTTCTAGTTTTTGTAAGTTTTATCTTCCAGCTTCGCATATATGTTAGCTCAAATGCAATCCAAAATTTGATAAAACTTTTGCATGAAAAGGTTGGCAAAAGAGTCTGTCTGTCTGTTAGGTCCATTTTCAGGGGCGTATCCAACCGTTACATTTAAAGAGGTAATAATATAAATAATTTAGTTTAAGAAAACACTAAATTTGCTTTACCGTAACGAGAGTGTTAAAGGATTTTGTGCGAGAAACAAATAGCGCATGTACTCAGAACTCGACCTAGATCTATCTCCCTTGCTCTTTCTCTTTCAGTTTCTCTTTAATTTTTTTCTTTCCCTTTCCATTTTTATTTCTACTTTTCTTTTTTTTTGTCTCTTTTATCGTCTCTTTCTTTTTCCATTTCTGTCTTACTACCGCACTTTCTGGCTCACCTTCTCACTGTCGTTTTCTAACTCTTTTACAATCTCACTCTCTTACTCTCTCTCACTATCTCTCTCTAACTCTTACTATATGTCTCTCTCACTCTTACTATCTCTCTTTCTCTCTTCACTATCTCTCTCTCTTTCCACTCTTTCTCCACTCTCTCAATCCTTTCTCTTTCTCCCTCTGTTTTCGCGATAAAAGTTGGTCATTGACAGATATATTGACCATGTTTTAATGTTCGTACTGAGTCTGGTCTTAAATGATTGCGTCCTATTCTTTCGTAAAGCATTTTCTCTTTTACGACATAGAGCCATTAAACAGAAAGAGCCAATGATCCCTTGTCGCGTTTCATACCAAACTCAGTCATCATGGAAACGTAAAGCCGTGTCAACACCTGAACATTTCGACGAACATTGAGCCGTGCAACTAGCCGAGCGGCGAACATAACACTAGTTTAGACGGGGTCTTGAGCATGCTCGCGAACGATTCGGCGAATCTTAGCCACTCCCATTGGTTTGTTGGTTTGGAAAGGAACAAAACAAAACGGTGAACAGACCTTTGAATCTTGATGGAAAGAAACCTGAGAGCATTTGTGAGAAATCCGGTCCGTTCGTTCTACTTCTTGTCCAAATCAAAAAAGCCCGGTTTTGCTCGTCGTCCTGCTTATTGCGCGGCTCAATGTTCGTCGAAATGTTCAGGTGTGGACGAGGCTTAGTCATTGGCTTGTCAAACACCTCGCGGTAAATAGCCAGAGGAGTTCATCTGTTTTTATGGGGTGAAAAAGCTAAATAAATTTTTAATTTTAAAATCTCAGCCTTCATTCGCTTTATAGTGATTTAAGTTGGGGGATGTAATTATCCTCTATGCTCCCCCCCTTTTATGCGCTGGTGTCTGTCTGTATTGAGTCGTGTCCTACGTATCCAACGAAATAAATTGTCCCTCGATAGAGAATAAATAAAAAACGAAACATAAAACGAATAAAATAAGAGATAAAAAGGCCAAAACGGGAGGTAAAAAGATGGAGAAATAAATGAACTGGACAATAGCCAAACGGTACACGGTGTCTCAGAAAACAAACAAGATAGAAATATAAAAAAAAAACAAGATAGTTTCACCCAAAATTTCTCAAGAACTACTAAAAATTTTGAAAAAAAAAAACAAAAATATACAACGCCTAATGGTTTTTTGATTTGTTCGGATTAAAAAATTACTTTTTTCATAAAAGTCGTAGATACAGTGAGACAAAATAACCTTTGCAATAGGTATAAAGTTAGTTAAGAAAAAATTAATGATCTATTAAATTTATAAAAAAATTAAGATATTTTTTGAAACTCAGTAGTTTTGGACAGCCTTAAATTTTTACCTAGTCTCCCCAGATACAAAAGCCGTGTGTTATACTAAATTTATGTTATCAAAAACTAAAAGTGACAGATCATTTGATAAATGGATTTTTCTTCAAAAATCAATAAAATTACACCTAGCCGCACCTCTGGTTCTGTGAACCTCGTATATTCTTTTCTTTAGCTTATAATCTTTTATGATCGTGTCCTCTCAAGAACCTGAACTGTTCTAGCTACGCTTGTTGTTCTGTGGGCCTCGTATCTTGTTCTATTTACCGTAAAATCTAGTAGGATGCGTCCTTAAGCCCTATTGTCCGGTAAAATCCTTTCGAAAAATTACCAGGATGCATGGACTGCAAACTTATTGATGGTGCGCGACTATATGTATAGGTATAAAGGAACGGAACAAATGTGAGTTTTTGCGATGGGTTTCCGTGAAAAGAGTTCTTAATAGGATTATTGGAATAACCTTCTATCCTTACATAACAAAAAAAAGAGATTTTAATTACTACCCTAGGTTTTTTGAATGTAAGGCTTAGCCGAGTGGCAAAGGATAGTGTCTCCTACTTCTATACTTACTAAAATGGAGTTCTAGGTAAAATTTTAAATCGAGTGTTTACTAGAACATAAAATATATATATTGTTTTATACTGGGAGTCATCCAACTAGGCCAGTTTCGCAAAGTTGGAGCAATGTTAAAACATTTTTAAAGTTAAAGCCCCAGTATATGTTATGCAGGATGTGATGCAGTACATAAAACCTTTAACGAATTAGGCCAAAAAATCGGTAAGACTTACCTATTTTGCCTTGATAGAATCGATGCTTAGTTATGGTGTTCCGTTTTGGGCTTACTGCAGTAATCTTTTATTAAATTCCGTTTTTACACTGCAAAAACGAGCTGTAATACCTTTGCGGTGCTAACCTGAGAGAACATTTTAACAGTGTTTTGTCTTGGAAACTGTATGCCTTATATTTAAGAAATATAAGGAGACAAACATGGAATTTCGTACCTGTGAATTTAAAAATCAAACAAATTTTGTGGCTAATCGGGCAAAAAGGAGTTTTTTGTTTCCCTCATATTTTTCCGTGGGTAGCCTGAAAGCTTAGCCTCACGGGGGTCCAAGATCTAATGGACACCTAATAAGTGTTGACCAGTGTTGCCACCCTTGACCCTTCGGTCTTCGGTAGAATGCTTCGAGAAAAATCGGTAGATTTCGGTAGATTTTTTAATCATTTTAGCAAGCAGTGCTGGAGAACTATCGATAGTTTGGATTGATTTAGTAGGTAAATTGTATTTCTACGATTTGCTTTTACTGACAAAAACCAAAATTAAGAATTAAATAAAAAAATTAGGTACATATTAGGTAGATACTATTATTAAAAAGAAAGAAGCCTTAAATAACTTTTTATCAATCTGTATATTTATTACAGTAATAAATATACTTATTTTAAACAAAACATAATATAATAGTTAAAATAAAATCTTAACAAAAAGAAGTAGGAAAATACAAAATGTTTTAGTTTAATTCTCATTTTTAATTTTTCACTTTTAAATTTACATCCGTCATTTTAGAAAGAAGATAGATAGACAATGGCTTGAAATAAAATTATTATTAAGGATCTTACATAAAAATAATATTTTATTAGCTCACACTACTACTATACTATAGTAGTGTGAGCTATAGTGATCCTAATTTTTTCGAGAAAAAAAAGTTGCTCCGATTTTAGCATTTTTTATATATCTTTGCGTTTCAGATGATTTTAAAACTTTTTTGTTGCGCCGTCTGTCTGTCTGTCTGTCTGTCTGTCTGTCTGTCTGTCTGTCTGTCTGTCTGTCTGTCTGTCTGTCTGTCTGTCTGTCTGTCTGTTCTGTCTGTCTGTCTGTCTGTCTGTCTGTCTGTCTGTCTGTCTGTCTGTCTGTCTGTCTGTCTGTCTGTCTGTATGTCTGTCTGTCTGTAACGACCAACGCGCATAACTCAAAAACCACTTGTCCGATTTTAATGAAATTTGGTACCTTGGCTGGATCTTGCGTCGAGATGGTCCGATTTAAAAATCAACAAAATCCAACCAGCACAAGCCAAATAAGAGGGTGGGGGAAGATTTAAAAAATTAGAGTTTATGTGAAAATATGGCGTGTGTTATATGAAACGAAAGGTAATTAAGTTAGAGTTAAACAAAATTAATTTTAGTTTTAAAAAAAGGGTAGGGGTAGATTTAAAAAATTAGAGATTAAGTGAAAATATGGCGTGTGTGATATCAAACGAAAGGTAATTGGGTCTGGAGTTAAACAAAACATATTTTAGTTTTCTTAACAAAGGGTGGGGGTAGATTTCAAAAATTAGAGTTTAACTTAAAACATGGCTTGTGAGTTATCAAACGATAGGTAATTGAGTTTGGAGTTGAATAAAATATATTTAAGTTTTTAGTTATATTATCTCAACCGTACTCTACATCTATAGAACCTAGTGTGAGCTTAGGTGCCCATATATTGGCAGAGTATTTATGGTGTTTTTATTTATCGCGATCACGAGGCGTACCAAAAAAAAACTAGTTTTTATCGAAAAAAAAATCGGTAGAAAACTATGGTAATTCGGTATATCGTAAAGTAAAGGGCTAAATCGGTAGATCTACCGAAAAATCGGTAGAGGTGGCAACACTGGTGTTGACATTTAACTGTTTCGCCCTTATGGGACTTCTCAGAACACTGCTGGTCAATTTGACAAATGTTGCGAAGTTAATTTAACGGCTTTGTCTCTAATCAAATGTAAATAGTGAGAAAATTATCGCAAGAAGCGCCATCCACCAAGATACGAGAGAAACAAAAACAAAAGCAGGCGAAACACTGCTATACAATATCGATCAATGAAAAGATCGAATGCAAATAAAAGAAAACAACTATAGTCCGTGACCTGCGACAGCTCTTTGTCTTTCAGGCCGGATCAACGCATATTGCATTTTTACCCGTCATTAAGACAGTGAGCGTCAATCAACGGAATTTTTTAAGCCAAATAATACTAACAAACGTGGGAATTTCGTACCCGTGAATTAAAAAAAAAATTGTTTTTGTTTCTCTCGTATCTCGGTGGATGGCGCTTCTTGCGATAGTTTTCTCACTATTTAAATTTGATTAGAGACAAAGCCGTCTAATTAACTTCGCAAGATTTGTCACATTAACCAGCAGTGTTCTGAGGAGTCCCATAGGGACGAAACAGTTAACTGTCAACACTTATTAGGTGTCCATTAGATCTTGGCCCCCGTGAGGTTAAGCTTTCAGGCTACCCACGGAAAAATATGAGGGAAACAAAAAACTCCTTTTTGCCCGATTAGCCACGAAACTTGTTTGATTTATAAGGAGACATTGCAACCATCCATATTGCACGCGAAATCGGGATATTATTGCACTTCTCATTCCACACTCTGCAGTCACAAAACATTCCCTAGTATGACAGTGTGAAACTATACAACAAACTTTCTGTTCAATGCAGAAATCTTGAGAGTAGAGTAGAGACATACTTTTAAGAAAATCAGTAAAATCCTCGCTGGTCGAGAGGGCATACTATAGAAGATGAAAAAAAAATCATTTTACTTATTATAGTTTGAACGTTGGATATAGTTTTAACTAAAATGCTAATTTTAGTTAAATAATTAAGTTATCATTTTAATTCGTATTAAGGAAATACGTTGTAGTATAAATATATGTTCAAAGAATCGAAAAGTGAAGCACTCAGCGCTGGCCTTGAAAACAATGGCAAATTTAAGTTCGCGGACGCGAATTTTTAGGTGCGCAGGCGTGTGTCTAGCCATGTAGACACACGGCTGCTATGTGGGTTCATATTTTGCGTGCGTTATGTAAAATTATGTTTTTTTCTCTGAAAAATGGGAGATAATTCACGTAAAACATATGCGATTTGTGGAAAAATGTCCGAGAGAAGTAAGGGAGTGCGATTTCATAGGTAACTTCTTTTATTTTTCTTCATAATTTATTAATAAAGTTAAGAGTGGTTTGTAAATG
This sequence comes from Aspidapion aeneum, assembly GCA_963576565.1. Taxonomy (NCBI): domain Eukaryota; kingdom Metazoa; phylum Arthropoda; class Insecta; order Coleoptera; family Brentidae; genus Aspidapion; species Aspidapion aeneum. Next base: position 93,647,234 of record OY755039.1, read on the forward strand.
ACACGAAACATGGTGTCCACAATAAATCTGCACAATTAGTTTTAGAAAAACTACAATTTTATTCCACAGTTTGATAAATTTTCACCCAATCAACTAGTTTTTATAATAGACATAACCCTAAACTTTTGACTATTGTCAAACATTGTAGTGACGTATCAAAGTATGCTCCAAAACCATCAAAATCAACGCATGCGCAGTAACCGAAATCCTTTCTACGCGAAAAAGGGACATTAAGAATTAAATAGTGGTCCTGGCTTCAAGTATCGCGTGTGAGAATGCATGGATATGCCCCATATTTGTGCTCTAACGTATTTGGTATTAAGTAACCCGCCATCAGTGATGTAAGGTGTGTGAGGCAGATTATATTTTATAATTTTTATATGTTTTTTTTTGTATATTGATTTTGAGTGCTGTTTTTTCGAAATTAACCTACTTTTGAGGTATTGTCAGTTTATTTGCTTATTGGAATAATAAAATATTCTAAATTTGTGATTTAAATAATTCCAAGCTAGGGAGAGCAAGAATTAAAAGAACGAAAAATTAAAAAATAGGTTTTTTTTACCTAGCCGAGAATCTAACCAGGAACCTTTGGGTATGTAAGCGGGTTTATGATTTTGAGTAAAACCTTGCATTATTGCACTCCCAGTGGAAATGTAACAGCCCCAACGCGCCCTTTTAAAGATGTTTAATCACGTCACATCCCTACCCTTACTTCCACGTAGCTGCCGCCACATGGCACTAATTAATGATACTGTCCTGCTGTCATTCGGGAAAAAATAAACTGCTGAATAAGACTTTTTCATAATTTAGCAATTTGGTCAGTTCAGCTTGGGCCCAGCTCGAACAGGGGCTTTTGATTTATTTTATATAAAAGCTGGGCTAAAAAGGACGTTGATTTGCCAAATATGGCAGCAGGGGGGATACAGGCCTGTATACAGATAAAGGGGATTAAACGTAAAGAAAAAGCTATTGAAAGGAAATTAAGCTAAAAATATCATTTTAGATTTAATTTATTGATGTAGAGAAGGAAAAATATTGGCGCCAGTAGGCACGTACAGCCATGCATAAAACCTAGTCATTCTGGATAATAAAGTAGCTATATTTTTTTTTTAAATAAAAATTGTAATTAATTTTTTACTACGTTACCGTAAAATTGCCCATCTTGCATCAGCGAGGTAACTTGCAACAAAATACCCCCTCCGAAATCTTTGGCCGTGCAACCAAAAATGAAAGCGCGCGTGCCCCATGCTGACCTATTTATGTGGAAATAAATCAGTTATGTTATTGCCATTTAATTTTGTAAATATAAAAAAATTGTGTACCAAAATAAACAAAAATAGGTCTTCAAAACTTCTCGTACGCCGGCAACTGGGTTCATGTTAGTGATGTTTTAACCTTAAAATTTCAAAACAACATATTAAACAGACCCTGATTAAAACAATTTTGTTTCAGTAAAATACACTTTGGGCCCAACTTTCAACACGTATGAGCCCAACTTGCAATAGGCTTGGACGCAGGCGCGTGTCAAACGGCCCTGCAGGCATCGCCACGCGGCGGGGGGGGGTGTTCGGTTCGGTTCGGTTCGGTTCGGGGGGGGGGGGTGTGGGGGGCGCTAAGAAAAAGTAATACCTACCTATGTATATCAAACAAACTCCAAAAATACAAATATGCACATTTGTATTTTTGGATATTCACAAACATTTCAAATCCATATTTAATTTTTCACGATTTCTTTCGAACATAAAAAGTGTGAACGCCCAAACAATTGTCAACCTTGGCTGGTCGAAACCTCAGTGATTCCCATAGGTTATTCCCCGTTTTAATGGGTTATTAGCGAGTCTTTGTTGTTTTACTTGTTACGTTTGAGTTTTTAGTTGATATTTAAAATATTAAAATGAGTAGTTCGCGCAAATATCTGAGTGGGGCTCAAAAAAGAAAACTAGTTGAAAAAAAGGAGGAGGAAAAGAAGAAGATTGCCAAAATTGATACGTTTTTTCAAAAAAAAGTTAATTCGCTGTGTTTTTTTAACTATTAGATAATGATATTGTCATAGGCCCACACAGGGGGGAAGCCTCATATGTTTTACATATTTTCTACATATTGTCACGAGGGGGTTGTCGTGACTATTTGTGTACGTGTTGCGCATATATAAAGAGGATCGTGAGATAGTTTAAGGGTTTATTTAATACTAGTACAAAGATACTTACACACTAATCACTACTGTCTGGCCCAGTCTTCTGATACAAATATTATTTACGTGTAGGTCGGGTTCAGCTCTCGATCAGAATCTCTTTACTGTTTCTATACTTGACTATTAAGAACTTAGGTACTTAGCGTACTCACTGAACTGAACCCCGACTATCCGTTCTTGATTGGTTTTATAGAAGCATGTGATTACAAACGTGTTTCAATCTTAAACATAAATCGTTTGCACCACATACTTCCTAGGTTGACGTCCTAATACTTTTACATCAGGTCAACCAACCAAGTTCCGGATAGCATGCCCAAATTACATACATGACATATGCCCCTCTTCGAAGAAAACTGGACCCACAGTTTTAAACAAAATAATTTAAAATCTGATTTAAGCAAAAAGAAAAGAATAAAAAATTAACAATTTAACAATCCAATCGACAAATTAATAAATTAACCAAATAATACTCTGATTCGCGCAGCTTTACTTGCTCTTGGATCTTCTTTCTTCTTCATGACTAGTTACTGGTTAATGTTACCGCAGTCTTGCTATGTCAACGGAAATTGCGGGTTGCATGCTGCCTTATTCTTCCTCGACGTTTGCAGATCGCTCTGTAGCCATTGCCCATTTACTATTTGCTTATCGCCATAAATACTCTTCATCTCAAATTAGTTTCATGGGAAGATTTTGCTTCGGATTGCTAGGTTGTCGTATTGATTAGCTACACGACAAATTGGAGGGTTGACGTTGACTCCCCCCGCTAGATACGTTGCTGGTCTGGTGTATATGGTTTGTTATGAGCTTGCGATAGGCTGACGATTGACTGTCTGTGCTTGAGCATGGTGCTATCCGGTCAGCTTTGCTCACCCGCTTATCCGTCGATTGCATAACTTTGGTTAAACATAGGCCGCTTTGCTTGACCTTTAGAGATATTGCTTAGACATCATACACATACAGTCTTCATTAGATTCTTCTCTTCTGGATTCGGAGCAAGTTAGGCTGGCGAATCTAAAACATACATTACGAGAGCTCATTAGACAAAAATTATTAATTTAAATACTCATTTAATTTCATTTAAAAATATTAGAAAAATCTGGGCTTTTTGCCACAATAATTAAAAAATGGTATACCTAAGTAAATTATATAAGGGTCAACAAAAGTAACAAAAAAATATATGGGTATAAAAAAATAACAAAAATAATCTAAATTTTAATTATCATAAGTACAATATATATAATATAGGACGATTTTCATTTAAACAGTTAGATGTTCACAAATCATTTTTTTTTTAATGTGAATATAATAAATTAAAAATATTAATTACAATTGAGTCCAGTTTAATAAAAGTTATGAAAATATATTCAAAGTTCAATCTATTTAAACTTATTCAAAAAAGTACTAGTTTAGATTTAGATATTTATTTCTTACATAAATTGTATAAATATCAAGTGTAATTTAGAGTAAAAAAAAACATTTTTAGCAAAATGATAAAGAAAAGCTAAAACAACAAAAAAGTTAACAAAAATGCATTAAACATCTTTACTATTTACTGCCTTAACGTTTGATTGTTTTATTTATGGGTTGACCAATTTAATAATGAAATTACAGTTTCTATTATCAAGCAGAATTTTGGAATTTTAGTATGTATATCCTAAAGGTAATAGATATAAATATTTAACTAAAAAAAATACATATTTTTCAAAATATCATATGGTACAAAAATAACCTTATCGGATTACAAAAGAATAAATCCTATGGTATAATATAATTAAAATGCGCATACTTAAAATATCTTATTTAGCACCTTTACATTTTTTAACAAATATTTCTAACTCATTCACATAAACTTCAAATTAAAGCCATAATTCTTACCAACATACGACATCTTATAACTTCATCTTATATCTACTTCTATTTACCTTTATTCATACATCTAAAAAATTACTGTATTAAACACTACTTTTGAATCCATGCTTTAATAATTATAGGTACCTTTATACATTTTAAGTCGACTTAAGCTTTTACCTTATTATTTATCCAATGCCTTTTTTGGGCCCTGACATTGGCGTAAACAAAAAGATAAATTAAAGTTTTGTGATCACTCTTAAAATACTCTGCCAATCTATGGGCACCTAAGCTCACACTGGGTACTATAGTTATAGTGTATCTACGTGAAAGCTAATATAACTAAAAACTGAAGTATGTTTTATTGAACTCCAGACTCAATTACCTTTCGTTTGATACCACACAAGCCATGTTTTGACTTAAACTCTAATTTTTCAAATCTACCCCCACCCTTTTTTTTAAACTAAAATGTATTTTGTTTAACTCCAGACTCAATTACCTTTCGTTTGATATCACACACGCCATATTTCCACTTAAACACTAATTTTTGGAATTTACCCCCCTCCCCCCTTTTTTTTTAAATAAACTAAAATGTATTTTGTTTAACTCCAGACTCAATTACCTTTCGTTTGATATCACACACGCCATATTTTTTCATAAACTCTAATTTTTGAAATCTACCCCCACCCTTTTATTTGGCTTGTGTTCGGTGGATTTTGTTCATTTTTAAATGGGACCATCTCGACCCAAAACCCAGCCTGGGTACCAAATTTCATTAAAATCGGGCAAGCGGTTTTTGAGTTATGCGCGTTGGTCGTTACAGACAGACATACAGACACACAGACAGACAGACAGACAGACAGACAGACATACAGACAGACAGACAGACAGACAGACAGACGGCGCAACAAAAAAGTTTCAAAATCATCTGAAACGCAAAGATATATAAAAATTTTTGAAATCGGAGCAACTTTTTTTTTCTCGAAAAAATTAGGATCACCATAGCTCACACTACTATAGTATAGTATATGTGTGAGCTAAAATGGACTAAAACTCATATGCTAAAACACTAAGTATAACTTTTAAACTATATTCCTATATTTGTTAAATTCAATAAAATTATGCTTGATTTATCTTGTAATATACATCTTACACTATCATTCTTATCCATATGCTTCTTGCTACTTGGCTAGCCAATTCAAAACAGTATTTTACTCATTTAATCTTTTTTATCTTTAAATGGAGTAATAACCGAGAAGAACGAACACGGCAATTCTATTGGGATCCCTGGAAAGTAATGACGTCATTGGGTAATACCGTCAAAATTCACAAAATATGTCTATACTAAAATCAACTTTTTCTAACTTATTTCTTTTAAAGACGGAGCTCCGATGTGGTTTTTTTTTTAAACAAGAGGCTTCTGAAAGTCCATATAAACTGAGTTTTTACTATCGTAAAACTAAATAACCTGTTTAGGCGTTAAGCCTTTTGCTAAGACCAGTTTGCATACTTACGGATAATACCTACGACTTTTGTTACCTCATTGACAAATTATTTTACCATAAATCCATCATGATGATGACAATAATTATTATTGACAAGTTCTTTTTGTTTAGGCCTTGAACTTCACTTTCAATAGGGAACATTTTCCCTTGCTATTTTTCAAATAAGGCCCATTTTGTATTTCTTAGCCTTAGTCTTACTTATTATTTTTCCTAAAAATTACCTAAAACTCAGAAAATATGTTATTATTCAGGTATTTAACATAATATGGATGTGTGGATTAACAAACCACAGTACTGAAAATTAAAATGCGTACCTAATTATATTGTAAAAAAGAAAGACTGATAGTGTGTGTTGCCTATCGATATGTGTATCCTATCCTGGCATCTGGATACCGATATTACTATTAGAAAGTCGCGTTCTGGTGCTTATTAGTCGAACTTATAAAAAAATTATTCTAAAGAACGTCTTTAGAGCTTAGGCTAAAGGACCTGGAGGCTCAAACTGAGATTAAGTTTTAGTCTGAATTGACATATATAAACTTACTTCGATAGGCAAATTAGTTTAATTTAATTTTGCATAGATGACCATAACATAGCCAAATGATAAGAGTTACTGTTTTCCTAAAAAGTTTATTGAGAAGAGTAGAAATATTTATCCAGATAATTCGACAATATAATTTGGGGCAAATGAAAAAATAATAAAAATGTAGATTCGGCAAATAAGTAGCAAAAAGTAGTGAGTGTATGTATACCAGATATTGCCAATCATATTTATAAGTTTAAAAGATAGAAAAGGTATTTAATGTACTCGAAAATTGGGTACTTATGGTAGAAAAATAAAATACATAGAATGCTTCAGTATAGAGCTAAGCCATTTCTTTAAAAATTTTAAAAATATGTATATTTATATGTAACCACAGCAAAGAAAAAGTACTAATTTTTATTTCTAACTTTAGTAATAAAACATTTGTGCCATACAGTGGTCCACAATAGATCCAATTGTGACTGCTTTAAAATAATGCATCCTTAAAATTCTTTAAAATGTTAGATAAGAGTGAAGGCTAAAGTTATAGAGATAAAATACAATTGCCTAATTATTATCTCATTGATAGAGACATTTGAAAATTCCATCTTCAAATGTCTCTAAGAAATCGTGAAATTCTATTTTAGGACTAATTAAATTTGACAAAGATAATAGTGAAAAATAATAACTTTTAATGCTTTCATTGGATAACTGTTTTCTTTGCCTAAACTGTTCTCTGAATTTTTTATATGCAAATTTGCCACCGAAATAGTTTATAAAATCTGTTTTGACGTCATCCCATGTCTTATTTTTGTTTGAGTTTGTCTGTGTGTAGCTTGTGTACCAAAAATTTGCGGGCTTTTTCAAATAGGACTTTAAACATCTCATTTTAAATGTGTTCGGCCAAAAATTTTTGTCACAAATTCTGTCGTATTCATTTATAAAATTAACGGGGCAACTGCAAATCGGATCAAATGTAGGTGGTTCTGTAAATTGAGGCACGATTGGAGTCATATTAAGTGTGTTGCAAAGTGGTTCCATATTTAAAACAACAATAAAAACAAAAAATATCTGAAGAGAAAAAATAAAATAAGATAAACTTGTTTGTCTTAGAGGCCTACAAAATGTACTGCCCAGCAAAATTAACGACCTACCAATATTCAAAAACCCTTAAGAAATGCTAAAATCTCTACAAAAATAACTTTTTAAAAAAATTACAAAAAGAGATAAAAATCTTTCGAAAAAGATAACGGCGCCTCCACCATATGTCACGAGGGGGTTGTCGTGACTATTTGTGTACGTGTTGGGCATATATAAAGAGGATCGTGAGATAGTTTAAGGGTTTATTTAATACTAGTACAAAGATACTTACACACTAATCACTACTGTCTGGCCCAGTCTTCTGATACAAATATTATTTACGTGTAGGTCAGGTTCAGGTCTCGATCAGAATCTCTTTACTGTTTCTATACTTGACTATTAAGAACTTAGGTACTTAGCGTACTCACTGAACTGAACCCCGACTATCCGTTCTTGATTGGTTTTATAGAAGCATGTGATTACAAACGTGTTTCAATCTTAAACATAAATCGTTTGCACCACATACTTCCTAGGTTGACGTCCTAATACTTTTACATCAGGTCAACCAACCAAGTTCCGGATAGCATGCCCAAATTACATACATGACAATATTTCATGAAAAAACAGAAAAAATAGCTCCCAATTCGCCATCATGAGGCTTAGGGCCCCCCCTCAAGCGGCCTCGGCCCCCCAAGACATATTCCTGGGTGCGCCACTGATATTGTGTATAAATATTTACAATAATGGGTTATTTTTGGAAAATTTTTTAGGGGGCCTCAAAAAAAAGTTCGCGGGGGTCCTCCAAAAAATTTGACACGCTACTGCTAGTACGCCGGAAAATTATTGTACATTTCAAAATGCTGAAGATGTTTCTATTGAAGAAGGAAACATGATTAAAATGAAACTTGATGTTACGGATATATCGAGGGGTCATTGATCCAAATAATTCTTTTAATTCGAAATAATAAGTTTAATTTAATTTTTTAATAGTTACCTAGATGCCTTCGTTTATAAATCAAAAATTTGTTTGAGAATTAATATTTTTTACAAAGAAATAATATAATGTACTAATATTTTTTAGTTTAAGAAAATCTTGTGTTGAGTATTTTTTTGCTAAAATTTAGCTTTTTGAATTTAGTTTTGCCTAGATTTCTATGTACACCAAAAAATTGTGTGGGATTTAGTAATTTTTAATTTAAGAAAAGTTATTGCTCAGTTACCTACCTATTGGAAGTAGATATTTTTTTAGTTTATTTGAAGTACGTCTTAGTTTTCGAGTTTTTCATTTCAATAAAAGCAATAATATCTAGAAAATATTATTTTCAGCTTAGTTTTAACTCTAAATTAGTATAAAAAATACCAATCATCAAAAAAAATGCTATGGTTTTATGCATCACGACTTGATATTCTGCATAAAACGGTTCGTGTTGCAAGTACAGACTACCTGCCACCTAACTTGCAACAACTTGTTTTTTTATTTTTATTTGGTTTGGTTTGGTTTTACACCATCTAGGATCCCGGGAAAAAGTCAGGGAAGTTTTTTTTTGACAATATATGTTAAAAATAGGTTAGCGGGAGTGGCAAGTCATAAGACGCTATTTTGTAGCAGCGCTATTTTGAAGCAGCGCCATTTTGATGCGCTCTATTTTGTAGCAGCGCTATTTTAAAATGCGCTATTTTGATGCGCTTTTTTGTAGCAGCGCTATTTTGAAGCAGCGCCATTTTGATGCACGCGATTTTGGAGCAGCACTATTTTCTAAGGCGCTATTTTGTAGCAGCGCTGTTTTGATGCACGCTATTTTGTAGCAGCGCTATTTTGTTGGCGCTATTTTGATGCACGCTATTTTGTAGCAGCGCTATTTTGTGGCAGCGCCATTTTGTAGCAGCGCCATTTTGTAAGGCGCTATTCTGTAGCAGAGCCCTTTAAGGAGACTAGTAGCCCATCGCACCGACTTTTAGCTCACACATATACTATACTATAGTAGTGTGAGTTATGGTGATCCTAATTTTTTCGAGAAAAAAAAAATGCTCCGATTTCAAAATTTTTTATATATCTTTGCGTTTCAAATGATTTTGAAACTTTTTTGTTGCGCCGTCTGTCTGTCTGTCTGTCTGTCGGTCTGTCTGTACGTCTGTCTGTCTGTCTGTCTGTCTGTATGTCTGTAACGACCAACGCGCATAACTCAAAAACCGCTTTTCCGATTTTAATGAAATTTGGTACCTAGGCTGGGTCTTGGGTCGAGATGGTCCCATTTGAAATGAACAAAATCCACCGAACAGAAACCAAATAAAAGGGTGGGGGTAGATTTCAAAAATTAGAGTTTATGTGAAAATATGGCGTGTGTGATATCAAACGAAAGGTAATTGAGTCTGCAGTTAAACAAAATACATTTTAATTTATTTAAAAAAAAAGGGTGGGGGTATATTTTAAAAATTAGAGTTTAAGTAAAAATATGGCGTGTGTGATATCAAACGAAAGGTAATTGAGTCCGGAGTTTAATAAAATACATTTTAGTTTTTTGTTTTTTTAAGGGTGGGGGTAGATTTCAAAAATTTAAGTTTAAGTCAAAACATGGCTTGTGTGGTATCAAACAAAAGGTAATTTAGTCTGGAGTTAAATAAAATATATTTCAGTTTTTAGTTATATTAGCTCACACGTACACTATAACTATAGTACCTAGTGTGAGCTTAGGGGCCCATATATTGGCAGAGTATTTTTTTCGTTACTTAGCCTAAAGTGTTCCTTATTACGTCATATTATGATTATATTAAGAAACGCTTTAAGCTAAGTAATGAAAAAAAAATCGGTGAGATGGACCCATAGACGAATGACAGAGATAGACCAGACACTTACACGGTGGGAGTTTTATTACTCAATTGGCGCAGTATACCGGGGTGCCGTGGAAAACCAGCGCCTCTCTAACTTTGTATTCCGTACTAAACATTTACAGGGGGATTTGAAACAATATAACGCTTGCGCAGATTGTCTCTAAGCTACAGGGTGGCTTTTCAATTTATTGTATACCGGATGCTCATAGCCATCAATGCAATCGTTCCCCAATCAAGCTACATCTTATAATATAGTGTTTTGAAAATTTTTTATCAAATTGAATTTTAATACCAAAAAATCCATTCTACTCGTCAATTAATGTTAAATTTAAAATTTGCGCGCTGATAAGAATGAGTTATTTTGTGTCAACGCTCAATGTGCCTAAAAACACTCTATAAACACCATTTAGTAAGGATGCTTAATCAAATAATTTTTTATTATTGGCTACTAGCAACAATAAAAAGGAAAGTTGAATTTTTTAAATTAAATCTAAGGTTTAGAAGTTTGTTTTCCATTGATTTAGGTATATAAATTTCCTTGAGAGGATAATTTTCAAGTAAAAAAAGGCTCTTTGACGAATATTCTGCAGTAAATTCCTTTTTATTAGTGCATAGAATACATTAACTTAATAATTACAATGCTTTACACATAATATAATGCAAATATAGGTTATTTTTCTATCAACGGAACCTTTTTTAGTTGTTTTTTAATGAAAAATATAAACTAATGGATTTGGTAAAGGATCAGGCACACCTCTTATGGGATTTCGGTACTCCGTCAAACTTCACGAAATTATGGTTTGTTGTAGACTGAATCTTTCTTATCAAAAGTTCTCAGGGGCCCAACTCAAATTAATGACTAGTTTTTGAAATACAGGGTGTTGAAAGTGATAATGTCCAAGAAGCATAATGGGTCTTTAGACGGCTTTTCCAAACATATGCGCAATGTTACTATTTCATGTATTTACGATTTATTAATTTTTTTAAATCTATACCTTTAAAACCGTATCGGGTGTTTAAGTAAATATTATTCGAAAGTGTTAATGAGAAACAAGCGTTAGTGTGTTTTAGGTTGGACCTTTTGTATCAAAAGTTCTTATGGGCCCAACCTATATTAATTACCAGTTTTTAAAATACGGGGTGTTGAAAGTAATAATGTCCAAGAAGCATTATAGCTTTTTAGAAGTGTGTTGCAAATATATACGCATTGTTACTATTACATACATTTACGATTTAGTCATTATTTTTATCTGTACATAAACAAGCTTTAGTATAAATAAAATTTCGGACTTCCATTGTCTTTTATTTGTTTTAAAATAAATAAAGACAATGGAAGTCCGAAATTTTATTTCTACACAATCATTGTCTACGAGTTTCAAACAAGCTTTAGTATGTTGTAGACTGAAACTTGATGATCAGATGTTCTTATGATGGGCCCACGTAAATTAATTTCCAGTTTTTGAAATACAGAGTGTTGAAAGTAATAATGTTCGAAAATCATAATAGCTCTTTAGACGGAGTTTCCAAACATATACGAAATGTTATTATTACATATAGAGAGAGTAGTTATTAGCTTTTTAATGGTTCTTGACTTATTAAGTATTTAATACAGGGTATTTCGGCATATATCATTTTTTAAATAATATTAAAAAATATTTAAGCGTTTTGTACATCTGTACCGTGCCCTGTAAAAAGCTATAATGCTTGTTTCTCAGTAAAAATTTTGACTAATATTTATTAAAACACCTTGTGGATAATGTTTTATTGGCACAGATTAAAAATAATAAATAAGTCGTAAATATATGAAACAGTAAAATTGCATAAGTGTTTGGAAAATCCGTCTAAAGATAATTCTTCTTAGACATTATTACTTTTAACACCCTGTATTTTATAAACTGGACATTAATTTAAGTTGGCCCTATAAAACTTTTGATACGAAAGGTTCAATCTAAAACACACTAACGCTTGTTTCTCATTATCACTTTCGAATAATATTTACTTAAACACCCTGTAGAGAATGTTTTAAAGGTACAGATTAAAAATAATAAATAAATCGTAAATACGTGTAATAGTCGCATTGCGCATATGTTTGGAAAAGCCGTCTAAAGAGCCATTATGCTTCTTGGACATTATCACTTTCAACACCCTGTATTTCAAAAACTGGTCATTAATTTGAATTGGGCCATACAACATACCAAAACTTCATGAAGTTTGACTGATTACAGAAATCCCATTAGAGGTGTGCCTGATCCTTTTAGCTATGTGATGTAAAAATGTATTTTTATTAAACATTATTATATTATATTTGGGCGTCAAAAAAAATATTACGTAAGCTTTTTAAATTAAAGTATATCGCTTTTAAGTTACTGTACAAGTGAAACTTTCAGAAATCAGCTTTGAATGTGTATCGAAAAAAATGGCCGCCACAGGGACTCTGTAAATTTCAAAACTTAATAAAAACCAATGGTATAGAATAGAGTTTCAGTAAAAAAAATCTAAATAGCATTTAATGGCGTTTTTAATGTGGGAGATCATTATGCCGGACCCTGTATATAAATAAAGTGAAATAAACTATGTTTTTCCAAGCGCGGATATGAGGTGGGGTAACGTGATAATTATTCCCCTAGAATAAAAAATATACACTTTTTTTAAATAATTAAAGTGAAAACAGGAAAATTACCGCCACCCCCCTTGAAAAAAATTTAATAAATAAATATCGTCGATTATAACCCTCCCCCCCCCTTGATTTTGACCTAGATCCGCGCTTGTTTTCGAAATATTAAAATTTAAAACTAAACATTTTAAACTCTGTCCTGGTTCAAATCACACACTATATATTTAACGTAAATTTCGTCTTTCGTCAAAGTTTGGGAAGGCAATGGCGCTTGCTAACATAGTCTTCGCACCCACCAACACAACATTGTTTTCTTTTCAATTTCTTAAGCGATGGATCGCCCCCATCAAAACGCGCAAAATACCGATTGGTCATAATTTAGCAAAACACACCATAAAAATTAAGGTAAAAAGTGAAAAATAACGAAAAATTGCATCCACAAACGAAAAATGTAAAATGAAATTACATATTTTTATCTATTTTGCTAAAGTCAATGTCAGTCATAATCAAAAACAAATTGTCAAAATATACCAAGAGTAGCGGTTAATATATATTGCGACAGCGCAGAACTCTGTCCATAATATTTTTATACAAGGGGTGACGGTCTGTAATCAGCGCCTCTCGAACTTTGTATTCCGAACTAATGTATACAGGGGGTATGTATAACAGTATTATGAAAAGACCGGGGTGCTTTCCTTACTATAAATGATTAGTTTACTGTGGATGGACCCTAAGTGTTTTTTTCATTTCGATAGTTTTTTCATAATTTCATTTTGAATAAAAAGTGTTGCAAGTTGGGCACTTTCACGGTACTTTAGTCGCTGTCGTTTTTGAGATACATATACGAGGGTTGTCTTTTAAGTTTTGCATATACAACTTGAATAAAACAGTATATAAGTTTTAAAGACTTTATTGTTTCTCGAAATACTCTCCACGAAAATGAATGCAGTTTTGCGTGCGCTCAAACCAGTTGTTAAAGCTGTAAAGGGGCCTACAGACACGCGAACATTTCTAGAGATTAGTACGCGCGTACAAGTTTGCGCATACTAATCTCTTCGTGTGTAGACAATATCCGCCTAAAATATCTCTCGAAGATTTGTTCGCCCGCACGATGTACGCGAGCAAATCTTTCGGTGTTTAGACAAAACTCATTGATAATATCGTGTTTATGTTTAGAATGTTTAATTTTGTCTTCGTGTGTGTAGGCAATTCCACCAAACGTACATGTATGCAGAGATTAGTTCGCGCGTACTAATCTCAAGAAATGCTCGCGTGTCTTTAGGCCCCTTAATTTCACTCGTATGTTGGTACTATCAAAATTGCATACTTGTAGGCGTCGGTCGACTGCTTCCTCAGGTGACTGAAATCTTTGACCACGTAGTCAATTCTTGATTTGCGGAAAAGTATAGAAATTGTTGAGACTTAGGACTGTATGGAGGATGGTCCAAAAATTCGACATTTTGTTGGGTTAAAAATTCAATGGTTTTTTTATGCTTTGTGCCAACTTGCATTGTCTTGGCGGAGGACGATTCTTCGTTCGGGGTGCGTTTTCCGAAGGTCAGCGATGACTTTCGGCAAACAAATGGTGATATACCAATAGGCAGTAACAGTCCTTCGATTTTCCAGAGGAATTGTTGCTACATGACCTGTTTTTGAGACAAATTTAGTTACCTTCCTATCTTTTTGGATACACTTCGAGAACGGATGACTTTTGTTGGCGTTTCTTCATCTTGGAGCACCCAAACAGATGACTGATATTTATTTTCGGGTCTATATGAGTAAATCCACGATTGATCACCACTGACCATGACGCACGCGTTTTCGAGTTTCCTGCCTCAAACTGGTCTAGAGTTTTCTGACACCAATTGATCCTAGCTTCTTTCTGTTATTTGGTTAACAGATGCTTTATCCAGCGGAAAACTAATTTTCTTACCCCCAATTCTTCATGCTAAATTTTTTGAATTGAGGTCTTTGAAATCCACAATGAAGCCTCAACCTCGCGATATGTCACATGTCGATCTTCCGTGATTATCATGCGCACAGCCTAAATGTTTTCCTGGGTGACAGCCGTTTTTGGTGCACCTGGCGTAGGATCGTCGCTAACGCTAATCCGTCCACGTTTGAATTCTCCCTACTAACGAGAAACTGTCGACTGATGTAAAAACAGACATTAACTCGGCAAGGCATTTTTGTGATAATTTCCTTTGAAAGCTGTAAAAATTATAGCCCGAAAATGTTCTCGGTTTAATTCCATTTTTCGACTGATCTGTTAACTTAAAAATTTCACTGTAGCTATAAAACTCTCGATAAAACTATATGTATCGAACTGACATGACGTTTTGGATTTATGCTAGGTTAATGTTGAGGTTAAGTTTAAGTAACGACATTCGATTAGTGTCGCTCTTTATGTTCCTATATGCAAAATATATAACAGCCCTTTTATAGATATCTTTATATATATATTATATTGTAACGTGTCATTTTTACGTTTAAGGCAAACGTTACATATTTGTTTTATTTATGTAAATAACCAAAACTATTCGATTCATTTTTCTGTACACACATTAAGGGTAATTTATAGAGCTAGGTTTTGAGGTTATATATTGTCCAGAAAGTTACCTTATAGAGGAGGTATTCCATCATCTTGTTGTGGGCACTGCGCACTTCGGATTGTTTGGGCATTCTGATTGGAATTTGGGATCACAGGTTGGGGAAAAATCACATCAAAACTTTTGATTGTTTTGTTTATCTTTAAAATTTCGTAATTTTCGTTGACGTTCACGGAATAAATCATCAGCTGTTCGAGTGAGCACGTACGTTCAATAAATAATGGCGGCGTTGCCATATCACAAACCACTCATTTTAGACATACATTTAAATTATTTTGGATGTTTGATTGTTTGTATTTTCGAGGATATTAGGACAATGATTTCTCTTCCGAACCTCTTCTTATTCACGGATTAGCTAGTTTTTGTAGCACGAAAACATATTTAGGTCCACGGTTCGACCAGGAAAAACCGAGGCTCCGCCCACTTTGATATCTTTATTAACTTGATAGGGAAAAGATAAAATAAATAAAAGTTATGCACTTTTGTAAATTGGGCATAAACGAGGGATAAAACCAGGACTAAAAGAATAAACAAAATCGTATTTTTATATTATATAAATTAATATATAATCATAGTTAAATAAAGTTGATATCTAGCTCAGTTAGTCGGATTGAAGGGTTATGTAGGGCTATCTAGTGGTGAGCAAACTTAACATCTGAACACTCTTGTGCCGGGTTTAAGCAGTAGTTCAATGTGTATTTTTAGGTTCAAGTTCAGAAACAACTTTATTAATGTAAAAATGTTTTACAAAAATGGCGTCAAACCATGGGAATCTTAGAGAAAGCATATATAAAGAGCGAAGGAAACTTTTGACTAAAACTATAACTAAAATACAACTAAATTCTACACTTAGTATGGCTTTACTCATATGGGAATTGGTTGAGTGTTCGAATATTCCTGGGTTTGATGCATACTCTGATCTCCAGTAATTGATTTTACAGTTGATGGTTTCAATGCTTCTTATAGTCTAACTGGTTATTTTCCTCCTACTTGCTATGTTGGCAGGGGTCCGGTTGACATTTGTTCGGTCATAGTTGGTGGTGCATCTCGAAAATCCGTAGAAATAGATCTGACACACCTTAAGGCGTAAAGGACATTTTCCATGTTCCCTGGACTGATGCTGCCCCCTACAGACCCATACCGAAGTACTGGTGTACGTCGTCATTGGCCGGCTTGAAAACGGTCTAGGTTTTTTCGGGCTTGCAAACCGGGGCTAGGAATTTTTTGGCGAGAGCGCTTTTTTATAAATGGGGTTGCATCCTTATTTGAATTTAACCGGGAAAATTTGGTTGGTACTGTGTATTGTCCCCACCAAATTAAAGAACTACTTCCGGCATCTTCCCTGACAAAGTGTCATTTTCTTTCTTTCCAAAAAGAATCGGCGTTGGATCGACAAGTCTCTGAGATCGCCATTGTTTTTTGGTTACTGGCACTGCAGTGGATGCAGGTTCTGTCCCAGAGACTGTGAAAGTGAGTCCATCGTGTTGGGCGAATTCCAAGTGACGACTCACATCCTTTGAGTGAGGGATTCAAGACCTGCGCCATTTCTACATTTTTTTGGAATTCTTCAAGACAATATTTGCCTCCCAAATTGTAATTCTTTTTCATATGAAATGTAATTTTTCTACAAAAGACGTGTGGAATTTCTGGAGTTCTTTTTGTATTTTTTTTTAAACCACGTTTTGGATAAAAACTATATATTGTTTTTCTCCTTTGGTTACAGCCGTCCATTCCACCGACGGGACAGTTGTGCTGGTGGAACGAGGTTCGAGCCAGTTGGAACCCTGGGAAAGGGTTTTTACGCTCGGGCAAAATCCAACAACATTCTTCTGACCATGTGCTACCCTAGCGTCATGTGCTAGATAATCAGCAGGGGAGGCGCGAGCAGAACTGAACCCGGAGTAGCAGGAGGAATGTCGGAGAGCAACACTTCAGGTTTAATATAACACCAACAACTCATAAAATAATCAAGGACCAAGGTAGGAGTTTTCTTCAATTTCTTACAAGCAAACATTTTTTAGATATAATTTTTTTTCATAAATTTTAAATATAATTTTAACACTTCTTGTGAACGCAAGATAAAGTCATACCCCCAATTTTGCGGTATAATTAAGCTAAATTTTATTGTGAAATTGCTATTGCGGTTATTTTGGCGCTGACTTGTTTCCACCAATTTCATTGATTCCAGTATTATTCTCAGGTTTCAATATTGTTTTTTTGATCAATTTCATTTTCATCCTCCTCATCCTACATATTGGTTTTTGAAAATAAACAAGATGAACTAAATTTCTGTGTTATTTGTACAGCCCCATGAACTAACTTTGCAGAGACAAAAGAGAGATGAGTTTATATTTTTTAGCGGTTTCGTTCCATTGTTTTACCTCATGGGGTAGATCTGGGATTGGGTTGCTGTCTGTCTCATTCTACCCAACGTAGAATGATGACAGCGGATATTTGGTCCGGATCTCCCCTATGATGGAATGATTTTGAAAGTATATTTATCTTTTAACAATCATTTATATAATTGAGTCTTACACTACTGACTCAAATGTAGGTACACTACGACCTGTTGGAGATTCTACTTGTAAGTCCATCTACCTGTAAAGTGCTTCTAGTTTTGTCATCTTAATTCAATCTTTCAAAATTTTATTTTGTCAATGAGTCAATTCCTTTTTGGTTTTTCTTAATTACACAAATACTCTGGAAGCCTCGAAAGTAGGTAGAGTTTCATTGTTTGGCTACAACGTTTAAGTTGAACTGTATTTTAATTAAGATCTTCTTTGTAAATCATTTGTATAAAAACTCTGTGGCGCACTTAAAATTTTCTTATTTCTGAACCCCTCCCTTCTCCACTGTATAAAAGTTACCGGGCATATCAATGTTTTACCTAGCTGGAAAATACAGTTCTGCTTCCAGATAGTTGTGTAATTACTCAGTAATTTTTTTGTGTCACAAATTGGCACAGCATTATTGTTCTATTTACAGTGTCACAAAATGGCGGCAACGTCTTTTAGTTTGCCACAATATACAATTTCCTTTTTTGCAACAATTGTGACTGACAAATTTTAACAAGACCAAGACCAATTTTGTTGAAAATTCCACCAGTATTTTTTAACCAATCAAATTTACATATCACCATAGCAACCCACGAATTTTAGTGGAAATTTTATCCTCGTAGGTACCCAACAGCGAATTAAATTTTTTGACGTCTTTATGACAGGATAATGTTATTGCCAGTAGTTACTGATTTTAATTTATTTATTCGATTTTTATACATTTCAATTACATAGATAAGATTTTTTCTGTATTTTTCGGACACCTCAAAAAGCTGGACTTTGAATGGAATGAATTAAATATCTATTTGTAATAAAATATATAGGTATTGGACACGATTTTATCACTATTTTTGCATTTAGCATAGTCATGAATGATACACTAATAAAGCTTGTATAAGAAATTGCTAATAACGCAAAAAAGCAATTTTTTACCATTTGTAGTAACACAAAACGTATGTTAAATTGAATAATGTACTGTGTTGAGTCTTCAAATGTTATTTCTGTGCAACTACAACAGGTAGATATGACCAATTTATATGGCTAAAATTCCTGGCGAAACTACAAACTAAATCTGGTTACGTACCTTTTTAAAAATCGTAAAAATTATAATTTTCTACCACATGTAGTGGCCACAAGTAACTATAAAATGGAAGATATATTTTATACCGTAACATGGTATTTTTGTGTTACTACAATGAGTAGAAATCATCAATATAGAGGCTAACAATTCATTGGTGACGAAACTGCGAGTGAAATGTACATGATGTACATATATGAAAAACTAATTCCTTTTTTTATTTTCTACTACTTGTAGTAGCTCAAAATTACTAAAAAATTAAAGATTATGATATTCTTCCTTGTTAAATGATATTTCTGTGTAACTACAACAAGTAGAAATAACATCTAAAAGGCTAAGAAGTCATTGCTGCCCAAACTGCAAAGCACACTAAATTATGTACCTATTGAAAAATTGATAAAAATATAATTTTCTACCACTTGTAACTAGTAACCCAAAATTGATATGAAATAAGAGAATAAATTATTTTACATTCTAAACTGGTATTTTCATGAAACTACAATAAGTAAAAATTAATCTAATTGGTGCTGAAACTGCGACGAAAATAAATTTGTTCATGAACCTAAGTATATGAAAATGAAATTAAGAAAATGTTCAACTATTCCTGTTGTAGTCATAAAAATAATAAATCACCTATTAGTTTTTAATATAGGTAGATAGAATGACAAAATATGATTTGCCATAGTAACTAAAATAATTAAGTCAATCAAAACTGTCTATGTTTTGCTGGTGTCTTGTCGAAGAAAAAATTGGCATTGTGAGTCAAAAAATTAATTTTAAATTGATCTCGATTTTTAAATATAATTTGGTGTGGAATTTTCTTACCGAATACTACGCGAGGTTAAATTAAATCCGGAAATTTTTTCTCGCCAATGAATATTTTTAGAAAATTATCCCTCGTCTTCGACTCGGGATAATTTTCAAGATATTCATTGGCTCGAAAAAATTTCCGGAAATAATTTAACCTCTAGTGGTATTACTAGTGAAAATTTAATTCAGAATCTAAATTTGAAAACCTCATTTCGCTAGCTCCTGTAATTTGTAATATATAATTTAAAAAAAATTATCTCAAAAACTGTGACTCCGACAAACTTTAACGTTATGACAAATATTGTTGAAAATGTAAATCTTAATCTAACTCTAAAAGCCTCATTTTGCTAGCTGCCTTGGTTCTCGAGTCAAGATTTTCCTCTACTACGCCCCCAATCACATCACCAAAATTTAGTTAAAATCGGTTTATCGATTTTTGAGAAATTTGGTAGTTAGGCCCTTTTTCACCCAACTAACTTATATCAAAAATAACAAAAATTACTTAATGTTAACTCGGCGTTGGTACACCTGGGTATGAAATACCCGGGATTGAGAAAAACCAACAGAACTTATAAATTCGCAGCGCTTCAAGCTTGCCCCTCCACCAACTCTCAAGCGACACTTGTTCTAATCGGGGACCACGAAAAAAAGTGGGTTTAGTCAGAGACAAAATAAAAAGAGACTGCCGAAAAGATAGGTCTGCGCAGCCAACAAGTTCCAGTAGCGCACAGCGCTGCAATCGCGGAGTATGTTTCTATTTGTATTTATAATTGATTTTATTCTGTTCCATTGGGGCCGTTTATAAATTACGTAAAACTTTGAGAAAATTGTCTATAACATAACACTTAGTATTTTCTTAATGCCATTTTTTGTTAGAAATGGTTCACTATGTTATCCTAGAGAAAAACATTGCCACCATATTTCTTTATGAGAAAAGGTTACTATACTAAAACACACCAAGAAAATAATATGGAGACTAAAATAACAAAATATAATATAATATAATATAATATGGTACCAAGGGTTTACTTACACAATCAGGCTGACTAGGCAACAAGTACTTCTTAAGTTTTCTCTTAAACATATTATTTGATTTACAGTTTTTAATGTCTAATGGTAATTTGTTATATAATCTGTTTCCTTTATAAAACAATGACTTATACCCTAATTCAGTATTTATACTATTTAAATAAAAATTGCGGTTATTACTTGTTGCATAGGTATGAACATCTGTAACATTCATCAATCAATGTTAATAGAAGTTGCAACCAAAAATACTCTGCCAATATATAGGCCCCTAAGCTCACACTAAGTACTATGGTTATAGTTTACGTGTGAGCTAATATAACTAAAAACTGAAATATATTTTATTCAACTCCAGAATAAATTACCTTTTGTTTGATACCACACAAGCCATGTTTTGATTTAAACTCAAATTTTTAAAATCTACCCCCACCCTTAAAAAAAGCAAAAACTAAAATGTTATTTGTTAAACTCCTTTACTCCTCCAATTACCTTTCGTTTGATATCACACACGCCATATTTTCACTTAAACTCTAATTTTTGAAATATACCCCCACCTTTTTTTTTAAATAAATTAAAATGTATTTTGTTTAACTCCAAACTCAATTAACTTTCGTTTGATATTACACACGCCATATTTTCACATAAACTCTAATTTTTGAAATCTACCCCCACCCTTTTATTTGGTTTGTATTCGGTGGATTTTGTTCATTTTTAAATGGGACCATCTCGACCCAAGTCCCACCCTAGGTACCAAATTTCATTAAAATCGGCTAGGCGGTTTTTGAGTTATGCGCGTTGGTCGTTACAGACATACAGACAGACAGACAGACAGACAGACATACAGACAGACAGACAGACAGACGGCGCAACAAAAAAGTTTCAAAATCATCTGAAACGCAAAGATATATAAAAAATTTTGAAATCGGAGCAACTTTTTTTTTTTCGAAAAAATTAGGATCACCATAGCTCACACTACTATAGTATAGTATATGTGTGAGCTAAAATAAATAAATAATACAAACAATACCCATATTACAAATTGCAAGTCATTTTTAAAAGCAAGTTACAAGTATATTGTAAACGCAGTCGAGTCAGACCTAACCTCAAATTCTTGGTTTGTTTTTCTGGAATTTTCGGATGCAAAAATTTTGCTACGAAATAACTTTTTCCCTACAAAGGAGATCTGTTTTGTGTTAAAGCGTGTGTTATTAGACAAAACTATTCTTGTTTTGTGACTAAGACAAGGTAAGAAATATAATTTATGTTATTGAAGTTAGGGTCGATTTATATACTTGTTATTCTAAAAGTTTATTCATGTTTTTCAAGAAGATTTTCGGGTATTCCCTTCAATCATTTTGTTTCTCATTTTTAAGGCTGATTTCTTTGCCATTGGTAGTCATAAGTTCTGCTTTAATGCTTCTTAATAAAAAAACAGATGTTTTTAAGGCTTTTTAATTTTTATTTATCCTTTGGGGCCAGGCAAATATATACAGATTGACACTGAACATATACATTGGTTTGAGATAAAATGTGTCAACTTAGTATTGGTGCATTGTAAGTCTTTTTCCTCCAAGTAACCAGGTAACCTGGTTACTCATTTTAGGTTTTTCCTCGCTGAGTAACACTAAACATGACATCACAAGTAACCACACAGGCTCACCCGCTTAGCAGAAGTGGTTGCTTCAAAATTTTAAGGTTAAGTGCGTTCGTTTATATTTCAAACTTGGTAATTCCAAAATCTTTAAAATTGAAGTGTATTTTACAATGAATTTAGAGAAAAATCATGTCACTGACCGGTGATGTCATACAACTGGTCACTCCAAGTAACTGTGATGTCAATTCGAGTTACTTATAGGAGTGACTAGTAACCTCGAGGAAAAAGGCTGTGTGTGTTAGGGAGGGGTGATCATCTGTCCACAGTAGGTATACAAATTTTTTTAACAGGACTGAATAGGACTCCATAGGACACTAAAATACATCATAACATAACATACAATACACAGGGCCAAGAACTTATTTGAGTCCTGTAGGATGGTGTACAAATTTTGTTCAGCTTTTCACCCCTCAGTTATGGCAGGGGTGGATCTAGGAATTTTATTTAGGGGGGATAGATATCATAATGAATATTGCATAAAACTGTTTTGCATAGTGATCAGGATGTGTATTCTGTGTGTAAAAACTTAATATAGTTTGAGATTTGGGGGGAGAATTTCCCCTCCCGTAGATCCGCACCTTCTTACGGGTCATTGTCCATATAATTTTATTATTATTGATGTATTGCCTTTTCAGCATTTTCCATTTTTAGTTTTAGTAGATATTTTAGTCAGTAGTGCACCCAAGAATAGATCTTGGGGGGACCCGAGACTCAGTTATGCCATATCTTCACCTATTTAATTTTTTTATTCATGAAATATATGGAAAATGTCTAAAAATCTTTAGGTTCTGTCTTTTAGTTTAGTGTTTGAACATAATTCTAGCTATTGCTTTTACATTTTAGGTACACAAACATTATGGATTTGTATGGATCATTACATCACATTGAGTACACATTGCTTGGTTGCAAATGTTTTTTCATTTAGGTAAGTAATAGAGAAATATTGGTTAATAAGTTCTGTCTCTTTCCACACCCATACTATGGCCTATTCTTAAAATACATAATGCCATTTAACATATAATTATATGTTCAAAAGTAATGCTCAAAGGGGGAGCAGTGTTTGGCCTTGTATTACACATAACTTTTTTTTAATGTATTTTGTTTCTTGAAAATTCTGTACAGAGGGGGAGGTGGGTCAACTACATAATTTAAGAATAGGCCCAAAGTGTACTTAGGGCAGAGCTTCAAGAGCTAAGTTCCTCCTTAAAAATTTGGTTAGCCCCTGAAATTATATTACATATAAACACATATTTCAGACAGAGTCGACACGAAGGCTTATTGGGGTGGGGGAGGCAACAGCCACCTTTCCTAACTTATAAATTTTTTTTAAAACTATCCAAAAAATTTTAGATTACCAAAAAGAAATGTTACCACCCAATTTTAGCTCACACATATACTATACTATAGTAGTGTGAGCTATGGTGATCCTAATTTTTTCGAGAAAAAAAAAGTTGCTCCGATTTCAAAATTTTTTATATACCTTTGCGTTTCAGATGATTTGAAACTTTTTTGTTGCGCCGTCTGTCTGTCTGTCTGTCTGTCTGTCTGTCTGTCTGTCTGTCTGTTTGTCTGTCTGTCTGTCTGTATGTCTGTCTGTAACGACCAACGCGCATAACTCAAAAACCGCTTGGCCGATTTTAATGAAAGATGGTCCCATTTAATAATGAACAAAATTCACCGAACACAAACCAAATAAAAGGGTGGGGGTAGATTTTAAAAATGAGAGTTTATGTGAAAATATGGCGTGTGTGATATCAAACGAAAGGTAATTGAGTCTGCAGTTAAACAAAATACATTTTAATTTATTTAAAAAAAAGGGTGGGGGTATATTTTAAAAATTAGAGTTTAAGTGAAAATATGGCGTGTGTGATATCAAACGAAAGGCAATTGAGTCTGGAGTTTAACAAAATACATTTTAGTTTTTGTGTTTTTTTTAAGGGTGGGGGTAGATTTCAAAAATTTTAGTTTAAGTCAAAACATGGCTTGTGTAGTATCAAACAAAAGGTAATTTAGTCCGGAGTTGAATAAAATATATTTGTTTTTAGTTATATTAGCTCACACGTACACTATAACTATAGTACCAAGTGTGAGCTTAGGGGCCCATATATTGGCAGAGTATTTTTTTAGTTTTTGTCCAAAAACTGTTTAGTCAATTTTTTTTGGTTTTACAGAGAAAAAGTTAATAACAGAAAAAAGGGTCATCACTCAATTTTTTTTTTATTTTGCCTCCAAAAATCTTTCTACCTAAAATTTTATTTTTGATTTTCTACTGTTGCTAAAATATAATATTTTGGGGAGGGACTCCCTCTCATCCCCCCTTAGCGACGCCCCTGTTCAGAAAAGAAATTAGAAAGCAAAATTAATTTTTTTAGGGATTTTCAGAAAAAAACTAAATAAACATGGTTCCACAAATGCTTTTGCGATGTTTTGCTCAAATTTGGAACGTGTGTTTAGCTGCAAGGCATACATCATTAAGCTTGCCAAATATCAGGAAAACACTACAGGGTGATATTTTTTCAGGAGTCATGCCCCCTTTTCCCCCAGAACTTTTTTGCGGTAAGCCAATGGTAGATTCAAATAGATTCTTTGTTTTACTCAGAAACTTTTTGATCTACTGCAATTTTTTATAACTCTAACTGTTTCCAAGAAAAGACAAAAAAGGAAAATTTGTACCCTGCATTATTTTAGTTTTATGCGAGTTTTATGTAATTTCTAAATAGCAATTGAAGATACAAGTTATTTTATTTTGTTTTTTTTTTCTGAAAAATGTTTAGAGATAAAAATATTGCAGATCAAAAAATTTCTGAATAAAATAAGGAATTCATTTTACATTTTTGAATCTGCCAGTGACTTACTGCAAAAAAGTTCTGGGGAATAAAAGGGGGCATAACCGCGGAAAAATTATCACCCTGTAGTTTTTTCCTAATATTTGACATGCTTAATGATGTATGCCTTGTAACAAAATACATGTTCCAGATTTGAGCTAAATATCTGAAAAACTGCACGAGTTATAAATAAAAAGCAAACAAAAAAACTAATATTTTAATAACCCATATCTCAAAAACTAAGCATGGTTATACAAAGTTTTTTTTCTTAAAATCACTCAAGATAATCCTCTGAAGTTTGGCTGCATACTTTATTAACACCTGTATAAAATACCTACTATTATGAGTCCCTTGACAGTTTTTTTTTTTGGTTTTTAGTCATCCAATGCAACAATCAACAATGGGATAACATCATTATGTGGCCAGCTTTATTATTAAAAAACTAAAAATTGGATTTTGTGAAGAATATATGAAAATTACATTACAACATTTGAGCAATTCCACATGAACCTAGAAATTAGAAAATTGAAGACTGTAAAAGTGTGTTCATATTTTTTTTAAATATTGGTTTTATTAAGGATTATTAGGTGGTACATGTTTAACTATTTTTAAGTTTTCTAAAAATCCACAGTTTTTTGTAATATGAATACTTAGTTTATACATTTAAGAAAAAACATTAAATTTGTTAAATATTTTTAGATTTTTCTAAAACAGTTCTCATTTTTAAATAAATAAATATTACGTTTTTTATAAAACATTGTTTTTTATTTAAGTATTACATTTTCGAGGTCATGCAAATTTTTACGTATGCGGAAAAAGTTTGGATATCTTACAGGTTTTTTTTTTGTCAAACACACTGTGTTTTTTTTTTATTACAATCTAGTCAGCAATTTTGTTTTAACTTAATTTACTAGAAAAGTCAGATTTAAACTTAGGGTTCACTCAACAGTTCTCCCCGCTTTGTTTAGTCTGTAACTCACAATTGTGTTGTGTTTATAGCATTATTTTGTTTTATGTGTAATTCACTTAGTTTACTAGCTCAAACGGCTTCACTCTTTTTAGTCGTCGAACTAGCATAGTATTGTCAAGAAGCTGAATTGCTTCCACATTCACATGCCGATGGAGTCTATCTTCATGGCTTTTTGCGTACTTTTTTATAGTCTCTGCTACAGTTTCGATTTTTAGATCTCGATGAAGGTCACTATTTCGAACGTACCAAGGTGCATTCACAATGTTTCTTAATACTTTATTTTGAAATCTCTGTACAACTAGAATGTTACTCTCTTTAGCACAACCCCATAGTTGAATACCATATGTCCATACTGGTTTCAGTATTTGTCTAAAAAGCAGTAACTTATTATGAATTGTTAAATTGGACTTCCTTCCAATTAGCCAGTTCATTTTTCTATACCTTATCTCAAGTTCTTTTTTTTTTCTTAACATGTGCTTTCCAGCGCAATTTGGTATCAAGTGTCATACCTAGATATTTTGCCTGATTCGAATATGGTACTGGAATGTTGTTAATTGTTATTTGTATGTGATTTATATTTTTGTTGTAAAATCAACATGAATTGATTTGGTTTCATTTAATTTTATTCGCCACTTTGTGGTCCAACTGTGAATTTGGGTGACTGCATCCTGAAGTTTCTCTATGCATTTTTCAATAGATTTTTCTACCGTCAATAAACCAGTATCATCGGCAAATGTTGCTAAGTGACAATTTTCTGGCTTTGGGATATCACAAGTGAATAATAAGTATAGATAAGGGCCTAGTACGCTACCCTGGGGCACGCCTGCTTGAATTTCTCTTAAATTTGAGTATGAGTCTTCCTGTTTTACTCTAAAATGTCTATCAGATATGTATGATTCCAAAATATCCGAATACTGTTTTGGCAGAAACCTTTTTAGTTTAAAATTAAGGCCTTCATGCCACAGTTTGTCAAATGCTTGTGCTACATCTAGAAAAACTGCAGAACAAACTTTTCCCTCTTCTAGTGCTTTTTCTATTATATTAGTAATTCTGTGTACTTGATCTATCGTGGAATGCTTGTCTCGAAAACCAAATTGATGAGATGGAATAATTTCTTGTCTTTCTATGATGGGTTTTATTCTTTTAAGCAATAATTTTTCATAGAGCTTGGATATAATTGGCAGCAAAGATATTGGCCTGTAAGATGACACGTCATGGAGTGGTTTTCCCGGTTTTGGAATCATGATAACTTCTGCAACTTTCCACAGTTTAGGTACGTACCTAAGCCTAAAAGACGCATTAATTAGGTTGCTTAGTTTTACGATAGCTTTTCTCGGGAGTTGTTTTATGACTACCCCGTTAATAAGATCATACCCTGGGGTTTTTTTCGAATTAATATTTTTGATTTCTGTTAATATTTCTTTTGGTGATGTAAGCTTAATATGGTCCTCGATTTGATGGGGTTCATTTAAATGAAAGTGTTCATCTGGTGCTTCGTGGGGCTGAAATGTTTTTTCTAAATGACTTGCAAAAATATCTGCTTTTTCTTCGTTACTCCTTGCCCACTGGTTGTTAGATTTTCGTATGGGTGGAATTTGGATAATTGGTCTTTTAAAATCTTTGGTTGCTTTCCAAAGGGAATAGTCGGTATTTTTATCATCTGTAAGTTCATTAAGAAAATGGTTAATAGATTCATTTTTTATTACTAGAATTTCTCGCCTAATGCGCTGCGTCATGTTGTTGAGATTTGTTTTGTCCCGAGGATCACGGCTTTGTTGCCACTTTCTTCTTAGTTTCCTTTTTTCCAATATAAGGTCTCTAATTTCCTTTGGATAGTTTTTTCCCTTAAAAATTCTCTTTGGTTTTGGACTGTTTTCCCAAGCTGCTTGTTGAATATTTGTAACAAAATAATCAACTTCTTTATCGATTTGTTCTGGCGTTTGCAATGGTACTGATAGGTTTATTTTTTCTGACAGACTTTGTTTAAAACTAATCCAGTCAGTCAGTTTATTAACTAGTGAGATATTTGCTTCTTTCTTTATTATGTTTTTACTAAGAGTTAGAATAATAGGTGAATGATCTGAGTGTAAATCAAAACTTTCTTCTATATCTACAAAACCTAAAGATATATTTTTACTATAAAAAAATCAATTAGATCTGGAATTTTTCCTGGATCTGTTGGATAGTATGTGGGCTTACCAGTTGATATCGGCTCACATTGATATTCACTAATAGCTTGCAAAAGTTCTTTTCCTTTAGAATTCGTCAGTCTAGATCCCCAGTAGGTATTTTTTGCATTAAAGTCACCTCCAATTATAAAACGGTTTCCTAATTTTCTGAGAAAATTAAGATATTGATTTTTCTTTAGTAAGTGCCTTGGTGGTATATAGACAGCACTTATGACTAATGTATATGTTTTGGTTTTTACACTTACTAATGTAGCTTGAATCTCTATGGTTTTATATCCCATCTCCTCATAGTGTGATATATTTTCTTTAATTATTACAGCACTTCCCCCATGTGCAGTATTGCTAGGGTGAGTTGTATGATACACTTTATAACCTTTAAATTTAATGTGAGACTGGTTAGTGAAATGCGTTTCTGACACAAGACAGACGTCAATTTTTTCTATGTCTAGAATAACTTTCAAGTCTTGCTGATGTTGCAAGAGACCATTGGCATTCCAAGCTAGGATTCTAAGATTACTGACCATTTTGAGGCATATTGGTAGCTCCGTTATTGCTACTTTCTAGTTTAGTTAATCGCTCATCAAGTTTGTTCAATTTCTCCAAAATTAATTGTAGTGTTTGTTCCATAGTATTTTGACTACTGATATTAATATCAGGTATAGTAGCTGTTGCTGCTACTTGGCTGTATGTCCTTGTCACAGAGTTTTGTGTGACTGTGTTTCTTGTCTGTTG
This sequence comes from Aspidapion aeneum, assembly GCA_963576565.1. Lineage (NCBI taxonomy): Eukaryota > Metazoa > Arthropoda > Insecta > Coleoptera > Brentidae > Aspidapion > Aspidapion aeneum. Next base: position 93,676,272 of record OY755039.1, read on the forward strand.
GTTTTGTCTATTTGTACTCACGTTTGGTATGAGATTCGGTTTCTTAGATTTATTTTTCAATTTTTGTATTTCCTTAGCAACAAGGCATCCTCTGTAGTTAGCAGGATGCTTGCCTCCACAGTGGATGCATTTTGGCTCAGATTCTTTTGGTTTGGGGCATTCTACAGTAAGATGTTTCCCCGTGCATTTTACGCAACGTGGTTCTTTAGCGCAATATTTTTGCGTGTGTCCATAAGATTGGCATCTTTTACATTGAGGGACTAACTTTGAGGTTTTTAGTGCTTTTATTTCCACTTCAATCCCAAGGATACTGGAAATTTCAAAAATTTTGTTGATATCTTCATCGTGGCTAAATGTGAGCATAAACATGTTAAGAGGTTGTCGGTAAACTAGGCAACTAGATCACTCAGTTCCTTCTAGCTAGAAATTCGTGATCTAGTGACCTTAATTATAATGCGACGGACGCTGACAAAAAAACTGTTTTTTACAAATTCCGTTGAAATTGATTGCCCGACTATATTTTTGCTGAAAATTAAATTTTAAATCAATTTCTGAAAACTACGTTATACTCTAGCTGCTGTCGTTTTTGAGATATATACTTTAATTTTTACTGGTATACTTTGACGTTGAAAAATTTTGGTGAAAATGTAATTGTCAATCTAATTTTGAAAAACTACGTTTTGCTAGTTTATATCTCAAAAACTGTTATTTTGTTGAAATTTGGCAGTGCTCTTTGTAGTAGCAAGAGGCTAAGTTGGCCTTCAATAGATTAAAATTATTTTCTCCAGTGGCGTTCTGGAAGACCTAACCGATATTTTTAAAAAAATGTGAACCACTGGTTTTTTCAATTTTCGCTATCCTCGCAAAAAAACGAACATATTAGGGCACACGTGACATGAGCTAGCACCTGCACTATTTAGTGTCGGCAAGAAAGGCACGATTATCAAAACTGAGACAAAAAACTAAATTCAATGAAATCTAAAGTACTAAAAAATGCAATTAAACTTTTATCGCCACCTAAATAAAATTTTAAATTAATTTTTAGCAACCGCTATCACATCACTCACGAATAATTGGATGTACGAAAAATTTTGCCATTTTTTGGTTGCATGAGTCTCGCCTTTCCACTTTTACCGGACTGGTGGTTTTTTAAGAGCTTCAAAGCGGCCAACAATCACAGTGGGTCGTTTTTCAAGATTTTTGAACAAAAACAAGTCCTAAATTAATTTATAAAATTTTACACGGCCCGATGGATTTAATATTACTTTTTCAGCTAAACGAAATTGCTTAATATAAAATTCCAGCGGAGTGCGGTGAAATTTGAACAGGAAATATTTTTTTTAAACTTGCTTATTTTTATATTTTAGTTTTCGGTAAACTTAAATTTCTTGCTTTAGCCTACCGTTACTTATGATAACTATTTTTATTTTCATTAAAACTTTGGGAAGAAACAGGTGTTTTACGTGATGTGGAATTCAAACAGTGCGTGAAGCAATTCTTGATGAATTGATCATTTTGGGATCGTGGATGGGAAAAAATCGTGAATTTTGGGGTTTTCAGTGGATCTTTCAAAGCAAACTTTTAAGTGTTTCAGATATTTTATTAATGGCATGGAGCTCAGAAGATCCAAATTCTATTTTTCATTTTCAGATACTAAATTATGTGTCAAATACTTAATAGTAAACAAAATAGGGCGTAAGTGACTTTCACGCGGCTGCGAGTCGCCTAACAATGAAGCATTTACACGGTCGATTTTAGTCACGCGTCGCATGCGACCTACGGTCGAGCAACAAAAGTCGAGGGGCACCCAACTTTTGGCAGATTCAATCTAGTCGCATGCGGCGCAGACGATGTCCCATTTATACGAGTAATGTTAGCCGTGCGGCCTGGCCGCACGGCCAGAAATCGACCCGTGTAAATGCCGCTTTACCGAAACCGAAGCTTCTTGCTGGCACGTCAATGAAACGCGTAGGTAATCAAACAGGCTGCTTATTTCAAAGCTAAATGGCGCAAACGGAATTTCTCGCATTGCGCTTGTATGCATTGACCCCCTACTATGTTTAACCTGCCGAGAGAAACATTATATCTGCCGCGTTGAGCGCAAGGAGCCTCGAAACGGACCCTGCTCTCGGGTCAAATTATGAATGACAGTCAATAAATGCTTAAATATTTAAGGAAGTTTTTGAGGTTTGGTCATAGACTAAATAAATTAATTTACGGGCTGGTCCTCGAACAAGGTGGTGGTATCCGTATACATCGATGTTACAGTTTCGTTAGATATTTTCAATACGGCACAACCACAATGGATGGAAAGGCGATGAAATAAAGGTGATAAAATCTGAAAGGAAAAAATGAAATGTGGATACCCACTTCAGAAAGCCAACTGCCAATTTGCAGTATCAGCTAGGGTAGCTTCGACCCAAGTAACACAAATTGCTAAAAAACAGCTACCAAAACACTTTAACAGCAAAACTGAAAGTAAAATAGCTATTACAGCTGTATGCCGTTTCACTGCTAAGCAGCTTCTAAAGTGTTGTCGTTGCTGATTAGGCGATATTTATTTAGCTCTCACAGTGTCCATGACAGCTCCAAAATATAGCACGTTAACATTAAAGTAATTTTGTCTAGAAATAAATAAGAAACAATGGCAACTATTGCAAAATAGCTATTTCCTGTAATGGACAGAGACTTTTACTCAAATGGCTGACGAAAAACTTGTTATGTTCTACACTACTGTGATATAATCGCGTAAAAAAGGCGGTTCTCATCGTCAAAATGTTTGGCAGGTTAACTTTTCTGATAAAACAGGTCAAGATAGCTTGTCAAAACGCAAGCGCCTCGAAAATTCAGAATAATAAACGTGTTTTTTCGGTGTTAGTTTTTAGGTTAGAAATTATTTTATTACCATTATCCTCAAAATACCCTATAAATCAATTCTTAGTCATATTTTATTGAATTTAGCACTTTCTAGAATTTATTTAGGCCCGGGATCACCTGGAAATTAATATTTTTTTAGTCCTTAAATTTAAAGAAAAATAAATAGGAAAACTATCATGGCCGCCTCGGCCGTCTCATTGGTTTCAGCAGTTTAACTCTAGACAAGCTATTTTTTAATACTTAAGCCTAAATAATGTTGATTTGTAGCTAACTTGCGTTTTAACAATTGGCCCATTATGTAATACGAAAAAGAAAAGAAGAGTCACAGATGTTACCTGTCATCTTGGGTGCTGTCACAATAACAAAATAAACAAATATCTCAATTAAAAATTGTGCAAACGTTAGAAGATAAAGTTATTACGTGCCCTACCACAGTACCCCACCACTGGGAAGCAAAAAACATATTATTTTGGCCACCGCCTTCAGAAACCCTTAAGTTGGGTTTATACAGAAACATAGCATAACATAAGATATAGCATGACATAAGATATCATTACAGAAGGAAACCGTAAGGCTGTGTATACAAAAAATATAATAACATGACATAACATAACATACAAGCTTGGCCTAAGTACTTTAAATGAGGCCCCACACAGTCTAAGTAATTGGTAATTGCAAGGGGAGAATTCCCAAAGTGGTCGGTGCTGGCAATTGACTCTGGTGCACTTTGCTTGGAATCAGGTGAGTCTAAATAAACTGACTACTAAAGCCCCTTGACTTGAAGTAAAAAAAAATAGAAACCGAGTGTCATTCAAACCAATGAGATTAAAAAAAGATTTTTTGATCTGATGGATTCAAACATTGTGTCCCTGAATGACAGGTTTTCATAATTTGTCATTAAGAAACACTATTTTTTTTTGAACATTCTGATTTGACTGTTTTTTACTAAACACACTCTTGACTACCAATTTTCACTTGTGCCAAGTAAGAAAAAATTCAAAAAGCATGTTACATTGCCTTGGTTTTTTTAATTTTTAGTTAAAAAAGTTTTATTTACATTTTTTAAGTTTAGAAAGCAGTTAAAAGAAATGAAGTACAAAGACCAGAAAGCATTCCAGAATGGGGCCCATTTGCTCACCCCTTGGAAATGTGAGCAAGGAAGCCAAAAATGGGGTCTGCTTGCAATTGACTCCAACTCATTTTACACAATTTTTTTTTATAATTATTAAAATTAAATTATATAATGTACAGGAAATTAAACATCTTTGCTTTAATACCACAAATGAATGGTAGTGGCGATTAGCACCCTTAAAGGATCTAACCTGGCACGTAGTCATGCGTTTCTGGGTATGTTGTGCACAAATGTATGTATTGTGTATGACTCGGATAACAATATAAATTCTATCTAGTAAATAGAACTCAGTAGACTTCGAATTAAGGCCAGAAACTTAGTCATCGTGATATACCATATAATGCCATAGTTATAGCCTTAGACCACTGGTGGGTCATATACCTTTTGACATAATCAACAGGGTACGGAGAGACTCCATATATTCAATTCTTTATTGTACATCGACTTACAAAAGTATATACAATGTCAAATTTTACAGCAAAAAATACTTTATAATATTACATTTAACTCTAGTCAATGATCAAAAAGGTCATTAATGCTATAGAAACATATATCAATAAGGTGGCTCTGTAGTCTTTTTTTGAACTGTTTTTCTGATGTGACATTATTTATTTCATTAGGAATTTTGTTATATACATAACTAGCAAAACATTTTGGACTTTTCCTAAAAGCTGAATCAAGATTTTACTTGTTTGCCTAGTATTATAGTTATGACTTGTTGAAACTGTAGGGAATTTGCTTTTGTTTCTCCTTACAAACATAGCCGCCTCAAGTATCAAAATGCCATAAATAGTAAGTAGCTTTTGATTTTTAAATATAGGCCTACATGATTCCACAGGGCTCAACGAAAAAATCTTCCTTAAGATTCATTTCTGAAGCACAAAAACCCTCCCAATTTCGCATGATTGACCCCAATAAAGAATCATGTATTTCAGATGACTGTGTACCAAAGCATAATATACATATATAAGTTGTTTTGTTGTTAATATGTTTTTTAAATTAACTATTGCAAAGTATGCAGAGTTGAGTTTTCCAGCTACATGGTCAATATGACAGGTCCAGGTAAGCTGGCTATCGATATGTAATCCTAAGAACTTATAGCTGTCAACCCTATCAACATTTACACCATTCATGGAGAGGACAAAGTTTGGTACTAACCTTCTCTTGTGAAACACCATGTATTTAGTTTTGCTCTCATTGACTAGCAGTTTGTTACTAGTACACCATTCATGAAACTTATCAAGCATGAGATTTGACTTTTTGATAAGAGTTTCTAGGAATTCACACGATATGACAATGGTGGAATCATCGGCATACAGAACGATTTTTATTTTATCCCCTGGGGACCAACAACTTTCTGGAAAACTTACAAGGTCATTAATAAACAGAATAAATAGGAGTGGGGATAGCACACTACTTTGTGGCACCCCATATCTTTGCTCACAAGTACTAGAGAAATCTGAACCAAACTTTACCTTTATTTTCCTACCTGTCATAAAAGAAGTAACAAGATTTCTGAAATCACCTCGAAACCCTAAAGCATTCAGTTTTTGAATAAGGAACACACTATCAACACAATCAAATGCACGTGTGAGGTCAAAATAGAGAGCAACAGTGAACTTGCTTGTGTCCATTGAGTTGTAAATTGCTTGAGTGAAATCATAAGTGGCAGTATTAGTTGACAATTCATCTCTGAAACCATGCTGTGCATTTGAGAGAAGGTTTTCATGATTCAGGAATGACATCATTCTATTTACATTTATTTTCTCAAAGATTTTGGAAAAAGACAGAAGGCCAGTGATAGATCTATAATTCTCGAGAAGCTGGCAATCACCTTTCTTAAATAAAGGGACAACATGTCCTAATTTAAGTTTGTCTGGAAAGGTACCACTTGTAACAAACAAATTGTACAGAAACCTAAGTGGATACTTGATATAATCCCATATATACTCAAGAGCAAATACTGGAATATCCTCATTGCTACAGCATGCTTTCTTATTCTTCAATGATTTTATGGCTGACAAGGTCTCAGTTCGGTTCGGTTCGGTTCGCTGTTTATATCGAAATTTCATTTTTTGCGAGGAAATTTTGAAATTTTTGGGTGTTTTCGTCTTGTAAGTGTTTAAATACCAAATAAATAATAGGTTTTAATTATAATTAAACTTTTAACAAACACAAATTTTTTTGTGTCGGTTGTTTCCTACCCATACAATGTGGGTCATACAACGTTACAAGGGGAGCTGGAAAATAGACCTTGGGGGGAATGGCTTTTTTCTCTATACTGCATCTGATATCTGCAACCAACACATAATGTATAAGATAACTTTTTGATAGTTATCATCACAATCAGTATAGGCCAGGACAAAGATTATGAAATAAACTTTACATACACATAGAAAATTACTAATAGTTTAAAAAATACTCAATGTTGTTGGCTGCTTTTAAGGCGCCTACTAAAAATAGTTCTTAAATGATGTACCTATTACACAGCATACCTACCTTTTCTTGAAAAAAAATTAAACTTTAAAAAAAGTAATTTTAATATTTCTTAAAAATTGAGGAAAATAATATTGCTGTTAATTTATTTTAAATATTTGATTTATTTTCCTAAAGTTAAAAATAACGAAAATATTCCAAATTCAAAATTAGGCTTAGACTACTTTCTACCAACTAAAATTAAAATACTTACGTAATTGTGAATTTAAAATGTTCGTTATTATTTTAAACTTTAGGCAAAAATTTTTTTGAAAAAAATTGTTTAGAGTTAAATGGCCTATCAAAAAAAAAAAATAAAATACAGGGTATATAAATTTTTTTAAATGTTTTTTGAAAAACTCAAAAAATCCAAAAAGCGATGCTCTATTTTTTTTAAAATTTGAGTATCTTCAACAGCATTAAAAATTCTACTAATTTGCCAATTTAAACTTTTTGCTATCTTTAATAATAAAAAAGTTAGCAATGGTGGACATTAACTTGGAACACTCTGTATAACGCTCAAGCAGGAGTGAAGTAATATTAGCCTTGCGTTACAGTCAATGTATTTTTTATGATATTTCTTGAAAATGCGTTAAGAAGAGGTGATCAAAAATCCTGAATCTTTGCGTTATGTTATTTATGAATGTTCCCTTACTGCCGTATTGACTAATCATTTTAACATCCTTTTTAAAAAAAAATTTGATTACATTTTACACAAAAAAATCTAGTTTTAGTTATTTCCTACCCACCAAAAAAAACCAATAATATGTGGCTAGTTTGCTTTAGAGTTCGGCGTAAAAATTTTATTAAATTGAACAAGAGAGTAGCAAAAGTATTTATAATTGTGTCCTGAATCTGATATTTATAAAACTATTGGAATTTTTATCATAAATTTTTAAATTATTTAATTTTTTAATAAATTTTGGTATTTTTCCTGCTTTTAAATAGACCTATCTTTATTTCTCTCATAATGTAACGTATAGGTCTTTCTTTTTTGACCGTGGAGCAGGCAAAATGCCGCGTCATTGGCTGGGAGTTACCACACAACCGGTTTCTTTACGAACCTTGGATCAGGCCTGACACAATTTGACAATAAATCCTCCTTTTTTCAAGAGTCATAATCGCTCTGGTCTTCTGGCCAAGCATTGTTAGGGGCTGTTCAAAAGTTTTGTAATAAACAGATAAAATACAAAATTGCTAAATTGCCGCTTTTTGTAGCTAAATAATAGGAATAAGAGCTTAAAATTTATGTTATTTAGCCAGCTAAATTTTAGCATGCTTATTAGCAACTATTTAACTTTAAAAGAGCAAGTCCTGGGTAATATTACATCAATAGCCATTTTATCCATAAACACCTGCTATCAGAGAGGTTCTATAGCCAAAATAATTTGTAAACCAGAGTTAGCTGTTTTACAGCAAAAACTAAGCTCTGACATCACTTTCACAGCAGAGTTTTTGCTTTTAAACTATATTGTCCAGTTTGTGTTACTTGGGGAGTCTGAGGCAAAAATCTAACATTACTACGGAGACAGCTAAAGTCAATCTCACTAGGTTTCATATTAAATATGAAACGAATTTTTTGAGGTTTAGTCATCGACTAAATAAATTAATTTACGGGCTGATCCCAGAACAAGGTAGTTGTAACCTTATACATCGATGTTACAGTCTTGTTAGTCATTTTCAGTACGGCACAACAACAATGGATGGAAAGACGATGAAATGAAGGTGATAAAATCTGAGAAGGAAAAATGAAATGTGAATACCCACTTCAGAAAGCCAACTGCCAATTTGCAGTATCAGCATATAAAGATAAGGGTAGCCCCGGGTCGCTCGGGTCTGAGGCAAAAATCTAACATTACTACGGAGACAGCTGAAGTCAATCTCAGTAGGTATCCTAAGTCCAGGTTCAATATTAAATATGAAAGGAATTTTTTGAGGTTTGGTCATCGACTACATAAATTAATTTACGGGCTGGGCCTCAGAAATAGGTATTGGTAGATGTATACATAGATGTTACAGTCCTTTAGACATTTTCAATACGGCACAACCTCAATGCATGGCAAGGCGATGAAATGAAGGTAATAAAATCTGAAAGGGAAAAATGAAATGTGGCTACCCACTTTGAAAAACCAACTGCCAATTTGCGGGATTAGCTAGGGTAGCCTCGGGTCTGAGGCAAAAATCTAACATTACTACAGAGACAGCTAAATTCAATCTCAGTAGGTATCCTAAGCCCAGGTTCAATAATAAATATTTTTTTTTGAAAAATTTTATATTTAGTATAAAAATTAAATAAAAATATATCCATATATCCTCCAATTAGTGCATTGAAGCTCTGGCCTCGAGAATTTCTAAATACAAAACAAGCTTAATGTAAATTAGAATTATGATCATTGCACAAAAAACTTAAAACTAATATTTTCTTATAATACCTATGTTAAACAGGTAGAAGTTGCAACTAAATTTAATTAGTTGTTAATTTTATAATGAATTAAATAAATAATAAAAATAATTATTGATATGTTAAATAGTGAATTTTTTGGCTCTGCAAATATAGAATATAGTTATTTTTTAATTTGATTTTTTAAGGAAGAGTATTATAGGTTTTTGCTGCATTAAATGTAGGATTAGAAAGTCCAATATTTGTTGTTATATTACGTTGATGTATGTCATTAATATTTCTAGTTTGATGATATTTGATTTCATTTGAAATAGTCAATTGAATATTGGATTTTAAGTGTTTGTTTAGGATTTTATATATTAATTTGCATTGCGCAATCTTGAATAGGCTTTCTATTTTATGAGTGTTTAATTCCTTGTATAACAGAGCAGTAATTGTAAGTCTCTCATGGTTATATAAGATTTTTAATATTTTATTTTGAATTATTTTTACTTTGTTAAAGGTGGTTTTTTAACAAGTCCCCCAAACTGGTAGCAGATAGCTCAAGTGCGAAAGGAAAAAAGCATTACACATCATGTTTCTTGCATTTAGTGATAAGTAGTTTCTACACCTAAACGTTAAAGGTATTAATTTATGTCGGATTATGTTTTTTTGTTCAACACAATTTAATTTTTCATCAATTAATAATCCTCAGTGTTTGGTTTTGTGCACTTGCTCAAGCTCTATATTATTGATTTTTATTGAAATTTTATTAGCAAATGTATTTTTTTGTTTGAAGACCATATATTTTGTTTATTCAATATTCGATTTTAGTTTGTTAGTATATAACCAACTCACTTAGGTTCCAAGATCCCTGTTGATTGTCTTACATAATTCTTGAAGATTTTTACCTACATACACTAATGCAATGTCATCAGCAAATGCAAAGTACTTTGCAATTAATTTTGAATTCCTTAGACTAAAAACATAAAGAGAATACAACAAATTTTTTTGAGTTTTGGTATAATTTCATTGACTTCATTTTTATTGTTAATTAAAGTTTTAATTTATTTTTAGAGAAAATTTTATCAAACTTTGATTCTTTTGGCCGAGTAGTAGAAATTTCCTTATTTAGGTCAGAAACAATTGCCTCACCAACTTTTGATAAATGATTGTTTAATTCATTAGCAATAACAATGAGATCAGTTACTTCATTATTGAAAACACTAGGAGAAGAAATATACAATTCCACTGTTTTTTTATATTGGTACCTGTTCTCTCCCACTCATCTTTTTATTTATTTTAATGATTTTATTTTATTGTTAACTTGATTTTTTATTTTATTAAACATATTTTTATGTTGCAGACTATCTGGGTTTTTTAATTTATTTTTATATGAAATATCCCTTTGCTGCATCAATTTAAGAACTGGCTGATATACACATTCAATATTTTCTCGAGATTTGAATTTTTTTATAATTGTTGACTCCTCTTTTGACTTTATAATTATATCAGTCAATTCTTGAAATGTTGAGACATTATTATTATTTAATTTTTCCCTAAAGATGAAAATGGAAAACCCCCCTAATCTCAAACTATATTTAGATTTTACACACAGATTACATTTCCTGATCATTAGGCCAAATAGTTTTATGCAATATTGGTTATATTTTTTCGCCCCCTAAATAAATTTCCTAGATCCGCCCCTGCTTATGTTGATTTTCATTTATGTTTTTTTAGAGTATTTTTTATGGGAAGAAATATACCTCTAAATCTATAGTTTTTTCAACACATTGTGTTATTTTTTCTATATCATTAAAAATAAAAAAGTCCAGAACCCCCCTTAAGACATTTGCGCCACTTGCTGACAGACACTTTTTGGTAATATTCGCATGTGGGCGCATTTTGTCCAATAACTTATTTGCATAACTCACTGTACACTTCAGGGTATCCCTTTTTGCCACACATTGCAATTAAATAAATTGAAATATAGCAAATGCAACCAAGCGATTCCTGCCCAAATAAATCCTCGAATTCTCGATAGACTGCGAATATATAATATCTCTCTCTCTTGACGCAGCGCGCATCCTTTTTATTACTTTTAATCTTATTTCTTCGTCTGTTTGGATATCTGTGAGGTGCGTGGATTTTTAAACTTTTGCAAACATGATTTTCTATGCCAAGAATCGCTTAATATCATTGGAAACTTACTGGAAAATACAAAATAAGGCAAGCAGTAATCTTACACGTACATATACTATAGTAGGGTAAGCCATGGTGGTCGTGTCAAACATTAAGAAAACATAGTTGCTCCGATTTCAAAATTTTTTATATATCTTTGCGTTTCAGATTATTTTGAAACTTTTTTGTTGCGCCATCTGTCTGTCTGTCTGTATAACGACCAACGCATATAACTCCAAAAGTCCTTGCCCGATTTTGGTTGGCTTTAGATAGTCCCATTTAAAAATGTATAAAATCCATCGTACATAAGCTAAAAAAAGGATGGGTTAGGAATCGTGTGAACTTATGTGCCTCTAAATAGCTCCTAAACCGCTGAAGCCATTTTCATGAATTTTCAGTTAAATAGTGTATCATACTGTAAACATCCGATTAGATTTAAATGATAGTGACAGTTTTTTCAGTTAATTTTTTTTTAAATGCTGTCTTTTTCACGAAGCATTGTATCAGTATGCGGTTTTCAGAATATAGTTTAGCACAGTTTTTTTAATAATTTGTGTTAGAACCAAAAAACTCCTCGTTTTTGTTTCTGAGATATTTACAAAAACTGTTTTCAAGGCTGATATGGCTTGCAGTTTACTTGCAGTGTGCTAATGGGTTAGGAAGTTATCAGATTCGTCATGGATTAATTGATTTTCTGTATAAATCACAAAACAATGATGAAACAATGAAAAAAAAACAAAAAAAAATCCGTGTGAAGGTAATACAAATCTAACAAAAAAAAATGAACCTTTCCATCCTTCTGAAGTTAGACAAACTGGTTATTTATTCTAATAACAACTTTAAAACACTGAATAGAAGCTTTATTTATTTTGAGGGGATTCCCAAACTAGCTAAATCCTATATGTATCATTCTCTCCCGAGTCAAACTGTCAAAAGCTTGTTAATAATATAACCCCTATTGCTTAGGTCACATAAAAAGTACAACTTTTTTAACTCTTAAAGATTACTTTTCTTGTCAGAGGTAGGTAGGGTAAGCTTTTTTATTATGAAAGATCTTTTATTCGTCTAAAACCTCGACTCTATCAAAATTGAAGGCAAAAACGGTACAAAATCCTCAGCAAATAGCATGCTGCGCTTATAAGAGCTCGATCACAGAATACTGCACACGCATAGAGGCAGAAACAAAACAAAATTAAAATATAGGCTAACAAAAAGCTCATAGAAATGATGGAATTACAGCATCAAAAAAAAAATATGGGCGCTGGTAAACATTACAATTTTACCTTTCTAGCCATAGATCAGAAACATAATCAGATAGCGCTTTAACTACTGCGCAACCTCCAATAGTGGCGACGGAATGTTGGCCACCATTTTTTCACAGTTACGTCATGACATATTTACATTAGTTTAAATAATAAAATGCCAATGACGAACCGCCATTATAAAAAAAAAACCCACTATACAAACCGTTAGGCCGTTACTTCTAGAATTCGTTGATGATGAACAAGCATCTGGGGTCAAAGAATCGCGAAAGCTGCGTCGCCAACACAGTGACCTTACAAACGTAGTATAAGCCACCACGCCTAGAGATGCAATTCATACGGATTATTTAGAAAAAAAGTGTTTATTATAGGTTCTATAAAATGTTCTCAAAAACTACAGTTCTTAGGAAAAAAATGTGTAAAATATTTTATTGTACAAGATAATTTTTTTCTTAAATTGGGGCTTACTTATATAAAGTTTAAAAAATTACAAAAAAATTAATTCCTGTTACATGTTTTATCATTTTCTTTTGAACTAAGCTTTTTGGGCCAAACATTTATATTGTCTACGACGAAGTATGAAACACATTGATTAATAAACAGCTTGGTTTTTTTTTCTTTAACTTTTTTAAATGATTCTTATTTGCGGACGTCGCGGGAAAGTTTATTATTTTATTGTTAAAAAAGGAATTTCACTGACTACAATAAAGTGTATCACATATTTTTTTATCTTAAGCTTAGTTTCTGAGGAAATTAGATAAAACTTGTAACATTAATGGTTTATTTGGTGATTTTTAAAAACTTATTTAATATTCAGACTCCCCTAAAGTTTTAATTGTCAAAAATTTGGCAAGTGTTTGACATATGTCATTTTTGACATCAGATCATTTTTAAAATATCTGTTTTTTTTTCAACGAGATGTCTTGTTTTGACCGATTTCCGTTAACTTCCGACAAAAAAACAAAATTGATTTTTCTTTACTTTTTGTGCCGCCATCTTTAAAAAGTAAATTAATTATATTCTCTTTGTACTTTATAATTTAAACATAAAATTACATTTTTTTGTTAAAAATTTTACCAAAATAAAAAAATATTGTTGTTTTTATATTTTAAACACCGCCATTTTGGATTATGGACTTATGTCATTCATTTTAGAATTTTTAAAATTAAAGTCCATTATTTAGTACAAACTGGTATACTACACGGCAACACTAGTTCTGTCAAACATAAATGAAAAAATAATTTTCAATTTTGTTATCTAAACTTCGGTCGCCATCTTGAATGTTCAATTGTCATATTCTAACTGTTTATAAATACTTATGTACTTATAAAATGGGTTACCCTTGATAATTTTTTTTTGGTAAAAATTAAATTTGGTCTAGAAGGTTTATTTTATTTTTTTTGTATTAAGCGCCATTTTTGTGTCGGCTAAGAAACCTATTTTTTTTTCAGCAAGTTTAATAAGCCGGTCATTACCTTTAATACGAGGTGTCAAAAATGAATATCGCACAAAATATATCGAAAATAAATGATTTTTTTGAAATATAGAGGCCATTTTGTTTTCAAGGGACAAGTGTCAAATTTTTTAAAAATTAATTTAACTTATTCTAAGACAGAAAATTTATTTTTTTCTTAACTATGGCAGCCGCCGTCTTGGATTCTGAAGCAGGAAAATCGGGGATCCTCGAATAAAAATTTAGCTTGGGTGTCAAGCACCACCATGTCAAAAATATAAAACTATACCCTTTTGCAACTTTTTCTTTAAATACCCTACAAATTTACTCAACTATATTTCTGAGAGTATTTCTTACAAATGAGCACTCAGCTTTACATCTTCTTTTTTTCAAAATTCCATCAGGTTGGATATATTCGTAGCCATTCGAATCATGCTGCTGTTACTTTTAAAAATTTCTTCGACGGTATGCTGCACCATGACCGGATGATATTTTTCCTTAACTTCTCATAGCTTTAATTTATATAACAAGTCCACATGTAGGGGGCTCAATTTCTATAAGAGGACACAAAACAGATAGAATTTAGCATTGATTAATAAGAGACCGCGATACGGACGATTCCCGTCGAAAGCGTTCCACCGTTGCCAAAGGTAACAACCTAAAACAATTGTGAGGGGCGACAATTATTACGTGACGAAAATTAATAACCAGAATAACACTTTAAAATTGAAAATCATTATTTTAATTATTTACTTGTTAATTAAAACAATTCGTTAAATTATTTAGTTTTACGAACGCAGAATTTTAAGGTATTATTCTGATTGTGTATCATCCCGTTTGGGTTACTGTTCGTTTATCAAAATCAAGCTTTTTCCGAAGACAGTTTGATCGAAAACCTAAAAAGACACTTTTCTCGTAAACAATTATTTTGAATGAAGTTTTTTTCGATGACATTTTTTTGAAATAATTTTTTTTCGAATGAAATTTTTCCGAAACATTATTTCTTGCTTTCCTGTCCTCCTTTTGCAAGATCGAAATCGGTAATATCCTAACCCTCTTAAATTGATGGGGGGGGTCCGAGCCCGAGCCCCTATCAAGCCTAAGATTTCTTTAGATGTTTACCACATATTTCATGAATGAAAATAAAAAATAGCATAAAATACGCCATCATGAGGCTTTTTGGAAGAAATGTCATTCGAAATGTTATCAAAAAATTTTTGTCGAAGAAAAAGTCGCGTCATTTGGAAAAAATATCATTGAAAATTGCGGTTTCCAAAAATAAGGTCATTTAAAATTTAGGTTTTTCAATTAAAATATCTATTTGAAAAAAGTGTTTTCGATAACCGTGTTGTCGGAAAACCGACAGTGGCCCACCCCATTTAATTAATGCATTTAAATAAAACTGACTAAGTTGACCTTTCTTGAACCGGGAAGCTGCTTATACTGATATTTTTGCTAATCTGGAAACGTTCAGTTTACGGTTTTCTCTTCTCCCATGAAATTGTGGCCCATAGAAAAATCCTATCCCTAGATCTAGAAGACTGGCCACGCAGTATAATCCCTCTTTAACGTCTTGATTCGTAGCTCTGTAAATCTAAGAAGTTCTAAAAATATTTTGTGCTTCCCTTAACTATTTATTGTCATTTTTGTTCAGGAAGAATGAAAAAGCAATAATTTGTCTATTTTATCTGAAGTTATCTGGGGCACGTTTCCCACGGGACTCTATTTGCTTCGGTCTGATGCCGCGGCTTTAACTGACATTTTAACTTTAATTCTATTGGGGAAAATTGAACCTGGAATAACCTGGAATAAGACGGCACTCGCCTACTTCGTTCGTTCGAAGCAGGGGGGCTTACAACACACATTCAATTTTTCAGATTAAATTATATCTGCTGTATGACGAAAAAGAGAAGATTTTCTTTACTCGAACAAAAAGGCAAGAATAATGTTAAAATAAATTTTCTTATGATATTCTAGGTCTTGATAAAAAATATTTAAGAACTTTAATAATAAAAGATTTTTTTTTGAGTTTTATTATCTTTTTCTAAACTTTTTTACCAAAATGGGATTTGAAGAAAAGGGTTCTTTAGCCATATTTTTTTTTATATTGTTTTCTACATCAACAAGCATTATTCACATGCAAGACTAAGTTAGGAAGAAACAAAATTTATAACAACCAGCAACTCGTTTTGAGACAGATTTTAAGGATGCTGTTTTTTTTTAAGTTGTATTCGGCTAATCTGTCCTTGAGCCACAAATATTTTCTTCCTTAAAATTTTGTAACCTGAAACAAATTTAACAAAGTTTTTAAAAAAATATAAAACACCCAGTGTAATTTTTACTTGCAACTGTTTTTGATGTCGACGCATTTCTATTTTACGCTGGTGTATTGTCTCTTTGTCTAGTGTTTAAAGCACAGTTTTTGTGCAATAATATTAGGGGCCGCCTAATTTTTAATAAAACAAAACATTAATTGGAGCACCGCGTATGGCATGTAATGTAATGTAAGTTTTGAAATAACTCTTTTAAATAATTAAAATTTCCTGAAACTCTTAAGTCTGTGGAGGCGAGGCGGTGCAGAGTTATATCGGTTTTAAAATAACACTTTTTTGGGGAGTTTCGGAAATTTTGAAAAAATCTTTTTTGCAATTTTCAGAAAAGACACAAATGCACCGAGCATATAAAACCCCATTGCGATAAGTGAAACGGTTCTAGACAAAATATTGTATCAAAAAATGTCTAAAAATTAGATAATTTAGGCACGTTTTTTGATAGTTTTATTTTTTTATTGAGAATTTAAAGGTGCGCTAAGGAATATTTTTTTTTACTAATTGCCATAAGTTTTATCAAAAAATATTAAATACTTTTCCCATAGAAGTGTCATTTCAAAACCCTTACACGCTCATTGTATGCCATACGCAGAGCTCCCTCCTAAGGGAGAATCAAAATCTATTTATTCAATAATTTTTTTTTCTAGATATAAACAAATGTATTTTTTAAATAAAGATGGCCTTCAGTTAATACAATATTCCAAGAAAAAAATTATCTTCTTTGGAAGTCGATATTGCTTTGGTGCATAGGAAAGCAGTTGTTGTTTTGAACCGATGCAATTTGCTTTGGTTTGGATTTTGGAAAATAATTTTTTGTAGACGGCACGCCGGGTCAGAGTTTGTTCTTCCGCTCTTGAACTTTGCAAACCAATTAAAAGTGATATGCGTTTTTCCTTTAATAGCGATCTTCCATCTTATAGCCTCATCTATATGTATATGGGCCAAAAAAACCCGGACAATTTTTTTTATCACAACTTTTGAACTATACCATCGATTTTAATAGGTTGAACTGCACTTGGCAGCAAATTATTCAGAGTTTTGACCAAACATATTTTTTGTCCGCCATTTGAAAATCCAAGATGGTGGACGAAATTAAATTGTACCCTTCAAAGATGCTCGTTTATTGTTGTTGTTGCATACATGTTTTAATTATTTTTTTAAATCAGTAGAAAAGCTCCATTCTTGCCACAAACAAATCGGTGTGGTGATTCTCACAAAATCTATTTTTGTATCAACCATTGGTTTGAATATTATACGATTGCCTTCTGAATCATATCTGCATTTATTTCCTTATAAAGTCATTACTACTAAACCGATTTTGGCGAAATAAAAAAAATCATGGTGAGAATTGTTTGCTCTTTAAAGTAAATAATCGAAATTTGCCGATATCTTAAAACTTAAGATGTCGGACAGAATCATACTTGACCCTCCAAAAAGGCAAGTTTATTCTTATTTTACGAAACTATTTTAGTTTTTTAAAATTTATCGAAAAGCACTACTTTTCCGCCGCACACCAAGGTACAAAATTAGTAAAATCAGTGCGATGGTTCTGAAAAAATCTATTGTTATTTTAGCCATTGTTTTACAGATTGTACGATTGCATTGCATATACGTGTTGCATTGCCAATCCTGTCTACATTAATTTCCTTATAAACTCAAACAAAACCGATCTTAGTAAAATAAAAAAAATATGGTGAACATTAATTGAAAATATTTAAAGATCAATCAGTTTGCACCATGATGTTTTTATTTCACTAAAATCGGTTCAATAATAATGAATATATAAAGAACAGAAAGAAGACAGCATTGGCAATGCAATCCTATAATTTGTAAAACAATGGTTAAAACAAAATTAGATTTTTTTTTATTGTTGTGTCTTGCTAAGTGGGAGTAAAGTAGTGCTTTTCTATAAAGTAAAAATAAGAATAAACGCGCCTCTATAAAGGGTCAAGTATGATTCTGTCCGACAACTTAACTTTAAACATGGCGGCAAATTTCGAACATAATCGTTAAAGAGCAATCAATTCTCACCATGATTTTTTTTATTTCACCAAAATCGGTTTAGTAATAACGAATTTATAAGAAAATGAATGCTGACAGGATTGACAATGCAACCGTATATTCTGTAAAACAGTGGTTAAAACAACAATAGATTTTTGGAGAACCACCACACCACACCGATTTTACTATTTTTTACATCGGCGTGTGAGTGCTTCTTTATAAATTAAAAAAAAGCTAAAACATTTTTGGAAAACAAGAATAAAGACGACATTTTGAAAAATCAAATATGATTCCGTCCGCCATCTTTAATTTTAAGATGGCGATAAAGTTTGATCAAGCAATTATTTCATACTATGTTCTTTTTTATTTCATTAAAATTGGTTCAGTAGTAATGAATTTATAAGGAAATAAATGCAGACATGATTGGCAAGGCAATCGTATAATATGCAAAATAATGGTTGAGATAAAAATAATGCTGATTCCTACCTCCTTGAGCGTGGCAAGAACGCAGCTTTTTTATTAATTAAAAAAAAATAATTAAAACATGTTTGCAACACAAGAATAAACAAGCATCTTTGAAGGGTACATTTTAATTTCGTCCGCCATCTTGGATTTTCAGATGGCGAACAAAAAGATATATTTCGTCAAAACTCTGATTAATTATCTGCCAAGTGCATTTTATCCCATTAAAATCGATTTTATAGGTCAAAAGTTATAATGAAAAAAATTTGACCGTTTTTTTGTGGCCCACCCTGTTTATATAACTATACTCATATGTATATTTTTTGATCTTGATCTGCCCTTCTTTTCTTCAAAGGGATGTACTAATAAGTCAAATTAAATTTAAGCTTTATTTTAGATCTTCTCCTACAAATATGAAAACGTACTCAGTCGAATGTGGGAGCGTCACATATTGATTGCGATATAACAAGTGAGGAAATAATAGTTTTCGCCTCGACGTTCAATGACAAAGTGGTGAAAGGGGTTGGAGTGACCCAGTAAGGCGAATCAATTAATAATTGTAGCCTTAATGCAAATTCGTATTTAATCAACGCATCTATCTTAATGATTTCCTACTTAAACTGCGGACGGGGCAACTAGTGTAACAATGGGAACATGAACGATTTTTATATTTAACAACGATTTTTGTAACGGTAAATTTATGTATATTGGTTATCCCTCAACGAACTGATGATCACCAGATTCATTTTTACTTTCCAAGCCCGCGCAACAATGGCTAGAGAAGGTATTGGTTTCGACAAACAGTTTTTTTTTGAGATAACGCCGAGAATGTGTTATTTGGGTGTATTTTGATATCTTAGCAATATCGTCGTGATGTCTTTCTCTGTGTATGTGTGTGTGTGTATGTCTGTCCGTAACACGATAACTCCTAAATCGCTGAACCGATTTTCATAAAAATTTTTAGAAAAAAAATGTTCGACACTCTAACGAGCTGATTAGATTTTGGTTAAAATCCATTTATGTTAATGACAGTTTTTTGACAATTAAATAATTAATAAAATGCTAACTTTTTAACGGAACCTCGCATCAATATGCGGTTTTCGGAATCTAGTAGAATATATTTTACTCAATAATTTGTGTTATAACCAAAAACTTCGTTGGAGCTTTAGTTTTTGAGATATTTACTAAAACTGTTTTCAAGGCTGATATATCATGGCTCCACTTGAAGTTGCTAATAGGCTAGCTAGGAAGTATCAGATCCGTCATTTATCCATTAATTTTTAATAAGTTTTTGAATTCTGCTTTGAAATCTAAGTATGTTTAACTCCGGTTCCGGTTTAACTCACCATATTAATTTAATAGAAAGAAAAAGTTTAGATTTGTTGCTGTATGTTTCATGTTTACGGCAAAAGAAGAAATCATTCCTAACAAACAGTTTCATTAGTTGAAACATAGCTTAAGGCCAGTGGATGAAAATGCAAATTAATAAGAGCAAATCCGCAAATTGTCACATCTACGCGTTTTGTTATAGATCGATGATCCATAGCTCCGTTCGTCACGAAGAGAACCTACCCCATTTTATGCTATAATTAATCTTTGATTAAACCAGATTTAATTGTTAAAATTGGAGAAATCTAGACTTTAAAGCTGGACTGAGGAATGAAAGAGCAAAGTTTAAAATATCGATTCGAGTAAAAAATAAATAATTAAATGCTGTTTGATAATTGGCTAGTGGAATCAAAAAGTTTATAGTTATAGAATAGTCTCGATGCAAAGGCCCTGTAAACACATTTGTCAGATGCAGAGTTGTCAGGTGCTTCAAGTACAGTACTTGAAATTGTACATCAAGTAGATACTTACAAGTACTTCAAGTTCTGTACTTGAAGTACATCTACAATTCGGTAATTGAATGCTATGCTGGAACAACGTTGTAACCGCCAATATGGACACATTCGAGTTTTCCATGTAACAAAGTTGTATGTGGTCGAAATAATCAACCTATAAAGTGGTAGGAGTATACGGGGTTTCTATTCGTATTTTATAATGGTAATAAAATTAGTTGACTTGCATACTCCGTTGTAACAACGTTGTATGTGCCATATATCATGGGCGCACCCAGGGCCTTAGATTTTTTTACATATTTTCTACATATTTCATGATAAAACACAAAAAATAGCTTAAAATTTGATATCATGAGGCTTCGGGCCCCCCCAAGAGGCCTCGCCCCCCCCCCAAGACACATTCCTGGGTGCGCCACTGCATATATATTGCATTAAATATGTAACTTTTTATGAAAATCTTAGTGTGTAATTACAGCTTTTAGGTACCTACTAAACCCAAAGATGGTTTTAAACTAAGTTAATAAACACGTTTTTTTACTGTCATTGTGCTTTATTTTTAAGCATAAAACAACGTTCTAACCGCCCCATTTTCGCAAAACTACGTTGTAACCGACGTGGATACACAACGTTGTTTTATTAAAATATAGTAACTAAGTTCATAAAACCCTATCCTTTATACATCTAAGGCAATAATACCTAAATTACTGTTACGGGTTCTCCACAACAATTAAAACAACTTTCATCTTGGACTTCGGGCTTTTCTGGATTCGGTAGACTACATCATTAATTCTCTTAACAACTTTATAAGGCCCTTCCCATGGTGGTGTCAACTTAGGTGATCTTCCTTTCTTGCGTTGAGGATTGTATAGCCAGACTTGATCATTCTCTTCGAACCCTGAAGAGTTTGCTTTCAGGTCATACCTCGCTTCCATGCGGTCACTGGCTATTTCTATTCGCTCTCTAACCACTTTATGGATATCGTGCAGCTTTTGCCTTAAACGTTCGTCATAGTCATTAACCTCTAAGTGTTCTTCTTCAGGTGAACCAAACATGATATCACATGGTAAACGCAGTTCTCTACCAAACAGGATACTAGATGGAGTAGCTCCTGTCGTATTGTGAATGGCGGTTCTATAGGCCATCAAAAACAATGGAATATATTGGTCCCAATCTGTTTGGTGCTCATCAACAACTTTGCAAAGATGTTCTTCTATTGTTTTATTAAATCTTTCAACCATGCCATCTGACTGCGGATGTAAAGCAGTAGTCCGTGTTTTATGTATTCCTAAAAGGTCACAGAGATTCTGGAAGAGCTTTGATTCAAAGTTTCTTCCTTGATCTGAATGTAGTTCCAAAGGAATGCCAAATCGGCTGAAAACATCATTTACCAGAACTTCTGCAACTGTAGCGGCCTCTTGGTTAGGCAAAGCAAGAACTTCTGGCCATTTGCTAAAGTAATCCATGACAACAAGGATGTATTTGTTGCCCTTTTTAGTTTCTGGAAATGGTCCGGCCACATCAATAGCAATGCGTTCGAATGGCAGACCTACGTTATATTGTTTCATTTGACCTCTGGACCTTGTTTTGGGACCTTGGCTGGCTGCACAAGTCGAACATCGGCGGCACCAGTTTTTCACATCTTGAAAGTAATTGACCCAATAAAATCGGTTTCGAATTTTGTCCATGGTTTTATTTATGCCTAGGTGCGCGCCTGATTTTCCACCATGGCATTCGGCCATTATATTGTCTACCATGCTCCTAGGAACCACTACTTGATTAACCACAGTAAGGCCATCGGCACTTTCCCAGGCACGTTTAAAGATGTTTTCTTCTACTATCAGTGAATCCCATTGTGCCCACAGTGATTTGAATATCACCCCTTGGTTTGCGATATCTTGCCATGATGGTCGAGGCTTGTTCTCTTCTTTCAATCGCAAGACAGGTCCTACATCTTTGTCGTTAAGTTGTGTGATTCTAATCGAAGCCGACACCCATTCCTCATCTGGTTCTAACTTTATCTGGCGCACGTAGGTAATTCCTTCTTTCTGGTCAATTTTCCTGCAATGTTTACAATCCTCAGGGCAAGGTCTTCTGGACAATGCATCCGCATTATTATGCACCGTTCCCGCTCGGTGCTTAATTTGATAATTTGTATTGTTGTAGCTTTTCTATCCATCTCGCGACTTGCCCCTCAGGTTGTTTCATTTTCATGAGCCACTGTAACGCAGCATGATCCGTTCTAATCAGAAACTCTTGTCCATAGAGATATTTGTGATAGTGATCTACGGATTTAATGATGGCTAGGAGCTCCTTTCTGGTATCACAATAATTTCTTTCTGGTTTGGATAGCTTTTTGCTGAAAAATTCGATGACCCGTTCTTCTCCATCTTGTACTTGGGAGAGTACTGCTCCTATGCCATCGTTGCTCGCATCAGCATCTAATATGAATTTACCTTTGGAAATGGGATATGCAAGAATCGGACTAGAACATAATGCTGCTTTTAGTCTTCTAAATGCTTGGTCACATTCGGTATTCCATTTGTAAGAAGCTTTATCTTCTGTAAGTCTATGTAATGGAGACGCTATTTTGGCAAATCCTTCTACAAATCGTCTGTAGTATGTACACAGACCCAAAAAGCTTCTCAATTCATGTTTGTCACGAGGTTGAGGCCATTCTTTTATTGCTTGTAACTTTTTTCGTCGGTATGGATGCCTTCTCAGGAAACGACGTGACCCAAGAACTCAACTTTTTCTTGGAATAGAAAACACTGCTTTGAGTTTAGTTTAAGATTTGCGTTCCTGATTCTTGAAAATACTTCTCGTAAATTGTCTAGATGATCTTGAAATGATTTTCCCATTACTATGACATAATCCAAATAGACTAAGCAGGTTTTCCAAGTAAGGCCTCGTAGAACGACTTCCATTAGTCTTTCAAATGTAGCTGGGGCATTGCATAGGCCAAATGGCATCACATTAAACTGATAAAGTCCACTTCCAGCAGAGAATGCAGTCTTCTCTTTATCTCTTTCAAAGATTCCTACTTGCCAATACCCACTTTTCAGGTCAAGAGTAGAAAACCAATATGATCCTGCCAACGTTGTTAATGTGTCGTCTATTCTTGGCAGTGGGTAACTATCTTTCTTGGTTACATCGTTAAGATTCCTGTAGTCGACACAAAATCTAGTACTTCCATCCTTTTTAGTGACCAACACCACAGGAGATGACCAAGGACTTGATGACTCTTCAATAATACCGTCGCTGAGCATTTTATTAATGAGATTGTGAACTTCTTTTTGTTTGGCCATTGGTAGTCTTCTTGGGGGCTGTCTTATTGGTTGAGCATCGCCAGTGTTGATGGAATGTTGAATAAGGTTTGTGCGTCCCGAACTACTCTTAGTTTCAAAGATATTGCTTTGCTCTTCTATAAACTCTCTCGCTTTACTAAATTCTTCTGGAGTGAGAAGTTGCCGACTGAAATTGCTAAAGTACCTCCGTTGGTAACTTGATTTTATCCTCCGAAGTTGGCTCTTCACATCTTGTTACTTTCTGGACTGACTCAAATAATGGTACCACCTCCCCCTTATTAATTTTGACACAATTTGGGAAAATATTGGCGACTCTAATCGGGATGTCTTTATCGGTTTTAACTAGTGACTTTGCAACGAGGTAGGTGTTGGGTAATTTCTGTTGGCTTATGAGTCCGACGCAGCTTAATGTTTTACTTTCTAGCCTCCCAAAAATGATGGTCTCACTGTTACCGACCAGTCTTGTTGTACATACTGCCACGACCTTTATTGGTTCTTTATTGAAGTGACTATTTGACAAAATGAACTCTTCATTCCCAAATCTTAGGGTATTAATTTTATTATCAAACGCAAATCCATGTTTACTTATCAAGTCCATTCCCAAAATAAATTCGTCTTCTATTTCGGCAACCAATACAGTGTGGCGAATCTTCAATCTTCCCAGCTGTAGGTCTATGTCTGTCTGCCCCAACACGTCGGCGGATTCTCCAGTCACAGTCTTAAGTGTTATTTTCTTTTCTATTGGTCGAATTTTATATCTCGTTGCAATTTTGAACTTAAGCAATGATATGGCAGCACCAGTGTCTACTGTTATATTAACTTTTCTCCCATTAATGAGTCCGTCGATGTTAAGACTGTCAGCAGTATGTTTTAGGCTCTTAATAGAGTAAATTTTGGGGGCTCCATTCCCATTAGCCAACACCCGCCCCTCTGCGTTGACTAGTTTTAGTTCCTGATCTCTTCTTCGGTACTCTGTCCCGCTAGATGGCGAGCGAGACCTTATTTGGACGCGACAATCGCGTTGAATATGCTCTGTACGTCCGCATCTAAAACACTTTACATTTGGAGGGGATAGTCTGCTTTCTTTCAAAGACTCAATCTTCTCTATCAGTGATTGAAACATTTGGTTTAGCGTTTTTGAGTTGACCTCATGTCCATTGCTCATTTCTTCTCCCTCCTGAATTGAAACAGCTCTTACTTTTGGCCTGGACATATTATTTGATGATTCAATTTCAAGCGCTCGAATCAACACTTCACTGCTGTTATGGAAGCGTTCTGGACGAAGTAACTTTGCTAAGTCCGTGTCTCGTAATCCGTTAATCAGGCGATCTACCGTGAAGGGATCTCTGTAATTTTCTGGCATTTCTGGGTAAGCCAAGTACATCAGCCTTCTGATATCCGCTTCATACTCTTGTAATGACTCCCCTGCTCTTTGTTGACGAACATTTAATTCTGACCAATGTAAATTTCGCAAGTGTTCATCTCCATACCTTCTTTCTAACGCTGCCACTAAAGCGTTATAATTCTGTTTTTGTTCGACTGGAATGGACCGTAAAAGTCCAAAAGCAGGTTCTCGCAGAGCTACTAACATAGCTTTAGCTTTTTCGTCATCATCTCAACCATTTGCAGCAGCGGCAGCTTCAAACTTTTGTTTGTAAGTAGACCAGGAATTTACAACACATCCTTGAGCTTTTATTTTGTTGTGTTCTTTCTGAAGCTGTATAAACTGTTTTGACATGTCCTGGAATTTTTCTTCTTTGGTTTGAAAAACTTCTTCCCTAACATTCTGTAGTTTGGTCTCCACTTTTTCTTCAACATTTTGTACCTTTTCCTCAACATTTTGTACCTTTCTTTCTACATTTTGCAATTTATTTTGTACCTTTTGTTCCACACTATGCATTCTTTGAGTTATTTCTTCCTTAAGATCTTCGGTTGCACTCTTGAACTCTTCTCTCAGCTGTTCGGTTGCTCTTTATTTGATCGAAGTTTTCTGGAATGCCATCTAATCTTTGCTCAAATGTCTATTTCATATCGTTCTGGTTCTGTTCGATGGTCTGTCTCATATCATTCTGATTTTGTTCAATAGTGTGTTTCATGTCGTCCATGGTGTGTTTCATATCGCCCTGGTTTTGAGCCATTTGAGCTGCTAGAGCCTGCATCATTTTAGTTAAATCTTCCATCTTGGCCGATCTTTGTCTAGTAAGCATCAACTTCGTGATAAATCACTTAAAACGTGTATTTTAGGGCTAAAAAAGCGAATGTCGAAGTCGGTTTTTCAATATCTCTTCCAATTCACTTACTGTTCTTCTTTTCAATTGTCCTAGCCGGTGGTACTATGTAAGGATAGTCTTTGCACTATTTATTTCTTTTAATCCCACTTCTGACACCAATTGTTACGGGTTCTCCACAACAATTAAAACTCGCAATTGTTAAAAACGATACGTCAATTTATTTTGACAAATTATGTACAAAAACACGCACTTAAACTTACTATTAACTTGCTAATATTTCACTACTTTAATCCGCCTATTAACTTCGCGTTAACATCTAGCGATCACTACCATTGGTTATCTCTGACTGCCCGATGCACGACGTCCGGCCTTATATATAAGGGTCTGCCTACTATTCGAGAATTTTTCATCCTTGTTCGATTCGGAATTATTCCACCCTTTTCTATACCAGTTTGTCACAGATAACGCAACTAAAACCTAGATTAAGAATACAACCATAATATACGTCAACTTAATACTACACTAAACCTAAATAAATTCTAACTATAAAATTTAAATAACTTAAATTTGTAACATTACTATTATACAACCTAAAGTCAAACTTACTAGACTTATACACCAGTATTTACTAAGACCTTAAGACTTAGCATTGTAGACCGGGTTTAAGTATCAAGTCTATAGACTTGATACCGACCGGTTTAAGTGTATTTTTTTAATACTCACAGGTCAAATAACTACAAAGATTTGGTTCACCCCTAATGTGCAATATGATAGTAAGCATTTCACAGTCAGTTTCATCTCATATAAATTCAAATTAGCTTTAGAAATAAAGAAAAAACACATAAAAATTTTGTAAGCAAATGTCATTTTTTGGAAACTTAGTCCGTGCAGTCGTAGGCTTCCCGCTAAAAATAGTCTCAAATTGTAGTACCACCCCTGTGGGGTGGTTTAAAGTTCGAAAAACAATAGAAATAATTCATGATTGACAAAAAAACTTACATACAGAAATATTCATAGCTAAATAATACATAAATAACTTAAAACTGTATCTGTAGATGCATTACCGTATTAAATACGTATCAATATTTAAATACTGTAAAAAGCACAAAATATATTAGAGTCCCTTTTCAATTACACATTCACTAAAACAATCGACCATCGGTTTAATCGTCGCTAACTTGTCTAAAAAATTAACATGTAAAATATAGCGGACAGCTGACACTGAGTTACACCGTTTTTATTCGATATTTCCTAGTGACGTTTGGAGGTTTAAATATGGCTACCATTGTTAAACCAAAATATTTTGCTATTTTTATTTATTTATAGCCTTTGTGTGGAAATAATGTCTTTGTTACAACGAAAAAAGATGACCCATATACCAAGGTATTTATGAACAATTTATATAAATATTAAAAACTATTGCATTCACGGGAAAAATAAGTTAAACCTTCAACCAAAATATAGACTTTTAAACCTAGGATTGTAGCACTTAGCACTGTAGACCCTTTAGTAAATACTGGTGATAAAGACTTTACCACCAGTGTTCACTAATACCTTAAGACTTAGCATTGTAGACCGGGTTTAAGTATCAAGTCTATAGACTTGATACCGACCGGTTTAAGTGTATTTTTTTAATACTCACAGGTCAAATAACTGCAAAGATTTGGTTTACCCTAATGCGCAATATGATAGTAAGCATTTCTCAGTAAGTTTCATCTCATATAAATTCAAATTAACTTTAGAAATAAAGAAAAACCACATAAAAATTTTGTAACGAAATGTCATTTTTTGGAAACTTAGTCCGTGCAGTCGTAGGATTCTCGTGAAAAATAGTCTCAAATTGTAGTATCACCCCTAAGGGGTGGTTTAAAGTTCGAAAAACAATAGAAATAATCCATGATTCACAAAAAAAACTTACATACAAAAATATTCAAAGCTAAATAATACATAAATAACTTAAAACTATATCTGTAGATGCATTACCGTATTAAATACGTATCAATATTTAAATACTGTAAAAAGCACAAGATATATTAGAATCCTTTTTTAATTACTCATTCACTAAAACAATCGACCATCGGTTTAATCGTCGCTAACTTGTCTAAAAAATTAACATGTAAAATATATGGGACAGCTGACACTGACTTACACCGTTTTTATTCGACATTTCCTAGTGGAGGTTTAAATATGGCTACCTTTGTTAAACCAAAATATTTGATTATTTTTATTTATTTATAACTTTTGTGTGGAAATAATGTCTTTGTTACAACGAAAAAAGATGACCCATATCTCAAGGTATTTATGAACAATTTATATAAATATTAAAAACTATTGCATTCACGGGAAAAATAAGTTAAACATTCAACCAAAATGTAGGCTTTTAAACCTAGGATTGTAGCACTTAGCACTGTAGACCCTTTAGTAAATACTGGTGTTTATGTCTAAGCAATTAAAAATAAAACGTTTTTTTTTATATTTTTTTAAAAAACAGTATTTGGCGCTTACAACGTTCTTACAGCATATGGGTCAATTATACTTGGTACTTGAAGTACTTTTAACAATGTACTTGGAAATGTACTTGATTTTGTCAAGTAAAGTACTTCAAGTACATTAAACGTACTTCAAGTACATTCAAAGTACTTTAAATACATTCAAAGTACTTCAAGTACATTAAAAGTACTTCAAGTAGATATAGGTGAGATATAATTTTAAAGCGCCGAAGACAAGGGGTAACCTCAGGGTTGCCACCTGTCCGGTTTTTTTATCAACTTGGCAGAGAAGTCCGGTATTTTAACAACCTTGATAGGTGCGTCTTAATTAACCGCCCAAAAATCGTAATATTAGGTATACACTTATCGATAAAATAATGCCAATGGGCTTAATTATATGCACGCACCTTCATTATTTCGTGGAACGCGAAATTCAAATTCAGTATGAGAAACTACTCCAGCACAGTCATGCCATCTATTGAGAGGTGTCGGTAGTACGGTAGTGCAGGTATATTGCACTTGCAGCTCGATTTTTGGAGATCCACCTACTCACCTCGCAGACGTAATTTCTACATTTGATAGAGGTTGGTTTAAAGGACCCTAAAATTTATTTAGTCTGACTAGACACATCTTAAAAAATTCCGTGGATACGTTTGTTATGCTTATTTATTTAGTGTGATTTAAACAAGTTCTTAAGTTGTTTTGTGGGCTATTATAAAAATAGTACTTTCTATGAGTGATCTAGAAATTATTGACGGTAAGAACAGTGTCCGAAGTGCACCACCAAAAAAAAAATAAGGCAACGTATATAGGGTACGAATATTCCGGTTTTTAAAGTATATTTGGATTTTCACAAATGTGATCTATTTGGAACAACCGTAAGCAATTTGAGACAGAAAAACTTAATCATAACAAAAACATTTCATGTAAAAAAAAGCCAAGTACGCGAAAATGACATTCCGTAAAAAGAATTGAGATAAAAGTAAAGCCAAGTTCTCCAATACAAATTTCAAAATGAAAGGTTCTTACTAGTTTGCAAATGTTTTTTTAAACTTTGCTATTACAGCCAAACTTCTTTATGTTCAATTTAGCACTGTGCCTAAGAGTCATTTACAGCCGTTTTGAGGGACTGGGTCAATTTTCCAGCTTTATGTTTAATAAAATTATCACTAATAATGAGTTGAGAAAAAATAAATAAATGCAATTTAGGTATATAAGTAATACATATTTACATACAATAATATTCCAAAAAACAGAACCCTTCAGGTTGAAAATTTTGTAAATATTTTTGAAGTTTTGATGGTTTCTTACATTTTTTGAAATTTTTTGACATCTTAGATATTTAGACATTTTTTGAAATTTTTTACTTTTTTGAAATTTTTTAGCATTTTTGACAATTTTTTTGATCTTTTTGGCTTTTTTCTTATTTTTTGACATATTTAAAGTACTTGAATGACTTACGTACTTGAAGTACTTCTATTGTACTTCAAGTACTTTTATTGTACTTCAAGTACAGGGCTTGTAAAAAATAAAGTACTTTTATAATGTACTTGGTACTTGAAGTACATACAAGGTGTGTATTTACAGTCTTACAATAAAGTCACATATTTCTGATGCTCTTGGTTTTTAACGTTTTGCTTCAGTTATAGTGAAGTTTAAATTTTGAGTTTTGGCGACAACATTGAGACTAGTAGTTGGAGTCTGCAGTAAAAAACGTGAGTCTATTTTGTAATTCATAGAGAAGATATTTGAAGTTAAAAATTTTAAACCATATGTACTCATCTCATAAGGCACAATATTGTATCCCACTTTTTACGTTTTTTTACTTGAAAACTACTGATCTATAGAAAATGAGTGAGAATAAGCAAGTCAAAGATTTGTCAACGAATGAGCTTTTGGAACTGATCAAAGCCGCCAATATTGAACAAACGCAGGAAATCAAAGAGGAATTCAGGTCAAAAATTATCGTTGTAACTAGTACACTTACGGAGCATGATTCCAGGATAACCAAACTCGAAAACAAAGTTAAGTTATTAGAAAATAAAATTCGTCGCAACAATATTGCTGTATGGGGCATGACCATTATAGACCCCGTGAACGTAATAACTGAAACTTTGAATAAATTAAACATTCTGCTGGGTACATCTCTTGCTGAAGCTGATATCAACAACGTTTTTATTAATAAATCTGCCAATAAGCAGCCGATTGTTCTGAAGTTTTTGTCGTATCTTAAAAAACGTGAAGTATTTAGTTTAGTTGGAAAACTAAAAAATTCCGGTATTTCAATATCGCATGACGCTAGCTATGAAGAAAGACAAAGACAAAAGGTTTTAGTTCGTCATCTCAAACAAGCTAAAGAACAGAAATTAGAGGCAAAAATCAAAAACGGTTGCTTAGAAATCGGAAGCGATACTTATTCAGTTGAGGATCTTCTGGAGCTTGAGAAGGAAGTCAACAGCAGCGATTCAGAGTTAGAAGCTGACTCTGAGGTACATCTTGCTTGCAGCGACCGGAAAAAAGGAGAAATTAAGAACAAATCAGTAAAACGCAAGCGCAGGAGTTTAATTTATAGTCCGAAGAAAACGAGAAGCACAACGGCGTTAAAAAATAAAAATAATGAGTAATACTAGTTAAAATTTTTGGTTGTTTAATTTCTTTCTTTTGATTTACTTTTGTACTTCAGTGGTTTATAAATAAGACAAGGTACTTACTGATAAAACTTTTTACGAACTTTTTTACAATTATTATTGAATATATAATTTAAATATCGGAACATAAAAGTACATTCATTTTTCTTTTTTATGTAGTTTTGATTTAATATAGTTTTAGTTTAATATATTCTTGCGATACCAAAGCAAAAACAAAGTATTACATCCTTTTAATGCCTTTTAATATTAGATTTAATTTTTAATATTTTTAAATCTAATATGAGTTACAAACACTTTTCTATAGGGCATCTTAATACTAGGTCTATGTTTTTAAAATTTTTAGACTTAAGAGCGATTATTTGATTGAGAAATTTTGATATTTTTTGCATGACTGAGACTTGGTTAACCCGAAACACACCTGATGCACTTATTCAAATAAATGGTTATAATCTGGTTAGGGTAGACAGGGAGTTCCACAGGGGTGGGGGTGTTTGTTTATATATAAAAAAGTCAATAAATTTTAAATTAATTGAATGTAGTAATGAAATTGAACAGGTCTGGATCAAGTTTAAAGTAAAGAAAAAATGGATAGGGGTTGGAACAATATACAGACCACCAAATTTCGTATTGAGTACATTTCTGGATACTTTTGAGCAGGGATTTACAAGTTTATTATCTGAAGTGGATGAAATTATTTGCCTCGGTGATTTTAATGTTGACCTATTGGAACAAAATCCAGCTTTTTACAAATATATGTCTACGATAGAATCTTTAAGCCTAAGTCAACTTATAAACAGTCCTACTCGTCTTACCTTAAGTAGTGAGACATTAATAGATCATATTTTAGTGAGCGACGAGTTATTTATTAAAGATAGTGGCGTCATATCTGCTGATCGAGTATCGGACCATGAACTTACCTTTTGCATTCTCCAATATCCAACAAAAAAACAACCTCCGGAGTTTAAAACAATTAGGGATTTTAAAAATTTTAGTCAAGAACTATTTAATGAGGATTTGCATTCGGTACCTTTTGACAATCTTTATACCATGACTGACGTAAACGCCAAAGTGGAATTTTTGAATTCTCAAATCTTACAGTTATTTAATAAACATGCTCCTTTTAAAGAAATAAAAATAACTAAAGAATATAGTCCATGGCTTACACCAAATTTAAAATTAATTTTGAAGTTGCGAAATAAAGCTAAAGCTGAATGGAAACGTACGAAAAATCCAAATGATAGAGAAAATTTTAAATCTTTACGTAACTATGCAAGTTTAGCGACTCGCAACGAAAAACGTGCCTTTTTTGAACATCAAATAAGATCAGGTGGGAGCAAACAAACGTGGAAAACTTTAAAAAAGTTTAATATTGGTAAAAAATAGATTGCGATTCCGAATCACTTAATGGACGTTGAACAAATTAACAATTTTTATGCAAATTCCATACCGGCAGCTGCTATTAATCAGAATGTACTGAGTTCGTATCTCTCAATTGAGCCTAGTTGGGAAAAATTTTATTTTCGTGAGGTTGATACTGATCAAACTCAAAATATTATTTATAATATTAGGTCAGGTGCGCAAGGTCCTGACAACATTAATATAAAAATGATACTTCACTGCTGTCCTCAAATTATTCCTCATATTACACATATAGTAAATTTTTGTCTTACAAAAGGAGTTTTTCCTAATATTTGGAAACAAGCATTGATTAGACCTTTACCAAAATCTAACTGCCCACAAGAAATCAAAGATTTTCGGCCTATTAGTATTTTATGTACTTTATCTAAAGTGTTGGAACGGGTTCTTGATCAACAGATTCGAAAATTTATAAATTCAAATAATATATTACCCTCTTGTCAAAGCGGTTTTCGTCAGAATCACAGTTGCGAGACAGCACTTCTAGGCCTAACAGATGATATAATCCGGGAAGCTGATAACGCGTGTGTGACTGCACTTGTTCTGGTTGATTTCTCAAAGGCATTTGACACAATAAGTCACTCACTAATGTGCGCAATTTTGAAATCTATTGGTTTTTCAGAGACACCTTTAAATTTATATAGAGACTATCTTACGCATAGGTTTCAAACAGTTAAAATTAATAATGATACATCATCTGCCAAGGTTGTAAATGCTGGTGTCCCTCAAGGATCAATTTTGGGTCCTCTTTTGTACATACTCTATACCCACAAGATGCCGGAAATTTTTGAACATTGTAAAGCTATTCTATATTGTGATGATACACAACTACGCTTTTCCTTTGCACCAAATAACTCTTTGCAGGCAACAAATTATATAAACAGTGACATATCTAAACTCGTTAAATGGTCAAACGATCACGGCCTATTTATAAATGCCAAAAAAACCAAACTGCTTTTATTCGGAACACGGAAAAATCGAGAAAAAATTAACCAGCAACAGTTTTGTTTAAATGTTAATGGCGACGAGTTAAAACTTTCAAACTCAGCTCGCAATTTGGGTGTCATTTTTGATGGAGACCTTCGATTTAAAACGCATATTAATTACTGCATTCGAGCTTCTTATCTTAATCTTAAACAAATTTTTTCTATTCGTCATTATATTAATTTTAACGTCAAAAAATTACTATGTGAATCATTGGTTCTTTCAAAATTTGGTTATGGAAGTACAGTTTATGGGCCATGTATTGATCATAGAGATGCAAGGAGAATCCAAACTGTGCAAAATTCTTGTTTGCGCTTGATTTGTGGTATAAGACGTAGACAGTCAATATCTCACAAATTGCTCGACCCACGTATTAATTGGCTAAATATGACAAAGCGTAGAATTTTATCTTCGGCTTGTCTTTTTCACAAAATAATTAAAAATAAGTTACCTTCCTACTTATTCGCTAAAATCTTGTACATAATCGTAACTTGCGAAATATCAATAAGATACTTATACCAAAACATAGATTAGAGTTTTTCAAACATAGCTTTAGTTACCAAGTTTCTAAAGTATATAACTCAATCCCTGATTCTATCAAAAGTAAAAACTTACCAGGCTTTAAAAAAAGTTTCAAAAAACATTTATTCAACAATTAATTTATTTTATAAAACAACAAATATTTAGCTTCATATTTCAATAGTAATACTTATCGCTCTTATTTCTATATTGTTTTTATATTATAGGTACATAGTTCTTTAGGTAGGTATTTAAGATTATTCTTCTGTTTATCACAGTTGAAATTTAAGAATACCTACTGGTAACAAGAAAACTGTATATTTTTTTTCTTTAGCTTGAGATTTAATTCAGTGCCTATTTTGTTACTCAAGATAGATTACTGATCTCCGGCTTTTTTCCGGCATTTTTTATTTTTTTATTTTTTTTCTTCCTTTTAGGTGAATTTAGAATTAAATTTTTATGTAAAATTGTATTTTTTAGCTGGAAAATAAAGACCTTTATTATTATTATTTGAAAAGAAATTGTACTTGGTACTTCAAGTACTTTTACAAATCTTAATGTACTTGGTACTTGTACTTGAAGTACTTTCATAATGTACTTGTGACAGCTCTGCAGATGTGGGATACATTTGACGGATGTGTTTCCGTAGAGTCCCTGTATGTTGACATATTTGAAATGGAGTCCCTGAATGTTGAAATATTTGGAAATATATCCAAATATGTCAACATATAGGGACTCTATGTTTCCCTAGACGTGGATAGGGTTACTGCATCCAGGCAGCCTGGGCAGTTTTCGTGATCTAGTGACCCTAGAGTTGGACAAGTCATATCGCCCTCTTTGGCAGATCCAGAATATAGATAGACATACACAAGGTGCCACATAAAATGCATACCCACGCCGATTTAATTTTCAACCGAAAATGTCCATGTTCCAGAAAGTTTAAAAAAACAGTGCGATTAGATTACTAAACATAGAAATATACGGGACACGCATAAGGCCTGGTTCTTTGTTTCACTTCTTGCCGCTCACATCCATTTCCCTCCTTCACTAATAGAAAAAGATGGATGC
Organism: Aspidapion aeneum; assembly: GCA_963576565.1. Classification (NCBI taxonomy): domain Eukaryota; kingdom Metazoa; phylum Arthropoda; class Insecta; order Coleoptera; family Brentidae; genus Aspidapion; species Aspidapion aeneum. The sequence continues at coordinate 93,711,326 of OY755039.1, forward strand.
ATTAATTGTATCCTTAACTTTTCTATTAGAGAAAGAGGGAAATAAAAGTGAGCGGCAAGAAGTGAAACTGAAATTCATATATATATTTCTATGTTTAGTAATCTAATCGCACTGTTTTTTTAAACTTTCCGGAACATGGACATTTGTGTGTTCGGATCTTTTTTTGCATTTTTTTTTAAACTAAGGCAATTTTCGTACTGTTTTCTAGTACATCATTATAAAGTATAATTTTCTAGACCTATTGTCGTCATTCTTTTTAGCCCGCTTTATTTTTTAATAAACAAAACTTAAACTACAATTCAAACTGAATGTGATCGTTTAGTATCAAAGGTGAACCGAGGACTTGGGAAGTAAACCAAGATGTAGGTCAGCGGATTATTTTTGAAGCTTAAACAAACACATTATTTTCTTCGAATTTTAATTTTTGTGTAAAGAAATGAAGCAGCTAAAAAAAATAACGACTGGTATGTCTAAAAAATATTATTTTATAAGAATATACTAAAAAATAGCAGGAAAATTGCCTTAGTTTTCAAAAAATTCAAAAACTATTAGTTGTTTATATCATGTCTAACTTTTATTTACAAAAATCATCTGGACCACCAGTGAAGTGAAAAATCGACATATATATATATATATATATATATATATATATATATATATATATATATATATATATATAAGATCCGAACACCGGTCTATTCTAGGCACCGTGGAAAAAGGGGGCCTTTTTTAGGTTACAATCAAAATAAAAAAAGGCGCTTTTTTCCATTTTTCTCGGAAAATTTAGGTTATGTAAAAAAATATATCGTATGTATCGTAGACTAAAAACTTCGTAGGATCTTTCGTTTCTGAGATACTAACAAAAAACTGTTTTCAAGGCTGATATATCATGGAGTTCACTTGAAGTGTGCTAATCTAATAGGCTAGCTAGGAAGGTATCAGAAGGGAAGTCCGATGCTTCTGTAGTGAAATCTGAGAATTGAATTTACAAATCTGATAAACAAAAAAACAATGCTTGGTCAGTTTTTCGCCAAGACGTCTATTTTTAGATTTTATAAAAAAATCACTATGAAAAAATTTACCAAGAAATACAAAAAAGAAAAAACATAAATTTTGCTATTTTAGCTCACACTGCTATACTAGTGGTGTGAGCTATATTTTTTCGAGAAGAAAAAGTTGCTCCGATTTCAAAATTTTTTATATATCTTTGCGTTTCAGATGATTTTGAAATTTTTTGTCGCGCCGTCTGTCTGTATGTATGTCTGTCTGTCTGTCTGTCTGAATTTGGTACCTAGGCTGGGTCTTGGGTCGAGATGGTCCCATTTAAAAATGAACAAAATCCACCGAACCCAAGCCAAACAAAAAGGTGGGGGTAGATTTCAAAAATTAGAGTTTAAGTCAAAGCATGGCTAGTGTGGTAACAAACGAAAGGTAATTGAGTCTAGAGTTGAATAAAATATATCTCTAGTTATATTAGCTCATACGTACAATATAACTATATTATCTAGTGTGAGCTTAGGTGTCCATATATTGGCAGAGTATTTTAAACCGCTTGAATTCTGTTTCCTGTAAAATTTTTCCATGGTGATGTAAATTATCTTACACTATCTAAAAATAAACGTTTAAACAAAAAAAATGTGTATTTTTGGGTGAAAATGGGGCATCATTTTAGGATTTAACTCAAAATAAAATGCAATAATCAGTATTTTGATTTAAAAAAATTACAATTTGGTAGGGACACAAAAAAACAAAAAAAAAATGTAGAAGAAAATGTCAAAAATGATAAATCCCGTTTTTTGGATTTTTCTCTGAAAATTTTAGGTTATGGGGAGTTTTTACACTTTTTATTCATATTTCAATAGAAGATATCGTCGCCCAGATACCAAAACCTCGTATCTTAATATGAGTTTTATTAAGAATATGAATTGATACATCGATTTCAAAACCTAGTAACTTGGTTAGGTAACAAAGAGCATGCGCTGCGCTAAATATAAATTCCTCGAATAGAGGTCTCTGAAATCCTTAATCTCGCAATATGTTATATGTCGATCTTCCGTGATGAGCATGCGCACAGCATCGATGTTTTCCTGGGTGACAGCCGTTTTTGGTGCACCTGGCCTTGGATCGTCGCTTATGCTAATCTGTCCACGCTTGAATTCTCCATACCAACGAGAACCTGTCGACTAATGTGGTGCTTCATTACCGAAACAGAAGTCAACTCGGCAAGGCATTCTTGTTAAGATAATTTCCTTAGAAAGTTGTAAAAAATTATAGGACAAAAATGTTCTACCGATTTGTTAACTTAAAAAATTCACTGTAGGTATAAAACTATATGTACTGCAAAATATAAAAGACAGCTTCCTACTAAACTATTTTTTTAAGTTACGGGATAAATATCTAAGGGTCCATCTCACCGACTTTTTTTTCGTTACTTAGCTTAAAGCATTTCTTAATAGAATCATAATATGACGTAATAAGGAATACTAAGTAAGGCTAAGTAACGAAAAAAAAGTCGGTGCGATGGGCTATAATTGACTTTTAATCTATTCATTTCTCGACTTCTTAAAACGAACCTAATTCTAGTCATAATGTCAAGGACAATGGTCATTTAAACTTCCCCCAACGGTTTCGCCCCCCACGGGCTGGACGGACTTTAGTCACGTGACCCTTGTTAGACACTAATTAGAAAGTTACGTCCAGGACATTTATTCCCTATTATCCTATCCCCTGATTTCCGGCCTATTTCCAACCCTCCATAAACAGGGATACGTAAAGAAAGATGGGAAATGTACAGGGTGACCGAAATTGGGTACTTCTGCAGAGTTTAATGTACAGGGTGTTTAAAATGCATAAAAGTTGTGGGGTTTAAAATTAATTTTTCAGGGTTAAGATGAGTTTAAAAGCACCAAAAGTCTTCCCCTGAACCCGCATTCGATTCACGCTAAGCTCCGCCCGCATCGAGTTACGAGTGTCTAGAGATTATCAGCAGGGGCGGATCTAGGAACTTTAGTTGGGGGGACGGGATATCATAATAAAAACTATTTTGCATAGTGACCAGGAGGTGTTAAATCCAAATATAGTTTGAGATTTGAGAGGGGAAATTTCCCCTCCCGTAGATCTGCGCCTGTTGTCAGTGCTTTCATTATCCCAGATTTTTTTGTTGTAAAATGTTACCCATCACAATACAGTTTTTCTTCTTGCTCCCCCTCTTCTTTCAAGTCTTACTACGATGGTCGGGATTACCTAAGGTCGGTGTAAATTCATACCAGGTGTCCCAAAGTGATTCTTAAAAGCCAAAGTTGTACCCCGCCTTTAATAGACTCTATTGAATACAGAGCTACGCCTCGTTCCGTGCCTAACATTAAAGCAAGCAAATCGGACTTTCTATAAGTCACACAGTTGCTAGAGCACTCGTTTAAGTTCGACCCTGGATTCTTTAAGGTATTGATTTTTTCTGTAAATGGGGCACGCGATCCGGTGCGGAGCCTTTTATAGGCCATGCGCGACGATGCAAGCCATCCCCGATTTCGGCGACTTTTGGTAGTGATTATAGAGGCGACTTTAAAAGGCAAGGTCACGAAAAAAAAGTCACGCTTTGTTGATACATCTATATTTCGCATTCTATTCCCGCACTACAATAGAAGCAGCTTTTAAGAATTATTCTAGTTTAAACTACTGCTAATATAGTTTTTATTTTTCAAAGCAGGATTACCTATGGACAGTAAAGATTTTACCTATATATGATATGTTGACATTTGCCCAGCCGCTCTATCTATCTAATCTAATTTTATTGATTAACAAAATAGCACTCATCACTATTGTTACAGGGGGTACGGGGTAGACCTCGTCAGATGTCTATCAGGGGAAATGAATCGACCCCTGCCCTCCGTAGATTTCAGGTACTCTCTGACCCGGAGAGTGTGCACCTGTCTAGGGTCCCATTCCCAGGGTTACGGGAGAAGACCACATCGGTATGAAAGGCGGAGAGGATGGACCTCGGTACGGTGATCATAGCATAGGTGGCAACCCTTTCTTTTAGGGATAGTATAAAAGAATACAGCTGTTCCCTTACAGTATGGCGTTGGATCGTCAAAGGCCAGAGGAGAAAAACCTTGATAAAAATCCTGGCCCTCCAAGTAGGGGGTTGAGGCATTAGACTGGTTCTCTAATACTTTTAAAACAAAGATATTACCAAAAAGCCTAAACAAAGCCTCGGAGCACTGGACGAAAAAAGCAAAGACAAAGGACTCTGAATATAGCTACATGGAACGTACAGGGAATAAACCAAAAGTTGGACATTATTGCAACCGAAGTGCAGAATAGTAAGATAGACATTATTGCACTTACAGAGACAAAAAAGAAAGGAACAGGTACAAGTAGTGTCGGTAGCTTCGTTCACTTCTTCACTGGAGTCCCAAAAGAACGGAGAGCAGCCAGAGGGGTATCCTTATTAATAAAGAAAAACCTTAAACATAAGATTACAGACTACGAGTGCATTAACGAAAACTTACTTCGAGTTAACATGAAGATGTTTGGACACAATATAAGCATAATAGAGGCCTGCGCACCATCAAATGACGAAACGGTAGCTATAAAACAAATGTTCTTCGACCAACTTGATGAGACTATCAGTAAAATCGGCAATACCAGGGAAATAATTATGCTTCGTAATTTTAATAGTCGAACTGGTAGACAAAGCCAAAGCAAAGTGGTAGGACCATTTGGAGAGGAAGTAACAAATGATAATGACTTGAGACTGATACAATTGTGTGAAACCCATAATCTAAAAATAAATAATGTTTTTTTTTAAACATAAGGATATTCATCGGTATACCTGGATTCAGCCAACAAGAAATCTTAGATCAATAATTGATTATGCTATAGGTGGACAACACTCGGAACTAAAGTGGTATGATGTGCGCACACTTCGTGGTGTTACCTGTGGATCTGACCACCATCTGGTAAAAGCAAAAATATTATTCCCTGAAAGAAAAACAAATAAGGACGAAAGTATTAGAAAAACTGAAAATCTAGAATGCATCAAAGACAATCAAAAATACAACTTTAGAAGTCTAGAAATCGAAAGAACTCAAAGATTGTATCAGAACCGATTAGATGAAAAATTAATAAACACAGATCACTCATTTGAAGAGATATATACAAACATAGTAAAAAGCTTGAAGGAAGCAAGCAAAGAAGCTGTTCGATACCAAGATAATAAAAATAATAATAAGATGTGGTGGACGGAAGAAGTACAGGAAACGGTTAAGGAGAAAAAACGCACATAGTTGAAATGGCTCAGTACTAAAGAGCCAAGAGACCTAGAAATCTACAGGCATACTAGAAGACAGCTAAGAAATTTGATACGCACAGAAAAGAATGAAATGTTCGAGCGCAAATTCCACGATATAAATACACACGTAGGAGGTAGACAGAGTTCTGAAGTATGGAAATTCATCTCCACAGTAAAAAACCCAACAAAAGAAAAAGTAAACATCCAGATCATCAAACCAGAACAATGGACAGAACACTATAAGGGACTGCTGCAGGAAAGGAGACCCGAATATCTAGCAGCCTCTCCGAGGAGAGACATAGAGTTACATGGAGAGGATGATGATTCATATATGAGTGGGCCTTGCAGCCCTTCCACTGCGACCACTAGTGGGTCTATTGTGGCTCACTTTTGAGTGGTTTCTCACCACTGTATGCCTAATCCTCCAAAAAGGTTAGCTATCAGTTTGGGTGAGACACTGTTCAGATCTTCTGAATCAATCTGAGGTTTACCGAAAGTGTTTTGACGTAAACGTGCAATAGCCGGACATTCGCACAGTACATGTCTAACTGTTTCATCATCCTCCATACAGAGTCTACATTCGGTCTCTTCTGTTATTCCCATTCTGTGCATGGGTACTCTTAGTCGGCAGTGACCCGTAAAAAGTCCAGTCACTATACGGATCTCCTGTCTGGTAAGTCCAATGATATTTCTGGCTCTCTTGTGACAAGGTCCTTTAATGAACTCTTTAGAGTGAGCCAGTTCTGGTATATTCAAGCTGGAAGCTGTCCTCCATCCATTCCAATATGGTTAATTTAGCAGCATTGTATGACATGCCCAGGGCTGGTTCGGGACCGAAAAATTCGGCAGATGCCGATTCCCTCGCTGCCTGGTCCGCGGCCTCATTTCCATCGTGCCAAGAATGCCCTGGTATCCATACTAATGACACCTTATTAGCGCTACCAAGCGTATTCAGCGAGTCTCTGCAGTTCCTCACGGTTCTCGATGAGACCGTGTAGGAATCCAGCGCTTTTAAGGCTGCTTGACTGTCGGAGAAGATTTTTATTGTCCTGTTGGTCCATTCGTGGTCAATAATCCACCGGGCACACAGTTCAATGGCTACGAGTTCGGCCTGAAATATAGTAGCCAATTTGCCGAGACTATGTTGAATCTCGAATTTTTCTTGTATACTAACTACTTTAGATCCAACGCCTGATGGCATTTTGGATCCATTGGTATACCAGAAGCTATCGTTGTTTGAAAAGTTGGTCCTGTTTTTTAACCATTCCTCCCTCTCTGGGAGTATAATGTTGTATGGCATCGTTAAGTGTGGTTTCAATCACTCGATTTTCGAGTGTGCACCTGATGAACCCTGTGATGGTGGATTCAACTCCTCGGGCGCACGCTGATTCAAAGAGGGATTTGGGTAGTGCATTGTTAAATGCTCCTTCTATATCAAGAAAGATGCCCACTGCGACGCCTTTTGCATCGAGGGTTTCCTTGATTTTTCCAACAAAGTTGTTTAATGCTAGTTCTGTTGACTTGCCTGCTTGGTATGCATATTGATTTGCATTAAGTGGATGGGCCATTAAGGCGCCACCTCTAATATGTGCATCTATTATTTTTTCCAAGCCTTTCAACAGAAAAGAGGTGAGGCTTATGGGTCGGAGAGATTTTGGAGTATTATCTGCCTTAGGTATGTAAACTACCTTAACTTTGGTCCAGCTAGTTGGAATATAATTCCATGCTAGGCTGGCCCTGTACAGTTTCACCAGGCATGGTACTAGCACTTCCAGGCCTTTTTGTACTAGCACTGGAAGAATACCATCATGCCCCGGTGATTTGTATGGTTTAAAAGACGTGAACGCCATTTTTATCGCATTTGCGTTGATAATTTCTTTTGCAATTTTCCAATCCGCCTGTTTTGGACGGTGTCCATGAGTCAATTGCTCAGGAGTATACCCGTTTTCAAGGAGCGTGCTTCCTGCGAAGTGATGGTTTGCTAGTGCCTCCAGGGACTCCGTTTCAGATCTTGTAAAAGGGCCGTCAGAGAGCTTTATTGCGCAGAGTCTGTTTGCGGGCTCTTTGGACAGAATTTTGTGAATTCTTGTGGTGTCAGGAAGCTTAGTGAGTCCGTGACAGAACCTCCTCCACGACTCTCTTTTGGCACTTCTAATCTCCTTGTTGTATTCGCTAAGGGAGGCACGATAGCTTTCCCAGTTACCCGTCTCCTTCGCCCGATTGAATAGACGTCTGACCTCTTTTTTTCAACAGAGAGTTGTTCCACCAAGACATACCGCAATTATCAGTCTTGGTTTTAAGAGGTGAGTTTTCGTGGTATGCGGTTATGATAGCCTCTCTGAGTTGTACAGAGGCTATTTCTATTTTATCACGATCCCACTCGTCGGTCATTGCTGAATTCAGCTTTTCTTGGAGTGATGTAGCATATCCACTCCAATCTGTACTTTTTGGGTCTCTATATCTAATTGTTTTTGTAGATCCCATGCCGACGGTGAATTGTATATGATTATGGTCTGACAGAGAGGGCTCATCTGTAACCCTCCAGTCAGTGATCTGATTGCTAACTAGTTTTGTGCTTATTGTTAGATCTAGTACCTCTGCCCTATTTTGGCCGACAAAGGTTGGTTTGGAGCCAACATTATTAACGGAAAGCCCCTCCCCTATAATGTAGTGGAACAGATGTATGTATGTATGTATGTATTCGAAAGTGGTGGCAGGCCCTACTGGACCTCCATGCACTGCGACCACAAATGGATCTATTGTGCCCACGTACCTACATACTGAGTTTGACTAAAGTGGCATATTTTTTTTCCACCCAGTACATGAAAAAACTCTGCAGATTACAACAATATATGATTTAGGCTTAACACTTTGGCTCAAAGATATACCACTAAGGCCTCTGCATTATCAGCCATAGTGGAACAGATACTCACCCCTCCTGTTGATATCAGTGCTACCCCACGCTGTGTGGTGCGCATTCGCATCACAGCCTAGGATAAGCTGTACGTTGCTCTCTTTGCAATATGCAATCAGGTTTGCTGCCTCTGGTGTAGGGGGCAGTGGTGCTTCTCTGTCACCCGGGAAGTATGCTGCGCAGACAACTAGTTCTGTCATGCCCTGTTCGCCAGGGACAATTAATCGTAGCGCTATTAGGTCATCAGTGCAAAAGTCTGAAAGGACAAAGTAGTTAATATCTTTTCTTATAAGAATAGATGCTCGTGGTCTATTACCTGAGTTATGTGTGATGATGTTACCAAGAGTTCGGCTGAGTCCAGCTACTTGGTTCGTACTTGATAGCCACGGTTCTTGCAACAGAGCAATGTCTAACCTCTGTTGCTTGAAAACTCTACCAAGAGTGTACGTTGCTGTCTTGGTAGGGCGTAGATTTACTTGTATCAAGTGCAGGCCTTGATGTTGACGTTGTTGTGAGCCTGCCATTTTTATTTTATTTTATTTTTTTTTGTTCCCTGCCTATATTTAGGCGGTTGTCTGGGGAGGTTCGCGATCGCCGCCGCCTCCTCCAGGAGGGTCCCGTCGTGGGCCCTTTTTGTAGGTGGGTTTACCGTGAATGTTCTTCCCTTTACCCTTCTTCTTCCCCTCTTTTTTAGGGGTTTCTTTACCGCCTTTCCACTGGGGTCTTTTTGTTGATCCCCTTTTGCTCCTTGGACATTGGCTTGTCCTTTAGGAGGTTGTTTTACTTTTTGGCCGCCTATTCCAGATGGCCCTGCTGACCCAGACCCACGCCCCCTGCCTCTGGTTCGGAAGATTACTCTTCCAAATCCAAAGAAGGGCCGCATGTCTAGGCTTTCCAGGGCCTGCATGGACAGTCCGTCAATGGCGAATGTCCATGTTTGGCCCGGTCCAGAGGCTTCACTGTTCAGGGTTACCCAGTCAGCAGTCTTTAGGCCATTGTTTTCCGCACGGAGACATTTAGCGACATCCTGAGCAGTGAGCCGAGTCGCCTACTCATCGTCGGGGATGTATGCTACTACAACGTGTGGCCTGGGAAGTTCTTCCACTCTGACGAACCTTAATTGCGACCCTTCCCATGGTTGTAGAGTTGACGACACCTCTGCCAACCATTGGGCGCTTTGTTCGTCAGCGCAAGTCAGGTTTAACCATCCAGGCCGATGAGTACAGCCTAGAAATCTGACCTGCGCGCCAGTAGGGATATCTGCTAGAGACCTTAGGATGGCCATCTGCAGTGCCCTTAGGTTTTCTCCTGTGAGGCTTTCGGAGGGGTAGTTTTTGTGGACAATGCCAACTTTAACTCCCTCTGCCGCAGCGCTGTAGGAGACTCGGCAGGGTCTTTTCGACTCCTGCTCTGGAGTATTAGCACTGGACCGTGGACGTTTGGAGCTTGGCTTTACCGTCTCCATGTTTAGCGGTCCCTCTAGTGCCCGTTTGTGGGCAGCTGAGTATTCCCAGCCGTCCTGAAGAAGTTTTCTAAGCCGTTTTTTTGCCGAGCCAGACAACCTCTTCTGATCTTGTTTATTCTGATTTCGGGCCTCTACATTGGAGTCCTTGTCAGTAGTGTCACCGTCGCTTTTGAGCAGTTCATTTTCCCGCTCAAGGTCTGGTGACGATGTTGGAGCTGGAGTTGGTGGAACCTTCAGCTCCATAGGGGCCTCTTCGGCACCCCTTTCTTGGTTAGGTTCTGTAGGCCTACTCGGCACTACTTCCCCTTCGTTTTGTACTCTCAGTGAGAGTTCGGAGTTTTCGCCTCCTCCGTGAGGGTTAATGAGTGGGTGGCTCTCCCCAGAACCCATGGAGCCAACGACAGCAACCGGGGCTTCAACCCGATCTAAACTGTCGGTGAGATTATTACTCACCTGGGGTACAAAAAGATTTTTGTCACTCATGATAGCCATTCGGCTAGCCAGCATTTTATCCCTACTGCCAGGTCCCCCCAACCCCAGGCGTCTTTGGTTATGATATCAAGTCCATAAAAGGCGCTTAATATCACCGACATCCAGTGGTGCCGGATGGCCATAAATGGCCACCACTCGAGGAGGCAGACGCAGCAGAAGTTGGATTCCCACCTTCTTAATCGATTTAAAAATCGACTAAAAATCGACTAAAAAATCAATCAGAGCATGGCAATATCAACGACCCACACCACATGGAGAGGAAGTAATCATCGAAAAACAAATGATAAGGAATAGTATTAAAAAGCTTAAATCCGAAAAAGGTAGCGGACCTGGGGGAATTTATGCTGAAATGCTCAAATATGGATCAGAGAAACTACTCGAAAATCTCACATATATTATCAATCATTGCATAAACGGACATCCAGTACCTGATGATTGGAAAATTGCATTCATATCCTCAACACATAAAAAAGGAAACAAGCTGGATTGCAACAATTACAGAGGAATTTCAGTAACCAGTACTCTAAGTAGATTGTACGGTAGGATTCTTAGAGATCTAATAGAGAATGATTTTCATGAACAAGAAGAAGAAGAGCAAAGTGGGTTTCGTGCAGGCAGATCTTGTAGCGATAATGTTTTTTGTCTTAAACAAGTAATTGAGAAAAGGAGCGCCAGAAATATAGAGACTTATGTTAACTTTGTGGACCTACAAAAAGCATATGATACCGTTCCAGTAGAAAAATTATGGACATTGTTAGAGCAGACTAATATCAATCATACATACATAAAAGCGATAAAAGAACTATACAAAGGGTCAAAATCTAAAATTAAAATTGGAAATCGACTTTCAAAAGAATTCCTGGTAACGAAAGGCTTAAGACAGGAATGTTGTATCTCTCCAACTCTTTTTAAAATGTATATCGCAGTAGCTCTAAAAAACTGGAAACGCAAACTACACGGCATGGGAATACAACTTAACGATCGATTTATCATATACACACTACAGTTTGCTAACGACCAAGTAATTGTAGCAAATGATAAAGAAGACATGGAGTATATGATGAGAAAGTTAACGGAAGATTACCAAAACTGGGGGTTAACAGTGAACGTGGACAAGACACAGTACTTATGTATTGGAAACGAATCAACTGAATTGGAACTAGAAAATGGACAAACAATATCTCCATGTAATGAGTATGTATACTTGGGTGTCACATTTGATAAGACGGGAACAGACTGTAAAGAACTGGAAAAAAGAATAGTAAAAGCAAAAAAGGTTATTGGTTGCCTTAACAGTATTTTATGGAGCAGAGAGATAAAAAAGAATGTAAAATTTAACATATATGAAACAATGGTGAAAAGCACGCTGTTGTATGGAATAGAGACTTGTCGCGTAACAGAAAAATACAAAGCAAAAATGGAAAGTGTCGAAATGGATGCAATAAGAAGATCAATGAGAATATCTAGAACAGATCATATAAGAAATGATATCATAAAAGAAAGTAAGGGAATCAAGGGAAGCATAACGGATAACATCACTAAAAGGCAACTGATATGGTACGGTCATGTACAACGGATGAGCGACGAAAGATTACCAAGCAGCTCCTAGAATGGCAACCAATAGGGCGCAGTAAAGAGGGCGTCCTAAACTGGAATGGCAACAGTCAATCCAAAAATCAATGAGTCAAAAAACCTGACGGAAGATGACTGTCAGGTTCGAAGGAGGTGGAGAATAGGCGTCGGACAACGTAGAAAAACGTTCTAAACCGACATAGTAGTAGTACTATTGTTTATTTGGGTTTTTAAAGTGCTAATAATTTAAAAACGGCTGACGCAAATGTTTACATATTACAGGTGTAGTTTTGAATTCAAGAAAAAATATTTATTTTTTTTGTTATTATAATATATTTATTGTGTTCCGTAAAGGTTTTAAAATTTTTGTGTTTTTCTATAACTTTGCGACTTTTATTTGTGTTGTTAGACAACATTTTCTCGCGGTTTAGGATAATAGGATATACCCTACAACTTTTGTCATTAAATTTTTCATCTCTAATACCTACAAAACGCAGTAGAATTTGGTTTAAACAAGCGCAGATTTGAGGGGTGGTAAAATATATTAACATTTAGTTAATAAATTTGGGGCTAACCGCATAATTACTCCCCTCCCTAGAAAAAAAATTATTACATAAATATTGATTCCTCCCCTAGATTTTGGCCCAGATTCGCTCTTGGGTTGAATTTAGGAACTTTATTTGGAAGGGGAAATATCATAATAAATATTGCATCAAACTATTTTGCATAGTGACCAGGAGGTGTATTCTGTGTGTCGAAACAAAATATGATTTGAGATTTGGGGGGAAATTTCCCGTTTCTTCCCTCCCGTAGATCCGCGCCTGGTTTAAATATATGAAAACACCCTGTACTTCTAGTGGAGATAGATAAAAACTGAGCCCGCTTTTACAAGCTTACAATTCAAGAAAAGTTAAAAACCGAAACTGTATCTCAATTTCCATTTCCAAACTAGTCAGAATCTTTCATTTTAAAATTTGTATTGGAGAACGTGACTTAACTTTTATCTCAATTCTTTTTACGAAATACCATTTTAGCGAACTTGGATTTATTATAGATGAAATGTTTTTGTTATGATTTCAGTTCTTTTTTTAAAGGAATTGGATACTATTTGATTTTTAAAGTAGTAAAATATGCGGAATATTTTTTAAAACTTTCGCAATGCCTTATTTAAAATTTTGAGGATTTTTTCCCATGGTTTTATCGTGGTTCCTATCAGCATTTCAAAGCTCAGCTCTCTATCGTTTCTGGAAGAGGACAATGTTACTTTTACATAACTTTAATTGTATAAGGGAGGGAAGGTATAAAATTTTTAGATTTTTTCCTATAGTTTTATCATAGTTCCTATCAGCCTTCCAAAGCTCAGCTTTCTAGCGTTTCTGGAAGTGGGCAAAGTTACTTTTATATAAATTTACATTTCTAGGAGATGGACGTAAATTAAAACGTTGATGTTTTTAATTTTTTTCCTACAGTTTTATTATAGTGCCTTTCAGTATTAAAAAGCTCAGCTCTATAGCGTTTCTGGAAGTGGGCAGTGTTACTTTTACATAACTTTACATTTATAGGGGAGGTAAGTAAATGAGAATTTTGGGGTTTTTTGATTTTTTCCAGAAGTTTGATCATAACTTGGTTCAGTCTGCCAAATTTCAGCTTTGTAGCATGTCTGGAAGTACAGTAGAATTTTGATGATCTATAAAAGAGCGAGTGAGTGGCAATTTCGACGCTTTTGGAAATTTCGTAACTACTTTACTATTTAATGGAAGTGAAACTTGGAGAGGTTGTTAACTTCATGAAGATCTACGACTTTGCAAAGTTTGAGATTCGTAGCTCATTCCGAAGTAGAGTTTTAAATAGGTCAAATATGGGCTGAAATTTTTCGAGAAAAGATGGTACAGCAGTTGAGCGAACTGAGCGAGGCACTGCCGTGCCCTCAGATTTATGTTTTTAATAGTTTCTTACGCTCGTAGAAAAAATATTGTTTCTAACACAACCGCCAAGCCTATTCCCCATACTTAAAACTTAGGTATTCGAGCTCCGCATCGCATCATTCGTCTAATTCCCTGCGTGCGAAAGGTATCACTTTCCGCAATTGCTAAGAATATGTATAACTCTTTCCAACGATCGTCTATTGCCACTATTAATTGCTACTAATCAGCGATACGTAAGGCTGCCGATGCCTTGTGGGCCTGGTTTTCCCAACGAAGCGAAGGGATGAAAATGTCCACCTAACACGTTCCCGAGCGTAAATGACAGTTAGTTTTCGAAAAGGAACAGGGAAATGTGATTTTTTTTTATGTGACAATAATTTGGTCAATTTTGCAGCGCGAGGACGCGTCGGCCTCGTCGGAAATCAGGATTAAGTATAATATGACAATTCTAAAATATTTTCTTTTTAACTAACTGCAATTTTGTAACTAGACTATCATCAAAATCGGCAATACCAGGGAAATATTTATTGCTTGGCGATTTTAATAGTCGAACTGGTAGACAAACACAAACCAAACTGGTGGGACCATTTGGAGAGGAAGTAGCAAATGATAATGGCAGACTGATGCAATTGTGTGAAACTCACAACCTAAAAATAAGTGATGGTTTTTTTTAAACATAAGGATATTCTGTGTGAAACCACCAGAAACAACTACTCCGAGGGAAAATACCCCTACCGGCATTGAATTATACTGATGGTTTGAGGCTTTCGTTGGGAACTTGTTAAAACTGTTTGGTTTCGGGTTTCGGGGATCACTCGTATCCTCATGATCGACGTTGGAGAAAGTGGAAACCAAACAGTTTTAATAAGGATATTCATCGATATACCTCGATTCAGCCATCAAGAAATCTTAAGTCAATCATTAATTATTATGCTATAGGTGGACAACGCTCGGAATTAAAGTGGTATGATGTGTGAGCACTTCGTGGTGTTACCTGTGGATCTGACCACCATCTGGTAAAAGCAAAAATATTATTCCCTTGGAAAAATAAATAGAGATGAAAGTATTTGAGAAAATGAAAACCTAGGAGGCGTCCAAGAAAATCAAAAATACAACTTTAGAAGACTAGAAATCGAATACGCAACGATTGTATCAGAAACGATTAGACGAAACGTTATTAAACCAGGGGCGGATCTACGGGAGGGGAAAAAGGGGAAAGTTCCCCTTTAAATCTCAAACTATATATAGTTTAATGAATTGTAGATTTCTCCAGGGTGAAGTCCTTGAACCAATTATTATTAATTATTATTAAAATAAAATATGCTAAAAAATACTTACAGACAGTTAAGAATCATCTTTTAAACAAATGAAAAACTGTAACACACAAAAATAAAAAATTAATAAACATTTAAAACAGTCTAAAACAACATACAGATTAAAAATCAGTCAAACGGACATAAACACGTAATTTTAATAAAATACAATTAATTGACAAAGAAGATATAGGTTAAAATAATAAATAATAAATAATATAAACAAAACCCAGATATCCCAAACAGGTAAAAAAGCGACATCTAACATAAAATAAATAATGTAATAAATGAACAGAAACAATTTAAAATTGACAAAATCAATAAATAAAAGCAGACAAAGAAATCTTATTTGAAATTGTTTAAAACTTTAGCTACCTCTTTGAAGTGGGCGTTAGTAGTGGTTTCATTTAAACTAACTGACGATTGATCAATTTCGAGTTTAGCAATCTCAAAATTTTCCAAAAAATTCAATTTTATGCCTTTTTGGGTATCATGTAACATTCTAAAATTATTCTCTATATTAAAAGAATGTTCCGTTTCCCTCAAATGCCATGCATGCATGCCAAAAGCGGATCTTTTATCGTTTGGGGACTTCTGAGAGTTCAAATGTTCACGTACCCTAACCTTAAAACTACGGCCCGTTTGTCCCACATATTTAGCGGGGCAGTTGTCGCAAGGAGTAAGTAGACTTTTTTCTATGGTTGGAGTTGGGTCTTTTATTTTCGAAAAAAGGCTTTTAATATTTAAAAAAGATTTGTAAGCAGTCTTAATATTGCAATTTAAAGAATTTAAAACATTTCCCACTTTCAAAGAGATGCTGCCCAGATACGTTAATTTTACATATTTAGGTGGTTGGTATGGAGGAATGGAAATATCCAATGGATCAGTAAATAGATTTGTTAGTAAAGAATTATAATTTTTCTTAATGAGTCTATTTATTAAAGAAATTTGATAGCCATTATTAATTGCAATCTGAAAAATAATGTTTATTTCCTTTTCAAATTGTAAAGGAAGTAATGGAATGGTAAAAAGGCGATGAATTAAAGCGTTAAATGAAGCTATTTTGTGTAAAAAGAAGTGATTGGAATCTGGCGGAATAACATGATCTGTTTGAGTAGGCTTTCTATAAATGGAAAATTGTAAATTGGAGTTATGTTTTTTATAGTCAAATCTAAGAAATTTAAGGTGTCATTCTCTTCCAGTTCCATGGTAAATTGAATTTTATTGTTTAATGAATTTAAAAAAGTTAAAAAATTATTAAGTTCTGTCTTTGAGCCATTCCACACAACAAAAGTATCGTCCACGTATCTGGTCCAAAAAAAAATATTATTTAAAAAAGAACTATTAGAAGTAAAAAAATGATAAAGAATAATATTGAAAAGCTTAAATCCGGAAAAGCTAGCGGACCTGGGGGAATTATACGCTGAAATGCTCAAATATGGATCAGATTTGAAGAAAACAATAATTATTTTTAATTGCAGATTTTTTTTTTGCTAAATAAAATTGACTTCAGCTGTTTTAAGCCATTTTTTGTACGACAAAAATGATTTTGCTAAATATGTTGCATTAAAACATATCATAACGAACATTTAAATTACACAAAAAAATGCTATTGCTTTTGGTTTAGTCAAAGAGTCTATTAGAAAAAAATCTTTCTTTTAGCTCCTAAATTATTTTTAGGGTATTTATCCAAAAAGGTGCAGTGAATTTTGATTTAACTTTATTTGCTCATTTTCGTAACTTAGTGTCACACTAGAAAAAAAAAACATTTGTCTAGTTTATAGAAAGATATTAATTTTTACATTTTTAAATATTCTTAGATTTACCGGACGGCAACATAAAAAAAGGTATTTTTCCTCTAATTTTTGCTGCACTAAACGAAACTATAATTAAATATCAAATAAAACAGTAAAAAATATATAATACCTCAAAAACAAATCCGCATAGCATCCTTATTCAGAAAAGCTCTAGTAAATCAACGCATCCTAGAATACTGTTGTATGAAAAAGGGCGTTTTCATATTAAATTAATAAATTATAGTCATTTTTAGTAAGATTTAGGTTCGATATAATGGTTTTAGAATGTATTTAAAATAAAAAGTAGCGTTACATACATAAAAGCATTAACTTTTTCTAGTTTAGCTAAAAATGATAATAGATAATCATTGGAATAAATCCAAGCTATAATAGTGCTAGGCACTATTCTGACAGTTTCACATTAAAAACTGACAGTTGATCCTTCAAAATTGACATACCAAAGTCGAATTTATAACTCGTTTATTTTCCATTAATAAAGGAAGGCAGTATTTATTCCGGTTTATATAGTAAACAAAGGTGGTACATTGAAAGAGCACAGCTGATCTTACTATGTAAAGCTGTCAAAATACTGCCTGGCACTATTATAGCCTGGCTACACTCCAATAATTCTCTAATGTCTATAAATGTTGCGTTGGACTAACAAAACTAATGCAATAAACAAGCTTTTTTCTTTAGACTCTGGTTCTTTTTTCTACTTGGAAAAATTAGAGATGCAATACCTTTTTTTATGTTGCCGTCCGGTAAATCTAAGAATAGTTAAAAATATAGAAATTAATGTATTGAAAATTAGACATGAAAAAAAAAAATGTTATTTAATGTGACACTAAATTACGAAAATTAGCAGCTAAAGTTAAATCAAAATTTATCAAACCGATTTTTAGAAAAAAATTTAAAAGTAATTAAAGAGCAAAACGGAAGATTTGATTTTTTTTGAATAGACTATTTGACAAAAAGTATAGTATTTTTACTGTATTTTAAAATGTTAATTTCATGACAACAGTCTTTGGTACAACAGCGGTTTTCTCTTAACCGGTTAGAGATGCAAAAAAAGTGCCAAAAAGAAAAAAAAATCAAGTTAAACAAAGATTTAGTTTTGTGTTTTAAAATCTACCAATAACATACAACAAAAGAAATCTGTGAGAAAAGCGACATGACCCCTGAAAAAGTATCACCCTGTTTTCGGAAAAAGTATCACCCTATAGATTTTTACTATTATTTGGCATATCTAATAGTGTAGTGCCTATAGCTAAATATATTTGAGCTCAACATTTCAAAAACTGCACGAACTATAAACAAAAAACTATATCTAGAAAACAAGGGGTTTGTGGCCCCATGTTTATATAAAAATTTTGTCTCAAAGTCACTTAGAAAATTCAACTCTAAAATTATGTTGTTGACTTTTAAAACACTCTGTATAAACTTAAAAAATATTTAAACAATAAAAATTTTGCCCTCTTAAAGTTTTTAAATTCTTATGAATTTTTAACAATTAAAAATATCTTTTTCATAACACATGATGAGATTTTGTCTTTTTCCAAATAGTATAAATTATTTCCTGATCAAATCTCTCCAAAATTTCTAACCTTTATATAAGATGCCCGCCCCCGACCTATTATGACTTGACTTTAGCTTATTTAGATTTCCAGCAAGACAATTCTATCATTATTACAAGATAAAATTTGCTAGGTCAGGCAACAGATGCCAGATCAATTATTAATTCTCTATCTCTTTCTTTCCCCCAAATCCACCCATCCCGCCTCGATATGGCCCCCAAAAATAGCGTCGATTTTCCTGTAGAACGTTCAATTGGCCACCTTTAGGGATGAAAATCGGTTTAATTTCGACCAAGATACGTGATAACTTGCCGATTAGATAGAGAGGAGCTTATATCGACTTTGTCTTGTGCACAGTTTTATTGGATTTACAAGAAGTATTTTAAAAAGGTTTAAGCTACTTCCAGCAGGAAAGCAATTAGGGTGGGCTAGGGTCGCTTAGCCCTAAGGTAGTTTAGGAAGACCTAAGAACCATAACAAACGAAACACTTCCCTAACCTAAATTAAGGTTGCACCTAGTGCTAGGTGACTCCTAAATATTTTGGTGCAAATGGTTGATAGTAAACAAAGGGCCGTATATTAAAAGATCACAACTGATCTTACAATGTGAAGGTGTCAAAATACTGCCTGGCACTATGATAGCCTGACTTTATTCCAATAATTCTCTAGTAGTCTATAATCCGTGGAGGCTACACCAGAGATTCTAGGATTTCACCGAACCGAACCTACCAAAATAAAAAATCAGTGGGTACATCATGCGCTTGACATAACCAATGAAAAAATTAAAGCATTAGTAGGACACTGCGACACTGTTAGGCGGCCCGTTAGGCAGTCCAACCAAACTTACTATACTTTTCACGGCTTTGTCAAACTATATATATATATATATATATATATATATATATATATATATATATATATATATATATATATATATATATATATATATATTTTTTTTTTTTAATAAACGAAAAGCATTTATAATATTACTTTCTCCAAGAACTGACAAATTTTCTTTTGAAATCCTAATAATTAACGAATTTATTAAAGTATAATGATTTTATAATTCAACTGACTAGTACGGTAAGCAGAATATACGGTAAAATAATAAGAAATAAAGTGGAGAGCGAATATAAAGACGGTGGCAGAAGAACAAGCCGGTTTCAGGGCGGGTAGATCGACTTCAGATCATCTCTTTTGTATAACCCAAGTTATTGAAAAGAAAATGGCATTCGGACAAGAGCTGCATCTGCTTTACGTCGATTTGCAGAAGCCATATTATGTATACCACTAAATCTACTTTGGAAAGCATTGGAAAACACAAACATAAGCGTACAACTAATTAAAGCCATCAAAGAGTTATACCGCAAAAGTAAGACAAAAGTTAAAATAAAAGCAAAACTAACCAAAGGCTTTCAAGTAAATAAAGGTCTAAAACAAGGTTGTTGTATCTCGCCTACGCTCTTCAAGGTATACTTGGAACAAGTCCTTAAAGTATGGGAGAGAAAATGTCAAAACATGGGAATTCCGTTGAACGAAACCACCTTGTATACTTTATGTTTCTCCGATGATCAGATATTAGTGGCTCAGGATTATGACGACCTCGAATATATGACACGAAAACTAATAGAAGAGTACAATAAGTGGGGACTAGAGGTTAATCTCAATAAGACAGAGTATATGTGTATCGGTGGAACGAAACAGGATCTAATCTTAAATACCGGGCAGCGAATTCAGTCCTGTGATGAGTATAAATACTTAGGTCTCACAGCTGACGGAACACTAGACAAAGCTATAAAAGATCGAAACGTACAAGGAAGAAAAGCAATAACTTTATTAAATAAAATAATTTGGGACCAAAGTATATCAAAACATAACAAACAGCTTATATATAACACCATTGTAAAAAGTATTATTACATACGGCTCAGAAGTATGGCCAATCAAGGATAGAACAGAAAAAATGCTTTCAGCTACGAAGAAGAGCAGCAGGGAAATCAAAAAGAGAAAGAGTTACAAGTCAAAGAATAAGAGAAATTATGACACTGGATGAACGTACTTCGGTGGATGATATAAGAACAAAACAACTGGTGTGGTACGGACATGTACAAAGAATGAATGATGAAAGACTACCTAAACAAATTCTACAATGAAAACCAACCGACCGAAGAAAACGAGGACGGCCAAGGAGAAGCTGGAGAGAAGAATAAGAGGCCTAGATGATAAATTATGGGCAAACAGAAACGAGTGGAGATTGGGTATCGGAAGACGTAGAACGTTGTGAAACCGATATATATATATATATATATATATATATATATATATATAAGTCAATTAAGTTGTTGCCCAAATTGGTTGCTTACAAAATTCAAGTCTTAGCCATTCGATTTGAGAGCTCGCCTATTAAACCTACACTAATGAAAAAAGTAATATTTTAGGACCCTGATCAGTGTTTGACTGTTCGATTTTATCCAAAATTTATTTTAATAAACTGACAGAACAAAAATAAACAATAGCAGCAGACAAACCCTTCACATTTCTAAACCATAGAACGAAAATGTCAAATTAAAACGTGAGCAGGACGGCGGCGGTTTTGAATTAACCCCTTACACACGATTAATGTTCTATAATCCGTGAGCTATACTCTTGCTTACGTTTATTTTCCGGAAGTGGAATTTTCTCATCCCTACTTTGTTTTAATGTTTCCACTAGGCAAGAAGGTGCAGAGAGGAGAGGATTTTCTTTAAATGCCTTTCGTTGCACACCTGTAGTAGTAGTAGTAGGTAATAGTAGTGAACGCAGTTTGTGGTGTTACGTGCCCTCCGTGGAAATTTTCCAAGGAGAAAAAACGATTTCCACATTATTACTGGAAATTCTAAATTGGATTTTTTCCATTGCGAAATAATTGCCTCGTTAAAAAAAAGCAATGCGAAGAAAATAAAAAAGCTTTTTTATCCTTTTATATTATGTCGCATCAAGTGTGATTAAAACAAGGCAATATTATTTGTAATAATTTATTTTTGAGATGAACGGCTGTACCTTCTGTTACGATTAGCAAAAACTTATTCTTGCATACATTGCTGGTGTAGATACCCTAATTAATATGGAAAACACAGAGTTTTTGTCAAAATAGTTCATTTTAGAATTTCAAAGCCCAGTTTTGCAATTATGCAAATAATATAATTTTTTTAAAAAAAGATATATATCACAAACATTATATTTCAAATAAAAATAGTTATAAACTAGGTGTATTTTTTATTCAAAACCATTTTATGTTCTTAAGTAAGGAATTTTTAAAAAATCGTATTAAAAATTGCTATTATTAGAGGTAAAGAATTTTTTTACAAGCTTTTATTTAGCTTCAGATGTTCTGCCTAACTAACTATCAAATCTTGTGAAGTGTTTTTGACACACTTCCCATTATCCGATTTGGATGAAATTTGGTACACACATAGTGGTCCCATGACAATACAACATTAAGAAAAAAATATCCATATTCTTGCAAATAGTGATATTTAATTGATACGGATATCTTATCGTGCTAACATCGTTAAAATTTCCATCAGTCGGCCATCGCTTTTATTATTATGATAATATCAGAATGTTAGAAAATTATTTTTTAATTTTTAGTGCATTTTATAAAAGCCTGTGACTTAAAAAAAAAATTTTACCAATTTATTTTAAAGAACGTTTCGGAACAAAATTTTTCTTGGAACAAATAAGAATTTGAGCTCGCACGAACAACAAAACTTTAGTTATTTTTTGTACTTTGTAAAAAAGGTAATTTATGTATACAGTGAAGTCCGCTTATAACGAACCCGTTTATAGCGAACTTCTGGTTAATGCGAACCTTTTTTCTTCATACGAAAAGTCATCCATAAATACTTATGTATTGTCTTACCGGTTATAACGATCCCGCTTATAGCGAACTTCCGGATATAGCGAACCTAATTTTACTAATCTAGAATATGTATTTTTCTTTTAAAACGAACTTTATATAAGCAGACAATGGGCGTTTTCACACTAGACGATACGACAACGACACGACAACGAAATAACATGTAAAGGAATGAGATGCCGTCATAGTTCGTCCCGTGTTATTGCATTAAAATCGGTGTCGTGTCGTCTAGTGTGAAAATGCCCTACTGCGACCTTGACCTCGATTTCGCGGCGACTCGAGCAGGTGGTAGAAACCAAGGACTATAGACATCAAGGATGTTGAATTAGATGGATGCGCTGCATCAATTCGATCTGCCTAGCAAAAGTGGTTGCACTAGGCGGAGCCTATTCTAGCACCTACATCGCGCTGAACCCAGGGCCGGACTACAGTAATTTCCTGTTTAATAGGGCAAATAAGCTTTATTATTATGGACAAGAGTGCCAAAATATCTAGATATAAAATACTAAATATAAAACTTCTCCGTTCCTGGAAGCTTTGCAATATAACAAGAATAATAAGCTTAATTATGAATAACAAATATTAAAAAGCTACCAAAAAAAGAATCACTTGCAGCGGTGAGTCCAAGGTGGGGGACTAGGAGCAAATGCCTCCCGCCAAGAATTTTTTCTATATACGCTAAATAGGTAAAACATGAAAGCGTCTTTTTTAGTATTATTATTATTATTAAAATTGTACCACTTAGTCATACTGGAATATATTTACCGTGAACAACGAACCTGCAAAATTTTTTGCCTGCGGTGCCAATGGTGCCATAAGTACCTACTTACCTTGAAATATGATAAAAGTATGAAAAAAATTAGAAATCAGGAATGAACAGTGACAGATCAGAGATAGAAAGAAAAAAAAACAGGAATTAAAAGGGACCGTTTTGGAAATAAAAAGTAAAAATTAAAGATGAAAAGTGACAGATCAAAGATAAAAAGTATAAAGCCCTGAGAAAAACTACGAACACCTAAAAACTTCAAAAAAAATTCAAAAAAGTCCAAAAAAATGTGTTAATTGCCTTTTTAACCCTTGACAATTGTTGCCCTCGCAACACTCGTAGTACAAACCTTTCGCCTTGAAATAGAAAGTCCCCAGCTTATCCCTTAGTATATAATATAGCCATAACAAACACAAAAAAAGCACTTCTGATTCCGCCACTGATTCTAGGTAGCACAAATGCAAAATCTGGGGGTAGCTCTACAAGTTAAAGCTGTAGATTACTTGGTTCAAAATTTTAAGATTTAGCTACACTTACCTTAGCCCCAAAGTTGCTATTAGCTGAGATACACAGTGTTAAACTTTATTTTTTCATTGCAATTTTTTCAGTAAATTTTGTACTAATCAATAATTTTACAAAAAAATTTAAGGTTTTTTTGAATAGAGCGATTCGATTTTGATAAAAAATTTGGTGTATATTGTACAGTGTGTTCTCTGGATTACTACCATTATATTATATATTATATATATATTATATTTTTATGCGGCTCAGGGCAACAATTTTTGAGATTTTTGCATTTTAAGTTTTTATTGCATGGGTCAAAAGTTATTAAAGAAAATAATAGATGAAATAACAAAATTTGCAAAAATGCAATAAAAACTTTAAATGCAAATATCTTGAGAACCGTTGCTCGGGGCGACGAATTTATTTACCTTTTTTACATACAAATAATGGGGAAAATAATATTTAAAAAAAAACTAGCATACGCCGAGGCACAAAGAAATTACACTTATTTTAAATGTGAGGTTAGGAACCCAGAGAACACCTTGTACAAGTTACACCAACATTTCTACCGAAATCGAATCGCTTGTTACAAAAAAATTACTACCCAATTTTCAATGTCAATTGTAAAAAAGTTATTAAGGAAGGAAGACGTGAATTAAATATGTCACAAAATTTTTACCCATGCAATAAATACTTTGAAATGCAAAAATCTCGACAGCTGTTGCTCGAAGCGACATCAAAAAGTATAATTTTTTGATATAAAAATGAAGGCAAAAATCATATTATAAATAAAAACTGGTATACACCTAGACACAAAAAAATTACACCGATTTTAATGTGACCCAGAAAACACCCTGTATTATGTACCATAATTTTTTTGCCGAAAACGAATTGCTCATCCCAAAAAAATTCCAATTTTTTTGCAAATATATTGATTTGTAAAAAAGATATTAAAGAAAAATTAAATGAAAAATAAAGTTTAACGCCGTGTATCTTGATTAATATCATCTCACTTGTACTAAGGCAAGTGAACCCAATTCGTAATATTTTGATCCAAGGAATCTACCGTTTTATTATATACCATTAGTTCCGAGACACCTTGTATATATGATATTCTTATTTTTTATAATTTATACCTACCTGCAATACTAATTGTACCATTATAAAAATATATGAAATTATATAGTACGGGCCAGTATTATGTTTACAATTTCATATGAAATGGTATTCCACTAATTATTTATTTATCGACGCCTTGTCAACTTCTACAGCCAAGCACTGCATATCAAGCCATTCTTAAACTTCACAATTTTCGTTAAAAATATCCAAAATAGTTCAACTAAATTACTAAAACCCAACAAAAACCGCACACGAAACTCGAACAGCTGACTTGACGTAAGTCTAGCAAATACAAGTGAAAAGTGAAACCGTTTTGAAACAGGCATGACGCCTCCCTTCTATTCAATCTCGTTGATAGACATAAAGGACTGCTTAGTTTCATTTAACCTGTGTTAACACATTGTGCGGGGTAAGGAGAGCGGCGTGACGTCACCACTTGTGCTAAATCATTCGTTTACGTTCGTTGTATATGATGTTATTCGTATTTTTAAGAGAGTTTTGTTGATATTTCGCTGAATAGTTTATGTTTTTTGGATTGTTTCAGTGCAGTGCTACTAAGAAAAGACATATAAATAAACATTTTCAAGTTTGGTTTGTTAACAGTGTGTCGAAATTCGATTCAGGACAGAGAGGACAGGGTAAAAAGCAGGAACATGGGCTTCTTGTTTAATAATATCTATCAAGAAAATTGCAAAAGATTGTAAATTGAAAAGAAATATTTTTCTAAATTAAATATTATTATTTATATTAATATTTTTAGTTTATTGTATGTATCTGTACTTTTCTGTTTTCTTGTAAAAATGTAATAATAAATACATTTTTTATGTTCTATATTCCCGTTTTTTAATTATCTAATCAATATTTTTTTAACATACTTTAAAAAGCGGTTGTAATAATTAAACTATACATTATGTGCATTTTTTTCTCTTTGTTTTTTGTCTATTTGTTTAGAACAATATTTGTGCTTTTCCTTTTTTAAATAAATCAATAAATTTTTCGTCTACCTATATTTCCGTTTTTAATTATTATCGCAAAATAATTTCTGTATATACTTTTAAAACAATTGGACAAATTATACAGGGTGTCCCATAACTTGGGGGCCATAGTACAGCAGGTGATAGCGAGGAGGTTATTTCCGAAAAAAAAGTTTATATAACATGGGGTCAACACACATCTGTTTTTAAGATATAGGATTTTTAATGTTAGAGGAGTGGGGGGAAAAGGGTTTTGGAAGAAAAAGAAAGTCTATCACAGACAGCTGAATACTCAGCTATAATTGTGATTCAAAAATGTGATACTCCTTGTTTTAATAAAATTACAAGTTAAGAAGATATAGGCTGTCAAAATTACCTCCAAAAATTTATAAAAAATAATCTTTTTTTAAAATTAATTTTTGCTTACTTATTCTTTTAAAAAATATCAATAATATTTTATTTATTAACATGGGTCGCTAAAGGCTTGTTTTTATTAACAAAAAATATAAAAAAAACTTTGCGCTTATAAAAGTTTATACCAAAAAAATAGTTTTTAAAATCAAAAATTGACAGATTAATGTTTTTTAAAATAAGTTTTATTTCAATTTATTGCTCTTGTTCTGATACACGACTTTACCCAATTTCATATTTTTATTGCGTTTTTTGAAAAAGTTATTATCAAAAAAGTTTAAAAAAATTGCCAACTTTGATGCTCTGTATCTCTACAAAGAGAGAGAGAGAGTTTTGACCCATGCATTATAGGAACTTTTTTATCAGACATGACCTCCTCTATCACCTGTTGACCTATGGCCCCTAAGTTATGGGACACCCTGTATAGGTACTACAACATTATTATTTGTAGTTTTTTTTAATTTAAGTATTTAAATTTAATTTATTTAACAGATATTTCAAATATATAATCATTTATCGTCCTTGTAAAGACAATATTTTTAAATGTACAATGCCTCAATTTTGCATAAAATTTAATTTGCATAAAGAAAATAGCTCTAAAAGCATATAAAATCCGCGATAGGCGCGCTTTCTGCTCAGCACAAGTGGTGACGTAACAGCGAGTTTGACCTTGAACAACGCTTGCAGACAGATTCGGCAAACTGAGCAATCCTGTGTAGTGTATAATCGTTGGGTAGAAACAGGTAGTGTAGTAGTAGTAGTAGTAGTAGCAAAGCTTGGATGACATCGGAAATTTTTAAAACTGAGTTACGTGAATATGATGAAAAACTGAAATTGAAGAAAATAAAAATTCTACTTCTTATTGACAACTGTCCAGTACATCCCGATGTTAAATTAAAACAAATGAAGTAGATTTTTATGCCACCAAACACAAATTCAAAGCTTCAGCCTATGGATCAAGGAGTGATACATTCCCTAAAATGTCACTACAGAAAAATTCTTCTTATGAAAATGTTGGACGCAATTGACAAAAATAAAACATTTTCTGTAGACCTATTAGACGCTATTCATTTTCTTTATATGGCTTGGGAAAAAGTTAGCCAAGAAACAATTGCCAACTGCTTGTTATGTGACTATTGATAAAGACATTGTAGCAAGAGAAACGTTGACTGATGAGTAAATTATAGACTCCGTAACATGGTTTCACGTGATAATGACGAAGATAATGATGATCTTGTTCAAGATAATTCTGTTGAAGACACTAAGGTTTATGTTCCAACCATTCGTGAAATGGAAAACAAAATTTCAAAAACTCGTAATTTTTTGGAATCACGCCAAGTTCCTGATAAAATATGGGCATCATTTTGGAACCTTGAAAGCTACATAAACAGGGAATATTTTTCAAGTAGAAATGTACAAACAAAAATTACAAATTTCATCAAATAGATTTAGGCTTTGTATTCGTTAAATTTATATAAGATTGTATGTATTACATTCCACCATATTATGTACTTTACATATTTATATGTATAACAATAATAATAAACCTCTTTATTCGTATGTATTCTGCCTTTTTCTAAAAATATAAAAATACAGTATTTTTGGTAATATTTTTAGTTTTTTTAATCTTGGATACTATGAGAAAAAGAAACACAAAAAAATTAAACAAAATTTATTCATTACTGTTTACCTCGGATATAACGAACCGTATTTAGTTCATTTTTGAGGTTCGTTATATCCGGACTTCACTGTATTTATTTAAATCTTTGTTACCATGTTGTTAAGGGTCTAAGGGTACTTTTTATAAAATTAATATATTACACATAATTGCCTCCAAAAATAAAAATTATCACTTCACAATCAAAAATTTAAGAAACTTTTTATTTTTAACAAAGTAAGCAATAATGGGTTTGCTGCAAAATCATCGATTTTTATCGTAAATGCAAAAACGACATGTATTTTCAATCTCTATACTGTTATCTACAGACCAACAAAAAATTATTTTATAGACCAACAAAAAATTATTTTGATACGCTATTATTTGATAATTGGAATTTGGAATTTGACTGTGCGCTGTAACAACTGAAATTTTTTTAGTTTACAAAATTGTTTTAAAGTGCTATTCCACAGCTACGCACCTGTGAAAATTAAGTCTTTCACATGTTAGACAACCTCTAAAAATGACGTTTATCACATAATGTGTAAAACAGTTTTTCACACTCTGGACAGCCCTTTGGCTGAGAAATCACTGCCGAAAGAAGGTCAGCTATCGCGTGACAATTTCTGTTGGCAACACTGAAATTCTTTAAAAAGGTTATAGTGTGGTAACACTGCACTGCACTTTAATAAACTTAACTTAACTAATATTTTATGTCTTCAAGAAAAAGATAGCCAATTCTTTGGTCGAGAAATCACACGAAGTCGATGCCGAAAGAAGGTTGGCCATCACGTACCTGATAATTTCTGTTGTTCTGAATTTTCTTAATCTAGTGTGGTAACACTGATTATTAAAAATGTCAATAAACTTAACCTTACATTTTAGATTCAAGTGTTACGGGCCACTTTCTCACGTTTTAACTGAAGTAGTAAATTTACTTTCTGATGTTCCACTTATCTTATTATTTTCTTCAAAAAGTTTTGGCAGGGAAGACACTTAAAACCGTATGTACCTACTGAAGTAGTTTTGCAAGTAAGTATTTAACGATTGGCGGCCAAAACGTCGCAAAATTTTGAGCGCGGACCAAAACCGCGCTACTCAATATCGCGCAAACCAAAACCGCGCAAGACCAAAATCGCGCAGGTCCTAAATCGCGCACCCCAATATGGCGCGTGCAATAATCGCGCGGGATAAATATCGCGCGAAGCAAAAATCGCGCAGCCCAATTTAGCGCGGGCCATAAACGCGCCAACCCAAAATCGCGCCTAATACCAAATTGTCGCAAGAGGCGTAAAACTGCGCTAATTTAAAGTTGCAGGGTACAGTTATAACTAAATAAATAAAATTGGCGTTGCATATGATTTTTCGTCGCAATTTTTTATACGTTCCTAAAGTGTAATTTTTAGTGATTTGGTCTTTCTTCATCGGGATTTTTTTTACAAAATCCAATTTTTGTATTTTTTTAAAAAACGGGTTCTTAATGTGATAAATTTTCTTTCGCTCATTTATTTGTGTTTCTGTTAAACGGTGTGTGCAAAGTGTTAAAAATGGCAGCCGAAATAGCTTTTACAAAGTCAAATAAAGGTAAACTCTTAGCAGTGGTTGAAGGCTACACATTTCGCCAAGAGAGAAAAAATAAAAATAAAATTATATGGAAATGTACCGAATATGATGCGTTAAGGTGCAACAGTAGGTTACACACAAATAAAGAAAATGATATTATAAAAACTATGCAACACACACATCCGCCAAACCCAAGTAAGCTTGAAGCTCGGAATATAAAGCTTAAAATAAAAGAAGAAGCTTCTGGGTCATTGACAAACCCCCAAAACATTATAGCGAGTGTCTGCGAAAATGTGGAGGCACCCGTGTTAAACCAGCTTCCAAAAATTAAGTCATTAAAAAGAATGATAAGGAAGCAAAAAAATAAAACAAACGGTCTTCCAAATAATCCGTCTAATTTAGAAGACTTCGAAGTGCCGAAGTCTTTACAAAAAGTAGGACAAAAACAATTTTTGATTCACGACGGACCAAAAAATGAAAACAGAATTATTATGTTTGCTACTGAGGAAAACCTGGAATTTTTAGCTAACTCAGAGAATTGGTTTTGTGACGGAACTTTTAAGGTACGTAAATAATTTTATTGTGTTATATCTACTCGTAGCTATTGAATTGGATTGTACGATGTTAAATTATGTAACCTAGGTACATAATATGTATCTATGCGCATATGTATATCAATCTTACACGTTAGATCATATTATAGTATATAGGATATAGATAAGAAAAAATTTTTTTTTGGAACTTTAAACTTTACGCCTATATCCGCGCGTATCACAGACCAATACCGCGCAGACCAAAACCGCGCGCGCGGTTTTGGTCTGCGCGGTATTGGTCTGTGATACGCGCGGATATAGGCGTAAAGTTTAAAGTTCCAAAAAAAAATTTTTTCTTATCTATATCCTATATACTATAATATGATCTAACGTGTAAGATTGATATACATATGCGCATAGATACATATTATGTACCTAGGTTACATAATTTAACATCGTACAATCCAATTCAATAGCTACGAGTAGATATAACACAATAAAAGTTTAATAAATGCAAAACATTTTTGCATTGTTCTCAAATAATAAATCATAAAATTTATTTTAGGTTTCTCCAAATCCTTTTGAGCAAATCTACACGATTCATGGTATGAGAGACGGATACTGCCTTCCTTTAGTATATGCATTTCTTCCTAAAAAAAAAGCAACCATCTATGACTCGCTCTTTCGTGTAATAAAAACAATTAGACCAGATGCTAGACCAAAGACAATAATGTTTGATTTTGAAAGAGCAGCAATAAAAAGTGCAAGTGATAAATATATCACTTACCGAAGCCGAAATAAGTGGATGTTGGTTTCACTTCAAAAAATGTTTTTATCGCCAATTGCAAAGATACCCACAGCTGCTACAAGCATACAACAAGGACATTCAAAGTCACCATCACTTAAATAAACTTGCAGCCTTGGCTTTTCTTCCATTACAGGATGTTGTGGAAGGGTACAAAGAACTGTTGGAGACAACTTTCTTTACCCAAAATGAAGAGGAACTAGCAGCTAAGATTTAAGATAAAAAATAACTTAAAGTAAAGTTTCAGAATTTATGCAAGCCAAAAAGACACTCCAACAAAGATTTCAGCATTTCAGCTTTTATTAAAAAAGGTTTATGAGCACTTTTTGTTCTAATTAATCTCTAGTCTTCTCAACAATAGTTAAATAAATATTTAAATATTTTTTTAGGTCTACTTGATTATTTTGAAAACACCTGGATAGGCAAGGAAATAAGAGGAAATCGTACAAAACCTATGTTTGACCACAAACTCTGGAATCAACATTCGAACATCTTAAAAAACCTATGCAAAACAAACAATTACTCGGAAGGTTTTAACAGTGGGTTTAATCGATTGATTGGTGCTCACCGACCAACAATATGGACAATAATTGATGGTTTTATAAAACAACAATCCATCACAAATGTTAAATTTCAAGAGTTTAATAGGGGTGAAGCCCCAAAAGCAAAAAAATCAAATAAAGGCTATGACAGAATTTTTAATTTATTACAAAATTATAATCCTAAAGAAAAACTAAAATTTTTAAGGGGAGTTACCTATAATTTGTAAGTATTTTTGATTATTATATGTATATTGTTACGTTATACAGATTATTATATATAAATATATTCTATAAGTATGTAATCTTATATTTTTTTTCGATTCTTGATCCTACACGATTTTCGATCTTGCGAAATTTTGGGCTGGCGCTCTTATGGTCCGCGCGAAATTGGGCTGCGCGATTTTTGCTTCGCGCGATATTTATCCCGCGCGATTATTGCACGCGCCATATTGGGGTGCGCGATTTAGGACCTGCGCGATTTTGGTCTTGCGCGGTTTTGGTTTGCGCGATATTGAGTAGCGCGGTTATGGTCCGCGCTCAAAATTTTGCGACGTTTTGGCCGCCAATCGTATTTAACATAATAGGCTAAC
Source organism: Aspidapion aeneum (assembly GCA_963576565.1). Taxonomy (NCBI): domain Eukaryota; kingdom Metazoa; phylum Arthropoda; class Insecta; order Coleoptera; family Brentidae; genus Aspidapion; species Aspidapion aeneum. The sequence continues at coordinate 93,743,031 of OY755039.1, forward strand.
GCTTTTTATAAGAAATGCAGTAATTGGATGCACGAACAATCCTTATCTCTGATTTATTTCTGGTATCGTACCAGTTTTTATCACAGTTTTTTATACAAAACAACGAGCACCACAAATGACTATAGTACGATATATATAGCAGACCACACACGATACGACATTTTTTTGTAGAAAATAAAACCATAAATTTTCAAAATAAAAAAAAGATTTGTGACTTCTCTGTGGAAACACTTATTGAATGCTCTGCAATTAAATTTGAAAACTATTGCATACTTTTAGTATACAGACCTGGAACATCTACTGAATATGAAACATTTTTGGACATTTTCTCGGACCTCTTGAATAATATTCTTAATGAATTTTCCAATATTTTAATGTGTGCTGACTTAAATATAGACCACCTGCCCGGCAGTAAAGACAAAAAATATTTTAAAATATTAAGCGACATTTTAGAGTCGTTGGCATCAACCTTCTTGGTGCATGATGCGACATGAATTTTTACCAACAAGAATAATACTACCAGTACCTCTGGCATTGACTATGTCATTACATCACACCCTGAGTCATTTAGTTATAAAAATTTTGACGCAGGTTTTTCCGACCATTTTTGTCAAATTGTTCAGCATAACTCTAAAGACAATATATCCTCCACAGTCGACTCGTCCCTCGAAGGGAGCATGAGACAAATTAGGGTTGTTAATAGTAGCACTATAAATAATTTTTATTTCTGGTTTGATCAACAAACTATTGAATTCACAAATACCGACATAAACAAAAATTTTGAGCATTTCTTCGAAAGCGTTATCTGGAGGGTTCAAGTAAGTTGCCCAGTTGAAAACTTAAATAACAAAAAGCCCTCTCAAAATAAAAAAATTATACTTTCCAACAATCTGCTAAAGGAAATGGAGGAACTAAAAAATCTACACTGGCTACAAAAACGCACTGGTAATACACAACTTAAAATTCTTTACAAAAGTCGAAAAAAGAAATTGACCTTAAAATAAAAAATGAAAAAGAAAAATACTTCAAATTAATAACCCAAAAAATAAAATAAAAACTACATGGAGTATTATTAATAATCTAAGTGGAAAAAAATCTAAAAATACTACGGAGATCGCTAACAACTTTAGCAGTTATTTGTCCTCTGTTGTTGCTGACAAGCTCCAATATCATTTCCAAGGCAGCTTGTCCGCAGATTGCACAACGACTAAGAAAAATCACAAATCATTTAGTTTTACCGAAGTTACTACACATGATGTTAAACTCGCACTGAAATGCTTGCCAAACAAAAAATCGGCGGGACCCGATGAAATACCCATATCCCTACTGAAAAATGTTTCTTTAAAAATGATAACATGCCTTACTTTTCTGATAAATCTATCTGAAGGTACCTACCCTTCTCACCTAAAAGAAGCTAATATCTTACCTATCTATAAAAAGGGAGACCCTTTGTCGGTGGAGAACTATCGTCCGATTTCTTTGTTGAACAGTTTCTCAAAGGTCTTTGAAAAAGTCCTATGCAACCTAACAATTTCTTAAAAAATATCAGATCTTAACTCCAAGCCAACACGGTTTCAGAGAACTGCACTCTACCGAAACAGCCAGCATTGACTTTGTTCAACAGATCTACAACAAACTAGACCAAGGCGATAGAGTTGTTGCACTATTGTTTGATCTAACCCGTGCTTTTGATACCATAGACCCTAACTTTGTATATAAAAAACTCGAAAACCTAGGTATCCAAAACCCCCTTAATAACTGCATTAAATCTTTTCTTACAGATAGAAAATTTAAAATCAAAATAGGAAGCACATATTCAGAATCTACAGAATCAAACATAGGCACGCCCCAAGGCAGTGTGCTTGCACGTTTAATATTTTTGCTGTTTATTAACGATCTTCACGAATATATCACGTGGGGACTTGTGTTTATGTTCGCCGATGATACGTCCATCGTTGCATCCGCAAAAAACGCAAATTTTCTTTATGAAAAAATCAACTTAATGAATTTTCGAACTGGTGCAAGCAAAACAATCTGATTATAAATGTCTCTAAAACTGTCTTTATGGAATTTAAAACAAAGTCCCGTAAACCTACCGAAAATATAATCTTTAATGACATCCCTTTGCCAGTTAGCGATAGCTCAAAATTTTTGGGAACCATTGTTGATACTCATTTCGAGTGGAGTTTACACATAAGTAGTGTATGCTCAAAACTTAATACATGCTACTTCATGATTAAGTCACTTAAAAATTCTCTCAGTATAAAAAATCTCATTACTGTATTATGCTAATGCATACTCGGCTCTAGCCTATGGTGTGGCAGTATGGGGTAGTGCTCAGGATGTGGAAAGAGTATTGGTAGGTCAAAAAAGACGTATAAGATTAATTTTCAATATACCTTACAACGGTACTTGTCGCTCTGCAGGATAATAAAATTATTTTATTATTATTATTATTACAATAACAAGTATTTACATATATAAACTACTCATTTTAATTTTTCATCACCAAAATATGTTTAGATTAAATAGTTCTTATCACAAATATGCAACTAGAAGTCGTAACCACTTCAGCATCCATAAACATAACCATGAGTATATAAAAAAAACTACTCATTATCTTGGATTGGATGCAAATTCTTTAACTTGTTGCCAAATAAAATCAAACAAACTACTTCGCTGCCAAGATTCAAAAAAGAAATCAAAAATCTTTTATTAAAAGAAACATTTTATAGTTTAATTAAATTTGAAAACTACATGTTGGGCAGAAGGTAAATTTTTGTTCTCAATATTTATATACATATACATACAAATCTTGTAAATGTGTTATTTTTTTTAAATATCTGCACTATTATTATTTACACTTAATGTTACATTTTTGTAATTGACGTGTCTTATCTACATTATTGTAGCTGAAAAGATTAAAAAAGTTGTCTATTGTCTATTGTCTTAAGTTGCAAAATCTCTGGCAACGCTGCAATAATCACATTTAAACCGTTAGTCAATGATGTTTTTGACGGAGAACAGCTGATATTTTTTCTGGAATTTTTTTAGAGATAAATTGTATTATGATGCCTGTGCATCCACATTTACTCTGGTAAAGCAAGCCTTTGTACAAAAGCCTAATTCGGATTTGTATTTCTTGAATGGTTTTCTGAGCATAAACAAATCGGAGAATAAAAGCCTTTTTCCTCGAGGTTACTATACTTGATGTTGTATTAAAGTGACACAGCGTCATCAAAACCTTGATGGGCGGGAAGGGAGTAGAGGGGTACATACAGTGGCACGCACTTCCTTTAATTTTTTTATTGATATTGATTTCAAAAATGAGGCACTGAACTAATTAGTTATTAGCTTACTATTTTACTTGCTTTTTATTGATGTCTTCTTCTAAACAATTTCATTAGAAAGGAACATATATACTCTTATCTGGTTGTTACGAACATAATATTCAAAGATTATAGATTATAATATATATTATTATAATATTGATTTAGCCGGGCCTTGACGTTTTCTATTCGTTGTTTTGACTGTTGATGTCAAACAAATTATGACGGAGCTTTCTCAAAACAAATTACCGTTTTTGCAACTAAATCAATGTTTGCGCTCATTTTAATATAATTTTGGATTCTCTTTTATGTTTCGGATCTTTATTTATGAGGTACCTATTTGATCTCTCCTTTAAAAGGTCTTAGTGTTTTATCATTCGAACATTAAACCCCGAGCGGCGCGGCACACTGCATGTACAAAGTGAAACACTAATATTTTAAGGATTCTTTACTTAGACTTTGCCGCAGAATTTGGTTTACCATAGCTATGAGGCGGTGCCACTTATATACAACATCAACTATAGTCAGTCATTTAAGTTACTCGAAATGACGTCACGCGTACTCGGAGTACCCGCTGTATGACGTCAGACAGTCAGCTGTGGATGACATTTCCAATTGCGAATTTTTTGTTTTTGTTTTTACCAGCAAATTCGGAAATCCGGAAAATAATTAATTGCTGGAATTGATTTTTTCTAGAACTATCCCTTTCAGTTTCAAATATCTCTGGTGGTTGTGAGGCCCCTTTGGTGTTCTATGGTAAGGCCGCAGTACTGTGTTGGCTATTCTCCGGTAGTACCACAGAACACCAAATGCAGTACACTTTAAGGCTAGTTGCAGTTGAATTGATATACATAGTACCCTTCAAGGGATGTGCTTCATTTTCTACCGTTATACCCGGTTTCCACCTATGCGTGCCCGCCCCGATTCAAAAAACGCATCAGGTGACGCTGCATTTAAAACCGGCGCGGTTTTTTTAATCGGGGTGGGCACGCATAGGTGGAAACTAGGCACTAGCAAACATAATTCGTTGTTAATATATATATTAAAATCGAAAATATTGAAAAAAAAACAAAAAAACGATCTTAACCTCAAAATATTTAAGCAACTACGTCTGCTAGGCTGGTTACACTGTGTGGTTACTCATGACGTCATAGTTAGTGTTACTCAGCAAAGAAAAACATCAAACAAGTAACCAGGTTACCTGGTACCACACATCACATATGTCATTGGTAATAATTTAATCTAAAGCCATTTTGACAAGCAGGAAGGAGATTTTCAGTAAAAAAACTGAATATTTGTGAGTATAATATTAAATAGTAGTAAAAGTAGTAAAATACTTATTATGCGTAAATCAGAAAAAGTTTCTGGATTTGATATTTTAGGTAATGGAGTCCCAATTGCTTGTTTCCAAGCTTGGGGAAAATAACATTGTTCAATACAAAAGTCAATAATATGAACTAAATAAATATCAATAAATGAACTACAGTATTTTATCATGGAAAAAGATATTTTGTCACATCCAGAAGATTCCCTTTTCAATAAATGTAAAATTTTATGAACTTTATCACACTTTGTCATTTTAAAATTAAATTTATTTCTAAGGCTATTAGTAGCATTACGAGGATTAATTACATCATCAGAATAATGTTAATATCTTGAAAAAACCTGAAAAAATATTGATTTATTTTATTCGGATTAGATCTTTCCACCTTCGGAATAGAAAATAAGTTACTAAAACATTGCAGTATCAGCTAGGGTAGGCTGGCAGTTGGTTTACTAAAGTGGGTATCCGCATTTAATTTTTCCTTTTCAGTTTCCGTCATCTTCATTTCAATCGCTATATATCCATTTTGGTTGCACCGTACTGATGAAGTCTAACAAGGCGACAACATATGTCTACGGCTACCTTGACCCTTTCTGAGGATTATCCCGAAATTGAATTTATTCAGTTTCTGGACCGCCTCCGGTGAGGAGTCTTTGCAACATCTCCTTGAGGTTCATTTCCCAGGGGAGGAGAGCAACCACGAAACGGAACCCGTCGCCGGACGACAGTTTAGGGTTGAACCCGACTGGGAACTGGCAGATAAAGTCGTTACGGACGCCACCATAACCTGGGCGATCAACGAGTTCAGCCTATACAAGTCACCAGGGCCGGACGGGCTGTTTCCGGCGCTATTGCAGAAAGGGCTCGAGGTTCTCCTTCCGTACATGAGAGGAATCTTTAGAGCGAGCATAGCGTTGGGCTATGCACCTCCAACATGGAGAAAGGCAACCGTAGTCTTTATCCCGAAGGCGGGGAGAAGAGACTACACAGCAGCCAAATCCTACCGGCCCATAAGTCTGACATCTTTTATGATGAAGGCAATGGAGAAGATGGTTGACCGATACCTCCTAGGAGGAGTCTTGGCAAACAACCCATTCCACAGAAATCAGCATGCCTACATGGAGGGCAAGTCAACTGACTCGGCCATACATGCAGTAGTGCATAAGGCAGAGAAGGCTCTTCAATTCAAGCAATACGCACTTGCGGTGTTCTTTGACATAGAAGGGGCTTTCGACAAGGCCAAAGTGCAGATGATAACATCCGCCCTTCAAGAGAGGGGGGCAGAAACCCCCATTATTGAATGGGTAAGATCTGCACTAAATCAACGAGCAATACAAGCTACATTGGGGGAGTCAACGGTCAGGATTAGGGTCACGGGAGGGTGCCCACAAGGCAGTTGCCTGTTGCCCCACCTGTAGTGCCTGATTATGGACACCCTACTGAAACGCTTGTCAGAGAACGGATTCGACGCCTATGCCTATGCAGATGATGGCGTGGTGGAAGTGGTTGGTCGCTTCCTTAACGTTGTCTGCAGTAGAATGCAAATGGCTGTTCGCATCATAGAAGACTGGTGCCAAGAAAATGGACTCTCTGTTAACCCAGGTAAAACAGAGATGATACTGTTCACCAGAAAGAGAAAAATCGAAGGTTTTAGAGCACCCGTGATGTACCTGGGTGTCATTCTTGATAGCGGACTCACCTGGACGCCACATGTTACCAATATGATCGTAAAGGTCCAGGCAACAATGTGGCAGCTACGACGGGTAGTCGGCAGGACCTGGGGACTATCCCCCAGGACCCTCCACTGGATGTACACGGCAATACTGAGACCGCGGATCCAATACGGATCCATAGTCTGGTGGCCGGCAGTGGAGAAAACGACCACATCCCTAAAACTCAGAAGCCTACAGGGGCTAATGTGTAGAGGGATAACCGGAGCTATGAGAACTACCCCGATCCTGGCCCTAGAGACAATTCTGGGACTACCATCGCTACCAACTTGGATCAAGAGGGAGGCGATGGGGACCTACCTACGTCTAAGGGACACGGGTCAGTGGAGAGGAAGAGGGGAAACAGCTGGTCATCTAGCTATAGAAGAGCTGACAATTAGAGAAATCCCCATCACGTCAATGACGGTCAGCAGAGCACACGCACCTTGGAGGCTCGAGAAGAGGTACAAAATACACATCCCAGACAGGGAAGCGTGGCAGAGAGACGAAATGATGTTTGAGGAGAGCGCTTTAGTTTGCTACACTGATGGATCCAAACTATCAGAGAGGCAAACCACAGGAGCGGGAGTATACGTGGAAAAACTAGAAGTTCAGAAGAGCTACTCGCTCGGTGAGCAGGCTACTGTTTTTCAAGCAGAAGTCTACGCCATAATAATGGCGGTAACCCTAGAAGAGGTTCGGAACAGCGAAGAGGAGCTTATATATATATGCTCTGACAGTCAAGCCACCCTGAAGGCGCTAAACGCACCCAAGATTGCTGACGGCTTGGTGGAAGAATGCGCAGAGGCGCAGGAGAACCCTAAGCGATGGCAAACGGGTGACGCTGGTTTGGGTTCCGGGACATACGGGGGTACCAGGCAACGAGAAGGCGGACGAACTCGCACGACTCGGGGCAGGAACCGCCTATGTAGGACCGGAGCCACTTTTGGGCGTGACAAAAAGACAAGTGCAAAGCGGACTCAACAAATGGGCCCAGGACGCGCTATTAAACTCCTGGGAAACAGAAACGGGTTGCAGACAGACCAGAGAATTCGTAGACCGTCCAAAAGCGACCAGAATTAGATGGATGCTGGGACGGACACGAAAAGACCTCGGACTGCTGATAGGTACTCTAACCGGACATAACCGGTTGAGGAAGCACATGACACGTATAGGAGTCGAGAATGACCCTACCTGCCCAGCCTGTGGACAGGAAGAAGAGACATCAAGACACTTCGTGGCAGAATGCGAGGCCTACGCAAGGATGAGACAACAGGCACTCGGAGCGCCAACTCTGAGCGAGGAAGAACTGCACATGCTCAAATGGGCAGACTTACTGGACTTTGTAAAGAGAACAGGAAGGCCCAATGAGTTACCCGACCATCAAAGGGAAGTGCAGAGAGTGGGTTAAGGGACAGACTTGGGGCATGGCAAAAAGGGCCTACTCTGGCCTACTTGTCAGACCTGCGGGTCAACCCCCCCCCACTACTACTATTCAGTTTTCCAATCTTTCGTTCACAATGAGTACACGGTGAAGACGTGCATTGTCGTCAATTGAAACAAAATTTTCGCCAATTGCAATTGAGGTTCAGTGATCATGATCATCATGATGATGATTCATATGTGAGTGGGCCTTGCAGCCCTTCCACTGCGACCACCAGTGGGTCTATTGTGGCTCACTTTTGAGTGGTTTCTTACCACTGTATGCCTAATCCTCCAAAAAGGCCGGCTATCAGTTTGGATGAGACACTGTTCAGATCTTCTGAGTCGATCTGAGGTTTACCGAAAGTATTCTGACGTAAAGGTGCAATAGCCGGACATTCGCACAGCACATGTCTGACTGTTTCGTCATCCTCCATACAGAGTCAACATTCGGTCTCTTCTGTTAGTCCCATTCTGTGCATGGATACTCTCAGTCGACAGTGACCCGTAAAAAGACCAGTCACCATATGTATCTCCTGTCTGGTAAGTCCAATAATATTCCTGGCTCTGTTTCTACAAGGTCCTTTAATGAACTCTTTAGAGTGAGCCAGTTCTGGTATATTTATCCAGTATTGTTGGAAGCTATTCTCCATCCATTTAAATATGGTTGATTTAGCAGCATTGTATGATATCCCCAGGGCTGGCTCGGGGCCGAAAAATTCGGCAGATGCCGCTTCCCTTGCTGCTAGGTCTGCGGCCTCATTTCCCTCGTGCCCAGAAAGCCCTGGTATCCATACTAATGATGCATTGTTAGCGCTACCAAGCGGTCACCGAATCTTTACAGCTCCTCACGGTTGTCGATGAGACCGTATAGGAATCAAGCGCTCTTAAGGCTGCTTGACTGTCGGAGAAGATTTTTATTGTCTTGTTGGTCCATTCGTGGTCAGTAATCCACCGGGCACACAGTTCAATGGCTACGAGTTTGGCCTGAAATATAGTAGCCAATTGGCCGAGACTATGTTTAGTCTCGACTTTTTCTTAAATACTAACAACTCCAGATCCAACGCCCAATGCATTTTGGATCTAAAAATTGGTCCTGTTCTTTAACCAGTCCTCCCTCTTCAGTATGATAATGTATAGCTTTCTGCTGTACACCGTGTTGGGCATGACGTCGGATATCATTCCTAGGGTTGCATCCAACTCTTGTTCCCGTATTAGGGCTGTTTATATCACTTTGTTTGCCCTGCCTTCCTGGTGGTTGGCTCTAATTCTGTATGTTGCTCTTCGTGCCTCCGCCTCTAAGAAAATGTGAAGCGGAGGTAAGTTTAGTAAGCATTCAAGCGCAGTCGATGAGCTAGAGCTCATTGCACCACATATGGCAAGACTGGCTTGTCGTTGTAATCTGGTTAGTTTGGCCCTTGAGTTTCTTTGATGTCCCTTCTCGAACCAGACTATTGCGCCATACTCAATCATTGGTCTGATGACTGTTATATACAGCCAATACATTTGTTTGGGGCTAATAGTGCCCCAGGTTTTTCCGCAAATTCTTTTGCACGTCCATAAGGACAGTGTGGCTTTGCGGGTTACTTTTTCCTTATGGGTATTCCAGGTAAGAGTTTTATCTAGAGTGACCCCTAGGTATTTCCCCTCTGATGCAAATGGAATTCTTTCACCGTTAAGCTCCGGAGGAGTCAGGAAATCAAGCTTCCTTTTATGGGTGAACGGTATAATAACTGTTTTGCTGGGATTTATAGACATCTGTTCCCTGTCACACCAGTCTTTTACCGTGTTTATTACTTCTTGTGTCTTTCCAGCGAATTCATTCTCACTCTACGTCAACCGCGTATCCCAACAAGGTTGTTTAAAGCTAGTTCTGTTGACTTTCCTGCTTGGTATGCATATTGGTCTGCATTTAGCGGGTGGGCCACCAAGGCGCCACCTCTAATATGTGCGTCTATTATCTTTTCCAAGCCTTTCAACAGAAAAGAGGTGAGGCTTATGGGCCGAAGCGATTTTGGAGTATTATCTGTCCGACCCGCCTTAGGTATGTAAACTACCTTAACTTTAGTCCAGCTGGTTGGAATATAATTCCATGCTAGGCTGGCTCTATACAGTTTCACCAGGCAAGGTACTAGCACTTCCAGGCCTTTTTGCACTAGCACTGGAAGAATTCCATCTAGGGCCGGTGATTTGTATGTGAACGTCATTTTGATCGTATTTGAATTGATAATTTCTTTTGCAATTTTCTAATCCGGCTGTTTTGGACGATGTCCATGGGTCAATTGCTCAGGAATATTCCCGTTTTCAAGGAGTGTGCTTCCTGGGAAATGATGCTCTGCCAGTGCCTCCAGGGATTCCCTTTCAGATTTTGTGAAGGTGCCATCAGAGAGCTTTATTCCGCCAAGTTTGTTTGCTGGCTCTTTAGACAGAATTTTATGGATTCGAGTTCTGTCCGGAAGCTTTGTGAGCCCACGACAGAACCTTCTCCATGACTCTCTTTTGGCACTTCTGATTTGCTTGTTATATTCGTTGAGGGAGGCACGGTAGCTTTCCCAGTTGCCCGTCTCCTTTGCCCGATTAAATAGGCGTCTAACCTCCTTTCTTTTTTTGAACAAAGAATTGTTCCACCAAGACATACCGCGATTATCAGTTTTGGTTTTAAGAGAAGAATTTTCGTAATACGCGGTTATAATAGCCTCTATTAGTTGTTCAGAGGCCATTTCTATTTTATCACGATCCCACACGTCGGTCATTGCTGAGTTCAGCTTTTCTTGGAGGGATCTGACATATCCACGCCAATCTGTGCTTTTTGGGTCTCTGTATTTGTTTTTGTAGATCCCATACCGACGGTGAATTGTATAATTATGATTGTGGTCTGACAGAGAGGGCTTATCTGTAACCCTCCAGTCAGTGATCTTATTGCTAATTAGTTTTGTGCTTATTGTTAGATCTAGTACATCTGCCATATTTTGACCGACAAAGGTTGGTTCGGAGCCAACATAATTTACAAAAAGCCCCTCCCCTATAATGTAGTGGAACAGATGCTCACCCCTTCTGTTGTTATCTACAATGAAAACACGTTCTTTTCTTAAATAAATTGTTTTACCTTAAAACAATTTGTGTTGAATTTAAATATTTCTTTCTAGTTCAACGCAACGTTTAATCTTAAAATGAGACTTTATTTTTCTTCTTTAATTGTTTTGATTTAGTATACTCCATTTTGTAACAAAGCAAATTGTCTTCCAAAGAAAACGGTGCCTTAGATTAATTCAGTTCCAATTTATAACAAAACATTTTCTGTTTCACATTAAAATAAAAGGCAATACATTTTTTGTGCTATTTCAAGAAAATATTCTTTTGGTGAATAGGAAAGCACAAATTATTTTACTTCAAAGCAGTTTGCTTTGATCTAAGACAAATTTTTTTACTGTGTATCTTGATACCCCTGGGCAGTCATTCATTAGAACAAACATATCTATGCGGCCATTGAAACAAATTCCACCCCAAATACAGTTGGAGCCTCCACCAAAAGCAGCAGTTGGAACTCTGTAATATTCATTATATCGCTGTCCTCGTTCCCTCCATACCAAGATACGTCCATCGCAGTTACTTATACGAAATCTGGTCTCATCTGTGATTAAACAATTTCTCCAGTGTTCATTAGTCCAGTTCCGGTGTTGCTGTGTCTACTGTGGTCTCACAACCCTGTGCAACCTATTAAGTTGTGGCATGATGCAGGTCTTCTTGCCCTTAAACCAGTACTGTGCAACCTTCTTCTTACTGCCTGGTTTCAAATGATGGTGCCAGTCGCGTTAGGCATCGCCCTATTGAAGCACCAGTAGGTCGAGTCTCGCTTCGTTCCATCTTCCCGTTCGACAGTCATAAAACCGTACGAAAAATCGAATTTGCGTTACGAAAGGTCGACTTTGTACTGTTATCGGACAGGCAGTTTTCCGTTCAAACAGGCCACTTAAACCGGATTCGGACTCCTCCGAAATACTAGGATCGAGGACAGACGCATTAGAAATGTTTGCATTTCACTCTTTTCTTTTTCTTTGTTTATCATATGTTTTACTGGAAAAATTGTAAGTGAGTTCTCATCCGCTGAGATTAAAATATATCATAAAATTTGTCTGTGAAAATTACAAAAATCAATGAATAACCCAATTTAAATTTAGGCATTTAAGGAGAAATAAATTGAGGTTCACAACCAATTTTCATACATGACAAAATGCCGGGAAAGTCAGGTAAATTTACAAATATTTTTTTGAAATTTAAAAAAAAAATTATTTAACATTTGCAGCATCTGTTGATTTTTTCGCAAGACCGTCTTAATTTTTATTTCTACGGGACTGCGGCGTATTGTAGATATAAAAGTTATACTGACCATCGAGAAATCTGCTCAGAAAAAGAAAAACTAGTTTAAGTGATTAGATAGGATAAAAAATCTTCATTAAAAAGCCCACGGAGGTGAAATTTTGACGCTATAGCCCCGGACTATGATACCTAGCAATAATTGTTGAGCACTGTATTTTATCCCAAGATGAATTTAAGTATTTACCACACCCTTTTTTTCAAAAATATACAAACTTTATTTTTGCATTGAAAACATGCAAATCGCATTAGAAAGATAGAGCGATATAGATATAGCAATGGCTCTAAGTTGAAGAGCGTATCGGGCATAAAAGGGCAAATATTTGCCTCTAGCAAACGTTTCCTCGCACTCTCTATATGGCTGTGCTGGCAATTTATGGGTATTTAGATTTCGGAAGCGAATATCCACTTTCCAAAATTATTCTCGATTGCTTTATTTTATGATTCAAGAAAGAGAAAGTCTGAAAACTTTTTTTAGTTAGGTTTGAAATAGGTCCAGCTTGCTTATTTGTGGGACAATATTAGGGACATTTTGCATGTCCCATTTTTCTTTTATCGTTTATTTGAGGCATGAGCAGTTACCTGGTTTTAACCTTATCATTTACTAAAGGATAGTGATTGACCTTACTTGTGTTCGAATAACGCAGGCTACTAGTTCCTTTATTTTAAGACAGTGTTGCAACGCATATAACGTTTTGACAAAATGTAATGTAAATTTCAAATATTTTTGATACCAGACTATTATTTCAAGAGCTACCAATGCGGGGTAATCCGCAGATTTAATGTTATGCCAGTTATTGAAAATTATTTTTTTATAAAAACTGGTAGGTATGTGTTGTTTGGCAACAGTGTTCACCACCTAAACAAAAGTCATCAATGTTCTGTGAAGTAGGTACATAAAAAATAAGAAGTACACAAGTAAACACAGACCTAATTCTATATTTTCCTGGCGGTCTTCACAGTTTTCCCTAGTTGTTTTCGAAACTTTTTAATTAATTTTACCTACATTTTATGTTGCATTTATAAAGGATAAAGTTAGCTAAAGGAGGGCGTGCAAAAGGTCCCTATTGTGTGATGCACTAAAATTTCCAGAAAATCTCGTAGAATTTCTATGGTGGAGATCTGGCATATGGTACAAAACCACTCTTTACCCCCTCCAAGGGAGTGTTTCACTTTGGTTTTTTAAATCCACTATTTTTCAGTATTCTCGAACATAACTTAACAATCTGCCCCCCACAGGGGAGTTAGCAACCAAGCGCGGATTTGAGGGGGGGTAACGGGGTAATTACCCCCTCTGGAAAAAAAAAAATGCACTTTTTCCTAATAATTAAAGGTAAAACAGGAGAATTACCCCCTAGAAAAAAAATGTATTACAAATAATTTTTGCGTCAACTATTACCACCCTTAGATTTTGAACCAGATCCGCTTGTTAGCAACCCCCAATATAGATCTAAAAACGTGATAAAAAATAATTTTTTTTGGCAAAAACACCCTTGATACATTGTAGTATGCTCTTCTGTAGACTAATCCTGTAGAGATTGAAACTGCCTACACAAGACTATATCCATTAGCTTCCTAGTTTGAATTCGTAGTTGTCCAGGACAGCTTCAATTTCAGACATTTTAATTTAAAACGCATAATAAGTGCATATTATTAGAAAACATCGAAAAGCTAAAAGGTTATCATGTGTTTCGTAATGAACATTTTTCGATATTGTCAAATTTAAAGGTGCTTTACTTTGGAGTAAAACTCATATTTTTCAGTGGCGGATCCAGGGAGGTGCCAGAGGGGCCTGCCCCCCCCCACCCCCCTTCCAAACATATACCTTATTTTTTAGTTTAGCAGCATCACTTAACAAACCTTGTATAGCACTGAAAAAATTTGATATTCTATGACTGTATTCTAGGTTTTAGATAATGCAGAACTTTTTTTGAAGAGTAACTTTTCTTCCTAAAATTAATAATAAAAATGTTTTCCAATGATTCCAACTTAGGTAAACTGTATAAAATAAATATTGATGCGCTTTGACAGCAGGCGGCACGAATATTTGTAAACGACGTCCATGATTGCGAATCTGTTGTAGCCCGAACGCTGCCGTAACCGTGTCAATGAAGCCCTATTCTACATTGACACGTTTCGGTTACGTTGGCGATCGATTGACAACGGTTAGGTTTCACATTCTCTAGGATCCCGGGAAAGAGGTCAGGAGAGTATGTTTTAAAAAAATATATGTATGTTAGAAATTTACGAATTCTTTCTTAAGAAAGATTGTTCCAGACTGATTTTTAACGAACATTTTTGCGATCACGGGTGTTAGTTACCCAAGCGATTCACCATATCGTCTGCTATCTACCAGAGATGTTCGGGCGAAAGCCGATTGGCGATCCTGGGTGTTGTATACAAATATGCACGCGGCACCAAGTGCTTTGTAGGTACATATTTGAAGGCGACACTCACAGCTGATCATTTAAGTAACTACGGTTTTAACACTTACCGCTTAGGCGCAAATGATTTAAACGCCAATTAATTAACCGCCGGCTATTTAGCCGTTGAAAGTTTGGGCAATATCCGTAAAATAATTTTAAAAAATATTAATTCCTTGACACCAACTTTTTTGAGACGATTCTTTTGCGCTTGTCATTTTGACGCCGACCGTTTGGGCGTTGGCCATTTGGGCAAGAACCGTAAATAATATTTTTTTTAAGAATGCCTTTACGCCCACCTCTTTTGGTTTATATTGGCGCCCAAACGATCCAGGCCTAAAAACCATGTTCTTAAAAAGTGGTGCAATTCTTTCACTATTATATGTCTTATTTAAACCGTTAAGTTAAGTTAATTATTTTTTGTTTTTTAGGGCTATTGCACAAACGTTCAAGGGCCAAACGATCAACGCTCAACTTGACGCGTCTAAACGGTTACTGTCCAACCAGTAGGTCCTCAAACGATCAGCCGTGAGCGTTGCCTTCCAAAGTATACCTACGCAGCATTTGGCATATGATTAGTGTTGTAAAATTTCCAGGAATATATTTTCGGAAATATTTCCGGAAATATTTCCTGAAACATTGGAAATATATGGAATATTGGAAATATATGAAATATTAAAAAAAAAATTGGAAAAAGGGGAATATTTGTTTATACAAATCATAACAAAACACCGGAAAACGGAACACAAATCAAGAGTTATTCTTCAAACAAATAAACAGAAATAAGGTTAAATTTGTACAACAATAATCTCATTCTTGACACACTACACTATTCACTAGTCCAGCAAGAGGCATGTCTTCATGGCTGTCATCAGAATCACACTTAATAACATCGTCTTGCCAGTCTACTTCCTTAAAATCTTCAATAGTATCGGAAATAAAAATTGTTCTATAGTAAGTTTCATGCTTACACAATATGAAAGATAATATTTTTTTTAAATATTTCCAATTTTCCCAATATTTCCAATATTTCCAAGACCCGTTTCCATGAAAATATTTCCAACGGAAATATTTCCATTTACATCACTACATATGATGCAGCGCCGCGTGATTGTTGCTGCGCATGAAAATTTTAAAGACAGCTATATTTAAATAAGCTACATAGCTTTTAAGCACATTGTTCGAAAGAGAATTGATCTGGATGCACTATTCGTTTAGGCTGTTGATGTTTCAGTCAATCAAAAAATTTGCTTTCAAGACAAAAATATTCTTTGACTAAAAAAAGTTTATGTGTGAGTAAGTACCCAAATAACATTTAAAGTTTTTACGACGACACCCTCACCAGTAAGAATTTCTTAGAGGAAACCACAACGTACTCCCGCTACGTCTCAGTATATCATTTAGCGATGTAGTAATTCCCTAGTGGGGAACCAATTTGCGGTTCTTACTACTTAGCCACGTGTCACTGTAGTAACGACTACACTACTACGTCGCAGCCAAGTATCTACCAAGTCGTAGAGGCTGTTTTTTCCATAATGGCATAAATGTAGCGATGTAGTTGCAAATAATATAATCGTTTTTTTTTGGTAGAAATATTACACAATATGGTGAACACTACAGTAAACAAACTGGCTAAGTTTTTTAGTTTGGTTATGGCTATAATTCGTAGTATGTTATCTAAAAGTGAGAGAATTTACTAGCTAAGGACCAATATTCAACTGCGACGCAAATTTTTGTGTGAAACATGCATCATATTTATTGCAAAAAACTGTAAAATTGAATCGTTTTCTGATAGCTGATGGAATTTTTTTATTCTGGATTTTGAGGTTCTGTTTTCCTAATCCGCAGTTAAGTCCAACAAATGGTGTTTAATATGTGCATTTGGTAACCTTCAATTAATTTGTTTATAAAATAGTATACCTCCTTAATATGGGCTCAAAAAACGAAAATAAAAATATAAAATTTTCTGCTTACAAAAAAAACATGACGTCCCAAACAATATTCTCTAATAGTCGAAGGGGTCACTTAAAAGTCAGCCTAAATTCCCTTATAGTTTTAGATAGCACACTCGAATTTCTACACTTCCGTCGCGGCAACGTATTAGTCACTAGCTGCCGACACCTCACAGTCGTAGGGACCACGCGATAAGAAATATCACTACCCTTAAGTTATTGGGGTGAGGCCAATTGTCATTTTTCTCAACAACAATGCCTAATCCTGGTTTTGGATGGGGTGTTCTGCGTTTTGTAGGATCGTGGTTTTGTGAATTTGTCAGTTTCTGTTGATGTGAATAATGAAAATGCGTATCGTAGTCGTAAACTATGAATTTGTATTAATTGCCTCTTATTACAGGTTTGCCTACAAATTTTAGTTTAGATTTTGTACTTTCGGGGGCGTCACTTACCGGGGAGAATACTTTACAAAAACCAATACAAGTATTGTATTACGAAAACTTATACAAGTATTACATTAGAAACCAAATAAAATATTGTAATTTATTTTACTAGAAACTGCACATGCATGGTCTAGAAAGTGTTATCAAGGAACTAAAAGAGCGTTATCATATACATAAAATCAACTTATTTTTTTATAAATTTAAGTAAATAGTATTTTGTTCCAAGCCAGAGGTGAAATTAAAGAACGAAAAACTATTTAACAAAATTAAGTGCCTCGGACGGGAGTCGACCCTGGAACCTTTGGCTGTGTACACCAAAGACCTATCAATTAGCGTACGAATCCAAAGGTTTCTAGTTCTCATCACGGCGGAGGCCCAGAAAACTTTTGTTTTTGTGATTTTTTGTTCTTTAATTTAACAATTTTCACCCCTGGTTTGGAATTGTTATTTACGGTTTTGAGTAAAACTTTGCATTATTGCGCTTTGTTAAGTTATATTTTGTTATTGTTTGTCCTCTTTTCCAATATATATATTTTTAAGATATATGTGTTAAATGTCGGATGGTGTCCATGTGAAGTTGCATTTCAATTAGGATAAAAATAAAAATAAAACAGAAGTGGTATATGGTACTGATGATGCTACCTGAAAATAAATGCTGTGGGGACAAAAAGACCGATTTGAACACTATTTTTTATGTTTTCTTTCTTTTTATCCTGATTTTGATATTTGTTACTACATATACATAACTAAAAAAGTAGAGGTAGAACATTTCTAGATCGGTTGGAAATCCATGAAAAACTAATTCTTATTTATAAAAGGAGCCATAAAAGTAGGGTTAAGAATGAGCCCGACCAAGATGCGACTGCAAAAAGTCTACATTTCCAAAGTAGAAACAGGATGATTTTAGTCTACTTTAAAAGATCGACACTGAAATAAAGTGTTTACGGCTTTCAATTTGTTGCAGAAAGTTATTTTTTCTACATGAGAACACAAACTTTTGTGGTAAAAATTAAAGTTATAATGTAATTGTCGGATACACTTGTTTGCGATTTCAATGAAGCTTAACTTTCTAGTGGTAATTAAGTAACATACAAAAGTCACGGCGACTACGAAATAATGACTAAAAAGAAAGTAAAACTTTGGCAACGTCCTATCGTGGTAGGGAAGTCTATCAGAATAGACCATCAGGCAACAATCCTAAGAAGTAGTTTAGAGGGTCGTTTTTACCAAAGCTCTACTTTTTCATGATACTTTTTCATGAACTAAAAAGTACCGAATTTTTGTTGGGATCACCACATTTTTACCATAAGATAGCAAAGTCTTTGAAGCGTGTAGCCGCTACTATAAATGTTACATGGGATACTGCTCTTTGCGGGCAATAAATGTTATAACCAATTTTGTAATAATAAAATTAGTGCAGAACGACCGAACTTGTTTGATTTATAAATTACCTCCACCCAACATTTCTTCTATCTCGTAATCACTCTCCAGAAATCTGTGTTTTTATTATAACAAAAACACATTTCTTTCCCAAAGTCACAAATTTAAGCTATCCTGAAAAGCTACGAATTAAAACTAGGAAGCTATGTTATATATTTTTATGTAAGCAGGTTCAATCTCTATAAGATTGAAAACAATGTGTTTAAATAAATAAATGGATCCATGACGGACCTTATACCTCTCTAGCTAGCCTATTAGCACACTTTAAGTGAAGCTATGATAATCAGCATTGAAAACATTTTATGTAAATATCTCGGAAACCAAAGCTCCTACGAAGTTTTTGGTTATAACACAAATTATTGAGAAAAATGTGGTATTCCGGAAACCTCATTGATATAACAATAATAACTTCATATGAAGTTAGCGAAGCACCCAAAAAAAGGGTAAAAAATAAGAGGGACAAAATTAATTTTTCCACAACTAATTCACGACTAATTAGCGGGAAATTATCCACCATATTCGATTTTGATAAAAGCCATTTTTACGAGGGTGCTTCGCTAACTTCATATGAAGTTAGCGAAGCACCCTCAAAAACGGTCAAAAATAAGAGCGACAAAATTAATTTTTCCACAACTAATTCACGACTAATTAACGACAAATTATCCACCTAGTAGCGGTTCGATTTGCGATGGGTGCCAAAATATGAAGTTAGCGAAGCACCCAAAAAAAGGATCTAAAATAAGAGCGACAAAATTAATTTTTCCACAACTAATTCACGACTAATTAACGGCAAATTATCCACCATATTCGACTTTGATAAAAGCATTTTTTAAGAGGGTGCTTTGCTAACTTCATATACAGTTAGCGAAGCACCCAAAAAAAGGGTAAAAAATAAGAGCGACAAAATTAATTTTTCCACAACTAATTCACGACTAATTAACGACAAATTATCCACCTAGTAGCGGTTCGATTTGCGATGGGTGCCAAAATATGAAGTTAGCGAAGCACCCAAAAAAAGGGTAAAAAATAAGAACGACAAAATTAATTTTTCCACAACTAATTCACGACTAATTAGCGGCAAATTATTCACCATATTCGATTTTGATAAAAGCCATTTTTACAAGGGTGCTTCGCTAACTTCATATGAAGTTAGCGAAGCACCCTCAAAAACGGTTAAAAATAAAAGCGACACAATTAATTTTTCCACAGCTAATTCACGACTTATTAACGGCAAATTATCCACCTAGTAGCGGTTCGATTTTCGATGGGTGCCAAAATATGAAGTTAGCGAAGCACCCTCAAAAACGGTCAAAAATAAGAGCGACAAAATTAATTTTTCCACAACTAATTCACGACTAATTAACGGCAAATTATCCACCTAGTCACCATTCGATCTGCGATGGGTGCTTCGCTAACTTCATGCTCATTAAAAAATATGTTATTATAACAAAAACATGTCATGTAAAAAAGCGAAGTACTAGAAAATGCTATTCTGTAAAAAGAATTGAGATATAAATAAAGCCAAGTTGTTCAATATCAATTTCAAAATGAAAGGTTCTTACTAGTTTGGAAATGTTTTTTTTTTTAAACTTTGCTATTACAGCCGTAATAACTAAGTTTAGAGAAACATTTCCAAACTAGTAAGAACATTTCATTTTAAAATTTGTATTGGAGAACTTGGCTTTACCTTTATCTCAATTCTTTTTACGGAATACCATTTTCGCGTACTTGGCTTTTTGTTACATGAAATGCTTTTATTATGATTTCGCTCCGTTTTTAAAGGATTTCGATATTATTTCACTCCTACCTGTACCAAAATTTCAACAATTTTAAGACCCAACTGGCGCCGAAATTTGACTTTTTTGTTTATTTTTTCAAAAGTTTGGAAATAATCATGAGTAAAAAGACAACTCCCAATACACCACCACAAATGGTCGCTCGAGTCCACAGATGTCACCTCGCAGCGCGGTGTTGCAAACCGATCTTCGATGTTCTCGTGAGTGGTCTTGAAAAATGGTTTTCAAGGTAGTATATATTGTGAACCACTACGCCGCACAGTGATTTGGCTAGGTCAAAAGGCGGTCAAAAGTCATTTTGTTATTAACAATGAAAATTTTAAGGATTTTCTTTCGTTTCGCTAGTTGTTTTCATTCTCTAACTTTTTGCATACCTATTATATTTTTTAATATTATATTTGTGGAAAATAATATATAACAAATAGCTAAATATAACATGTTTCAGAATTCACAATTTATTAACAAGCCATATTATACTAAACCACAATTAAATATACACATTAGTATATCAAAGTAAAAAACATTTCGTTACCAATAATTTCTGATATTACAAAATATACACTGATAATTTTTTTTTTTTTTAAGATAATTATCAAAATTACATGTTTATACAAATTAATTAATCAAGAAATAAGGCTAAAGCTTCAGGGTCCAGATTTAGGTGTTGAATGAATTTTGTCCGTGTCCGTCATAATGTTGTTACCAGTAAATTCCGTAAGAAATTCTTGGTGGCAATATTAACGCACCGGACAAAATTCGTTACACAGAGTTTACCACTGTTTTGTTCTCATGGGCGGGTCAGGGCGAGTAAATGTCTAATTTAGATTTACTCAGTAAGCCTTGGGACATCATACTTATATACCAGCAAGCCGGACCAAAGTGTATGAAAATATCAGGAACTATTTTTAAAATAATGTTTCATTAAAAAATTTTACGTAAAACCAAAACGCTTTTACCATTTTTTTCGATACTGCTTAAATATAAAAGCTCAATCCTTACCCTACACGCAAAAAATGTCTTTAGCCTCTTCCACGAATAATTTTTGCTTTACATATAATTTGTTTTATTCTTTTTACTTTATGCTTATGGTGATCACCAAAATTATACTAAATGAACCCTCTGTAACGTAAAAAAATAATAGATTTAGGAATTAACTTTTAATGCGTCGAATTACTGGGGTCATTTAAGGCTTCAATTAGCATCGGTTAAGGATGTTATCAGGATGTCGGATTTGACCATTTATTAACTAGCCCCAGACATCGAAGAAATATAGATGTTATATGTTCTCTGCCCCAGATCACTGTGAACACGTTGGCTTGAGGTTTTCTAATTTTTTTCTATGGTTTTATCATAGCTTTAAAGCTCAGCTCTCTAGCGTTCCTGGAAGTGGGTAATGTTACTTTTATATAATTTTACATTTATAGAAGAGGGAAGTAAATTAAAATTTTGATGTTTTTAAATTTTTTCCTATAGTTTTATCATAGGTCCTATCAGTATTTCAAAGCTCAGCTCTCTAGCGTTTTCGGAAGTTATCTTAGAGGAATGTTACTTTTACATAATTTTACATAGGGGAGGGAAGTTAATTAAAAATTTTGGGGTCTTTTAATTTTTTAAAAAGTTTTATCAGAGTTCCTATCGGCCTTCCAAAGCTCAGCTCTCTAGCATTTCTGGAAGTGGGCAATGGTACTTTTACATAACTTAACATCTTTAGGGGAGGGATGTAAATTAAAATTTTGATGTTTTTTAATTTTTTCCTGAATTTTGATCATATTTCCTATCAGGCTTCTAAAGTTCAGCTCTCTAGCGTTTTTGGAAGTGGGCAATGTTACTTTTACAAAAATTTACATTTATAGAGGAGGGAAGTTAATTAAAATTTTCGGATTTTTATTTTTATTTTTATAGTTTTATCATAGTTCCTATCGGCCAAGGGCGGATCCAGAGGTGCTTCTCGGGGGGGGGGGGGGGTTCGGTTCGGTTCGGTTCGGTTCGGGGGGGGGGGGCACTTTAGATGAAATTCTCTGTTCGTAAAAAACGGTATATATTTTTTTTAGCAGCATTTTATTAAATTAGTCAGAACTAAAAAGTACAATATTTATTTTGAATTTTTATTAGCAAAAACCTTACTTTTTACTCATTTTTTGTATATTCAAAAAATTCTCGGGGGGGCAAGTGCCCCTAGTGCCCCCCCCTGGATCCGCCACTGCTATCGGCCTTCCAAAGCTCAGCTCTCTAGAGTTTCTGGAAGTGGGCAATGTTAGATTTACATAACTTTACATTTATAGACGGGGAAGCAAATTAAAATCTTGGGGTTTTTTGATTTTTTCTAAAGGTTTGGTCCTAATTGCCATCACTCTGACAAATTTCCGCTTTGTAGCATGACTAGAAGTGCAGTAGAATTTTGATGGTCTATACATGAGTGAGTGCAGAGTGAGTGGCAATTTCGACGTTTATTGAAATTTTCTACTACTACTTTACTACTTTATGGAAGTCCATGAAACCACCGCTAAACCGATTTTCATGAAATTTTTAGATAAAATAGTGTCCGCGCTGCAAACAAATAAAAATATATCAATTTCTTTTTTTATTATAGATTAATAGTGTTATAAATTATTTTGTCATAAATTTTATTAAAGATTCCGCAAACAAAAATTTCTATTATGATGAGCTTTTCTGGAAATTCGACCAGTGTGTATTGCCGTGTTATATGGGCTTTAAAGACTGATGTGTCTGCTGTTTAGATGTATCTATCAATTTAAATATTCAGCCATTGTCTTTTCGCGAAGGTACATTTTTTATCCGCCTACTAATGAAAAAATCCTTAGCATTCTTTTTTCTTTTCATTCTTTTTCATTAAACACCTTTTTCCTCGAATTAATGAAATTTCTAAAACGAATTTTAATTTAACTAAAAGGCCAAACGAATGATATAATACCCCGGCGTTAAATCACCTGCAGTTTTTTAATTAAATCAAGGCAGCAGGTATATATTTAAAATATTTAAAAACGCTAGACATACTAATTTACGATATACACATAACACTGTATATGCTGGACTGGCGTAGGCGGCTTAAATTTTATAAATTAAAATTTAGATAGGAGGGGCACTGGGGGACAGTACCCTCCTGAACAAGTTCATTTTATGATACTTAAGTTTGTATGACTAAAATTTGCATTAAAATAAAATGTATCATAACAAAAACATTCATTCCGTAAAAAGAATTGAGATAAAAGTAAATTCAGGTTCTCCAACGCAAATTTTTAAATGAAAGGTTTTTACTAGTTTGGAAATATTTTTTTTAAACTTTGCTATTACAGCCACACTTCTTTTTGTTCAATTTAGCACTGTGCCTAAGAGTCATTTGCAGCCGTCATAGCCAAGTTTAGTAAAACATTACCAAACTAGTAAGAACCTTTCATTTTAAAATTTGTATTGGAGAACTTGGATTTACTTTTATCTCAATTCTTTTTACGGAATATCATTTTCACGTACTTGGCTTTTTTTCCATTAAATGTTTTTATTATGATTTCACTCCTTTTTTAAAGGATTTGGATAATATTGAAGTTTTAAAGTAGTAAATTATGCAGAATGGTGTTCAAAATTTTGCATTGTCTTATTTAAAATTTTGAGGTTTATTCATTTTTTCCCATGGTTTTATCATAGTTCCTATCAGCCCTCCAAAGCTCAGCTCTCTAGCATTTCTGGAAGTGGGCATTGTTACTTTTACACAACTTTACATTTATAGGGGAGGGTAGTAAATTAAAATTTTGGTATTTCTAGGGTTTCTGGAAGTGGGCAATGTTACTTTTACATAACTTTACTTTTATAGGGGAGGCAAGTAGATTAAGATGTTGTTGTTTTTATTTTTTAAATAGTTTTATCATAGTCCCTATCAGTCTGCCAAAGGTCAGCTATCTAGCGTTTCTGGACGTGAGCAATGTCACTTTTACATACCTTTACATGTATAGGAGAGGAAAGGAAGTAAATTAGAATTTTGCGGTTTTTTTATTTTTTCCAAGGGTTTAGTCATAATTTCTATCAGTCGGCCAAATTTCAGCTTTGTAGCATGTCTGGAAGTACAGTAGAATTTTGATGATCTATACATGAGTGAGTGAGTGGCAATTTCGACGTCTTTTGAAATTTCGTAACTACTTTACTACTTAATGGAAGTCTATGAAACTTGGAGAAGTTGTTAACTCCATAAAGATCTCATGATAATTGGTACATCGGTTCCAAAGCTAGACAGACATCATGATGAGGTGGCTAAGATAAGTCCAAACGTACACCCAAATAAAACATTTTCGGTGTTATTTCTCTTTTTTTTTTCTAAAATAATACCTTTTCTAGCCATTGCTGGGTGGGCTAGGAAGGTAAAAAAGTAAACTTATTGGAAGAAATAAAAATAAAACAACTTTGTAATATATTTTTAAATTATAACAAAAACTCTATACGTACATTTCAAAAACAACTTATTTTATTTATTTAAAAGTTAAAATACATGGTCTTCCAACCTTCTCTGGGGTCTACAGGGTGTCAAAAAGTTATTTTAAAAAAATTGATTATATACATTTATGAAAAAAAATTAATAAAAACTATATGTTTCAGTTAAAATTTTTAAATGTGACAAACCAAAATATTATGTTTTTATTGTTACATTGTTTTAAAATATTATAAAACATTTTTTTATCTGGCTTTTACAGCTTTTATAGTTTTGGGCCTAATAGCAGAAAACTTATGTAATATCTACAATAACTTATTAATACCAACTATTTATTAGTTTTAGACCAATCCACATGAAAAACGCAAGAAAAACAAAATTCTGCCTGACAGTCACCAAAAATTTAAAAAATATATAATAGTTTTCTTTAAATATCTCTGAAACTACAAAAGCTAGATATTATGAGTGTAGTATTGCTGGAGTTAGAAAAGAAAATATTAAGTATTATTATTTTAAAAACTCTACAGAGTGAGTAAAAATATAGAAAAATATATATATGGTATATACCGATCGGTCTTCTGGGGTATATACTTAGGGTACATATTATGTAAGTTTTTCAAAATTGCAAATATCAAAATTTAAAGTGAAATTTTATTTCTTTTTTATTTTTATAATTTATTTATATTTTATTTACATAATACAATAAATTTTATATTTTTTTGCAAAATGTTTTTTAAATAACTTTTTTGATGCACCCTGTAAAAAATCTAAGATAACTGAAATATGTGTTTAATTTTACGCTAAAAACTCACAAAGTCCAAAAAGTTTGGGGTATTTTTAGCATAAATATAAAAAAAATTAAAATTTTGCATGTTTAAATTACTTTTAAATTGTACAAACTTTTTAGAATTTACCTGTAGAGTAGGATGTAGTTACTGCCACATTTAGTTTTTGAGATATAATGATTTTCTTTAATATGAAATACACTAATTTTATTTTTAAATTATGCTTCATATTTTCTTGCAGTTCTTATCTTATAATTTACAAATTGCTGCCTTAATGCCGCTTGACATGGAGCAATACACTTGCAGTTGCATGCAAGTCCCTGAATGAGACATATTTGTTTCTTTTTACAATAGATATCATATCAGGCACCCCAATATTGCATGCAACTGCAAGTCTATTGCTCCATGTTAAGCCGTCATTAAAAACAGTTTGAATATTTCGTTGAGACCTATAAACAAAGATTCTAACCTAACTTAACTAACAGAAATGTTTATAATGACATAGGATTGTCGGCTCTTTAGTATTTTGACTAAAGACGCATTATCGGCTCTTTAGACGCTCCGGTATAAAATATCATGCCACCTGTGTGAAGATTTATCTTTTTTCTCTAATTTGAAGAATAGGTACACAGAAATTCTAAAAATCAGCAACGACTGTCCAATCTTTTACAAACAACCATAGAAAAACATCTTTTTACAAAATTGAAAAAAACCTCAAATACTGGTTTGATTTAATGTAAATGACAAGATTCTTAAGTTTTTTCTCAGAAATATTTAAAAACAAATAAATTGGGCACCAGGGACCCCTGATCTTATTGTTTTTTTTATCAATTCGAAGAAAATTGGGTGTGGCTCCCCTAAAATCTTCCAACTTCAGCAGATTCGCCTCCAGCGCGGCGGCGACTCCGGCGAGCGTTTCTGACTACCCTGTCCAAAACAAAATCTCATGGGCCATCGCTGACTAACAGCACTTTCTATATTGGAGTACTCCCCCAGAACGAAAAACTTTCTACGTGCCTTTGCCAAAGTCTCAGAAGATACGTCTAAACAAAGTGGCAATAAACAAGAAAAAGAAGTATTCGTTACTCGAGTACTCGTTACTCGACAAAGAACGGAGTAACGAATGCCGATCCGAAAATTAAATAATTATTTTCATATATTTATTTAAGATCTGTATAATTATGTAGATACGTTATTTAAATTATTAGAATTACCACATGTTTTGTAAATACGATATATTAAACAGTGTAATGACGCAAATTAAATTTTGCATTATTATATAGTAAGCATTTATTGTATATACAGGGTGTTTGGCACATAAACCGTCAAAATTTTTTGGGATATTGTTGGGGTCATTTGCTACCTTTTCAACCTTGGAACTTGGATCCTTAGAGTCAAAAGAGAGATGAATTTTTAATTTTTTTTCTCAAATTTTCCAAAATCCCACCTTTAAACCCTCGTAAGCTTTTTATTAATGCCTGGAAAAGCACCATTTTTTAAAAATAATTCTGTAATCTTATGCTTCTTCAACTAATTAATAGGTTTGTTAAAATTGATGTACCAAAGGGACATACGAAGTTTTTTATTGAAAAACATTAGTGATTTTGTAAAAGAAAATCAATTTCAAAATTAAAAATCAAAAAAAGTATCGACAATTGAGAACTTCATTTTCTTTTAAAAACTTCTTCAGTTGATTACCTTTCTAACGGTATGCTACACATTGATTTAAAAAAAAAACATTTCTGCTTGAAAATACGGATATTCCGTCAGAAGGGCGAGACTAGTTCGGAATTGGTAAGAAAAACAATTTGATGTTTATGATCGTTTACCTACTTAAACAAAAGTTAAACTTTTAACAATAATGTATTGTGTTCTTTATTTATAAATTTTGTTCGAAACGTTTTTTTTAAATCAATGTGTAGCATACCGTTAGAAAGGTAATTAACTAGAGAAGTTTTTAAAAGAAAATGAAGTTCTTAATTGTCGATACTTTTTTAATTTTTAATTTTGAAATTGATTTTCTTCTCACAAAATCACTAATGTTCTTCAATAATAACCTCGTATGTCTCTTTGGTACATACATTTTAACAAATCTATTAATTAGTTGAAGAAGCATAAGATTACAGAATTATTTTTAAAAAATGGTGCTTTTCCAGACATTAATAAAAAGTTTACGAGGGTTTAAAGGTGGGATTTTGGGTAATTTGAGAAAAAAAATTAAAAAATTCATATCTCTTTAGCCGTGACTCTAAGGATCCAAGTTCCAAGGTTGAAAAGGTAGCAAATGACCCCAACAATATCCCAAAAAATTTTGACGGTTCATAAGCCGAACACCCTGTATAAACAGAAAATTGGTAATTAATAAAACAGATTCAAACTGATTGTTGTTTCTTACTGTTGTGCCCAAGACTATTTTTGGCCTAGCATATCTGCTAGCAAAGCGTGAGTCTGCGTTCTGACATTATTCTTTAACTTTATAGGAGCAAGTGCCCCGTCTGGTTACTATATAGTTCTTACTTAATCCTATAGCAGGTGCTTCGTCTGGTTATAGGTATTTTACTCAAAACTCGTAGCAAGTGCCTAGCTGGTATGAGCATGAAGTTAGCGAAGCACCCATCGCAGATCGAATCGTGGCTAGGTGGATAATTTGCTTCATATGAAGTTAGCGAAGCACCCTCGTAAAAATGGCTTTTATCAAAATCGAATATGGTGGATAATTGGCCGCTAATTAGTCGTGAATTAGTTGTGGAAAAATTAATTTTGTCGCTCTTATTTTTTACCCTATTTTTGGGTGCTTCGCTAACTTCATATTTTGGCACCCATCGCAAATCGAACCGCTACTAGGTGGATAATTTGCCGTTAATTAGTCGTGAATTAGTTGTGGAAAAATTAATTTTGTCGCTTTTATTTTTGACCGTTTTTTTGGGTGCTTCACTAACTTTATATGAAGTTAGCGAAGCACCCTCGTAAAAATGGCTTTTATCAAAATCGAATATGGTGGATAATTTGCCGCTAATTAGTCGTGAATTAGTTGTGGAAAAATAAGAGCGACAAAATGAATATTTTCACAACTAAGTCACGACTAATTAGCGGCAAATTATCCACCATATTCGATTTTGATAAAAGCCATTTTTACGAGGGTGCTTCGCTAACTTCATATGAAGTTAGCGAAGCACCCAAAAAAACGGTCAAAAATAAGAGCGACAAAATTAATTTTTCCACTAGTTCACGACTAATTAACGGCAAATTATCCACCTAGTAGCGGTTCGATTTGCGATGGGTGCCAAAATATGAAGTTAGCGAAGCACCAAAAAAAGGGTCAAAAATAATAGCGACAAAATTAATTCTTCCACAACTAATTCACAACTAATTAGCGGCAAATTATCCACTATATTCGATTTTGATAAAAGCCATTTTTACGAGGGTGCTTCGCTAACTTCATATGAAGTTAGCGAAGCACCCAAAAAACGGGTCAAAAATAAGAGCGACAAAATTAATTTTTCCACAACTAATTCACGACTAATTAACGGCAAATTATCCACCTAGTCACGATTCGATCTGCGATGGGTGCTTCGCTAACTTCATGCTCATTAGCCTGGTTACGAGTTCTTCTTTCCGACTTACAGCTAGAGCACTAATCTGGTTGTAAGTCACCTTTAACATTCCTTCTGCCTTATTGCAAGTGTCCCGTCTGGTAATAAGGCCCATTTCTCTCCTCTACTCTAACAATCAAGAGTCTTAAAGTTAGCCTTAGAGCGACAAGCCTAAAGCTGCACAACCTAACGCATTTAAATTGTATTTGTAAAAAGTAACAATAAGAAAAAGTAGGACGTGTCAATCTGGCAATGTTGTTTGTTTGAACGCTTGCAGCCGGTTGCTTGAAATGCTCGGCCTCGGCTGTCGGTTGTCGGTTTGAAATTATAAATATTGTTACGGGTTCTCCACAACAATTGAAACTCGCAATTGTTGAAAACGATACGTCAATTTATTTCGACAAATTATGTACAAAAACACGCACTTAAACTTACGAATAACTCGCTAATAATTCACTACTTTAATCCGCCTATTAACTTCGCGTTAACATCTAGCGATCACTACCGTTATCTTTGACTCCCCGTCCGGACGACGTCCGGCCTTATATATAATACTACTATTCGAGAATTTTCCATCCTTGTTCGATTCAGGATTATACCACCCTTTTCTAGTACGCGGACCGTTCGCACACCAGTTTGTCACAGATAACGCAACTAAAACCTAGACTAAGAATACAACCATAAAATACGTCAACCTAATACTACACTAAACCTAAATAAATTCTAACTATAAAATTTAAATAACTTAAATTTGTAACACTATCCTCCTCTTCAGGTTTGATCGTCTCGATCAACATTTCCCAGGTAAGGTTTTAGTCTGTCTAGATGAACAACTTTCATCTTGGACTTCGGGCTTTTCTGGATTCGGTAGACTACATCATTAATTCTCTTAACAACTTTATAAGGCCCTTCCCATGGTGGTGTCAACTTAGGCCTCAACTTCCTTTCTTGCGTTGAGGATTGTATAGCCAGACTTGATAATTCTGTTTGAACCCTGAAGAGTTTGCTTTCAGGTCATATCTCGCTTTCATGCGGTCACTGGCTATTTCTATTCGCTCTCTAACCACTTCATGGATATCGTGCAGCTTTTGCCTTAAACGTTCGACATAGTCATTAACCTCTAAGTGTTCTTCTTCAGGTGAACCAAACATGATATCACATGGTAAACGCAGTTCTCTACCAAACAGGATACTAGATGGAATAGCTCCTGTCTTATTGTGAATGGCGGTTCTATAGGCCATCAAAAACAATGGAATATATTGGTCCCAATCTGTATGGTGCTCATCAACAACTTTGCAAAGATGTTCTTCTATTGTTTTATTAAATCTTTCAACCATGCCGTCTGACTGCCGATGTAAAGCAGTAGTCCGTGTTTTATGTATTCCTAAAAGGTCACAGAGATTCTGGAAGAGCTTTGATTCAAAGTTTCTTCCTTGATCTGAATGTAGTTCCAAAGGAATGCCAAATCGACTGAAAACATCATTTACCAGAACTTCTGCAACTGTAGCGGCCTCTTGGTTAGGCAAAGCAAAAACTTCTGGCCATTTGCTAAAGTAATCCATGACAACAAGGATGTATTTGTTGCCCTTTTTAGTTTCTGGAAATGGTCCCGCCACATCAATAGCAATGCGTTCGAATGGCAGACCTACGCTATATTGTTTCATTCGACCTCTGGACCTTGTTTTGGGACCTTGGCTGGTCGAACATCGGCGGCACCAGTTTTTCACATCTTGAAAGTAATTGACCCAATAAAATCGGTTTCGAATTTTGTCCATGGTTTTATTTATGCCTAGGTGCGCGCCTGATTTTCCACCATGGCATTCGGCCATTATATTGTCTACCATGCTCCTAGGAACCACTACTTGATTAATCACAGTAAGACCATCGGCACTTTCCCAGACACGTTTAAGGATGTTTTCTTCTACTATCAGTGAATCCCATTGTGCCCACAGTGATTTGAATATCACCCCTTGGTTTGCGATATCTTGCCATGATGGTCGTGGCTTGTTCTCTTCTTTCAATCGCAAGATAGGTCCTACATCTTTGTTGTTAAGTTGTGTGGTTCTAATCGAAGCCGACATCCATTCTTCATCTGGTTCTAACTTTATCTGGCGCACGTAGGTAATTCCTTCTTTCTGGTCAATTTTACAATCCTCAGGGCAAGGTCTTCTGGACAATGCATCCGCATTATTATGCACCCTTCCCGCTCGGTGCTTAATTTGATAATGCTATTGTTGTAGCTTTTCTATCCATCTCGCGACTGGCCCCTCAGGTTGTTTCATTTTCATGAGCCACTGTAACGCAGCATGATCCGTTCTAATCAGAAACTCTTGTCCATAGAGATATTTGTGAAAGTTATCTACGAATTTAATGATGGCTAGGAGCTCCTTTCTGGTAACACAATAATTTCTCTCTGGGTTGGATAGCTTTTTGCTGAAAAATTCGATGACCCGTTCTTCTCCATCTTGTACTTGGGAGAGTACTGCTCCTATGCCATCGTTGCTCGCATCAGTATCTAATATGAATTTACCTTTGGGAATGGGATATGCAAGAATCGGACTAGAAGATAATGCCGCTTTTAGTCTTCTAAATGCTTGGTCACATTCGGTATTCCATTTGTAAGAAGCTTTATCTTCTGTAAGTCTATGTAATGGAGACGCTATTTTGGCGAATCCTTATACAAATCGTCTGTAGTATGTACACAGACCCAAAAAGCTTCTCAATTCATGTTTGTCACGAGGTTGAGGCCATTCTTTTATTGCTTGTAACTTCTTTTCGTCGGTATGGATGCCTTCTCAACTCTTCTTGGAATAGAAAACACTTCTTTGAGTTTAGTTTAAGATTTGCGTTCCTGATTCTTGAAAAAACTTCTCGTAAATTGTCTAGATGATCTTGAAAAGACTTTCCCATTACTATGACATCATCCAAATAGACTAAGCAGGTTTTCCAAGTAAGGCCTCGTAGAACAACTTCCATTAGTCTTTCAAATGTAGCTGGGGCATTGCATAGGCCAAATGGCATCACATTAAACTGATAAAGTCCACTTCCAGCAGAGAATGCAGTCTTCTCTTTATCTCTTTCAAAGTTTCCTACTTGCCAATACCCACTTTTCAGGTCAAGAGTAGAAAACCAATATGATCCTGCCAAAGTTGTTAATGTGTCGTCTATTCTTGGCAGTGGGTAACTATCTTTCTTGGTCACATCGTTAAGTTTCCTGTAGTCGACTCAAAATCTAGTACTTCCATCCTTTTTAGTGACCAACACCACAGGAGACGACCAAGGACTTGATAACTCTTCAATAACACCGTCGCTGAGCATTTTATTAATGAGATTGTGAACTTCTTCTTGTTTGGCCATTGGTAGTCTTCTTGGGGGCTGTCTTATCGGTTGGGCATCGCCAGTGTTGATGGAATGTTAAATAAGGTTTGTGCGTCCCGAACTACTCTTAGTTTCGAAGATATTACTTTGTTCTTCTATAAACTCTCTCGCTTTACTAAATTCTTCTGGAGTGAGATGTCGCCAAGTTAACTCAAATTGCTGAAGTACCTCCATTGGTAACTTGCTTTTATCCTCGGAAGTTGGCGCTTCACATCTTGTTACTTTCTGTACTGGTTCAAATAATGCTACCACCTTCCCCTTATTAATTTTGACACTATTTGGGAAAATATTGGCGACTAATCGGAATGTCTTTATCGGTTTTAACTAGTGACTTTGCAACGAAGTAAGTGTTGGGTGTGTTCTGTTGGCTTATGAGTCCGACGCAGCTTGATGTTTTACTTTCTAGCCTCCCAAAAATTATGGTCTCACTGTTACCGACCAGTCTTGTTGTTCATACTGCCACAACCTTTATTGATTCTTTATTGATGTGACTATTTGACAAAATGAACTCTTCGTTCCCAAATCTTAGGGTATTAAGTTTATTATCAAATGCAAATCCATGTTTACTTATCAAGTCCATTCCCAAAATAAATTCATCTTCTATTTGTGCAACTAATACAGTGTGGCGAATCTTCAACCTTCCCAGCTGTAGAACTATATCTGTCTGCCCCAACACGTCGGCGGATTATCCAGTCACAGTCTTAAGTATTATTTTCTTTTCTGTTGGTCGAATTTTATATCTCGTTGCAATTTTGGACTTAAGCAATGATATGGCTGCACCGGTGTCTACTGTGATGTTAACTGGTCTTCCATTTATAAGTCCGTCAATGTTGAGGCTGTCAGCAGTATGTTTTAAACTCTTAATAGAGTAAATTTTGGGGGCTCATCTTCCATTAGTTAACACCCGCCTTTCCGTGTTGAAAAGTTTTAGTTTTTCCTGATCTCCTCTTCTGTACTTTGTCCCGCTAGATGGTAGGCGAGACCTCATTTGGACACGACAATTGCGTTGAATGTGCCCTGTAAGTCTGCATCTAAAACACTTTACATTTGGAGGGGATCGTCTGCGTTCTTTTAAAGAGTCAATCTTCTCTTTCAGTGCTTGAAGAATTTGGCTTAGCGTCTTTGAGGGAACCTCTTGTTCATTTCTCATTTCTTCACCCTCGTGAATGGAAACATATGGACATATTATTTTATGACTCAATTTCAAGGGCTCGAATCAACACTTCGCTGCTGTTATGGAAGCGTTCTCGACGAAGTAATTTTGCTAAGTCCGTCTCTCGCAAGCCGTTAATAAAGCGATCTACCGTGAAGGGATCTCTGTAATTTTCTGGCATTTCTGGGTAAGCCAAGTACATCAGCCTTCTGATATCCGCTTCATACTCTTGTAATGACTCCCCTGCTCTTTGTTGACGAACATTTAATTCTGACCAATGTAAATTTCGCAAGTGTTCGTCTCCATACCTTTTTTCTAACGCTGCCACTAAAGCGTTATAATTCTGTTGTAAAAGTCCAAGAGCAGGTTCTCGCAGAGCTACTAACATAGCTCTAGCTTTTTCGTCATCATCCCAACCATTTGCAGCAGCGGCAGCTTCAAACTGTTGTTTGTAAGTAGACCAGGAAGACGTACCATCAAAATTTGGAGGCTTAATGTTTTGGTTGGAATTTACAACACATCCTTGAGCTTTTATTTTGTTGTGTTCTTTCTGAAGCTGTTTAAACTGTTTTGACGTGTCCTGGAATTTTTCTTCCATGGTTTGAAAAACTTCTTCCCTAACATTTTGTAGTTTAGTCTCCCCTTTTTCTTCAACATTCTGCAATTTGTTTTGCACCTTTTCTTCTACATTCTGCATCCTTTGTGTTATTTCTTCCTTAAGCTCTTCTGTTGCTACCTTAAATTCTCCTCTCAGCTGTTCGGAGTTGCTCCTTATTTGGTCGAAGTTTTCTTGCATACCATCTAATCTTTCTTGAAATGTCCGTCTCATATCGTTTTGGTTTTGTGCAATGGTCTATCTCATATCGTTCTGGTTTTGTTCCATGGTCTGCTTCATGTCGTCCATGGTGTGTTTCATGTCGCCTTGATTTTGTTCAATGGTCTGTCTCATATCGTTCCGGTTTTGAGCCATTTGAGATGATAGAGCCTGAATCATTTTAGTTAGTTCTTCCATCTTTGCCGATCCTTGTCTAGTAAGCATCAACTTTCTGACAAATCTCTCTAAACGTCTATCCATGGTTTATAAAGTTAATGTCGCAGTCCGTTTTTCAATATCTCTTCCGATTCTTAAATAGAACCTAATGGAATGTTCTGGAATATACTGGTAAATGTCACTCTTTCGGCTACTAGGCAAATGTAGAAGTCGCTTTTTGATTATCTCTTTTGGTTCTCAAATAGATCGTCGTAGAATGTTACGGAATATTCTAGAAATTCTTTCTAATTCTTACTTTTGAAATTACTAATCTAATGTTGAAATCGCCTTTTGGATATCTCTTCTGGTTCTCGAATAAAACGTCGTAGAATGTTATGGAATATTCTAGAAATTCTTTCCGATTCCTACTTTTGAAATAACTAAGCTAATGTCGAAGCCGGTTTTTTGTATATCTCTTCTGGTTCTCGAATAGAATGTTATGGAATCTTCTAGAAATTCTTTCTAATTCTTACTTTTGAATAAAACAATATCGAACTTCTTCGAATATTCTGGCAAAATCACTTACTGTTCTTTTTTTTTTAATTGTCCTAGCCGGTGGTACTGTGTAAGGATAGTCTTTGCACTATTTATTTCTTTTAATCTCACTTCTGACACCAATTGTTACGGGTTCTCCACAACAATTAAAACTCGCAATTGTTGAAAACGATACGTCAATTTATTTCGACAAATTGTGTACAGAAACAAGCACTTAAACTTACGAATAACTCGCTAATAATTCACTAATTTTTTCCGCCTATTAACTTCGCGTTAACATCTAGCGATCACTACCGTTGGTTATCTTTGACTCCCCGATGCACGACGTCCGGCCTTATATATAAGGGTCTGCCTACTATTCGAGAATTTTCCATCCTTGTTCGATTCAGGATTATACCACCCTTTTCTAGAACGCGGACCGTTCGCACACCAGTTTGTCACAGATAACGCACCTAAAACCTAGACTAAGAATACAACCATAAAATACGTCAACATAATACTACACTAAACCTAAATAAATTCTAACTATAAAATTTAAATAACTTAAATTTGTAACAATATTATTAGATTCCCCGAAGTACGTTTTTCTCTTAGCTCAAGCATACCGATGACGGATGACGCAATATTTTGTTTTTTTTTGTCTTTGTTAGTTTGTTCCCTTGCGATACGTCTCGTTGATGCGTGTGTATTTTTTGTCCCCTGTAAAACTTGTTTAATTAAATACCCAGGTGAATTGAATTTCAATTGAACTTTTAGATTTTAAGTATGTATTTCTTTGTATCTAAGGCATTAGATTTTTAAAACAAAGTTGTGCACAGAACAGTTCCTACGTAATTCCTACCTTTATATTTACCTTCCTAGCCCGCGAATTAAATACGAAGTCCGGGGAAGTAGCTTTTAAAAAACAATTTATTTTCGAAAAGGTTACAAAAATGACTTATTACTAATGACCACTATCGTTTATAGTATAATAATGATACCTATTTTATGTTTCTTGGCGCATATATGAACTTCAATGTACGGCGTCAGCAGTTTATTTGTTATTATAAACAAGGGTACTATGTTATTATTCCAGGGATATTACTCCTCCACCGTTAGTTTCGTCAACGTCCTCGTTGATAAGTTTTTGGAGAACCCTTAATACTTTTAGTTTTTGAAATTCTTTGCTTTCGCCAAAAGTAGAAAATAAAAATTAAAATTAAAATTATCGCCAGACATAGCGTTAAGGTTATGTAGTTTCGACTTTTGAAATTTAAGTCCTGTAGGATTAAGGTATCAGTTAGGTCTTCCTGCACTTTTGTGGGATTTCTAAATGTCTTATCTGCAAATTGATTGATGTTTGTTTCAGGAAGCTTTATTATATTTGGCAATGAAAGAGAAATGTTATTTATTAATAGGGAATATTTATTTTGGTTAATTATTACGTTACACTGGCTATTGATAAGATAACAGCTTTGAATTGTGATTTTCTGGAACTGAAAGCAATTTTCGTAAATAGTATCTAAAGCTTTTGTACAGAAAAGTAAACCACTTTTATAAGTAAACCACTTTTATAAGTTTATAAGTGGATTTAAAAATAATTTCTTACTGTGGCAAAAGGGCAGTTTTTTGTTAAAATGCAACTATTTGCAATAGGGTTGGAACAAATCCAATTTGAATTGATTTCAGAGCACTGCTGATACCATAAATTATTACAATAGTACTTACTAGGGCTAATCAATATTTTTGATTCATTATTAGGTATTGGGTAAACTATCTTAAGACTACAAAATATTTTTTTCAACGACTGGTATCTTAACTACAAGGATTGACAGATCTTTTAACAGAATTCAATAAATTAAAAACTCAATAAAAATTAAAAGAAATTAAACATATTTAAAAAAAGTTTTAAAAAATATTTATTTTCAATGCAGTTTGTTTGATTATAGTATTATTCATTTGGATGAAGGCAGAACAAATTATTGTTTTACAGTTGAAAATATTACTTAGTCTATAAATATTTATATAGCTAACAATTAAGTTTAATTTACTTTACTACTGTTAAAATTGTAGCATAGTCTTGCTAAATAAAGTTTTAAAGTTAAAGTTAAGTTAATAAGGCCTGTTTTACATTTGAGAGTTGATTCTGACAGGTGTTTCAGAGGCCATAGAGAGTTTTATTGATAATGTGCTGTCAAATATTACCAAATTTCCCTAACTTCATTGAATTTTATCATTTCTAAATCTAAAGGCCATAGAAAGTGTTTTAGATAATGTGTTGTAAAATATTGCAAAATTTCCCTAATTTCATGACATTCTTGATTTCTAAATCTAAAAAGTTTGCAAATGCGCAAAGGATATCATTCTTTAAGCATTTTTCTAAAAATTCATATTAAATTTAATTTTTAAGTTTGTAAATTCTGGTTTAATTAACATTAAGGTGATTTTATTATTTAACTTTAAAATCTCGAAGCGAATGCATTTTGCGTTTTTATTTATAATGTTAACATTTTCCTGGAATTTGTTTATAATATTCCCGGCTAATGAACTAAAGTCATGTATCTAGTGCATGGTGTTAATTTGATTCTGTTTTGATATTTGCAAGTTCTGAGTAATCGTGTGACAAATTTGATGCCACACCGTAGTAGGTTGAATAAACCTTTCTTTCTTTCTAGTAGTAGTTTTCTAAAGAATTTAATTTTGCATAAGTATTGTAGGTATCGTTTAAGGATGATTTAATATTAAAATTGTATTTTTGATATATTATTAATAACTTGATCGACTAAAAGGGATCAACATAGGAAATTGTTAAAAAGTTGACTAAAATTTTTTTTTTAATTTTAGTCAAGTTAAACGACGCTAATGAAGGAGAGATTTCTTCAGTGAAAGTACATTATTATTCGATCCGTTGACCTGAAGGGCCTGGATAACGTTCGACAATGTCGGGGGATACAGCATCAGGAACCTGGAATGATATAGATTTTTTTTTTGAGTTTCTATTTTTCTGATATGTTTGTTTATTCGTTTAGTTTTCGAGATATGGCTTATATATATTTTTTTTTGACTTGTTACTTTTGTAGGTATAAATTGGGGGTTTATTTTAATTTAAAGGGTGTTTTTCTATAGATAGTTTGATTTTCTTAAATTTGAAGGGGTTTATTTTATTTTAAAGGGTGTTTTTTCTATAGATAGTTTGATTTTCTTAAATTTGAGGGGGTTTATTTTATTTTAAAGGGTGTTTTTTCTATAGATAGTTTGATTTTCTTAAATTTGAGGAGGCTCCTCTATGTTTTTATTTTGTTTTTGTGTATTGTGTACATGTGTCTGATATGTCTCTTTAAAAACTTGATCGTTAAAAGATATTAATTCTTTTTTTCCCTATTGCTTATATTACTCAAAAAGAGTGAGTTCGTAATTTATGATTGGTTCGTTGACATAAAGGCTGTATAAAATTGAAAATTAAAAATGATCGGTAATAGAGTGTACTGATTAAGTATATATTAGTATGGCTGACGTCATAATATTTTGAGAAGTTTCTTCAAGATGTTTAAATTTTTAAATTTCTTAAATATTCAAAATGTGTAGTCTAGAGAAAGTTGTTCATTGCAGAATATTTGACATAAATATTTTAAAAGGTTGTTATCAATTTTGTAATCTTTTTTTTTTGAATTTTATTTTATTGTTTATTTTATTATCTTTTGTTTATTTTTTTTGTGTTCTTATAAGAAAGTGGTTTTCAAAAATCGTTATAGAATTTTTTGTGTATTTTGAAACAAATCTATTTAAGTTCAAAATTGACAGTTTATAAATTGAAAGATGTCTAAATGATACAAATGTTTTAAATGGTTTTTCATCTAGAAGGGGTCCTTTATAAGCAATTTTATAAGAATGCTTTTTATATGAGTTTTGAAGACATATTTTAAAGTTGTTTATGAAGATGGTAATCGATTCTCTTAGTTTGGGCCAGTAATGTTTTTGTTTTATTTCATTGTAGATCTCTGTTTTGTTTTTATGATTAGGTCCATAGTATTTGAATATTAATTCTTTTTGTTTTTCTGCGTTTATCACGTCAATTAGGTATTTAGTCGAAAATATGAGTTTTGCACATGGGTTAAAAATAGAGTTAACTACTTTCTGAAATTCTAGTTTAAGTTCATTGTTTGGAATGTAAATAGTAAATAGAGAGTCAGGTTTCACTATCACTTTTAGAATTTTAAGAATGTGCTTTTGTTGTTGTTTTTCATTTATTGTCACAAAATTATGATTTCTATTAAATGGTTTAGAGAAAAAATGTTTATATTGTTGTCCATAATCAATAACTAATCGATTGGTTGTATAATTAAGGGGCAGTTCGGATGTAGATAAATGTTTTCCTTGTGTCTCATTATTTGAGTGAATAGTGACGTCAGAGGCGTTGTCTCGGGCGTCAGTTTGGAAGGGCACAAAATACTTTAAATTCAATTTTGACGGTTTTAATTTTTCATTGAGTACGGTTACATTAGCTTGGGGTTCTTTGTATTGCTCGTTAATTACGTGTTCCGTGAGATTATAATCGGTTAAGTTGGTAACAGAGTTACGCACGGTGGGTGCATTGGCTTTATTTATTTCATGTATGTTAAAATTTATCTTCGAGAGGGCGTTAGCAACGACATTTACATTTTCTTTTTTGTAATTTGTATCTTTTTGAGTTTCTGGAATTAAGTACCGTTGAATGCAGTCGATTTTTATTAAATTTGGTTCAGTACCTTCCGGTGTTATGATGTGGTCTGATTTTAATTGTTTCAGGGTGAAAATATTGAATAGGTTGTTTTTTAAATCTTTCTTGTGGGATTACTTTTATTTGTTGGTGAAAGCTAATGTTAACGTTTGGACTTGGATAGGGGATTTTACAAAATTCTTTAACTGTTACTGGACAGCTAGGAATGTATTGCTCTTTGAAGCTAAAAGAGGGTGTGAGTTCAATGCCTTTTTGATAGTTTACTTGATAATTTTGGATTGGCTGCTTAACCGGGTTATTATAAGCAATAGAAAGAGGAATTTTTACATTTTTATTTAAAGTTAATATACTAGTTTTTAAATCGAGCATACCCTTTAACTTTTCAAGGGCTCTTAAGCCTATTAATTCGTCAAAGTCTTTATGCCAGTTTACAACACGCATTTTAATATTTTCGTTTATTCCTAGTTCTTGTAATAAATTTATTTTTAAATTATTATTTTCTTTATATGTGTTTCTGCAGCTGGTTACTCCAAAGGGTTCAAAAAATAGATTATTGGGGTACATTTTGGCTACTCTTGGGGATATTATGGAGTCTGGGGATCGTGAATCAATAAGAATTGTTTTTGTGATAAATAAAAATATAGTAGTTCGTTGCCTAGGGCAATCTTGTTTAAGTAAACGGAGGATCCGAAGCCGTTTTCTGAAAATTTTCGCTTG
Organism: Aspidapion aeneum; assembly: GCA_963576565.1. Classification (NCBI taxonomy): domain Eukaryota; kingdom Metazoa; phylum Arthropoda; class Insecta; order Coleoptera; family Brentidae; genus Aspidapion; species Aspidapion aeneum. Next base: position 93,783,525 of record OY755039.1, read on the forward strand.
CGGCGTTTGTTTGTGAATTAAGTTCGTGAGAGGGGTTTTCTTGCTGGCTAATATGTTCTTCATTGTAAAAGTGAGGATCGTAAAAATAGTCAGAGGTTTCTTCATTATAATAATTATAAGGTTGATCTTCATAGGTTTGTTCATAAGTCTGTTCGTAAGTCTGTTCTGGGTGTGTTTCTACATTTGTCAAAAATCCTGAGGGATTAAAAAATCTTGAGGACCCATTATTTGTGGTGGTGGTGGTGGTCTTTGAAAGTGTTGTCTTGACGGACCAATTGTTGATGTCGACATAGGCGTTGGTTTGTCTAAAATAGCTTTATTTTGTGGGGCAAAGACGTTAGTTGGTCTTCCAACATTTTGGGAATTTTGAGCTTGATTTTGAATTGGTCTAGGTTGATTAAAATTAAAATTAGGTTGTCTAAACTGAGAGTTAAAAGGTGGATTAAAATAAGGTTTTTTAAATTGAGGGTTTGAAAAATGTTGCATAAATGGATTAAAACGTTGTTGTGGTGGTTTTGGTCCCATTTGATTGTTTTGAGGGTGAACAAGTTTCCCAACTTGTTTTTATTTTTGTAAATAATTATATTCTCTAATTTTCACTTAAAATTAGAGAAGCTATCTCTCTTAGTTTTTAAATATTTTTGGGTTACATTTTCTACGCTTACAAGCGTTTTTAGAATATTATTTTGATTTACTTTACGCTATATCTTTCCATATTTTAAATGTAAACTTCGCGCGCTTCTTCCAGCAATGAAGGATTTGAGATAAGCGGCTAAATTCGGCCTAGCAGACGAAAACGCCGATTGTCTGCGAGAACAACTCAACCACGCGCCACGTGCAACTAAAGTCACCGCACCGCTATTATTTTATATTAAAATTGTGGAAACTATTAATTTTACGCTTTAGTTTATTAGATATTAGTGTTTGGAACATTTTGAACTATAGAACAATGGAGAGTCTGGTACTTCGCGTATAATCGGGCTGGCCAGTCAAGTAGCTACAAAAGACATCTAAGGGTAAGTCGTTTCTTGATAATTTTTCATTGCTGCGCTATTTTTAGTATTTAAGTTTTTAGGCTCTTTTTTCCCTGTTGGAGCCCTGTGGAAAGATACAGTCCCTCTTAACTCCCCCACGTTTTTCTCGAGCTATCTCGAGTGGTCCTTCGGTATATTTTATTTTCTACAGAAGGCCTAACCTCACCATTTGGTCCAGGTTCGAGCCTGATAACAGGACCCCGGGAAAAATTAAAGTCTAAATCGCATTTTGTTAAAAATAAAATTTTTAATAAATACGCATGACCTTGATCTGTTTGCTGTGCTAGCAGTAAAAATAACAAGTAAAAAAGTACCGAACGCGCATTGTTTTCGCGCATTTCCTACCTCTTTTTGGCTTGGCGTCACCTGCACTTAGGAAAAGTTTCCAACACAAAGATATTAGAGAGGTAAATGAGACTTGTTTACATTTTTTATCGCCTATTTTCTTTTCTTTTTAAACGCTTTTAATTTTTAAATATTAAAAATTTCGGAAACTAATCGTTCACCTGTTTTAACGGAGTTTTTTAAAAACATTACAATGAGTACGCAACTTAAGAAGTTAGAAGCACTCCGTAATGTGCAACATAATCGCATTAATACTCTTCATAACTTAGCTAATGCTTGCCTAACGGATGATACAAAAAAACCGTGTTTACAGGTTCGACTTATCGACCTTGATGAAATGAAAGAAACATTTTTTATTTATCAAAATCAAATAATAGAGGCTTATTCGGCAAGTCCGGAGAGACTGGAAGAAGAAAATGAACGCCTTACTGAGTTTGACGACAGCTTCTATGATATTAAAAGAATTCAAAAACAACTATTTGAGGTGAAAATTGAAGCTCCTCAACCTCAAAACTTAACGCAAATTTCAAATTCTTCTGATCCAGACCGCTTTATGGCGTCTTTAATTCCAAGACTGCGCATTGTCGAATTTCATGGCGACATCACTAAGTTTCCAACCTTTCTAGATATGTACAATAGTTCTGTACACAATAATCCTAGTATTCCTACAAACGCTAAATTTAATTTGTTACTGTCCTACCTAAAAGGACCGCCTTTAAACGTAGTTAAACACTTACAAATAACCGACGCTAATTATATAATCGCTTACAATACGCTTCTAAAACGCTATCATAACCCCCGCTTATCGGCTCAAACTTATTGGCTCTCCGTGTATAATTTTCCCGCTCTCAAAGACGACAATCCAGAAACGCTGCACACGCTGCTTGATGTTTTTTCAGAAAACATTGAGGCTTTAAAAACTCTAAATTACGACACTGATCAATGGTGTTTTCCGCTCGCCAACATTTTACTAGATAAATTGCCTAAGGTACTACTTTCGCGCTTTGAACTAGCTAATTCTAGGTCTAATGAAATGCCCAAATATCAAGAAATTTATAATTTCCTTGAAACTCAATGTAATTCGCTTTATTCGCTACAATCTAAAAATAGATTTAAAAATAATAAACAGTTTTATAAAAATAACGCCTCGCCTTATTATACAAAAACGCTACTTGGTACGGAAAATACTCATTCTAAAAATAGATGCGCTTTTTGTGATTCTAACACACATTCAATATATTTATGTCACGCATTTAAAGGTAAATCTGCCTACGAACGCTATGCGTACGCTAAAAATAAAAAACTATGTTTAAATTGTTTAAGCTCAATACATTTCACAAATTCTTGTCAAAGTCTACGCTCATGTCGCTATTGCCCTGGTAATCAAAGACATCACTCATTAATTCATTTTGAGCGAAATTATAATTGCGCTAATTCTCAAAATCAAAATAGATCACATTTTGATGCTAACGTGAATTTCTCACAAAATCCCTCTAATATTTCTCCCAACGCATCTCCAAGTAGTGCACCACGTGGTTACTTCGCCAGCCAGCAAAGTTTTAGATCCCCGGCTACTGGTTGTCCGCTTCAAAATTACTCTACTCAAAATAAGTTCCCTCAAAGTGCCTCTTCTCAAAATAATCAAAATTTTACTTCGACGTCTTCTAATTCACAAGTACCAATCGCAACTCCTTCAGGTTCTAACCCCACGCATTGTGGTTTTATTTCTGCGCAATCGCAAGTTTTATTGTCAACTATCCTCGTAAAAATTCAAGATGTCCGCGGTAACTTTCAAACCGTTCGAGCCGTGTTAGACAGCGGTTCGCAAAACACTTTTTGTTCTCAAAAATTAGCGCAACAATTGGGCCTTCCAAGACAACCCTTATGTTCAAATATACAGGGGGTTGGAGGCAACTCTCTTACTTCTGATCTAGGATCGATTTTTATTAAAATTTGTAATTTTCAAAAACCAGATATTTTTGTGTCTACGCAAGCGATTATTTTGCAAAAAGTTTGTACTGATTTACCGTCACTAAAAATAAATACAGAAAATTGGCATTTTATAAAAAATTTACCCTTAGCAGATCCCACTTTTTACAACCCTTCGCCTATAAATTTACTAATTGGTATGGATCTATTTCCACTAATTATACAGGGTGAAAAAATCGCTAGCGATGATCCAAATCATCCCTTTGCTATGGGAACTATTTTCGGCTATATTTTGATGGGACAAATAAATCAACCCTTAATTTCTACCCCGCCAATTAATGCTCTTTTTTGTCAAAATGAAAATGACTCGCTTTCGCAATTAATTTCAAAATTTTTGGGAAACCGACTACGTTCCCCAAAAAACTCATTTGAAACCAGAGGATGAAATTTGTGAAAATTATTTTAAACAGAGCGTGTCGCGTAATCAAGACGGCCGGTAAACTGTCTCCCTTCCCTTTCGCACATTTGAAAATCCACCACAGTTTCCTGCAATAAAACAAGTCGCGCTAAATCGTTTCTTATCTTTAGAAAAAAAACTGCTTCGCGATAAAAACTTGTATTGTGAATATTCTAAATTTATGAATGAATATTTGGAGTTGGGTCATATGGACTATGACTCAGAAAAAGAAGACGATTCAGACAGCTATTTCATTCCACATTTCGCTGTTGTTAAAAATGAAGCTATCACTACTAAGACAAGGGTAGTTTTTAATGCGAGTATTACTGACCCCTTTACGCATATTTCGCTTAATCAAGTATTATTATCGGGTCCAAAACTACAAAAAGATATTATTCAAATATTATTACATTTTCGCCTTAACCCTGTGACGCTCACCTGCGATATTCAAAAAATGTATCGTGGTATAAATATCAACCCTGATCATCAAAAATACCAAAAAATATTTTGGCGGTTTAACCCTAATGAAAAAGTTTCCGTTTTTAAACTACGAACTGTTACTTACGGAGTGAACTGTTCACCATATCTCGCTTTACGCACCCTTCAGCACTTAGCTGAGTCCGAATATGATAACTACCCTCACGCTGCTCAAGTTATACTTAACGATACCTATATTGATGACGTCACTACTTCATGTAAAACGGTTCAAGAGGCGTTAAATTTGCAGCATGAGCTTACGGAGTTATTAGGAAACGCTGGCTTGAAATTACACAAATGGTCTAGCAATCGCTCAGAAGTGATCTCTCATTTAGATCCCTCCTTAGTCAACCCCGCAGTTTTATCTCTCGATTCGGATGACGTCACTAAGGTCTTAGGCCTGTGCTGGCATCCTTCATACGACGAGTTTCGATTTAACATATTACCTAATCAGCAAAGCTGTACTAAAAGGACGCTTCTCTCTTTTTTAGCACGCTGCTATGACCCCCATGGGTATCTTACCCCAGTAACATTCACTTTAAAATATTTGATTCAACAAATTTGGTTACTTGGTATTTCCTGGGACGCCACGCCTACTTTAGAAATAGTTCGTCAGTGGACACTCTATCAATCTGAATTTCAAGTTTTAGAAAAATTTAGTTTACCCCGCCACATTGACATCACCAACGCCGAATCCATCGATCTCTGTGGTTTTTGTGATGCGAGTGAACGAGGGTACGCATGCGTAATATACTTACGTGTCTTACGAAACGCTAAATATCACATATATTTTGTTCTTGCGAAAAGTCGCATCGCTCCACTTAAAAAATTTGTTAGTATTCCGAGAATAGAACTTCTAGCCGCTACTCTTTTATCTGAGGTCTTAAAATACACATATGATATATTCATAAAAAGGTTCACAATAAATAATATTTACGCTTTTTCGGACGCAATGGTTGTTTTACACTGGATAAAATCCCATCCAAGTAAATGGAAAACTTTTGTCGCAAATCGTGTTAGTCTTATCCAAGATAATATTAATCCAGAATGTTGGTTATATACCCCCACCTTTCTCAATAGTGCCGATGTAGCCAGCCGCGGCTGCTCGCCGAGTGAGCTTTTAAATCATCCCCTATGGTGGGCCGCCCCTAGTTTTTTACAAGAATCTTTAGATAAATGGCCAACAAAAATCCCGCAAGTCAAAATAAATGGCAGTTTAGAGACTGAGGAACGAAAAAATGTTGCTCTGATTTCTTGTGACCGAATAACGGAAAATTTTTTAGATTCGCTTTTAAATAATAAATCCGATTTTTACGCTATTCAACTACTTTTAGCCCGCAGTTTACGATTCATAAATAATTGTAGACTATCCGCAGACGTCAGAAAAAAGACAAATATAGATTATATCGATCTCTTTAACGCTTTAAAATGTTTGGCTAAGCACGAACAACAAAAATACTTTTCTGAAGTAATTCTTAACCTTCAAAACCAGAAAAAATGCATAAAACCCATACAAAAATTGAATCCCTTTTTAGACCAGGATGGTCTTATAAGAGTTGGAGGACGCATTCAACAAGCCATGACTATTTCTTACGGACAAAAACATCCTCTTCTTTTACCCAAGGAAAGTAGACTTTCTTATATTTTTATTGAATATATGCACAAAAAATATTTGCATGTCGGAGTGCAAACAGTCCAATATCTCATTAGTCAAATTTTTTGGATTTTATGTGCCAAACGCTTAATTAAAACGGTTTTATCCAAATGTGTTCGTTGCTTTCGCGTCAAACCGCATTCTTATGAGCAAATCATGGGACAAATTCCGTCCTACCGCTTGATTCCACAAAAGCCTTTTACTTTTAGTGGAGTAGATTTTAGTGGTGCTATACCTATCACTCTCAGTAAACACAGAGGTGTAAAAACACAAAAAGCATATATCTGCCTTTTTATTTGTCTAAATACTAAAGCTTTACATCTCGAGCTAGTGTCAGATCTAACTTCGGACGCTTTTTTAGCTGCGCTACGTCGCTTTGTTGCCCGAAGAGGTTACATAAAAACTCTTTTTTCAGACAATGGCACAAATTTCGTTAAATCAAGCAAAGAATTGCTTGATCTTGCAAGAAATGCTTGCACTCAACAAGCTATCGCCTGGAATTTTATCCCTCCATCAGCTCCCCACTTCGGCGGTCTTTGGGAGTCAGGGATAAAATCAGTAAAAACTCACTTAATTCGTACCATTGGCTCGCAAATTCTAAGTTATGAGGAGTTGTACACGGTTCTTTGTCAAATTGAGGCGATTTTAAATTCTCGCCCCTTGACCCCGCAATCTACCGACTGTAACGATCTACAGGTTTTAACACCGGGACATTTTTTAACACATGGACCTTTAGTTTCTGTTCCTGATGAAGATTTTTCAAGTAAACCTGAGAATCGGTTATCGCGATGGAACTTGGTCCAACGAATACAAGCCGATTTTTGGCGTCGTTGGAGCCAAGAATTTTTACATACCCTTCAAGTACGAAATAAATGGTTGGAACCATGCGCAGAGCCAAAAATACCCTCGTTCTTATCAAAGACGAGTTATCACCGCCCCTTCAATGGCGGGTAGGTCACATTATTGAAATTTTTAAAGGGCCTGATGGGCACGCTAGGGTGGCAAATGTTCGTACCGCGTCCGGTATCTTTAAACGACCTTTAGTCAAGCTTTGCCCCCTTCCAATTGATTCAGATTCACCTACCGAAAAATGATGCTCATTTTGGTGGGCCGAATGAACAAGTTTCCCAACTTGTTTTTATTTTTGTAAATAATTATATTCTCTAATTTTCACTTAAAATTAGAGAAGCTATCTCTCTTAGTTTTTAAATATTTTTGGGTTACATTTTCTACGCTTACAAGCGTTTTTAGAATATTATTTTGATTTACTTTACGCTATATCTTTCCATATTTTAAATGTAAACTTCGCGCGCTTCTTCCAGCAATGAAGGCAGACGAAAACGCCGATTGTCTGCGAGAACAACTCAACCACGCGCCACGTGCAACTAAAGTCACCGCACCGCTATTATTTTATATTAAAATTGTGGAAACTATTAATTTTACGCTTTAGTTTATTAGATATTAGTGTTTGGAACATTTTGAACTATAGAACAATGGAGAGTCTGGTACTTCGCGTATAATCGGGCTGGCCAGCCAAGTAGCTACAAAAGACATCTAAGGGTAAGTCGTTTCTTGATAATTTTTCATTGCTGCGCTATTTTTAGTATTTAAGTTTTTAGGCTCTTTTTTCCCTGTTGGAGCCCTGTGGAAAGATACAGTCCCTCTTAACTCCCCCACGTTTTTCTCGAGCTATCTCGAGTGGTCCTTCGGTATATTTTATTTTCTACAGAAGGCCTAACCTCACCAGAGGGTTTCGGTTAAAACTTTGCGTTTGTTTAAAGTTAGTGTTAGGTTTTAAATGTTGGTTGTTTCTTCTATGCAAATTTGAATGATTACTTGTGCTTCTACTATGTTATTGCTCATGACGTCCTTGTATGCATCGTCTAAAGTGGCAGGCCTCTTAAGCATAAGAAGCGTTTTTAAAGAATCTGGGGAATTTGCGGTCAAAATTAGAACAGATACTTTTTCTACTTGAGATATAAGCAGTAACTTTTATGCGTTATCTGCTACTTCGCATTGAATTTTCCCAAAAATTCTTTGGCAAAAGGCCTTAAGTCTATCTATAAATTGCAAAATGTCTTCGTTATCGTTAATTTTACTGTATTGAAGCTCTTGCATTAAAATTTCGTTTTATTGGGTCACCAACTTTTTGACATAACGCTAACTTAATTTTTTCAAAAGTATTTAGGTCTTGCCTTTCTAATAAAAAGTTTTGAGCTTTGCCTACCAATTTCGATTTTATGGCAGACAGGACCAATTTTTGTTGCTCAACAGAGTGGCCAAAATAAAGTTCGTAAAATTCTTGTACAGAAATCAAAAAACTTTCTAAATGTGATTGACTGCCATCAAAAGTGGGCAACAATGATGTGTAAAATTTAAGGTTTTCCATTATGTTAGAAAGTTCTTCGTTTGGTAAGGTGTTATCAAGTTGGTTACTACTATCACTACTTAAACTACTGTTAAAACTAGCGTTCAAATTTTCAAAATTTTAAAAATCAAAATTTTCTGAAAATCTATTTTCAAAATTATTTTCAGTATTTTCTTCTATGGTTTCTAGTTGCTTTTCAGTGTCTAGTCTCGATATCGACTGACTACTTAAATCTCTTAAACTACTTTGCAAACTACTTATTTGCTCAAAATTTAAATCTAAAGACGGATTTACAAACTTGTTAGATAATTATCTATTTCACTTTTACCGTTTCCTATTTTCTTATTTTCTGCTCCTAATCCTAGTTTTGTTTTGTTCTTTTCTAAAATGTTCTTTAATCGCTTAGGCATCAAGAGAGTCAAAAAAACTTACATAACAATCAAGGATAAATCCATAAAGCTTGCTCTGTAGAGGTTACGCCACCAAAAGGAATCCTATAAATGGGGGTTGACTTCAGCTTTTCTGCCTATGACACCGGGCTCAGTAGGGATGTGTCGTTAGGTAGGCTTTGGCTTCGGCAGGACTCGTACAACACGGTAGACGTCACTTGCTTCAACTCCAGGCTTTTTACTAAAACACTTCTTTACGTTCGACGTCGTAAAGATACTTTCGGATAGCGCACTAAGATTTAAAAATCACTTCCGTACAACGAAAAACCGATAAAGGACGGAATCGCACAATCCTGTTCGCAGCGCCAATTAAATACGAAGTCCGGCGAAGTAGCTTTTAAAAAACAATTTATTTTCGAAAAGGTTACAAAAATGACTTATTACTAATGACCACTATCGTTTATAGTATAATAATGATACCTATTTTATGTTTCTGGGCGCATATATAAACTTCAATGTACGGCGTCAGCAGTTTATTTGTTATTATAAACAAGGGTACTATGTTATTATTCCAGGGATATTACTCGCGTAGCAATGGCTAGAAAAGGTATTAATTTCGACAAAAATTTTTTTTCAGATAACGCCGAAAATGTGTTATTTGGGTGTATTTTTACCTATCCTAGTAATATTGTCGTGATGTCTGTCTGTGAGTGTGTTTGTGTGTGTGAGTGTTTATTTTTCTGTAACACGATAGCTCCCAAAGCGCTATACCGATTTTCATAAAATTTTCAGGTAAAATATTGTTCGATATTGTGACGAGCTGATTAGATTTTGATCAATATGCATTAATGCTAATGACAGTTTTTTGACAGTCAAAACATTAAAAAAATGCTAACTTTTTAACGGAGCGTCGCATCAATTTACGTTTCTCTATAGTAAAGCACATTTTTATTAAAAATTCGTATTATAACCAAAAACTTTGTAGGAGCTTTCATTTCAGAGTTATTTACAAAAAACTGTTTTCGAGGTTGATATAGCATGAAGTTTACTTGGAGTGTGCTAATGGGCTAGGAAGGTATCAGATCGGTCATGGATCCATTTATTTTAATTTTAGTCCGAATTATGAAAATTTCCATAATATCAACAACAAAAATATACTTACAAGTTACAATCTTCGAATTAACGACAGTCCGAGAATTTTGCACTAATTGTATGATTGAAATGAATACAGTTACAGTAATCAAAGTAACGATAACGAATATATAAAATGATTACGTAGTAGTCGAGTAACGATTAGTAACGACTATTCAAAGGTAACGAAAATCAACACCTCTAGCGAGGACATAGCCAAAAGGGCAAAAGAAAAAATTAGTTGTGGGCGAAACCTCAATGATATTGGTAGCTCTTATACTACCCGGGAGTTTCGGCACTCTTCGGTACGAGCGTAACCAGTTTTAAGGGACGAGAAATGATGATGTCTGAAAAAGAAATATGAAACGTGGATATTTACTCAAAACAGACCACCAACCAACTTGCAGTATCAGTCAATATTTGATGTCAATGAAAAGATAGATATAATTATACTCAGCAAAATCTCATGCCCAGAGTTACAAACAAAATTTAAAGAGATATTGCAAGGAGATAACAAAGTAGTAGTTTTATCGATCAGTTTTAAATAATGCAGTCAAAAAGAATTTAAACGAACCCAATCAATCCCAAAAAATGTTGAAAATAATAACAGTCTTAACGCAAAAGCATGGAATTGAAGTTATGTCAAATCGCAGGAAGGTCGAAGAAGGTCGAAACTCGAATCGCAAACTTGTCGATTTTATATCGCAGCTACAAAAACCCCCCACGTTTTCAAGTGTGCTGTTACACTATACACAAACTTAACCAATCCTAGCCTGTCATTGTATATGGCAACATCGTATTTATAAGTAACGTATTTTATTTTTGTATACAGGAAATATGTGAAAAATATCTATCAAATCTTGGCCTTGGGGGGGGGGGGCGGTTCGGATCGGTTTGCTTCGGTTCGGTTCGGTTCGGTTGGGTTCGGTTCGGTTCGGTTCGGTTCGGTTCGGTTCGGTTCGGTTCGGTTCGGTTCGGTTCGGTTCGGTTCGGTTCGGTTCGGTTCGGTTCGGTTCGGTTCGGTTCGGTTCGGGTCGGGTCGGGTCGTACCGGGTCGGGTCGGGTCGGGTCGGGTCGGGTCGGGTCGGGTCGGGTCGGGTCGGGTCGGGTCGGGTCGGGTCGGGTCGGGTCGGGTCGGGTCGGGTCGGGTCGGGTCGGGTCGGGTCGGGTCGGGTCGGGTCGGGTCGGGTCGGGTCGGGTCGGGTCGGGTCGGGTCGGGTCGGGTCGGGTCGGGTCGGGTCGGGTCGGGTCGGGTCGGGTCGGGTCGGGTCGGGTCGGGTCGGGTCGGGTCGGGTCGGGTCGGGTCGGGTCGGGTCGGGTCGGGTCGGGTCGGGTCGGGTCGGGTCGGGTCGGGTCGGGTCGGGTCGGGTCGGGTCGGGTCGGGTCGGGTCGGGTCGGGTCGGGTCGGGTCGGGTCGGGTCGGGTCGGGTCGGGTCGGGTCGGGTCGGGTCGGGTCGGGTCGGGTCGGGTCGGGTCGGGTCGGGTCGGGTCGGGTCGGGTCGGGTCGGGTCGGGTCGGGTCGGGTCGGGTCGGGTCGGGTCGGGTCGGGTCGGGTCGGGTCGGGTCGGGTCGGGTCGGGTCGGGTCGGTTCGGTTCGGTTCGGTTCGGTTCGGTTCGGTTCGGTTCGGTTCGGTTCGGTTCGGTTCGGTTCGGTTCGGTTCGGTTCGGTTCGGTTCGGTTCGGTTCGGTTCGGTTCGGTTCGGTTCGGTTCGGTTCGGTTCGGTTCGGTTCGGTTCGGTTCGGTTCGGTTCGGTTCGGTTCGGTTCGGTTCGGTTCGGTTCGGTTCGGTTCGGTTCGGTTCGGTTCGGTTCGGTTCGGTTCGGTTCGGTTCGGTTCGGTTCGGTTCGGTTCGGTTCGGTTCGGCTCGGCTCGGCTCGGCTCGGCTCGGCTCGGCTCGGCTCGGCTCGGCTCGGCTCGGCTCGGCTCGGCTCGGCTCGGCTCGGCTCGGCTCGGCTCGGCTCGGCTCGGCTCGGCTCGGCTCGGCTCGGCTCGGCTCGGCTCGGCTCGGCTCGGCTCGGCTCGGCTCGGCTCGGCTCGGCTCGGCTCGGCTCGGCTCGGCTCGGCTCGGCTCGGCTCGGCTCGGCTCGGCTCGGCTCGGCTCGGCTCGGCTCGGCTCGGCTCGGCTCGGCTCGGCTCGGCTCGGCTCGGCTCGGCTCGGCTCGGCTCGGCTCGGCTCGGCTCGGCTCGGCTCGGCTCGGCTCGGCTCGGCTCGGCTCGGCTCGGCTCGGCTCGGCTCGGCTCGGCTCGGCTCGGCTCGGCTCGGCTCGGCTCGGCTCGGCTCGGCTCGGCTCGGCTCGGCTCGGCTCGGCTCGGCTCGGCTCGGCTCGGCTCGGCTCGGCTCGGCTCGGCTCGGCTCGGCTCGGCTCGGCTCGGCTCGGCTCGGCTCGGCTCGGCTCGGCTCGGCTCGGCTCGGCTCGGCTCGGCTCGGCTCGGCTCGGCTCGGCTCGGCTCGGCTCGGCTCGGCTCGGCTCGGCTCGGCTCGGCTCGGTTCGGTTCGGTTCGGTTCGGTTCGGTTCGGTTCGGTTCGGTTCGGTTCGGTTCGGTTCGGTTCGGTTCGGTTCGGTTCGGTTCGGTTCGGTTCGGTTCGGTTCGGTTCGGTTCGGTTCGGTTCGGTTCGGTTCGGTTCGGTTCGGTTCGGTTCGGTTCGGTTCGGTTCGGTTCGGTTCGGTTCGGTTCGGTTCGGTTCGGTTCGGTTCGGTTCGGTTCGGTTCGGTTCGGTTCGGTTCGGTTCGGTTCGGTTCGGTTCGGTTCGGTTCGGTTCGGTTCGGTTCGGTTCGGTTCGGTTCGGTTCGGTTCGGTTCGGTTCGGTTCGGTTCGGTTCGGTTCGGTTCGGTTCGGTTCGGTTCGGTTCGGTTCGGTTCGGTTCGGTTCGGTTCGGTTCGGTTCGGTTCGGTTCGGTTCGGTTCGGTTCGGTTCGGTTCGGTTCGGTTCGGTTCGGTTCGGTTCGGTTCGGTTCGGTTCGGTTCGGTTCGGTTCGGTTCGGTTCGGTTCGGTTCGGTTCGGTTCGGTTCGGTTCGGTTCGGTTCGGTTCGGTTCGGTTCGGTTCGGTTCGGTTCGGTTCGGTTCGGTTCGGTTCGGTTCGGTTCGGTTCGGTTCGGTTCGGTTCGGTTCGGTTCGGTTCGGTTCGGTTCGGTTCGGTTCGGTTCGGTTCGGTTCGGTTCGGTTCGGTTCGGTTCGGTTCGGTTCGGTTCGGTTCGGTTCGGTTCGGTTCGGTTCGGTTCGGTTCGGTTCGGTTCGGTTCGGTTCGGTTCGGTTCGGTTCGGTTCGGTTCGGTTCGGTTCGGTTCGGTTCGGTTCGGTTCGGTTCGGTTCGGTTCGGTTCGGTTCGGTTCGGTTCGGTTCGGTTCGGTTCGGTTCGGTTCGGTTCGGTTCGGTTCGGTTCAGTTCGGTTCGCCCCTAACTGCGCCTATGTCATTTTCGACTTTTCTACGGTTTGATCTCACTGCGGTTCGACATACCCCGTTTTAATGCTTTTGGGTGTCGACTACATTATTTTCGACAAAATAACGGTTCTTTCAGTCTTTATTTTGTTTAATTATAAGTAAATTGAAATTATGTGAAGTGTTTTTTTTTTTGCTTTTACAATAAGGTTTTTTATTGAAATAGATGAAGTTTATCGAAAAATTGATCCTTCCCGTCCAAGAAAGGAATAACTTTTCCAACTTTCTGCATTCTTTCAAATTTGCGGCGTTTCTGTTTGCTCCAATTTGAATTTTAGATATGATGCCAAAAGATATAACGTTTTCTTTTGCCGGAAAACCGGCGGCACGGCTGATCCTCCTTTTTATAATATTGGCCCTGAATGAAAAAGAGCCTGTTTCTCAAGTTCAAGCCACTTTACCACAGTTAAATTAGATTAAAGGCGGCGAGAGTTGATGACCCACGCACGTCATATCTTGGTATTGGTAGAGTTCGCGCGGCGAGAGTCGAAGCCACCCACGTCACGGCTGAGGGGGATCTACTGGCCGCCTCTAGCTTATGATTGACTGTTTCGGAGGCGTACTGTTTTATATTGGGAATTAGTTTAATAAATTATTATGTGTAATTTATTCCGCACGGCACTATCCGACCGCAAGTACCAATACCAAGATAAAATTGATGACGTGCGTGGCATCAACTCTCGCCGCGTCTACTCTACTTGCGGTCGGATAGTGCCGTGCGGAATAAATCGGTGTTAACATAAAGTAAGTATAACCTAACCATGATCAATTCATCGCAAACGTAACCTAACAGGGGCCTGCCTTGTGATCATTTGACGGCTAGGCTAGCACTGATTTCAGTCTCCCAAAAATAGGAAAGAGGAGCTATAATTTAAAAAGAATACGAACAACATTAAAATACTTTCAAAAAATAATAATTCATTTTTTTTTCAAAACGTTGACGGAGTATATATGCAGCGGTTAATTACATTAGACTGGTAGCTATCTACTGCAGATACGGTTACAAATTTCCATTACTTACAAGTATAAAGTTATTTTGTGCCGAAAAGTAACGGAGAGATATTTAAATGCTTGGGAACTGGAGCCATCTCTTGAAAACCCTTGCAACCCGTGCAGACGCCTGATGCACTGATGTCATTTGTTAAGAACCGCCCCTCGCCACAGGCGTATTTATTTTAGGTGGATCGCGAAAGCATATGAATAAATTAGTTAGCAGAAGCACCGACCGAGGAGGTTCACAGGCTCGACCGTTTAGGTTCACTGCATCCTGGAAGCCTGGCGTCTCCAGGGGTAGCGACACCAAACATAACCGCATTTACGAAAAACGCAAATCTGACACTGTCAGGAGCGTAGCTTTTTTTATGTTCAAAAAAATTAAATGGATTACAAATGTTACGTAAAGAACTGTCCGTCACACACGTTATATAAATTTGACTGTCCAAATAAATAAACCTAAAAAAACTAAGTTTTTTATGAGTTCAATATAAGGACCCAGTCTTAGGACCGACACAGCGCAAGAAACCAAAAATATAGTTTGCATGTTTTATATATAGACTAAAATATAGAAAACTATAATGTTGGGTTTTGTATCATTTAATAAATTTCTTTATGCTCTCTAGGGAATAAAAGTGTACGATTAATCCCTTTTTTCATGGTTAAGGTAGTATTTCTGATTAAAAATAATTTCTTTAAAACCATAAAGGCAAAATATAGGTTTTTGGATTATTTTATTTTATCATAATACAAAAACAATAAGGAATCAAGATATATACATGATAACGATTATTTTGTTGCTTCCAGCTTGCCGTAAGCTTACTGTACTTTGCTGATGACTTGGTTCATTTCGATTGTTATAGTGTCCTTCGGCATAGAATATTGCTTCCATATAAACGAAGCATTTAACTTTCTAGACTTCAGGATGTAAACCAGGAATACCTTCTCGGTGAAATTTTCGAAATTCTGTTTATTGCATCATTTTCGGTACTGAAAGCTTTCTTTCTTCGGTGGCCTTTTCCATGCCCTTCTCAAAGTAAAAATATGCTTTATTCTTTGATCCCTTGTTTGTTCCCTCTTAGAGAAATGTAATTCGAACTTTTTCTAATAATAAATATTATTTTTTCCACATTGTTTGTTAGCATCTGACTTACTTTTGTCATGGAATATTTCTTCGATGCTTTTGTTTAATGTAATGCCATGACAACTATCACTGCCTACTGTTTTATTATATACGAGGGGTTGACATGCTAAAACTACAGTACGGTAAGTGGTTTAATACCTATTTATTTAGTTTATAATTATTATTATTTTTAGTATATAAAAATAAACCTTGGCATTAAAGTCCCTTTTAGTCACTTAGCAAATTATAGCCCTCCTTCCGGTCGGGCATGAAAATTTCCGCCGTGGGATTAAAAGCAAACACTGTACGCCCCAGGTTTATAATATACCTACTATTATTTTTATTAGTGTTCAAAAAAAAGCCGACGGAAGAAAAGGTTGAAAGTACAAAAAGTCGAAAATACAAAGGTTCGAAAGTACAAAAGGTCGAAAATACAAAAGATTGAAAAACAAAAGGTCCAAACAAAGATCGAAAGTAGCTACACTGTAATCATTGCAAGACAAAGTAGACACAAAGGTACACACACACACTTGTAGAAACGTTTTAAAAAAATCAACATCCAAGAAAAACATAAGGTCTAAGAATTTTTATTTGCCATCTGTAGGTATTTTTGTTCGAAAACATTTTCTTCGAACGGAAATTTTTATGAAAACAATTTCTTCTAATGGAAATTTGTTCGAAAACTTTTTTTTTTAACGAAAATTTGTTCGAAAAACATATCTTCGCACGGAAATTTGTTTTCGAAGTGAAATTTGTTCGTAAGCAATAGTTGTTGAAAAAAGACGCTCTAGACCTGAATTTCCAAACCTAACACAATTCATATAGTTTAACTAAGGCAAGGCCTTTCTAACATATTTTTTCAAAAAAACCCTGACTTCTTTCCTGTGATCGTAAACTGTCTGAAAATTTGTCTCCTTTTGGAAGGTAGAAATGGGTATTTTCCTAAACTTTGTCAATTGATCGCAAACGTATCCGAACCGGTCCAGATAACCCCTGATGTGCTCAATTGAGAAAGGTTAGAGTGACACCGATTTCAACCTTTCAAAATGAGGACTGGAAAACTAATTTAGGGAAATCATTTTTCGAAAATAGGTTTCGGTGGCTTCGGTTTGGTTTCACACCCTCAAGGATCCCGGGAAAGAAGTCAGGGAAGTTTTGTATTTCCAAAAATTGTTAGAAAAAGACCCCATTAGTCGAACTATATAAGTTGTGTTAAGTTTGGCAAGCCAGGTCTAAAAAAAATTTTTTCGGAAAATTTGAATTGAAAATATAATAAAAAATGAGGTTGTAATGTTTGCTGACGATACAATAATTACCTGTAGAAACAAAACCGAAGAGCAAGTAAAAGAAGAAGTTGCAAAAAGTATATCAACACTCGAAGATTGGTATAAAGACAATAATTTACTCCCAAATGTCAAAAAGACCCAACTAATACAATTTAAACCAAAACAAGGTAATTTGTGTGTAGGGTATGGAGATGAGGACCTAGAGGCACTGGATTCTGTGGAATATCTGGGTATGGTGCTGGATAAAAAGCTAAAGTGGACAGAACATATTGGAAGACTCTGTATATAATTGAGCAGATATTTGTATGCTCTCAGAATGCTGAGAGAAAATGTTGGCTATGGTGTGTCGCTTTCATCTTACCATGCTTTTGTGCAGTCCAGGATACGGTATGGGATAGTTTTCTGGGGGAACTCAAGTGATAGTGAAAGAATTTTAAGTACAAAAAAAATGCCTAAGAGTAGTATTTAAACTAAAAAACAGGGATAGTTTTAAGCAATATTTTATTAATAATAATATGCACACTATTTACAATCTATACATCTGGGAAAGTGTATTGTTTATTCTTAAAAATCAAGATCTATTTGAAAACTCAAAAATAAATCATAAATACTCAACAAGCAATAAGCAAAACCTTACATCAGACATTGCACGCTTTAGTCGCATCCAGAGAAGTGTCAAATACAGTATCTTAAAAATCTGGAATAAACTATCTGTTGCATTAAGAAACCTACCCCAAAAGCTAATAGAAACAAAACTTAAAAAATTCTTAAACCAGAGAGCATATTATACCGTTAACGAATATTTTGAAGATCCAGAGGTAAAGTTATTGGGATGTTTTCATGTACTTTTCTGAGGTTTCAGTCTTAAATTCTAGGCAAATTTTAAATCTTCATCTTTTTAATGGAAATGTAGTATGATAGTGTTTTTTACATGTAAATGTTTTTATTTTTAATGTTTGTAGATGATTAGGGAAACATTTTGTGGATACAAATTTTAAACTGTTATGTAGATTTTAAAGTATTTAATAATTAAGACAAAATATTTTTATTTTGTTTAAGACAAAATATTTGTTTTTAAATATGATGAAACATTTTTGACGAGATTTACGCCTAAATGGGTATTCAATGTAAAATGCATTTGTAAAAAATCAAATAAATAAATTCTATGCTTTCAAACAATAATATTAAGATATTTATATGAAATGTACCATAAAATTATAAGTAATTAAAGCCGAACCTAACTAAAACTCGCACAGTTTTTGGGCTTTTTTTTTGTCTTTTGATAAAATGTAAAAATCGGGATAAAAAGTGACTAAAAAGAACCGCAAAACCTAAAAACACCGAAAAAATATAAAAAAAAAACTTGAAAAATAAACTAAACAGTGCAAAAAATAGCGTATAAACCTTGTGATTAAAGTTTCATTTTGTCCCTTGACATACTATTATATAGTATTAATAAACATTTAACATACAAATGTACTTCTGTCTTGTTTGTTTATTTATTACGTATTATTTTTATACAAAAAACACAAATAATATTTAAAAGAAAATGATTTTTAACAATAATTATACCTACAATAAATATTCATGACCCAAAAACTCAAGGAACATATTTTTTATTTCTTAAGCTGTATAAAAACGAGTTCTTTTTAAGTTTTATTAAAACATTTTTTTTTCTCAGACTGTATAAAAATGAGTATTTTTCACAAATGTCTATGGAAATTTGAGTATGGTTTTGACACTCGTGTCGCTACCCCTGGAGACGCCAGGCTTCCAGGATGCAGTGACCCTACGACCGTTTAATTTGATGCTCCGCAGCTCTCGAAAACTCTTCCTCCTTTTGAGATGCGTTGCATTGAGGACCATGCAACCCATTCAAAAATAGTGCAAGAGCTGCAGGAGCACTTAGGGGCGTAAAATCACACGCTAGAGCCTTGTTTGGTGTTTCTGGTAACATTCATATGACGAAAGAATTCCAGGATATCCCGCCAGTCCGATTGTAGATCTATAGTTGAGGATGTATATGTCATAGCTATGGTAAACCAAATTTTGCGGCAAAATCTAAGTAAAGAAGCTTAAAAAAATTAGTGTTTTAATTTATATGTGTATGATAAAGCGCTTAGATCTTTTAAATGATAGACGAATTAGGTATTTTTAATTAATAAATAAAGATCCGAAACATAAAAGAGAATCCAAATATTGATTTAGTTGCAAAAACGAACAGAAAATGTCAAAGCTCGGCTAAATCAATATGTTCGTAACAACCAGATAAGAGTATATTCCTTTCTAATGAAATCGTTTAGAAGAAGACATAAATAAAAAGCAAGTAAAATAGTAAGCTAATGACTAATTAGCGCAGTGCCTCGTGTTGGGAATCAATATTAATAAAAAAATTAAATGAAGTCCGTGGTGCCACTGTATGTACCCCTCTACTCCCTTCCTGGCCACTACAATAAGGTTAATTAGAAATTTTCTTTAAAATGCTATCTTTTGGATTCTTATTTCAGCAAGGGTACTAGCCATAAACTCGGTTGGCTCATTTTATACGCCATTAATTAGACTTTATTTTATGTACTTACCGATTTTCTTAAATGTAGGCTTTCTAAGTAAAAGGCAAAAAAAAATTTGGTCAAAATCAAAAATGGCGACGGAATGTTTAGCCTCATAACTCAAAAATCATTCGTCTGATAAATAAAATTATTTAAGCATTTTCGTAGGAAATATTCTTATCTTAAATTTTTTTTATAGAAATTACAGTAACCAAGAAATTAAAAAACAAACATTTTCCTGCACACTAAATCCAAGATGGCGGAGGGAACCGGCCTTCCAAGGTAGAAAATATATGTTTTTTTTTAGAGCTCGAATGTGATCAACATAATATGTCAAAATCGCGACTACACCACCTTCTTGATGGTCTTTTTTTTTACTCTAAAATGACTGTTAGTGACTAACAGTTATAGCAGCTGTTACATGCTCTAAGGCTAAGGGCTTCGCTTCTTTGGACGGGTCAAAACGAAAAACGAACATTTAACAGCACAACCATTATGTTCGCTGTTCAGATCGTCGAAATTAAGCGTAAGCAAAAAAGGAAACTTCTTTCAGTCTTCTGTGCAGTACTCAACCATTTTTCTTCGTGCATCGGACCTAGAGAGATCCATCAACCCCGCATGTGCGACAAGGAGCAAAGATCTGACTAGCGACACACGCAATGTGTTTCGAACTTGCTTTGATCTAATCAGAGTGGGAGGAGTCAGGAGCCTGACCAGCCAAGGCCACCAAAAAAATTCAGGCCACGACCCTGAAAAAATCAGCTGTTATCGTGGGCTGAATTTTACATTGTGTCTTATAAGAGAATAAAGATTTATATGTAATATTTTTAAATTAGCACAACAGATTTTTGCTTAATTTCAGTGAAATATTCCCAGATACTATCCCAATATTCCTCCAAACTTTTGTTACGCTGAAAGATGATTTAAAGGTTAAAATCTTCAAGATTTAGCATTTCTTATTTTAGATTTAAATTTCCCTCCATGACGTTTTAATTTTTGTAAACACATGTAAATAACTTAAAAAATTGCTGGATTGCTGGTTTAATGTTCAAAGGTAAATAACTAGGTAATATTAAGTTTTTAAAGTGTGCCTAGAGTAACGAATATAAACAAATAGGTGTAAGTGTGCCGATTACTTCCATGCAGAAACGAACACATTCGCTTTAAATTTAAATTTGTGTGAGCTAATGAAGCATCTCTGAAAAATTAAGGATTACTAAACATTTTAAAAAAATCCTTTACAAGAATATAGTAAAAACAATCTTAAAACCGGCTATATTTTTTTTTTAATTA
This sequence comes from Aspidapion aeneum, assembly GCA_963576565.1. Taxonomy (NCBI): domain Eukaryota; kingdom Metazoa; phylum Arthropoda; class Insecta; order Coleoptera; family Brentidae; genus Aspidapion; species Aspidapion aeneum. The sequence continues at coordinate 93,803,992 of OY755039.1, forward strand.
ACTTATCATAAACCGTCATTCTAACTTCAATATTTTAAAGACAATCAGCTGTGGCGTGGCGTGACCAACAATCAAGGTCTGTATAGGATAGGTTGCCTGGTAACTCTATGGTCGAAGCGGCGTGAGAGATGACAGCACGTCATTTGGAGTACCAAGATTTGATTGATTAATTTTGCTATGTTTTCATGTGTTTTTAAGTATTTTTAATCTTCAATGGTTTATTTTTTAGATTTGTGGTGTTTTTTCGAACTATATTTATTTAAAATCTGTAAATACTTGTTCTAGTTTACTTATACTTTCTACTTGTAGTAATTCTAATGGACTTAATAACACAAGAAACTTAAAGATTTCCTACGAAGTTACACTTTTGTGACTGACATGAAAAAAACATATTTCCTAACAAGAAATATATTAGAAAGTAAATATGTCATTTGGTTGGTATAAAATTAAAGGTAAAACTGTCATTGCCTCTGGTTGACAAAAAAAACGCACAGGTAAAAACAACTCCAAAACATGCTATTTTTCAGATTTTGTTTTGTTGTTGTCAGTATGCATATGATAAACAAAGAGGTCGGATTATTTTTCTCATTTTAAAAGGCGTTAAAATGCTAATAGTTCGCTAATTGCTAATTTAAACTATTCTGTATTTTTAATTCAGTATTCAGCGATAAGGCACAGCTCCATTTTATCGGTCATTTTATCTGGTGTACAATACTAATATCATCTCGATATCTTTTGGAAGATATGTTGCAGAGTTAAACTGTATAATAATCATTTCCATTCGATATGGAAACTTTTAACTTTTGAGAGAAGTGCAAAAGAACGTCATTTGCTATGTCAAACATACTTAAGCGTTTTCAGAATTCAGAAATTTATTTGACGAATATAAACCGATATCGGCTTTTGTATACACTTTTTCCCATTTTCTCATTTTTAAAACATAGTTGAGAGGCTAATGGTCAAAAATCGTGTCCCGTGGGATATTTGTGTAAGATTTTTTTTAAACTACCCTAGATTGATTAGTTATAGCTCACACAATTTTACCTCACCAGTGTAGCTATTCTGGGTCTTGAACGGTGTGACCATCCACATCACACGCTCTGACCAAACTCTAAACGGTCGCGTGTTGCGCTAAATGACTTGTCTCGACCAATAGCATAGTCGCCCGCTCTTCAGAGTTAGAGATTTTACGCGGTTGAAGTAAAATATGTTCTCCTGCCACGGACCGACTGAAGATTTCTCGGTCGCATCGTAGGAGAAGCTTGTGCAATGGAGGTCTTTTCGCATAGCACGTGACGGCTCGGAGCTAATTTAAAGCCTGCCATTGGTCAAAGCATGTGATGGGAACTATCACATCGGTCAAGACTCAGAATACCTACCCGAGGATCGTTCAGTCGGTACCCGGGCAGGAGAATAAATTTCACTTCAAAGGCGTAAAATTCACTAACTCTGAAGAGCGGGCGACTATCCCATTGTGTGATGTGGATGGTCACATCGTTCAAGAACCAGAATAGCCACCCCGGCGTTTACCTCCAATTTGAGTAGAACGGCCTGTGTGACGTCATAAATACAAGATGACGGTTTTTTTTTCATGTTTTTGACAAACTTTGGCTAAAATAGAATTACAGCAAAAAAATTTTTATACGTTCCTGTTAAATCTAAAAAAAATAAAATTTTTTAAAAATACTAAAAAAGAGTAAATTTTTTACAAAAATAAAATGAGGAAGGAAGTTTTGGATTGGTTATGGATCACTCGATTTTAAGTCGCCAGCTATGGAAGCCTAAACTAACAATATTAAAATATTACTTGAAAATTGATAATATGCTTTAATAGATTAGAAAATTTATTATCTTTTTAGTTTTTGAGATATAAAGCTATTTTATACATTACATAAATTGCTGTTCTATTTTAAATAGAGCACGTCGTAACAGATTTTTGATATATTGATGTCCAAAAGTTAAGAGAAAATGTTTCAATGGTAATCTAAATCTAACTTGCTCAATCTTAAATTTTTATAATTTTTACCTTTCTAGCCAGCGTAGCAATGGCCAGAGAAGGTATTATTTTTGACGAATTTTGTTTTTAAGATAACGCCTAAAATGGTTTATTTGGTTCATTTTACAGAACTTGATAATATCATCATGATATCTCTATGTGTGTGTGAATATTATTTCTGTCCGTAAAACGATAGCTCCTAAACCGCTAAACCGATTTTTATAAAATTTTCAGGAAAAATAGTGCTCGACATTTTGATGAGCCAATTAAATTTTGGTCAAAATCCATTAATGCTAATGACAGTTTTTTAACAATTAATATTTTATTAAAATTCTAACTTATTAACGGAGCATCTTATCAATATGCGATTTTTGGAATGTAGTAGACTGCATTTTGCTCAATAATTTGTCTTACAACCAAATACTTCGTAAGAGCTTTAGTCTTTGAGATATTTACAAAAAAACTGTTTTCAAGGCTAATATATCATGGCTTTACTTGTAGTGTGCTAATAAGCTAGCTAGGAAGGTATCAGATCCGTCATGCAACCATTTATTTTATATAAAAAAACACAAAAATTGTTGTTCTTTTGCAAACAAATCATGTTATGGATATCATGGATACAATTTCTGTAAAATTCATGTGGTAAAAGTTGAAAGCAAAAGTTTGGAGACAAAAGCCGGCAAATTAAAATTGAGTGATCCATAGCCAATCGATCCAAGGTACTCTAAACTTCTTTTCTCAATTTTTTTTTTGGTAAAAGAAATTACACATTTTAGTAATTTAAAAACAATTAATTTCTTTATTATTTTTTGAGATATAAAGTAATTTTTTTTTCAATTTTTTAATTGCCTACAGGTTTTTTGTTAAACTAATTTAGCTAAAAGTTATAATCCAAAGTTAGTGAAGAAACATGAAAAAAGCTGTATCTATATAATGTCACACACGCCCTCCTACTCAAATTGGAGGCAAACACCCTGTGATTTCACATTGTGTGATCTATTACCAATCGATCTAGGGTCATTTAAAAATATTTTCTACAACTATCCCACAGGGTACCATAGGCACTCAACTAACACTGATATTTTAAAGATATTATGTAAATTAATTGACTTAAACATTTTCACAAAATCTTTTTTTAATAACTTTTTGGGCACGTTCTGTAGGTATACATATTTTTATGACTACCAAAGTACGTGCAAATTAATTTCCTACAAATTATATGTACCAGGTGCTCCACACCGGCGTACCTAGCTTTCTGACCTGGGGGGTGCCTAGGGGGGGGCTGGTCTGTGTGACCGTAATTTTTCACAGCAAAAACTAAACATTAATGGGATCGGCGGTCAAAGCTTTTTTGAAACCATGTATGTACCAAAAAAAAATAACTCTTGAGCGGCGACAGCGTCTGGGAACATTCTTATAACAATTAATTCGATTACCAAAGTGGACTAAGTTATTGAGAAATATAAAATCGATTCTGGATTTGCGCCGCAGTCGAAAATTTTAAGATAAATATACAAACAATCCTAAATTTTACGCATTTGGAATGCTTTAAACAGCTTTTTCGACTACTATATTTGGTTGCTACTTTTTTCTGAGGGGCCCGAAAGCTATGGGGGGTGGTCTGGCCCTCCCAGGCCCCCCGTTAGTTACGCCAGTCGTTTGAGGTTTTTCGCAAGTCTCCTTAACTTCGGATTAAACAAGACCACCCTATGAGAACATTCTGCGTCCAACGATAATAGTCTACATTTTGTTAGCTTTAAAAAACAAAAAAGGGTGGATAAGTGGCCATGATCGGCCAAAAATAATTATTCTGACACCAATTAACCAAATCTTAAAAACTAAGCATTTTTACCAGTGACCTATGCAGAAATGAGTTTTGGGGGGGTTCGGTTCGGGCTTGAGCGTGGATCGATATGCTGAGATGGATCCTCTGGGGGGGCTTGAGCGCAGATCGATACATTTTAATCATGATTGTTGGGAAAAATTTGTTTGGGGGGGCTTCAGACCCCCCCCCCCCTGGCACAGCGCAATATATACACTGTGTCATAGGTATCCAATGAAATTCACCCTTCTTTTTCTATGTAGATATCATTTCATTTGAAAAAGTGGAGTATTTTTATTTTGTAATTTTAAAAGGCGATCAATTTAAGCATCAATGATGTTTAGGGTGTTTTATATTGTTAATAAGCCTGTTCGAAACAAAATATCAATTTTTGGCCCAGGATAATAACCACCTAAGTCGAATTTTTTTTATTTTTTTGTTTTTTAAAGCTGTCAAAATGAGACATATGGGCCAACGTTGCCGTTGGCCGCACTGTCTTCCCAGGAATCCAAAAATGCAACAATATACAATCGAAAGTTGAGCCAGGGCTATCAAAACGGACGAGCCACGATCCTCCACTTTGTTGACGTCACATCGGGGGCTGATTTTTTTTGATGGTCACGTCACGACACAGATTGTCTTTAAAATATTGAAGTTGGAATGACGGTTCACTAATATTGGATTTTTTTTTTAATAAAGCCGGTTTTGAGATTGTTTTTACTATATTCTTGGAGAACAATTTTTGTAAAATGTATAGTAATCCTTAATTTTTTAGAGCCGCTTTATTAGCTCACACAAAAATTAAATTTAAAGCAGAAGCGAATGTGACAAACACAGATGACAAAGTCAAATGGCGGGTAATTTGAATTCAAAATAAGAAATACTAAATCTTGAATATTTTAACCTTTTAATCATCTTGCTTCCTTACAAAAGTTTGGAAGAATATCGGGATGGTGTCTGAGAATATTTCACTGAAATTTCGCAGAAGAAATCTGTAGAGCCATTTTGAAAATATTCTAAAAAACGTCTGACCTCCCATAAGACTCAATGTAATAGTTAGCCCCCCGAGAACAGCTGAATTTTTCAGAGTCGTGGCCTCTATTTTTTTGTGGGCCTTCGTTGTGGAAGATTTGGGTGAAATTTGACGGTCACGTGACTTGCCAAAAATATAATATCCCCAAATCTTGAAAATTTTTTTAGGGGAAAATATTATTGCTTTTTTAAATCGGCCGTTTCTTTATGATTTTAAAAATGTATAATACGTTATAAGTATGTATTTTTACCTTCTTAGCCCGCGTAGCAATGGCTAGAGAAGGTATTATTTTCGACGAAAAAAATGTTTTTTGAGATAACGCCAAAAATATGTTATTTGGAGGTATTTTGACCTATCCGAGCAATATCGTCGTGATGTCTGTCTGTGTATCTGTGTGTGTATATTGTGAGGTTAACTTCCAGTTTTCGAACAATTTTGGTTTTGGAATTATATATATCCTCTTTGTATATAATTTTTAATTTTATTGAGTGATTATATAATTACCAGCCACTTTTTGAATGTTTGAAGTGATATAAGACACATGTAATTTTAATTAATAATTATCATTTTCTTGTCATTCATTTTTTTAGAACAAATCAATATAAAAGTTCGATTTAAACGGGTAGTTTATTTCTGAACACCACATATATTATTTCTGTCCGTAACACGATAGCTTCTAAACTGCTGAACCGATTTTCATAAAAATTTTAGGTAAAATAGTGTTCAACACTCTTACGAGATGATTATTTTTTACCAATAAAAAAATGCTAACTTTTTAACGAAGCATCGTATCAATCCACTGTTTTCGGGATAAAGTAGACTATATTTTGCTCAATAATTCGTGTTATAGCCAAAAACTTCGTAGGGGCTTTAGTTTGTGAGATATTTACAAAAAACTGTTTTCAAGGCTAATATACTCCAATTCATAATTTTTGAGATAACTTTTTGTGAGTTATCAGCTGTTTACCATAACAAAAAAAGTTGTAACAAGTTGTCTCAAAAATAATGATATAAACTGTATATTATCATGGCGTCACTTGAAGTGTGATAATTAAGCGAGGAAGGTGTCAGATCCATTTATTTGAGATATACAAAGTCTTGCACCATTTGATCTTAACGGTCGTTTAACGTTAAATGTCGTTTAATTCGTTAATTTCTTTTGCACCATAGTTTAATGGAAGTTTAAAGGGTCTTAAACGATGTTTAACTTAATCGCCCAATTTCGGCCGTTAACTGCCGTTTAACTAATTTTTGAGGTCATGCTAAATTTGTGTTATATTTTTCTGGCGATTCTTTAAAGTTTTCTTTCGATTTTTCTGGAAAAATAATGACTTGGAGCAGCGGCAGCGCGTCCGGCGGCGAGGCGGCTCGGGCTCTAACTTTTTAGGATCCAGCGTTTTTTTTAATATTACCGAGGCAACCTGTACGCACATCTCGGGCGCTCCATTTTAATAAAGCACACGCGTCAATTGATTTGAAGATACTTGTGTTAAAAATATTAAAAATATTTTAAGGATATCACATAATCTTTTGGGGTTATAAACCGACAGCGGTCCTTGTTCTTGAGAAAATAGAAAAAAGGTAGGTATAAAATATGATGTAAACGTATCAAAATCATTGTTCCAAGATTGTCTATTTTTTCTTAAATTTGGCTTCCTGTACAGAACTCTAGATCCACCCTAATAATTTTTATTTAGGAATGAAAGTTTTTGACAAAAAAAAAAAGAGTGGCACAATTTGTAGGAGTAGATACTGCCAGAGTATCTAGAATAATTGCAAGTTTCTGAAGTTATTGCCAATCAGTATCTACAATTTTGCAATATATGCCATAAAATTTACAACAAGAATAAAGTTGCCCTCGCTTATGTTGTTCTTCAATGTTTTCACTTATTTTTCTGCTGTCTATTTAAGAAAAAATACCAAAAAAAAATTAAGATTGTAAAAAAACATAAACTAACAGAGAATATGGGGTTACCGGAATAACAATAAGAAAATTGGTTAGTTGATATTTTAGAAGGTGAAGTTTGCAATATTAGCTTAAACGTGCGTTAGTTATTAGTAACATAATTTTTATTGATCCAACGGAAAAAAAAATAAACTTCGCTTAAAAAATAACGGAAGTTTACGTAACGAAGCGTTTGTTTAAAAATTGTGCAAGTCCCTAATAGCCAATTTAAATTTGTTTACAGAAGCCCCTTCTTTATTTTTTATAAGTTTATTTAAATTTAATGACTTGGAATTTGACAGCATATGTCAAACAGTTACATAAACCAGGGCTATTAAAACGGACGGGCCACGATCCTCCACTTTGTTGACGTCACATCGGGGGCTGTTTTTTTTTAATTATCTTTAAAATATTGAAGTTGGAATGACGGTTTATGAATATTTGATTTTTTTTTAAATAACGCCGGTTTTGAGATTGTTTTTACTATATTCTTGCAAAACAATTTTTTTTAAATGTTTGGTTTTTAATTTTTCAGAGCCGCTTCATTAGCTCACACTAAAATTAAATTTAAAACAGAAGCGAATGTGACAAACACAGATGACAAAGTCAAATACATGTCAAATATAACAGTTGGCATGCGGTACATGGCGGGTAATTTGAATTCAAAATAAGGAATGCTAAATCTTGAAGATTTTAACCTTTTAATCATCTTGCACCCTTACAAAAGTTTGGTGGAATATGAGGATGATGTCTGAGAATATTTTACTGAAATTTCGCGGAAATCTGTAGTGTTATTTTGAAAATATCATAAAAAAACGTCTGACATAAGACCCAATGTAAAAGTCAGCCCCCGGAGAGCAGCTGATTTTTTCAGGGTCGTGGCTTGTATTTTTTTGTTGGCCTTGGATAAATATATATATAGGCAATTATTAGCGATGGACTGTCCGGTTATTCGTTCTCTTGGTTTAAATGCGAGAATCTAACAGACAGTGGCGTATATAGAAAAAACTTTTGGGAGGGGGGGGGGGGAGAACCCATGATACCGTATTTTATGCTATTTTAAGTTGGTATTCATGACATATGTGGAAAATATCTAAAAAAAACGTTAGCTTCGGGTGGGCCTGGGCCCCCCGTGCTTCCCCCTTATATACGCCACTACTAACAGAGAGCGTTTAACCAAAGATAACCTACCTCGGGAGCAGGGTTATTATTGGTTTATGAAACAATAAAAATGCATGATTTTTTTACGTTTCTTGGTGTTTGATTCTCGCATTTTAACGGCCCGTCGTCAATAATTGCCTAAATATTAATTTAAAATGCAGTTTTCATGTGTCAGATTTATACAGTGCGGACCTAAATACACCCCCACCCCCACCCCCCCGTTCTAACTTTTGACCAAAAAGAGATATTGATTTCTGGTAAAAAGTCTTTTAAATGTAATTTTTTTTAAAGACATTTGAGATAAGTGACAGTCATTTCAAAATATCCTAATATCAAAAATTTGACAAAGCAATAAAATTTTGAAATTGGAAGGGGGGCATGTTATACCTCTCTCGAACGGTATTTTGATTGTCTATACAGGACAATTTATCATTTTAAAATCGGTTAATTTTCATAGGAGATTTCGTTATTTTTGTTCACGGTCGACTCTCAAAAAGTTAACTTTTTATCAAACCAGTTTTTTTTTTATAAATTATATGTCTTATAATAAATTGAAATTTTATGCTTCTTACTTATGACAAAATTTAAAAATAACTTTATAAATTTTAATAGGAAAGCATGATGTGTAATAACTATTACTCGAGAATAGCCAAATTCTTTATTTACCTATAATTACCTAAAATAATTCAATTTTTTTTTCTTACTTTGTTTTAAGCTGCATGGCAACTGTAACGTTGTTGTATTACATACAGAAGCATTAAAATTCAATTTATGATAAAACAATTCAATTTAAATTATTTTTTTTGCTTGATAAAAAATTTACTTATTTTAGTCGACCGCGAAGAAAAACTACCATATCCCCTAGGAAACCGATTTTAAAATTTAAATGTGTTGCATAGAGAATCAAAATACCTTTCGAAACAGGTATCACATGCCCCCTTCCAATTTAAAAATTTAGATGTTATGTCAAATTTTTAACATTCGGTTAGATTGATAAAACTGTCACTTTGCTCAAATATTATCACAAAAAGTCTAATTTAAAAGACTTTTTATCAGAAATCGATATCTATTTTTGTTCAAAAGTTAGAACGGGAGGTCTTTTTAGGTCCGCACTGTACATAAAGGTCGTTTTCTATGTGGAAAATTTCTGTAATAGATGTTACTAAATTTAACAAAAGTAAATTAAATAATACCCTCCTGATTTTAAACTAATAACAATAAAATTAAACCGAAATACTAGAGGGACATTTTAAGTAACAACATGATTGCATATATAAGCCTATTTAGAAAATATACGAGGGACTGCGGTGAACAAATGAAATTGAGCTATATCTCAAAAAATACTTCTCGCAGTCCAGACATAATATATATATATATATATATATATATATATATATATATATATATATATATATATGGGGGTAATTACTCGCCCCCCGAAACCCGAAAAAAATATATTTGGTATCAAGGCTGGTAGCTGCTACAGATAAGTTAAAGGCTAAAAAACTATTTGAACACAGCGTAGAACTCCCTTATAAATCCACGTTTACATACTTTTATACATTTTTATAACTGGAATTTCTAAACATTTCTGTGCGCGAAAAATTGCCAAGTTTTTTTATTTGATTTTCTGGAAGTTTTATGATGTACGGTCAAAATGAACCCCGCATTCGGTCTCAGCGCACCGAAGAACTTATATAATAGGTAGGTCTGATCAAAGAGACCAATTCTTTATTTCGAGTGCCGGCGTAAGCTTTCATAGATTTTCAAAATTTTAAGCTTTCAAAACAAACAACAAAAAAGTTTTAATATTAATACTCTCGTCTTTTTTATGGCGAAATGGTTTAATAACCTAACCTGTTACTTTTTTACATGGAATATTCGATTTCTAGAAGCTTAACTTTATTTCATTGTGCACTGTTTTACTATGTGCGCTATTTTCCGTGTGCACTTTTTCGGTGTGCGCTTTTATCCAGGTGCGCTTTTTGACGTGTGCGCTCTTTTCCTATGAGGGTCTTTCATGTGTGCTTTGTCATATAAGCTTTTCTCCTATGTCCTAATTTATAGTCACCGCTTGACCAGTACCCCCCACAGAATTTGGCTCCAGAACCGCCCTTGTGCCCAAAACGCACTTACGAAATTCTACAGTTGTGTATCTTCAGGTTATTGGGTAATTTTGTACCCAACTGTGACTAGTAGTTACAAGTAAATTTACCAGTTGGGTGTTTTTTTATTTAACTTTTTTTTATTTCCAACTTTCAGGTTTAGTTCTTATTCAGCCTTATAAAAAGCACTATGCATTTACAGTTCATTTAGCTTTACCCAAAAAGTACGTGTAGCTTTTCTACGGATGCGAACAGCGTTACCTTCCATTGAGTGAAGGTGGGAGAGGAGAGAGGGGGGAGGGATCTAGTAAAATAGTGTCGAAAAAAAATCTTAAAGCGCGTGCCGAAAGAATTTTTAAAATCGCTCTAAATTTGTGAAAGGTATAGCTACAACTATTACTAATATGGAGGGAGGGGAGAAGAGAGGGATGGGGAAACTAGTAAAATGATTCTCAAATACCAAATTGCAAAAAATGCAAGAACCTAAAACTATCAACCACAAGTGAAATTAAAGAAAGGAAAATAAGAAAAAAGTTTTTCTGCTTCGGCCGGGACTCGAACCCGGGATCTCTTGCTCTGTACGCAAACATTCTAAACAATGAACTACCGAAGCCAAACATAAATTTTCGAAAAAACTTTTATTTATGCAGGTATTGAGACACCGCAGACCTGAATAGATGAAAGTTTTCCGAAAATTTATGTATGGCTTCGGTAGTTCAATGCTTAGCATGATTGCGTACAGAGCAGAGATCCCGGGTTCGAGTCCCGGCCGAAGCAAAAAAACTTTTTTATTTTTTTTCTTTCTTTAATTTCACTTGTTATTGATAGTCAATGGAAAAAGGTCTTCAATCGTATGCAGAAAAAACTTTTGAAATCGCTTTATATTTGTAAAAGATATAGCTAGAACTATTACTAATAAGGATGGCGGCGAGGAGAGAGAAAGAGGCCGGGAAGGGTTAACTAGTAAAATTGTGTTGAAAAAAAAAATCTGAAAGCGTACGCAGAAAGAATTTTTGAAATCGCTCTATAGTAAATAAAATTATGCCAATATGGGGAGGATGACAGGAGGGGAGATGGGTGGAAGCAGGGAGGACTACAAAGGAACTACAGCAAATTAGAGGACATTTGCAATGGGTAAAAAAGAAATTTCAATAAAATCGCCTGAAATTTAGATAATTTGTATGCCTTAAAGCCTACATCATGTGACAAAATGGCGTCTGAAGACAGCCATGTTGATTCCTGTTTAATATATAAATATAGCCTATAACACCTTCGAGATCAGTAGCAACTCAACGACACCTTTTTTGTCAAAATCGGTTCAGCCGTTTAGCCTCTAGCGTGACACAAACATACATAATATTTACTTACATACATACAACAATCGAAAAACACTACCCTTCCTTTCGCCGTGCTGCAGTTGGGTAGATAGGGGATTACATTATGATAGAACACCCTGCATAACCAAAGAAAAAAGAAACAGAATACCTATAAGGTTTTAAACTTGACATATAAAAGGGTCACAACATATTATCAGAAAGCAAAAAGGTCGAATCCTTAAGCATAAGGATAAAGTCTTAGGAGGGGTGTAATTACCCCACTAGGGAGCTATTAATCACTGCACCCTTAATTGCTATGCCTAAACTTTGTTCCTCTGCATATTAAATGCAAGAATAAGAACTTAAAAATAGAACAAATCAAGGATGTAAAAACAATGTTGTTCCAGGAGATTTAAAATAGCGCTTTATTTAAAGAGAAATTACGTAACGCAAAAATTTAGGATTTTTGATGATCCTGTACCAATAGGCAGTAACAGTCCTTTGATCTTCGAACACCCAAACAGACGACTGGCGTTTATTTTTGGGTTCATATGAGTAAATCCACGATTCATCACTACTGACAATGCTGTACACGTTTTTCGAGTTTCCTGCCTCAAAGCGGTCTGCAGTTTTCTGGCAGCAATTGATCCCAGCTTCTTTCTGTTCTTGGATAACAGATGAGGTATGTAGCGGGAAACTAATTTTCTACCTCTAATATTTCATGCATTTATTTTTAATTGAGGTCTTTGAAATCATCAATGAAGCCTCAATCTCATGATATGTCACATGTCGATCTTCCGTGATGAGCATGCGCACAGCATTGTTGTTTTCCTGGGTGTTAGAATGGCAACAGACAATCCAAAGATCATTGAGTCAAAAAAACCTGACCGAAGATGATTGTAAGGATTGAGTAGATGGAGAATAGGCATCGAGCAACGTAGAAAAACGTTCTGAACCGACATAGTAGTATTATGATTTTTTTTGTGCATTTAAGCAGCTTTCCTGTAGCTCCAGTGGTTCAGTGAAGTCAACTTAATCTGGATTGCGCCATCAAGTGATCTAGGTCATAAAAAATAATTAATTGATGGAGAGTACCTCCTCTCACAATAAACTATATTTTATCTTAATGAAAGCTTTCTAATTTTCATGCCTTTAATCAGTTTATCATGGGTCATCATTTATCTTTATAAAGGAACCATTTTATTTTTCTTAAAATAGTAAATTTTTTAGGAAAGAAGTACCTAACAGGAGTGTTTATTTTCTATGATGTTTTGCGTATTCTAAGGCTTTTAAGATATGCCTCCTATATCCCATAAACACTAACTACACGCTTTTTAAAATTTATTTTTAAAACGACTAATAACTTACTATATCTTGGATATTTTTTGGGTCGTTAGGAGCTAATTACCATTAAAATTTGCAAGGTTTTTAGATTTTACAATTTTCCGCAGATTGCTAAAAAGTAATGGTGCTAGAAGGCACTAAAAAGGTACCATACATTTTATAGATTATAATCTTCCTCGCTCTTCATTACAATCTGTGACGTTTTCGACAGCTTGGAGAGGTGACCCATCCTGTGTAGCTATTCTTGTTTTCAGGAAAAAAGGCGAAATCTCCCATAAACACACGCATCTGATTGTTCCGCGCATCCAATTTCTCTTACCTTTGACACTGATGACATCTAGCCGCGTCGCCAGGGGGAGGGGGGGCGGCGAGAGGGAGCCAGGGCACCCCCAGAAATTGAGTTCATAATCGGCTTAATGCGTTATCTACCCTCACGACAAAGGAAAAAATAACGAAGTGCACTTTTTTCTATAAGTTGAAAAATTTTGATTTTATGACATATACGCACAAAAGTCCAGTCAAAAAACATTCCGGTATTTTTTAATTAAAGTTTTGAATAATTTCATAAAAAAATTTAATAGCTATTTTCCATAGAAGTGCAGAAAATCTATTTTTCCTACGAGCGTAACTTTTCCGCACGATTTTTCGTTTGGAAAGATGTATTTTTCCACACGATTTTACTTTTCCACACCATTTTTACTTTTCCGCACTTTTTCGTTATTGTTAATTAAATGTTCTTTACATAAAGTTTCTTATTAATATATCATAATAAAAAAATCCTGTTTCATTATTTTTCCGTGCATAAAAAAATCGTGTGGAAACGTAAGAAAATCATGCGGAAAAGTAACTTTTCCGCACTTGCTAGGTAAATAACTATTTCCGTACGCAAATGCCGTTGCATGCATTTAAGTATAGGCCTCTGCAAGCGTTAGGAACAACTGTTTTTCTAAAAGCGGCAGGAAAACATAAAAAAGTAAAATTATAAGAAAAACAAACCAAAACAAACACGCAACTTCTCTGCGAAATTATAGGCACTTAAGCTCACACGATTAATGTATAATGTAATTTTTAGCTATTTTGATCCGCGAAAATAACCCCCTATCCGGAGATGCGGATCTACTAAAAGGGAAAAAGGGAAAATTTCCCCCCAAATCTCAAACTATATTTAGTTTTGACACAAAGAATATACCTCCTGGTCACTATGCAAAAGAGTTTTATGCAATGTTTATTATGATATTTTCCCTCCAAATAGAGATTCTAAATCCGCCTCTGCTATCCGCGACCCGGGGATGCGTCCAATCAGACATCCCTTTCGCCCACCCATTTTTTCGGCTTATGTCCGGTGGATTTTATTCATTTTGAAATGGGACCATCTAGAGCGAAAACTAAACATAGGTAACAAATTTCATTAAAATCGGCAAGTAGTTTTTGAATTATGCGCGTTAGTTGTTACAGCCAGACATACAGACAGACAGAAAGACCGCGCGACAAAAAAGTTTCAAAATCATCTGAAACGCAAAGATATATAATTTTTTTGAAATCGGAGCAACTTTTGTTTTCTAAGTTTTGACATGATCACCATAGCTCATACTACTTACTGTCCGGCCAGAATAAAATGAGGCGCAAGAGAGATGGCTCAACTCAATCTATCTCCCTCTGCTTACAGCACTTTGGTCTTACTGGGTGGTCTTCATTTTTAGCAAATTTACCATTAACAATATTTTAATATTACAAGAAAAAATGGTACTCGTCTGGTACGTTTAACGAAATCGACTCCACCCCGTTCATAATTCACACCCTTTTATTGGGCTTCTATTGTTATCGCTGGACTGAAATAGGATGACTAGGCACGTTTCATACATATTCTAGACCAACAAAAAGAAACAGTGGCGTATCATTAAGTCTTTTTTAATTTTTTAATAAAACTGTGTGGAGTTCCAATTTTAATGATATAACGAATGATTTTGGATTTTTGCAATTTTTAGAAAGTCAATTGGTTTTTTTAGGTTTCTAGATTTGTACTCATTTACCTAATGAAATAGGTAGGTACCTATATAATATAATAAGTATAAAAGTTTTGAAAAAATATTAATTTTTAAGAAAAATAAGGTATGGAGTTTTTCAGCAAAAAAAGGCGTAGAAGGAGTAAAATATAATAAAACTAATACCTAATAATGATGCATTAAAAAATTATTGCCACGGGACAGAGAAAGATAGCGCTAATTGAAGCCATCTCTTTTGCGCCTCATTTTATTCTGGCCGGACAATATAGTATACGTGTGAGCTAAAAATACCTAAAGTTTTAACGAAATATTATGACATCTTACCTTTTTACATCATAACAACCAAGGCATTTCATGGTAAATATTATGAGCAGAATCTGTAAATCTATACAGGTTTTTTAAAATTTGACATTTCTGAGCGGAAAAATGTTTTCCGCACAAGTGCGGCCTGGAAGCCTCACCTATAAATAGAAACATAGAATACAAAGTTTGCCATCCCAGAGAGGGGCTCCATTCCTTTTAAATTTGCCCTTCACAAAAGACGAGATTCTACGGATAGTTCTACACGGTCTCGAAGCCTCACCTATAAAATCATCTGATGATATAAGAAAAGAAACACCTACCTACCTACCTATAGTACAAAGTTATAATCATCATAAAAACTCAAAATAAGTAATATGTATAGCAGGTTTTATAAGGAACGGTAGTAAGTCAATTTTTTTGAGGGGCCTAAATAAAATTTGATAATAAAGCGTTTTAATAATATTGGTGTTCTGGGTGGTTATATTTAATAGGTGCTTATTTTGATAATTTAGTTTGGCAAAGTTATCCTAGTTACACTATCTGCTTATAGGTAC
Organism: Aspidapion aeneum; assembly: GCA_963576565.1. Classification (NCBI taxonomy): domain Eukaryota; kingdom Metazoa; phylum Arthropoda; class Insecta; order Coleoptera; family Brentidae; genus Aspidapion; species Aspidapion aeneum. The sequence goes on from OY755039.1 coordinate 93,819,574, forward strand.
TTATAGCTTTTTTAACTATAGATTATGGCAACCCCCACAATTATAATCATTATTTATTGCTACAAGCCTGTGACATAGATACCTATACATTTTTTGTATTATTTTTCACTGTGCATACTTATACTATCCATGAAGACTAAATCATTGTTTAGACAGTGCTAGAATAAATGATTATTTACTTGTAAATTAATTTATAAGTGGACACTTATTCAAATTTTTATTGATGTAAGAACTTAAAATAAAAAGTGAATAAATGATTTAGAAACCACAAGCATAAAGCAATGGCGCACCCAGAGGGGGCCCGAGGTCTCTAGGGGGGGCCCAAGTCCTCAAGATGTCGGTTTTTAATTTTTTTTAAATCGGTACCCAGCCAAATATTTAGCTGCATTTTAAATATGTACGGTTTTTATAGAACACCCGGTATATCGGTAGCTAAAATTTTGATCGTTAACCAACCCTTAATCCATATAGTACAAAACTGCTAAATTATAACAATTGGTCCCACTGTGCGACGCCACTTCTGGCGAGTCATCCCAACTTCAACGGGTGCTATGAAATATATCCCGGCGGCGTGGCCGGGCGTCAGCCCAAATCTACCAAAATCTCAAGGCTAAAATTTTTAGCCGGCTAAAACGGACGGGAGTCTAATTGACAAAAATCGGCTCCTGGTAGAAAATTAAAGTTTTATTTGCTTTCATTTAATTCTTAACAGAAAGCAATTTTTAAATTGAGCGAAAAATTATTGACATTTATTTGTCAGATTTTGCTGAGCTACAAATCCGGATCTAAACTAGAGATGAATTTCTAATAAATAAACATTGACTCAAATAAAAATATTTGACGATTTAAATAAAATATTTCTAGAAGAATCCAAAATACAGTAGTGACTCGATAATCCGGATCAATTAAAACCGTCCCAATCCGAATTATCGAGGAATCTGGATTATTGAAAACTTTTTTTTTAATAACAAAAAATGTTAAATATAATTAAAAAGTTTGAATTATTAGAATAAGTAATGATTTTAAAAAAGGAAATTCTTTACTTAACGAAAAACGTTTTTTTTTACTCTATAGTAATTAATTTTGATCGGCTTCTAGCACTACTATGTCGGTTTGGAACGTTTTTCTACGTTTGCCAATGCCTATTCTTCTGTCAAGTTTTTGTAACTCATTGATCTTTGGATTGACTGTTGCCATTCTAGTTTAGGACGCCCTCTTTTTCTGTTCTCTTTGGTAATCTTTCATCGTTTATTCGTTGTAGATGGCCCTACCATATCAATTGTCTTCTTGTGGTGTCATCCGTTAAGCTTCCCTGGATTCCATTCTTTCTTTTATGGTCTCTTTCATTTCGACATTTTTCATTTCTATTCTGTATTCTGTATTTTTCTGTTACGCGACAAGTTCCGTACAACAGCGTGCTTTTCACTATTGTCTCATATATGTCAAATTTTACATTCTTTTTTATCTCTCCGCTCCATAAAATACTGTTAAGACATCTTTAACCGTTAATGTAAGACATACAATAACTTTTTTGGCCGTCTTCTTCTAGACTAAGCTGACCCTCTACATTTCTGTCAACTTTCTTTTGAGTCACTTGCATCAATTATCTTCGACTTCTCTTTTATGGTCAAAGTTTTATGTTTCCATTTGATTGGAGCCATTCTCGACACGACCGTGACCTATTAACTTGCCCTCGCCCGAAAAGCTAGATGAGAACTGCTGAATGCGGCTTTTGACAGGTTGTTATTATGTTAATTATTAGTATATTTAAAAAAAAAGGTGAGTCCGGATAACTGAATCAAGTAAAATCCGGATTACCGAATACCTCCATGGACTGGTGAGGCTATCCGGACTACCGAAGCATCCCGATTATCGCTTGTACGGATTATCGAGTCACACTGTACTACATTATTCACTGCTATTCTTCAAATTTTTGCTGTGTGGGTCGGTGCTTGTTTATGCTCTACTAGTATTTTCCATGGGACTGAGGTTAATGACACTCATCGTAGAGCATTGCTTTACGTTAAGTGTCCTTAGCTGTGGTTGGTATGGTAAATTTTTATTTTTATGGGTCCACCAAATAGATTGCTATGGCACGCTGGATAAAACAGAAAACAAGTCACGTTTTTTGATAAGCTTTTTATATATAAAAGCAAAATGAAAAACTTAAAAGTCAGTTACATTTTTCATTTTATTCTATTGTTATTATATAATTTTTGAAAAATGAAGTCAACTTTGATTTTTCTATTTATTGTAATTTGTGCAGTGGCACAAGCACATGCGTACTTTCAAGGTAAAGTCTTTATATATTTTTTTAGTAATAGACCATCCATTTATTTAAACTTTTACACCTACATTTAGATTCAATCGTCTATGTAACTGGTACATTCACAGAAAAAAAAAAGAAAAAAAAAATAGGCCCACTAAATATTTTTTTTTTTCGTTAAATATATTTTTGTTAAAATACCATAAAATATTCTAAATGAAGCAAAGCCATGTAGTAAGATATTTTCGTATGTTTAGTTGCCGTGGTTTTTATTATTTTTTTAAAATATTCCTTTAAAGCAATAAAATTAATTACTTAAACTTTTTCTAAACTAAATGTGCTACTTAAAACAATAGAAAATTATTAAAATAAAGCCAGACTATAATAGTGCCAGGCACAATTTTGACACCTTCACATTGTAATATCAGCTGTGATCTTTTACCTTTGTTTACTATATGAACCGGAATAAATAGTGCCTTTTTTATTAATTGAAAATAAACGACGAAAGTTTTAAATGCGACTTTGGTATATCAATTTTCAAGGATCAACTATCAGTTTTCAATGTGAATGTGTCAAAATAGTGCCTGGCACACTTATAGCTTGCCTGTATTTCAATAATTCTCTACTCAGTGACAAATGTTGCAATTAGATTAAATTAGATGGCGTATCAATCGACATTTCAATGGCATGTTAGAAAATGTGAAAACTCAAATAAAATTCCATATTTTTTAAGACCTCGAGAATTCAAAGGTAGAAATGGATGATCCACTCTATAAAGAAAGGATGTGCCCAAATTGGAATTTCTTGGCCTGCCTTGCGCCTGCTCCCAGTGCACTATGCACACAGGACACTAAGGACAGGTGCAAGTGCAAGAAGCACATAGAATACTTTCCGTCATTTTACATCCAGTTACCAAAACTGTCAGTGGCGTATATTTGAAAACGTTTCGGGGTGGGCCCGAGACCGTTTTGGGAGGGGGGGGGCCGAGACCCCATGAGGCCGTATTTTATGCTATTTTATGTTTGTATTCATGAAATATGTAGAAAATATCTAAAAAAATCTTAATTTCGGGGGGGGGGGGGCGGGCCCCCCAGTCCCCCCCCCCTATATACGCCACTGAAAACTGTTATATTTTACGAAAAATTTTCACTGCATAAATAAACCTATAGAGAAACCGCCACAAGTCGTAAATCACGAAAGTTAATCTTCCTTATTCCCTGTCTGGCGCGTAGGAGCTTTATTTATTTTTATTTTATGTTTTAGTACCTGTGCAACAGATTGACTGGAAGCTGGTTCCAGCCGAGGAAGACTGTGACTCAGCTCTCGTCGGCTACACCAAACTATTCAACGTATTGTTTAAAATACCATTGGTCGGCTTAGTTCTTCAGTTGTTGGGATCATTACTGATCAAGTTGATAACATGAAAACCCTGTAAACAGGACACAAAAGAATTGTAGCTATTTTTATCTATAAAATAAAAATGTTTAACATCAAAATGTTTTTTTTGACAAATTAACAGCAAACTAATTTTTGTTTCTTTTTTTATAAAAAAAATTGCAAATGAAAAAAAAAATACAAATTGCATTACCCTAGTAAAAATGCTCTTTGAGTACCCCATACTTAGTATATTTGATTCAATTGTATACTCGGTACCAGGTTCGTCAAATACTCTCTTTTAGTGCCCGATACCCTCATCGCATATTTGAGTATATTTTTCTCGGGTACTTGAAGTAGTAGTTCAGGCCCTACATTCAGTGGCGTGTCGTATAGGGGGCCGAGGGGGGCGAACGCCCCCTCCACCCCTTTGCGCTTGGCGCCCCTGGCGTCCTTTGAGAAAAAAATAGAAAAACTAAATTTAATGCAAAAACAAATGGTGCCCCCCCCACCCCCGCTTTTTTATCCACGACACGCTACTGCCTACATCTGAGATTCAGGCGATGTGCTGCGTTTAATTAAAGAAGCAACACACTTGGTATGGATAGACATAAGACTCGCCGGAACAGTTTACGAAAGGAATCCTCCCCACCAACCCTGGCAGTGTGTTGGTTCCCCCCCTGAAACTTGCTTTTTGATAGTTTTTTCTAATAACTCGAAAACAGTCAACTTTTCCAAAAATTTTCTTCATTTTTCAAGTGGATACAATTTTCTTTTCAACAGTGTGCCCTAGTACCTTCTGACGGCACCTTCCATTAGCGTACGAAAAAAAAGAAAAATTTTGAATATATTTTTTGATATTTTTTTTGTGGTATTTTTTATCCTTAAAGACTATTTTTTTTCTTAAAAAAATTATTTTGTTTAAAAGCCCGTTGTTTGTGTTAAATAGTTATTAAGCTAGACATTTTTTTTAAATAGCCGCCTGGAAATAAAAATAAATGATTGTAGAAATCCTTAAATCAAACAAAAATGTTGAACATTCATTTATGTAACTCAGTAAGTAATAATGAGTGTTGGTGCAAGAATTATTTGCCAGCTTTTGGCTACTTTTATATTTTAATATTATTTTTCATTTCAAATTTCGCGTGGTATATGCATATGACTTATCCCCGCACCGAGACACGCGCGAGTCTGCGCGAGGAGTCGCAATCGGGAAACCGAGAAGAAGCCCAAGAAACGCCGTGAGTGCTACAATTTTCCCGTTTTTCCTATCTTCCAAGCGACCAAAACGACTGCAACTAGATGAAAACTAAGGTAGGTACACTTTAGATATTTTATATGCATCGTTTTTACTGATTTCCTTTCAATAAACTTTACAATTACGGTTTTCAATTTCTTATCTCAAAATATTGGGTATTTCTCGAATAAGTGGTGTAAGTGGTGAACCAGCCAACCTAAACTCAACCCAACTTACGTTTGCACCCTCATTGGATGGTCCTTCTAACCGGTTCCTTTTAATTTACATTTTCAGCAGTTATCCTGTAACTTCCCAAACTTACAAATTTCCAAAATTTTCCGTTTTCGGCGAGATTTTTCGTATTTTATTAAGTCACGTGTGTTAAAAATATCAACTCGTGTGAGTTTTATATCGAATATCCAATATACCTATGGAATTAAAAGGTATAGTCGACCAATACAGTATTGTAAGCCACGCGCGTGTTGTTTGAATTACTTGACTTGGGTTACACTGCCGGCATAGGCATTGGTCGACATACTTGATCGCGGACTCCGGTAATTTTGTAAACAGCCCGTATAGCATAGGGTATATAGCGCTCGACTCGTGATCCGCAGGGCATGGGATCGAGACTCATTCAACACAAAACTTTTTTCTCTACTAATTTGGTAATTGGTAATATTAGAGGATAGTTAGTACAAACAACCTTAATTAAAATTTACTAATTAATAAATAATTGAAATAAATTAAAAATTCTTTATTTTAATGAAATTTTTATTAATTAATTTTTCTTTCATTTTATAAACTAAAATTGGATTTTTAAAGCGTTTTAGAAGTTTTAACAAATCTTTAGTTTTTAGAATAAAAAGGTAACTTTAAAAATCAAAATGTCAAAACCAAAAAAGACATTATTGCTAGACAAGCGTGCTATTTGTGTAAATCAAATAACCGAATCGAATGAGGTCGCGAATCAGGCGAAGGCAGACTCTTCGTTCCAGTTCATTTTCAAATCTAGGTACGAGGATAATGATGAATGTCATCAAAAGTTTTACGCGTCTCATAACCAAATCATCGGATCCCTCGAGGAGTTGGGACTCGATTTTGATGAACAGGACAACATAAGAAAAAGATTCAATTTACTTTTTTATGAATGTCGTGGCATTTATTATGATATTTTTCGAGCCAGCAATACTAATTTCGTTTCACTAAATACTTCTGCCAATAGCCCTAGGTCAAATTCTAGATCTTTTCCTTTACCCAAGTTGGCTAGTTTCGATGGCAACTATAAGAATTGACATTGGTTTGACCTCTATAAGGTCTATGATAGCGACTTGAGTGATATAGAAAAGTTTCAGCACTTACGTAGTTCAGTGACTAACGACTTACACTTAGTCTGGTAAAAACAATTCCGTTATCTGACAGCAATTATCATATTGCATATGAGGCTCTAGTCAAGGGATATCAAAATAAGCGTCTCATAGCTACGACTGCTTTAAATGCTATGAATTCCGTTTCGGTGAAAACTAGTTCTGCGAAAGAGCTCCGTTTTATGTTAGACACCTTTTTCGAGAACTTAGCCATTTTGACCGAACTTTTCCTACGACAGAGTGGAACTTTCTTACATTTAATTAATTGCTTTCCAAGTTGGACGTTAAGCTACGCACAGAGTTTGAGCTATATTATAGCAGAGAGGAAAGCCAAGTCGACATTCCTTCTTACACTGACTTGTACAGCTTTATCGAAAATCACTGTATAGCCTTGGAGTCTGTCCAACATATGCATTCAATTAGTAAGCCCCCCTCTAGTTCAAATCATGCTAAGCCTTTGAATAATAATCAGCGGAACTTTAGTCACAATAATTATCCTAAAAATACATCAACTTCATCTTTCAATACTACAGTTTCAAACAATTCAATTCAACCAAATAAACCGTTCAATTCAAATGTCAAATGTCATTTGTGCCAGTCCAATCATGTCCTAGCCAGATGTCCCGATTTCCTAAATAAAAATTGAGAAGAAAGACTTTCCTATGTAAGACAAATTAACTTATGTGAAAATTGCATACATTTTTCTCATCAAACAAGGAATTGTTCTTCTTCTTATAGCTGCAGAGGGTGTGGCCTTAAACACCACAGTTTACTGTGCCCCCACCCCCGTCAGAACAATACACGTGCTCAGCAGGGTACAAATACTAGTACTCAGGAAAATCCACACTTTCTTTCTGTTTCACAAGGTACTTCCTCAATAAATTGTCACGCCACAACTATTCTCAAGCAATCTACTTTTCTACTTTCAACAGTGGTAGCTGACATTTTGGATTCTAGAGGAAATTACCAACCCGTGCCGATTTTGCTAGATTCAGCATCTGAAACCAATTTCATTTCGGAAAAATGCCTTAATAGACTAGGTCTCCCCAGGCAACAATTTTCAATTTCCATTCAAGGTCTAAATCAAAAGGCATCTTCGACTACCAAAGGCAAAACTAATTGCATTATTGGACCGCAGGGAAAAATAGATCCTACCTTTCAGTTTGTGGCTTTAGTATTGCCTCAATTATGTTCCAATAGTCCCTCTGTTTCTATAGATTCCAGTCAATGGGATCATATTCGGAACATTAAACTTTCGGACCAAACTTTCAACATACCTAGCCCCATAGATATTTTACTCGGTTGTGAATTATTTCCTCAGATTTTTAAGAAATGGAGTCATCCATGGTCAAAAAGGGCAAGCTAGCGCTTTTAACAGTGTTTTCGGTTACGTCTTGATTGGTAAGGTAGACGCTTCGACTCAATCCAAGCCAAGTACAGTCGTTAGCTGTTATACATCTTTAGAACCGCCCTTAGAAGTTTGTTTAGAGAAATTTTGGGAAATACAACAAGTCCCACATAAAGTTCACAGCAGCCCTAAAGATATTCTATGTGAAAAAATCTTTTCGGACACAGTATCTCGTAACGAATCAGGCAGATTCATAGTTTCATTACCTTTCGTTAACTCAGAGCCTACTTTAGGTGATACTTATCCTATTGCTGTAAAAAGGTTTAAATCGCTCGAATTCCGACTTCTTAAAGACCCTGTGCATTATGAAGCATACAAGGACTTCATGAAGGAATACATATTATCAAATCACATGATTCCAGTCCCTACACCTAGTTCCAAAGAAATCTTAGACTGTTCATATTTCATTCCCCACCATAGTGTTTTCAATAGGGGAAAAATTCGCTGCGTTTTTGATGCTTCACAAAAGGGTCCTAGAGGTTTATCTTTAAATGATACATTGTGCGCAGGTGCTAAACTTCAAACTGATGTCCGCGATATACTTCTGAAATTCCGATATCATGCTGTAGTGTTTACTGCAGATGTTGTTAAAATGTTTCGACAAATTCTTGTCACACCTGAGCACACACGATATCAGAATATCTTATGGAGATTCTCTGAAACCGATCCCATTCAAACCTACTCTCTCAGAACTGTTGTCTATTGTCTTAAATCATCACCCTACTTAGCTATACGTACTCTACAGGAATTGGCTAGATTAGAGTCTAAAAACTTTCCTAATGCTTCTAGAGTTCCGTTAAAAGACGACTACGTCGATGACGTTTTAAGCGGCCACAATTCCGTAGTTTCGGCCATAGATCTACAACATCTACTTAACTTTAACTATTAATTGACAAGGTTCATGCATTCATTCAACCTTGTCAATTAATTGTATTTTATTAAAATTACGTGTTTATGTCCGTTTGACTGATTTTTAATCTGTATGTTGTTTTAGACTGTTTTAAATGTTTTTTAATTTTTTATTTTTGTGTGTTCCAGTTTTTCATTTGTTTCAACGATGATTCTTAACTGTCTACCAGACCACTTGATAATGGTTTTTTAAAAACCGAAACGCGTCGTGATTAGACAATAAAATATTTGTGAAGTAGGCAGGACTTTTCGTTTCTTCTCCTTTAACAATGGTTCAAGGACTTCACCCTGGAGAAATCTACAATTCATATGCATATGACTTATCCCCGCACCGAGACACGCGCGAGTCTGCGCGAGGAGTCGCAATCGGGAAACCGAGAAGAAGCACAAGAAACGCCTTGAGTGCTACAACTTTCCCGTTTTTCCTATCTTCCAAGCGACCAAAATGACTGCAACCAGATGAAAACTAAGGTAGGTACACTTTAGATATTTTATATGCATCGTTTTTACTGATTTCCTTTCAATAAACTTTACAATTACGTTTTTCAATTTCTTATCTCAAAATATTGGGTATTTCTCGAATGAGTGGTGTAAGTGGTGAACCAGCCAACCTAAACTCAACCCAACTTACGTTTGCACCCTCAATGAGAGTGAATAAATTATTGTTTTTGGTTAGTTATAACTTAAAACTGACTTTTTCTACTTGACCTTCTTTAAAGTGGTGGTGAGGGGCATCCCCCCTCTCACTCCCCTCAAAAGTGCTATCTTACACCATTTTCCCAATTATTGCAAAAAACAACCAAGCAACAATTATTGAGGCTCTCTAACGATGTATAACACGGCCCCCTTACATCAGTGGTGCACCTTTTATAGGCATTAAAATAAATACGAGGTCTGGAAAATACTATTCTTTTTTTTAATTTTGTTGAATTTTAATGTCCCATATGTCTGGTTTTAAAACTTATTTTTCAAGCTAAAGAAATTTCCTTTTCAACGATGTATCAAAAAATGGTCAAATATGATATACACGTGAATCTTTATTTAAGACAACATTACAAATACGTTAAATGAGAGAAGCAACAGACTTGGTATGGATATGCAGTATACTCCTTCAAAAATATAACATGGGGAATCCACACGCCTACTCTTAGCTGGGGATTGGACACCCCCTTAAATATTTTTTTTAAATTTTTTCTAATAAACCGAAAATGTAGATTTTAAAAAAGTTGATACTTTTCGGATTATTAATAAAAAATGTCGAAAAAAACATTTAGGGGGAAACCATCCCCTCCACCAAGAGTGGGCGGATGGTTCCTCCTCGTTATATTTTCGGGGGAGTATACTGTATATTCATACCAAGTGTCTTGCTTCTCTCATTGAACCCAGTGTGTGTATTAGTACTGTTCCATCATGGTTGTCTTGCAGTCCATTTCATAATTTTTAAGATAACTTTTTGACAGTTATCAGCTGGTTATCATAAGAATAACATAGGCCAACGAAAAAAAAGTTGTCCCAGAAATAATGAAATAAACAATACATAAAGATTCAAGTGTATACCAAATTTGACCATTTTTGGTGCGTCTATGCTAGATCTACCGCTGCCTTGAAGGGCGAGTGATATACATCGTTGGAAAGGAAATTTCTTCAGCTTTAAAAAAAGTTTTAAAACCAAACAAGTAGGACAATAAATTTCAAGAAAATTAAAAAATATTGTATTTTCCACACATCTCATTTATTTAAATGTCTATAAAAGGTGCGCCACTGATGTAAGGGGGTAGTATTATACATCGTTAGAGACGACTTTTATTCAGCCTTAATAACTATTACTTAGTTCTTTTTGGCGAAGTTAAAAGTTTGCAAATAATTAATGAAAAATACTGTAAAAGATCACTTTTGAGGGGGTTGAGAGGGGGATTCCCCCTCCTCCCAATTTAAATGAATTCAACTCGAAAAATTAAGTTTTAAGTTAATACTAATAAAAAATATTTTTTAACTCACCGTGAGTATTATTTAATGAGTTACAAAAATGAATGTTCAAATTTTTTGTTTGATTTGATGATTTCCACAAACACATTTATTTTTATTCCAAGGCGGCTACTTTAAAAAGTTATGTCTAACTTATACTTAAATACTTTTTTGAAAAAAAAAATTGTTAAGGATACAAAATGCCACAAGAAAAATAAAAAAACATATTTTAAACATTTCCCACATTTTTCGTAGGCCTATGGAACGTACACCACTTACTTTAGGGGTACTAACGTACATGGTTAGAAGGGAAATTTTATCCGCTTGCAAAATGATCTTTAGAATATTTTTAGAAAAGTTGATCGTTTTCGAGTTATTAGCAAAAAACCGTCAAAAAGCACTTTTAAGGAGGGACAACCACCCCCTGCCAGAATTGGTGGGGTGGTTCCCTTTCTTAAAATCTTCGGGAGAGTCTTATGGCTATCCATACCAAGTGTGTTGCTTCTATCATTAAACGCAGTCTCGGACCCCGTAGGGCCTCAACTTTAGTTTGAGCTTGTTTAAGTTAGTCTTAGTCGGTTACTCGCCGCTCAGTTTTTGTGTCTCTGATTTATTAACGAATAATTCCGGTACTTGTACTCCGGGTACTGTATTGCAAGTACTTTTTAGCAAGTAAAGTACTCGGTACTCTGTACTCCTTCCTTTTTGTCAGTATCCGGCACAGCTCTGCATTCAACTTATTTGATTAATACCAAACAGAGCTCGCACAAGTACATTGTTAAAGCACTTGAAGTAGGTACGTACCAACGATTATAAACACACAGGATTGCTTATTTCCATTTAACTCTATGTTAGCGTCGCTCAGCGAGACGAATAGTGTCTGCTTACGTCACCAGCGGACCAGTTGCTTTGTTTGTATTGAGAGTTCGTGTGATTTTAAGGTGTTTTTGACGTTTTTACCTCCGTTTTTTTTGCGTTTTTTAATTTATTTGATGGTGTGGTTGACTATTTAGGACGTAAATCTGAGGGCACGGCAGTGTCTCGCCAAGTTCACGCGCCGTACCATCTTTTCTTGAAACATTTCAGCCGATATTTTGAACTATCTAAAACTCTACTTCGGAATGCACAGTCACAAACCCCTGGAAAAAATCAAAAAACCCCAAAATTCTGATTTACTTCCCTCCCCTATACATGTAAAGTTATGTAAAAGTAACATTGCCCACTTCCAGAAACGCTAGAATGCTGAGCTTTGGATGACTGATAGGAACTATGATGAAACTATAGGAAAAAATTTTAAAATACTAAGATTTTAATTTACCTTCCTTCCCTATAAATGTAAAGTTATGTAAAATTAACATTGCCTACTTCCAGGAACACTAGAGAGCTGAGCTTTAGAAGGCTGATAAGAACTATGATAAAACCATAGGAAAATATAAAAAAACTCAACATTTTTATTAAGGCATTGCAAAAGTTTTGAACAATATCCCGTATATTTTACTACTTTAAAACTTAAATATTATCCAAATCCTTTAAAAAAGCAGTGAAATCATAACAAAAACATTTCATGTAAAAAAAATCAAGTACGCGAAAGTGGTATTCCGTAAAAAGAATTGAGATAAAGTAAAGCCAAGTTCTACAATACAAATTTCAAAATGAATAATTCTTACTAGTTTGGGAATGTTTTTTCTAAACTTGGCTATTACGGCTGCAAATGACTCTTAGGAAATTAAACGTAAAGAAGTTTGGTTGGAATAGCAAAGTTTAAAAAAACATTTCCAAACTAGTAAGAACCATTCATTTTGAAAGTTGTATTGTAGAACTTGGCTTTACTTTTATCTCAATTGTTTTTACGGAATACCACTTTCGCGTACTTGGCTTTTTTTTACATGAAATATTTTTGTGTCAGTGTAGAAATATAAATATATATACTTTTATATTATTATATTTATATAAACTTTTAATTTTTTTTGGATTTTTGGAAACTCCTTGCTCATTAAATTAATCACATTAAATTGGTAATTATGCCGCAAACGTATTTCTCTTATTAAACTGATTATTGGAAAATTTATTTTGTAGACAGTTTCTCCAAGTTTAGTTTCAGTTTTTTTAGTCTCTGATTTAAAGCATAAGAAGTTGAAAAACAAATCTTATTTGGCTGTTTTCTCCAAAAACTGACGGGTTTTTGATATAATATGTAATATAATAAATATTGCAATTTTAGATCTGAAATATCAAATACATACCTTTTTGTTACTACATAATATAAGTGTATTTTATTACATCCGCAACAAAAACATTAAATTGTACATCTTTTGATTTAAATTGATTAAACTTTTAGAAAAAATCCTACTTCTATTCTAAAACTTTCAACTATTTAAAAAAGAAACTCCAACATATCGTCTGGTAGGAAAATTGAGCTCTCAGAGCAAACTCTTGATTTATCAAATCATTTGTTTTGAATGAATGAAATTATTAATTATATTTACTAACACGAATAAAAAATTTGTTTGCAAATAAGCAAGAAAAAAGCGGGAAAAACTCACGATTGCAATATGAATTAAATGAAGCGCGCTAAGCAGAGGTCCACTAGTGACGTAAGCAAGGCGCCGCTGAAAGATTCGAGCTAATAAGCAATCCTGTGTGTTTATAATCGTTGGGTACGTACAAGTACAAAGTACACTGAAAAAAGTATTTTGTTAAATTCCAATAAAAAACGTTGGCAATTTTGTAACCAACGTTTTTTACTGTAATTTTACAGGGCTTTAAAGAATCACTTAGGTTCCATCAAATTACAGGATAAATAAAATTACATGATATATTTTGTAAATTTTTTATTGAAAATGAAAACTTGCAAGAAAATTGCTTTTTTCCAAATCCCGTTGTTTAAAAACCCAATGTTCTCTGGAAAAATACATCTACAGTACTCACAAAAACACATTTACAGTATATGTTATATTAGTTCAGTCAATGAATGGCCATTAAGGGGTTGTAGATTGCCTGGGGGCGGGGGAGAATTTTTCTCTCCTGAAATATGTTTAGGGTATTTAGGCAGGTGACATATCAAACGTCCCCACCCCTAGCTCTCCCGCTTCAGTGACGGAGGGTGGTGAAAAGGTGCCGTTTTTCGGATTTTAGCCTATAACTCGATTTTTTATAACTGCTAAATTATAACAATTGGTCCCACTGTGCAACGGGTGCTATGAAATTAATCCCGGCGGCGTTGCCGGGTGTCAGGCCAAATCTACCAAAATCTCAAGGCTAAAATTTTTAGGCGGCTAAAACGGACGAGAGTCTAATTGACAAAAATCGGCCCCTGTAGAAAATTAAAGTTTTATTTGTTTTCATTTAATTTTTAACAGAAAGCAATTTTTAAATTGCGCGAAAATTTATTGACATTTATTTGACAGATTTTGCTGAGCTACAAACCCAAACCTAAACTATATAGAGATGAATTTGTAATATATAAACATTGACTCAAATAAAAATCATTGACGATTTTAAATAAAATAATTCTAGAAGAATCCAAAATACTACATTATTAACTGCTATTCTTCAAATTTTTGCTGTGTGTGTCGGTGCTTGTTTATAGTTCTACTATTATTTTCCATGGGCCTAAGGTTAATGACACTCATCGTAGAGCATTCCTTTGGTTGGTATGGTAAATTTTTATTTTTATGGGTCCACGAAATGGATTGCTATGGCACGCTGGATAAAACAGAAAACAAGTCACGTTTTTTGATAAGCTTTTTATATATAAAAGCAAAATGAAAAACTTAAAAGTCAGTTACATTTTTAATTGTATTCTATTGTTATTATATAATTTTGAAAAATGAAGTCAACTTTGATTTTTCTATTTATTGTGATTTGTGCAGTGGCACAAGCACATGCGTACTTTCAAGGTAAAGTCTTTATATATTTTTTTAGTAATAGACCATCCAATTATTTAAACTTTTACACATACATTTAGATTAACTCGTCTATGTAACTGGTACCTACACAGAAAAAAAAATAGGCCCACTAAATATTTGTTTCTTTTTTTTTCGTTAAATATATTTTTGTTAAAATAGCATAAAATATTAAAAAAAAATAAAAGCAATGTCGTAAGATATTTTCGTATGTTTAGTTGTCGTGGTTTTTATTATTTGTTTAAAATCTTCGTTTAAAGCAATAAAATTATAGTGAAACCTCTACTAGAAGGAAAAATTTGTTGGAACCAAGCTTTTCCCTATTTCTTTACATGTAAAATTCACTCCTATAACCGGACATTCTAATAACGCGACGCGGACAATTTTTTTTGGTTAAAAAATTCTGAAACCTTCCCTTGGTTTTAACCAATTTTTCCGCCTAATACAGGTGTCCGCAAGGAGAGGTTTCACTGTAATTACTTAAACTTTTTTTTTAACTTAGCTAAATAGGAGCATCGCGAAACTAAATGTGCTGCTTAAAACATTTAGTGACAAATGTTGCAATTAGATTAAATTAGATGGCGTATCAATCGACATTTCAATAGCATTTTAGAAAATGTGGATACTCAAATAAAATTCCATATTTTTTAAGACAAACCTTGTAGCCTTGGTGGCTCGGTGCTTTCGCGCATTGAACACAAGTGAGTTAAGGAATCTCGCTTGCTACAGTGGCGGGTCCGATCCCCGTCGGTTGCCGAGGTCGGGTGCGGCAGACATTTATAGGATTCCTGGGGAGTGTTAAATGTAATATTGTCCTACCCCTTCATTCACGCCGGTAACCAGGCCGGATGAGGTCGGATATCTCATGAAGGCGGACTTTGTTACACACTCCTGCAGTCGGTAGGCTATTCTAAGGGACAAAAGGACCAGATAAAAAAATACCCGGTCTGGGGTTCCAAAGGGGACCGATGACTCGTGCAATTAGGCGTTCCGAAATGGCGGCCTTAGTGTCGGCGAAAGAGTCACTGTTATCAAATAAAAAAAATAAACAAAAAAAAAAGACAAACCTCGAGAAATCAAAGTTAGAATTAGATGATCCACTCTATAAAGAAAGGATGTGCCCAAATAGGAATTTCTTAGCCTGCCTTGCGCCTGCTCCCGGTGCACTGTGCACACAGGACACTAAGAGCAAGTGCAAGTACAAGAAGCACACAGAATTCTTTCCGTCATTTTACATCCAGTTACTAAAATTGTTATATTTTACGAAAAATTTTCACTGCATAAATAAACCTATGGAAAAACCGCCACTAGTCGTAAATCACGAAAGAATCTCCCTTATTCCCTGTCTGGCGCATAGGAGCTTTATTTACTTTTATTTTTTGTTTTAGTACCTGTGCAACAGATTGACTGGAAGCTGGTTCCAGCCGAGGAAGACTGTGACTCAGCTCTCGTCGGCTACACCAAACTGTTCAACGTATTGTTTAAAATACCATTGATCGGCTTAGTTCTTCAGTTGTTGGGATCATTACTGATCAAGTTGATAACATGAAAACCCTGTAAACAGGACACAAAAGAATTGTAGCTATTTTTATCTATAAAATAAAAATGTTTAACATCAAAATGTTTTTTTTTTGACAAATTAACAGCAAACTAATTTTTGTTTCTTCCCTTATAAAAAAAATTGCAAATTAAAAAAAAAATACAAATTGCATTAATCTAGTAAAACCTCTCTTTTAGTGCCCGATACCCTCATCTCATATTTAAGTATATTTTTCTTGGGTACTGGAAGTAGTAGTTCAGGCCCTACATCTGAGATTCAGGCGATGTGCTGCGTTTAATGAAAGAAGCAACACACTTGGTATGGATAGAGACATAAGACTCGCTCGAACATTTTACGAAAGGAAACCTCCCCACCAACCCTGGCAGTGGGTTGGTTCCCCCCCTGAAACTTGCTTTTTGATAGTTTTTTGCTAATTACACGTAAACAGTCAACTTTTACAAAAATCTTCTTGAAATCATTTTTCACGCGGTTACAATTTCCTTTTCAACAATGTGCCCTAGTACCATCCATTAGCGTACGAAAAAAGGGGAAAATTTTGAATATATTTTTTTTTAACTTTTTTGTGGTATTTTTTATCATTTCTCAAAAAAATTATTTTGCTCAAAAACCCATTGTATGTGTTAAATAGCTATTAAGCTAGACATATTTTTTTTAAATAGCCGCCTTGAAATAAAAATAAATGATTGTCGAAATCCTTAAATCAAACAAAAATGTTGATTATTCATTTTTGTAAGGGAGTAAAATATTGTTTTTGGTTAGTAATAACTTAAAACTGACTTTTTCTACTTGAGCTTCCGCCCTCTCACTCACCTCAAAAGAGCTATCTTACACCATTTTCCCAATTATTGCAAAAAACAACTAAGCAACAATTATTGAGGCTGATGAAAACTCCTCTCTAACGATGTATAACACGGCCCCCTTACATCAGTGGTGCAACTTTTATAGGCATTAAAAAAAATAAGAGGTGTGGAAAAATCTATTTTTTTTTAATTTTGTTAAATTTTAATGTCCCATATGTCTGGTTTTAAAACTTATTTTTAAAACTAAAGAAATTTCCTTTCCAACGATGTATCAAAAAATGGTCAAATATGATATACACTTGAATCTTTATTTAAGACAACATTACTAATACGTTAAATGAGAGAAGCAACACACTTGGTATGGATATAGTCAGAGCATATTATTTTAAAAGTGTTTCCGTTTTCGGTCTAGAAGCAAATCATATTACTTTTTGGCAACAGACCATTTCGCCCTAATTTGACCCCGCTGAATCCGAATATCTCTGTTGCCAACTCGAAAAATCGACAAGGACGGAGAAAACCCCCCCAAACCCCCAAAAACCTGTTTTTTTTTCAGTTTTATGCAATTTTCACGAAAACTAACCTTTTTATTAAAAATTGAAAAGAACAGTTTTTTGTGGAGAATAAAATTCCCTTTCCAATGATGTATTGGTCAATAAGGTGGGATTATTTAGAAAAAACAGGTTTTTCAAAATTTTCTCAAAAACTACACTTTTTAGGAAAAAATATCTAGTATACTTTATTGTAGAACATAACATTTTCTTTTAAAAACTTTATTAAAATGTCGGGTTGTTGCCATATTTTAGGCTTTAGGGGCGTACTAATATAAACTTATTTTAAAAAATAACTGAAATAATCAGTTTCTCTTGCATATTTAAATATCTTTTCTTACTAAGATTTTCAGAAAAAGATGTGCCTTTATTCTTTATTGAGGATAAGACAATTTCTTTTTAAATGATATATTACAAAGTGAGGTTAATGTTATGACAAATACTTCAAAAAGTTTCGTAATTTATACCTACTAAAATAAAATGTTTCCAAATTAAAATAAACGGTTTTTTGATTAGATTAGATATTTTGATTTATCTAAATAAGTTCTTTAAAGCAAAAAAACACCGGTGGTTATAAGGGGAGGGGGCATAGGGGGCATAGGGGCCATAGCCCCCCCTAAGCAATGTTTTTGTGGAGAAAGTAACAGTAGTAAGCATATATATAACCTAAAAATAAAGTGGTGAATCTTATGCAACGGTTTGAGGGGGAGGGGGGGGGCATAATCATAATTAGGTACTCATTGGGATCAACAACCAACCTGTCAACCTGTTAGGAAGAGTTTGATATTTTTTTGCATTATACTTTTGCAATTTACGGACGCCCCTGGAGAGTTTTCTATACTATGAGTCACATTTTGTGACTTACAGTTTAAAAGGACATTTTATTATCGGACCCGCCGCCGAAGCCATAAAAGGTCGAAAGTACAAAAGGTGGAAAAAAAATCCACATAACAAAATATTAAAAATACAAATTTACCGTCTTATCAAGTCGAATTGACCTGTCCAGTCGATGTGGACCCGCGGCCGTACTTTCGATCTTTTGTACTTACGACCTTTTGTACTTTCGACCTTTTGAACTTTCGATCTTTTGTTTTTTGATCTTTTGTACTTTCGACCTTATTTTTTCGACCTTTTATCCGCCGCTCTTTATTATCCACCGAAAAGCTAATAAGACACAAAATTGATTAGTTTGGATTGATCTTAAATAATTTCTTTAAATTAAGAACACCACTGGAGCGGTAAATATAAAATAACTTCCACTTTGTTATACATCGTTTAAAAAGAAATTTTTTTGGCTATGACGAAGTGTAAAACACATTTTTTTATAAAGAGCTTGGTTTTTATGAAAATTGAATAAAACGTATGAAAAACATGTTTTTTTAAATGATTTGTTGAAATCACCCCCATTGACGGACGTCGCTGGAGAGTTTGCTATAAGTCAAACCCTACCGAGTTTCACATTTTTAAAAAGGGAATTTCCCTGTCTACAAAAAAGTGTAGAACAAGTTTTTTCATGTTAAGCTTAGTTTTTGAGAAAATTAGATAAAACGTGTAACAAAAATGGTTTCTCAAAAAGGGATATTAGTAGCTCGCATAATAGTTTCGGTCTTCTTGGACCTCTTCGGTACGAGCATAACAAGTGTTAAGGGACGATTAATGGGGATGATGGTGTCTGAAATGGAAACATTAGATGTGGATATTTACTGAAAACAGACCAACTGCCGAATTGCAATATCAGTCAGGGTAGCCTCAGGTTTGAGGCGAAATTTGACGTCACTATGGAGACAGATATAATCAGTCTCAGCAAATCTCTCAAGCCCGGAGATAAATTAAAAGGAATATTGTGAGGACATACTTAACGAAGAAATAACAAAGATTGCGGGCAATTCCTCAAAAAGGGATATTAGTAGCTCGCATACTAGTTTCGGTCTTCTTGGACCTCTTACGAGCGTAACAAGTGTTAAGGGACGATTAATGGGGATGATGGTGTCTGAAAAGGAAACATGAAATGTGGACATTTACTGAAAACAGACCAACTGCCGAATTGCAATATCAGTCAGGCTAGCCTCAGGTTTGAGGCGAAATCTGACGTCACTACGGAGACAGATATAATCAGTCCCAGTAAATCTCTCAAGCCCGGAGATAAATTAAAAGGAATATTGTGAGGACATACTTAACGAAAAAACAACAAAGATTGCGGGCAACAAAAATGGTTTATTTTCTGTTTTTTCAAAATTAATTTAATTTACGAATGCCCCTGAAATTTTATTTATTAAACCGATTTAATCATGTTATACGTCATTTTAAAGGAAATTTTATTGAGTATACCAAAATGTAATACATGGTTTTCTGTGGATATTAGTTTTTAAAAAAATTAAATAAATCTTGGAAAAAACATAGGTATTTTTTCAACTTTTTTTAATTACTTCAATTAACGGACGCCGCTGGAGAGCTTGTTATTAGTCTAACCTATTAAGTTATACCATGTTAAAAAGGGAATTTTATTACAAATTGTGAAAGGCTTTCGCGGCCATCGTCCAATGGTGGGTGTGCTTTCGGGCTGTTCGGCCGTCGTCGTTGGAAATTCGTTCTCGACGTTTCGCCATCTCGAGTGGATGGCATCTTCAGGAGATGTTGACTGTTTGTCGGCTTCTCGAAGACTGTCAACATCTCCTGAAGATGCCATCCACTCGAGATGGCGAAACGTCGAGAACGAATTTCCAACGACGACGGGAATTTTATTGTCTACAATAAAGTATATTACACATTTTTCTCTTAGAAGCTTAGTTTTTAAGAAAATTTGAAAAAACCTCAAACTTTCAGATTTTGGGGGGTCTGGGGGGTTTTTGGAGGTTTTTGAAGCCATTAAAAAAAAATAATATGTTATTATTTTTTAATTATACAAATATATATTTTGAATGTACACATGTGACAATTTGGGATTTCCAGCGGCAATTTAAAATTCCGCCGCCATTTTGGCCGCCATCTTGAATATCTCAGCCCCTGTCAATATTTCGAGTTGGCAACAGGGATATTCGGATTCAGCGGGGTCAAAATAGGGGGAAAATACTGTATATTCTTACCAAGTGTCTTGCTTCTCTCATTGAACGCAGTGTGTGTATTAGTACTGTTCCAACATAATTGTCTTAAATGAAGATTCAAGTGTATACCAAATTTCACCATTTTTGGTGCGTCTATGCTAGATCTACCGTTGCCTTGAGGGGCGAGTGATATACATCGTTGGAAAGAAAATTTCTTCAGCTTTAAAAAAAAGTTTTAAAACCAAACAAGTAGGACAAGAAAATTAAAAATATTGTATTTTCCACACCACTCATTTATTTAAATGTCTATAAAAGGTGCGCCACTGATGTAAGGGGGTAGTGTTATACATCGTTAGAGACGACTTTTGTTCAGCCTTTATAACTATTACTTAGTTGTTTTTGGCCAAGTTAAAAGTTTCACTTTTGAGGGGGTTGAGAGGGGGGATGCCCCCTGCTCCCAATTTAAATGAATTCAACTCGAAAAATTAAGTTTTAAGTTATTACTATTAAAAAATATTTTTTTACTCACTGTGAGTATTCTTTACTGAGTTACAAAAATGAATGTTCAAAATTTTTGTTTGATTTGAGGATTTCTACAAACACATTTATTTTTATCTCAAGGCTACTTTAAAAGGTTATGTCTAACTTATTAAATATGTAACTGTATACAATGGATTTTTGAACAAAAATACTTTTTTGAAAAAAAAATGTGTTAAGGATACAAAATGCCACAACAAAAATAAAAAAAACATATTTTAAACATTTCCCACATTTTTCGTAGGCCTATGGAACGTGCACCGCTGCCTTTAGGAGTACTAACGTACATGGTTAAAAGGGAAATTTTATCCGCTTGCAAAATGATCTTTAGAATATATAGTTGACCGTTTTCGAGTTATTAGCAAGAAACCGTCAAAAAGCACTTTTAAGGAGGGACAACCACCCCCCTGCCAGGGCTGAAGGGGTGGTTACCTTTCTTAAAATGTTCGGGAGAGTCTTATGTCTATCCATATCAAGTGTGTTGCTTTTATCATTAAACGCAGTATCGGACCCCGAAGGGCCTGAACTATAGTTTGAGCTTGTTTAAGTTAGTCACAGTCGGTTACTCGCCGCTCAGTTTTGTAACCAACGTTTTTTACTGTAATTTTACAGAGCTATTAAGAATCACTTAAGTTCCATCAAATTACAGGATAAATAAAATTTCATGATATATTTTGTAAATTTTTTATTGAAAATGAAAACTTGCAAGAAAATTGCTTTTTTCCAAATCCCGTTGTTTAAAAACCCAATGTTCTCTAGAAAAATGGAAAAATACATCTACAGTTCTCCAAAAAACGCATTTACAGTATATGTTATATGAAAAATAACATGATATATTATGTAAAATTACCAATTTTTTTTTCAGTGTACATTAAGATTTGTAAAAGTACTTAAAGTTTTAAATAAATTTTCTTTTAAAATGTACTTCATTTATTAAGTACACTTAGAAGTTCTTAGTCCTGTACTTAAAGTACATTTTAGTGTACTTAAAGGACATTTTGGTGTACTTGAAGTAATTTACTTCACAAAATCAAATACATTGTAAAAATACTTCAAGTACGAGTACTGGATTCTAGTTGTTAATCCTTAAAGTACAATTGCAAATATTTTACTTGAAGTACATGACAACTCTAAATCACCAAAGAATTGCATCTATTCTATACTGCCGTCATAAGGAAAAACCACGTATTCAAAATTTTTTGCAAAAACGAGATATTGTGTTCCTTTGACTTATATTAGATTTTTAAACATGTTTGTTATGAAAAATACGCGTATATTTCAGATTTAGTCGTAAATTTGTGGTTAAGTGGTCACGTACTTACACAGTACTAAGAATAAACCACGTAAAAACGAATCATATACGCGGTTGTTAGCTCCCGCTAAATTTCGCGGTTGTTTTTAAAATTTTAAAACCACACAATTGGATGACGGACAGAGTACATTTTCCGCGCATTGGACATGCGCACCAAGAATCAGGGAGATCCTTTTCTACCGCCTCGAGAAAATGGCGTGTTAATTTCTTTCTCCAACTATTACAAATTTCTACACTTGACAGTGCTCGATTTTGGTGTACTGAAGCATAGAACTGGAAACTTCAGCCCTTCAGCTACGTGGTGCCATCATTAGATCCGGAAAGGGGCCCCTGGAACGTGGAGAAATTGGCTACAAACTGGTGAGTGCTTTGTTTCTGATTTCCGTTGTGTGGTAACAGCAATTAACCTATGGACCTTTGATTATTTCGTGATTTCATATCAATTAATTTATGTTTGTTCGCGCTTTAATTTAATAAAATATATACAGTCCATTGCAGTTATCGTTTTTCTAACTGCGGGCAAACATAAGTGGTCCGACGAACCGAATAAATAAATTAAATCCATTCGACGGTATTTTTAAGTCAGCCATTTTCGCCGTGATCACACGTATTGAACCGTAGATCTCGTTCGTTCGACCTTCGGTTTCGGCGCAGTTCACCTGTTTTCGGTCCGCTGCTATGGTAACGCAGGGTCTACCGCGTGGTCATTTCAGTAAACAAAAATCGAAAATCGATCAAAACATACAAACACAATTTCTGTGATTAGATTTGTTCCATACCATTTCGATATTAAAACATTTTTCATCAATTGCGATAAATTAGTGCATATTTTCGACAATTCGTCATTTTTCTATTTCAGAAGCATTAATTTAGCGTTAATTGTATATTTACCGACAATTTCGTCATTTCAAAGGTAAAATCATGTCTATCAAAAAAGCCGTGCAAAAACGCAAGGGTTTTTTATCTGCGATCACCGAGTGTTATGTGTTTTCACAAACCGCGGCAACGGACGCAAAAGCGAGAAACGAGTTTCAAGTGAGGTATTCCGATTTGGATGAAACCTTCGATAAATGCATGCTGGCACATAATGATGTCATTATGTTGATAGACGACTCGGACGACGAGGAGTTTAAAACGCAGGATGCGATCCTTTCAGAAGCTCGTAAATATTTTTATGCCTGTAAAGGGGTTTACTCTGAAAAATTTCCAGTTGAGGCCCCATCCTTTTCGGGATCATATGTTCGACAAAACGAAACTCCAAAACTCAAAGAGTTAGGTATTCCCATATTTCGAGGTGATAAAAAATTATGGCCAAGCTTTTTCGATCTTTTTAATAAGATTATAGATCAAAATCAAAGTCTAAGTAACGTCCGAAAACTTCAATATTTATTTTCATATCTCGAGGATGAGCCTTTAAAATTGATATCAGGGATTAGCTTATCTGATCAAAATTATAAAATTGCTTACGACAAATTAGTCAATAGATATCAAAACAAGCGAGACCTCGCAAATGATGCTTTGAGCACAATTATGAACTCTACATTAAAAACGAGTCAGCTAAAGAATTGCGTAATTTAATTGACACCTTTTCAGAATCCCTAGAAATTTTAAAATCTTTGACGTTGACAGTTGGGACTATTATTTTTTTCATTCTGTTAGAAAAATTGGATATTCCGACGCGTTCAAATTTCGAAATGAGTCACGCCAATACTAATACCGAAATTCCCACTTTTCAGTCACTTTTTCAATTTCTAGAAAAAAGATGTAAAGTTTTGGAATCACTTCCTCAATCAACAGCAACCAAAAAGGTGCCTACCTATCAAACATCAAATTCTATGCCAAATCAGTTTGGGCAAAAGCCTACCTATAAATCACCCAATTCGCCTTTTATAGGACTGGCTGGCACCTCAACTAATTCAAGTACGGGAATAAAATGTTTCCGGTGTAATCAAGGTCACGTGCTTTCGAAATGTCAAACATTTCTTGACCTCTCGCCTATCGAGCGCCTATCTTTCGTCAAGCAGAAAAAATTATGTCTAGTGTGTTTTCATCCCTCGCATAGGGTAGACACGTGCAAATCAAAATATTCATGCAGGACTTGCAATAGTAAAAGGCACCACACTTTAACTCATATCTTAGAAACTAATAAAGTTTGGAAACCAAGATACTAGTCCTGTCATTCACACACCACCTGTCAATAATCATCATGTGTCATTAAATACTTCAGGACCTTCAGGTACCTTTCTTTTATGCACCGCCATAATAGATGTTATGGACGGTTGCGGAAATTTTCAACCTGTAAGGGCACTGCTTGATTCTGGATCACAGACAGGATTCATCAGTGAAAAGTGTATTCAGCGTCTTAATCTTCCTAGGCGAAGTTACACCACTGAAATATTCGTTTTAAATCAAATGTCTTCTCTTACTTCCAAAGGGCTCGTTCAATGTCACATTAAGCCACAAGGACAGGTCACTCCTTTACTTAATTTCGAAGCAATTGTTGTTCCACAACTATGTTCCAATATGCCTACATTCACTTTGAACGATATTCAGTGGAAACACTTGGAAAACCTTATCTTATTTCAAATCTAGACCTGTGGACCTAGTTATTGGTTGCGAGCTATTCGCACAGATATTCAACCCTGCCCGGTTCTTGAACAAATAGGGCAACCTTCAGCCCTTGAAACCATCTTTGGCTGGGTCGTCATGGGAAAAGTGGACGAAGTAGGTAGTCTAACGGAACGAACCAGTTGTTTTTTAACGAGTCATTCACCTCCTTTGGAGGTCATTATCCCTAGATTTTGGAAAATCGAACATTTGCCTAAAAAACAAATCTTATCAAAGGAAGAAAAACAAGCGGAATCAATTTTTACTGCGAGTGTCGTACGGCAACCGAGCGGTAGATTCATGGTAGATCTTCCGCTTAAAGATAAAATAAACCCTGACCTAGGAAATACTTATCCGCAAGCTTATCGTAGATTTTTACTTCTAGAAAATAGATTACTCAAAAATCCTGATCTGTACACTGCCTATTCTAGTTTCATGCAAGACTATATCGATTCTAATCACATGAGTCTAGTTTTATCTAGTCAACCAAAAGTCGACGTATCATGTTTTTTGGCACATCATTGCGTACTAAAGCCGGAAAGCTTAAGTACAAAATTAAGGGTAGTCTGGGATTGTTTGGCAGTCACCCCAAAGAATATTAGTCTCAATGACACGTTGTTATCTGGACCGAAACTTCAAAAGGATGTTGCTTCTTTCCTCCTTACATTTCGTCTTAATCCTATTGCCTACATTGCTGATATCAAACAGATATTCCGTCAAGTCCTTATCAATCCTTATCACCGTCCTTATCAAAGGATATTGTGGAGGTTTTCTCCACAGGACCCACTTTCAGTGTGGGAACTTTCTACTGTCACTTTTGGCATGACATGCTCACCTTTTCTAGCCATGCGTACATTAAATGAGCTGGCAGAGAGAGAAAAGGAACGTTTTCCTATGGCTAGTAGTGTTCTAAAAACGTCAATTTACATCGACGATATCTTGGGAACTAGTCCTTCGCTTTCTGAAGCCGTTTCCCTACAGATGGAACTCAATGATTTGTTAAAGTCGGGAGGATTTGAACTTAAAAAATGGGCAAGCAATTGTCCTGAGTTATTGGCAACATTGCCAGAATCCGATCTTCAAATGCCTCTCTCTTTTGACAAGGAGGAACCACACTTTATCAAAGTTTTAGGACTTCAATGGCATCCAAAAAACGACATTTTTTCTTATCAATGCCGAATGAAGGACAAACCCCCAACTAAACGTTCTATTTGATCTATCATAGGAACAATCTTCGATCCGTTAGGTTTTCTTTGTCCTTTGTTGCTACAAGCAAAATTTATTTTGCAACAGTTGTGGATATCGAAAATAGGCTGGGACGAAGAACCAGATTCTTCTATCATCGACTCTTGGAACAAACTTCGTTCTGAATTCCCGCTTCTTTCCAATTTTCAATTACCCCGACAAATCAAACTGTCAATTCGAGGTTACGCAGGCGTCGTATATTTTATTATATATATATATTTGTTTCTCTCATATCTGCAAAATCTAGGGTCGCGCCTATAAAGTCACAAACTTTGGCTAGGCTAGAACTCCTAGGCGCATTTCTTTTAAGCGAATTAATTGACTTCGTTTTATCTAGCTATGAAGGAAAATTAACTTTTACAAATATCGTTACTTTCTGCGATTTGCAAGTCGTATTGCACTGGCTTTCATCCCCCCCTAATCGCTGGCAAACTTTTGTTGGAAATAGAGTCAGTAGAATCCAAGAAATCATTCCCTCAAACTCATGGCGCTACATTTCTTCTGCTTTAAATGCAGCCGATATTGCGTCACGAGGGGCCACCCCCTCACAGCTCATTTCACATGACATGTGGTGGAACGCACCGTCGTTTTTGTGGTCTCCCGAAAACGAATGGCCCGATTTTCATAAATCAAAAATGCCGATTGATTTCGGAGATATTAATCTGGAGGTAAAGCCAAAGGTCTGTTGCAATGCGATAATTGACGTTAACTTCTTAGATCAGCTTCTTATCAAATATTCATCTATATCAAAAATTCAACGTATCATTTGTTATGTCCTTCGAATAGTTAACCTTTTTCAAAACAATTCCTATCAAAAACCCACTAATCCACCGGACCAAAAAATTATTTTTGAAAATATTGTTTTTCCTACCACCGGTGAGATGCAAAGTGCGTTATACCTTCTTATCAAACGCGTTCAAGGTTCTTGTTTTTCTGAGCTTTTTTCCGCGTTATCTAAGGATAAACCAATACCGAAACCTTTTCGAAAACTTTCACCTTTTCTTGATGAAAATAATATCATTAGAGTCGGTGGCAGATTACAAAAATCTGACCTTTTGTCTTATTCTGCAAAACACCCCGTCTTACTTTCGAGTATCCATCGTTTAACTACTCTTCTTATCGAGTCCACTCATAGACAATACCTTCATCCTGGGTTTAAGACATTACATAATCTGCTTTTACAGCAATTTTGGATATTATCTGCCAGACGGGCAAATCAAACAACCATATCCAAGTGCTTGCAATGTTTTAGAATCAACCCTAAACCCTATAGACCGCCCATAATGAGTTCACTTCCCGCTCATCGAATCAATCAACTTAAACCTTTTTCGAGTGTAGCTATCGACTTTTGTGGACCATTCATTGTGATTCCTCATCGTTACCGTGGTTGTAAAGCTTTCATATCGTATGTCTGTGTGTTTGTCTGTACGGCCACACTTTTGACCACAGAAGGGTTTGTAGGTGCATTCCATCGATTCATTTCCAGACGTGGAAGCGTGACGCAATGCTGGTCAGATCAGGGCAGTAATTTTATAGGGTTTCGTAACCAATTACTTGATTACGCAAGAAGTGCGTCCACCAGACTTTCTATTCGTTGGCATCTGGGACCCCATCTCAGTCCACATTTCAATGGCCTGGCAGAAGCTGGCGTCAAAAGTTTTAAAACTTACTTTGTTCGAGTTGTCGGCGACCAGAAGTTGTCCATCATGGAAATGTCCACCCTTACATGTCGCATAGAAGCCGTAACTTATAGTCGCCCTTTATCTCCTGCCTCTTCAGACCCACACGATCTTCAACCTCTTACCCCTGGGCATTTTTTGACCCTTGAACCCCTTAATTCAAAAATTCCGGAGTCAGATTTGTCCGAGGTTCCCCTAAATCGGCTCTCGAGATGGCAACTAATCCAAAAACTACATAATGATTTTTGGAAACGGTATTCTGTAGAGTATTTGCATACGCTACAACAGCGACACAAGTGGGCTGATTCGTCCCCAAATATCAAATTAAATGATTTGGTTATCATAACGAGTGATCACATCCAATCACCTTTGAAATGGCCAGTCGGTCGAGTTCTCGAATTGCATCCCGGCGGAGACGGTCAAGTGCGTGTAGCGACGGTACGAGCGGCTACCGGTGTTTACAAGCGGCCAGTTGTAAAACTGTGCCTCTTGCCGAATTAAAAGTAATTTTAATTTTTTCTACCTATTACCGGGTATTACAATAGGTTTTCCTTTATTTTTATTTTTTTTGAATTTTTTGGTTGTTTGTTTTGCCTTTTTCGGGTTTTCGTTATCTCTAAATGAACTTACGATACTTATCTGTTTTCCATTCATTTATATTTATCGGTCGATCATTTTTTCTTATATCTATAACTGTCCGGTTAATATTCTAAAATTGTGAGTTTTGGAGGGCAGTTATGTTAGCTCCCGCTAAATTTCGCGGTTGTTTTTAAAATTTTAAAACCACACAATTGGATGACGGACAGAGTACATTTTCCGCGCATTGGACATGCGCACCAAGAATCAGGGAGATCCTTTTCTACCGCCTCGAGAAAATGGCGTGTTAATTTATTTCTCCAACTATTACAAATTTCTACACTTGAAAGTGCTCAACCCTTCAGCTACGTGGTGCCATCATTAGATTCGGAAAGGGGCCCTTGGAACGTGGAGAAATTGGCTGCTCAATATATTTATGTTTGTTCGCGCTTTCATTTAATAAAATATATACAGTCCATTGCAGTTATTGTTTTTCTAACTGCGAGCAAACACGCGGTTGTTTCTTAGCAGTGGCAGTTTACGTGGCTCTTTCTTAGCACTGTACATTTCCGCGGTTTTTTCCTGTCATGACACACTTATTTTCGGGATGCATCAAACGCGTTTGCGTTTTTGCAATGACTCGCGCAAGACGTATAGTGAGTTTAGCACTAAACAAGTGTGAACAAAATGACGATTATGCAAACTCCGATGTTTGTAGTGATACAAATAATACTACGATTTATAATACTAATGTTACCAAGGTTGGTACTGACACGGTAAATATAGTGCAATTAAATTTCAAAACCTTTTAGAAATAAAAAAGGAATAATAAAAAACCATCTGTTTTTTATTATCCCAGTTTTATGGATTTTGTTGCTCGCCTATAGTTCCAATTTGCTGCGGCAAAATCCATTTAATGTCGGCCTTATTTTTAAAAAAGTTGAAATTTCGTAACATTGTAGGGGTCATAACTCAAAAATGAACCAAGGGGCCCAAGAGTTTTACATGTCGTTAAATAGATGGTAGCGAGTACTAATTAGTTGCGAAAGAACCAATTTTGTTGCTGTAACCGTTTTCGAGAAATATGCGAAAAACAAGTTTTGGTAAAGTTCTAGGGGGACCAGCCATATCTTGTCACTGGATTGAGCTTTCGAAATGGAATAAAAATTGGATTTTGTTGCTCGTCTAGTTCTAATTTGCTGCCGCAAAATCCATGTACATGTCGGCCTTATTTTTGAAAAAGTTGAAATTTCGTATCATTTTAGGGGTCATAACTCAAAAATTAACTAAGGGGCCCAAGAGTTTTATATGTCCTTAAATAGGGTGTAACAAGTACTAATTAGTTGCGGAAAAACCAATTTTGTTTCCGTAGCCGTTTTCAAGAAATATGCGAAAAATAAGTTTTGGTAAACTTAGGGGGATCAGCCATATCTCGTCATTGCATTGAGCTAGCAAGATGAAACACATTTTCACATTAAATAGTATCTTGGAAAGTGTATCAAGGAATTAGAAGACACTTTTATCACAAAGTTTGTGCCCTATTTTTCGAAGTTTTTTAATTTTTTTTGTTGGTTTATACTTTTTTTTTAATTTTAACTTTTTATCCCTCTCGCTATTTTTGCAATTCGGCATCCCTCCTATAACGCATCTGACTGGTCCGCATAGCTAAGTTCTCTCGGTTTTGAAGTGGATGACACTATTTTCGGTGGAATTTGTTCTATTGGTCGTTTGTAAGAGAAAGAAAAGCAGTCAGTCCCCATTCAAAATAATGTCATTGTTGCGAAAAGTGAGAGAAATTGCAGTTGTGGGCCAATCAGAGCTCGTATTCGTGGGAGTAAAATTTCCGCGAAAATCAAGAATAATAGCGCTACTGATATTGTCACGAGGGGGTTGTCGTGACTATTTGTGTACTTGTTGCACACAAATAAAGAGGATCGTGAGATGTTTTAAGGGTTTATTATTACAAAGTACAAGATACTTACTCACTAATCACTACTGTTTGGCCCAGTTTTCTGATACAAATATTATTCACGTGTAGGTCGGGTTCAGCTCTCGGCAAGAATCTCTTTACTGTTTCTATACTTAACTATTGAGAACTTAGGTACTAAGCGTACTCACTGAACTGAATCCCGACTATCCGTTCTTGATTGGTTTTATAGAAGCATGTGATTACAAACGTGTTTTAATCTTAAACATAAATCGTTTGCACCACATACTTCCTAGGTTGACGTCCTAATATTTTTACATCAGGTTAACCAACCAAGTTCCGGATAACATGCTCAAATTACATACATGACAATATGTTACTTTTTAGCCCGATTTTTTCCCTTGGTCTCTAATTCTTCACTTTTCATCTCGGGGATAAAAAGTGGCATTTTATCCTTTAAATTCAGGATCAGCCGCAGCTCGTACCGAATGCGAGTTGAAGCAGTTCTGAACACAAGATGATATAGTTGTTTGCCCGCAGGTAGAAAAACGATAACTGCAGGGGACTGTATATATTTTAATTAAGGAAATCGCGAACAAACATAAATATATTGATATGAAATCACGAAATAATTAAAAGTCCATAGGTTAATTGTTGGTACCACACAACGGAAATCAGAAACAAAGCACTCACCAGTTTGCAGCCAATTTCTCCACGTACCAGGGGGCCCCTATCTTGATCTAATGATGGCACCACGTAGCTGAAGGGCTGAAGTTTCTAGTTCTATGCTTCAGTACACCAAAATCGAGCACTTTTAAGTGTAGAAATTTGAAATAGTTGGAGAAAGAAATTAACACGCCATTTTCTCGAGGCGGTAGAAAAAGGATCTCACTGATTGTTGGTGCGCATGTCGAAATGCGCGAAAATGTACTCTGTCCGTCATCCAATTGTGTGGTTTTAAAATTTACAAACAACCGCGAAATTTAGCGGGAGCTAACATAACTGCCCTCCAAAACACACAATTTTAGAATATCAGCCGGACAGATATAGATATAAGAAAAATGATCGACCGATAAATATAAATGAATGAAAAACAGATAAGTAGCGTAAGTTTATTTAGAGATAACGAAAACCCGAAAAAGGCGAAACAAACAAACAATATTAAAAAAATAATAATAATAAAGAATTAGCTATTGTAATAATTGATTTCAATAGGTAGAAAAAATTAAAATTACTTTTAATTCGGCAAGAGGCACAGTTTTACAACTGGCCGCTTGTAAACACCGGTAACCGTTCGTACCGTCACTACACGCACTTGACCGTGTCCGCCGGGATGCAATTCGAGAACCCGACCGACTGGCCATTTCAAAGGTGATTGGATGTGATCACTCGTTATGATAACCAAATCATTTAATTTGATATTTGGGGACGAATCAGCCCACTTGTGTCGCTGTTGTAGCGTATGCAAATATGCTACAGAACACCGTTTCCAAAAATCATTATGTAGTTTTTGGATTAGTTGCCATCTCGAGAGTCGATTTAGGGGAACCTCGGACAAATCTGACTCCGGAATTTCTGAATTAAGGGGTTCAAGGGTCAAAAAATGCCCAGGGGTAAGAGGTTGAAGATCGTGTGGGTCTGAAGAGGCAGGAGATAAAGGGCGACTATTAAGTACAGCTTCTATGCGACATGTAAGGGTGGACATTTCCATGATGGACAACTTCTGGTCGCCGACAACTCGAACAAAGTGAGTTTTAAAACTTTTGACGCCAGCTTCTGCCAGGCCATTGAAATGTGGACTGAGAGGAGGTCCCAGATGCCAACGAATAGAAAGTCTGGTGGACGCACTTTTTGCGTAATCAAGTAATTGGTTACGAAACCCTATAAAATTACTGCCCTGATCTGACCAGCATTGCGTCACGCTTCCACGTCTGGAAATGAATCGATGGAATGCACCTACAAACCCTTCGGTGGACAGTTCCATGGTTAATTCCAAATGCACGCAATGTGTGGCCGTACAGACAAACACACAGACATACGATTTGAAAGCTTTACAACCACGGTAACGATGAGGAATCACAAAGAAAGGTCCACAAAAGTCGATAGCTACACTCGAAAAAAGTTTAAGTTGATTGATTCGATGAGCGGGAAGTGAACTCATTATGGGCGGTCTATAGGGTTTAGGGTTGATTCTAAAACATTGCAAACACTTGGATATGGTTCTTTGAATTGCCCGTCTGGCAGATAATATCCAAAATTGCTGTAAAAGCAGATTAAACCCAGGATGAAGGTATCGTCGATGAGTGGACTCGATAAGAAGAGTAGTTAAACGATGGTTACTCGAAAGTAAGACGGGGTGTTTTGCAGAATAAGACAAAAGGTCAGATTTTTGTAATCTGCCACCGACTCTAATGATATTATTTTCATCAGGAAAAGGTGAAAGTTTTCGAAAAGGTTTCGGTATTGGTTTATCCTTAGATAACGCGGAAAAAAAGCTCAGAAAAGCAAGAACCTTGAACGCGTTTGATAATAAGGTATAACGCACTTTGCATCTCACCGGTGGTAGGAAAAACAATATTTTCAAAAATAATTTTTTGGTCCGGTGGCTTAGTGGGTTTTTGATAGGAATGGTTTTGAAAAAGGTTAACTATTCGAAGGACATAACAAATGATACGTTGAATTTTTGATATAGATGAATATTTGATAAGAAGCTGATCTAAGAAGTTAACGTCAATTATCGCATTGCAACAGACCTTTGGCTTTTCCTCCAGATTAAAATCTCCGAAATCAATCGGCATTTTTGACTTATGAAAATCGGGCCATTCGTTTTCGGGAGACCACAAAAACGACGGTGCGTTTCACCACATGTCATGTGAAATGAGCTATGAGGGAGTGGCCCCTCGTGACGCAATATCGGCTGCATTTAAAGCAGAAGGAATGTAGCGCCATGAGTTTGAGGGAATGATTTCTTGGATTCTAGTGACTCGATTTGCAACAAAGGTTTGCCAGCGATTAGGAGGGGATGAAAGCCAATGCAATACGACTTGCGAATCGCAGAAAGTAACGATATTTGTAAAAGTTATTTTTCCTTCACAGCTAGATAAGACGAAATCAATTAATTCGCTTAAAAGAAATGCGCCTAGGAGTTCTAGCCAAGCCAAAGTTTGTGACTTTATAGGCGCGACTCTAGATTTTGCAGATATGAGAGAAACAGATATATAGTTTTCCCCTTCTACACGAAAATATACGACGCCTGCGTAGCCTCGAATTGAAGCGTCACAAAAGCCGATGATTTGACAGGTATTGGTTTTAGACAGTTTGATTTGTCGGGGTAATTGAAAATTGGAAAGAAGCGGGAATTCAGAACGAAGTTTGTTCCAAGAGTCGATGATAGAAGAATCTGGTTCTTCGTCCCAGCCTATTTTCGATATCCACAACTGTTGCAAAATAAATTTTGCTTGTAGCAACAAGGGACAAAGAAAACCTAATGGATCGAAGATTGTTCCTATGATAGATAAAATAGAACGTTTAGTTGGGGGTTTGTCCTTCATTCGGCATTGATAAGAAGATAAGAAAAAATGTCGTTTTTTGGATGCCATTGAAGTCCTAAAACTTTGATAAAGTGTGGTTCATCCTTGTCAAAAGAGAGAGGCATTTGACGATCGGATTCTGGCAATGTTGCCAATAACTCAGGACAATTGCTTGCCCATTTTTTAAGTTCAAATCCTCCCGACTTCAACAAATCATTGAGTTCCATCTGTAGGGAAAGGGCTTTAGAAAGCGAAGGGCTAGTTCCCAAGATATCGTCGATGTAAATTGACGTTTTTAGAACACTACTAGCCATAGAAAGATGTTCCTTTTCTCTCTCTGCCAGCTCATTTAATGTACGCATGGCTAGAAAAGGTGAGCATGTCATGCCAAAAGTGACAGTAGAAAGTTCCCACACTGAAAGTGGGTCCTGTGGAGAAAACCTCCACAATATCCTTTGATAAGGACGGTGATAAGGATTGATAAGGACTTGACGGAACATCTGTTTGATATCAGCAATGTAGGCAATAGGATTAAGACGAAACGTAAGGAGTAAAGAAGCAATATCCTTTTGAAGTTTTGGTCCAGATAACAACGTGTCATTGAGACTAATATTCTTTGGGGTGACTGCCGAACAATCCCAGACTACCCTTAGTTTTGTACTTAAGCTTTCCGGCTTTAGTACGCAATGATGTGCCAAAAAAAATGATACGTCGACTTTTGCTTGACTAGGTAAAACTAGACTCATATGATTAGAATCGATATAGTCTTGCATGAAACTAGAATAGGCAGTGTACAGATCAGGATTTTTGAGTAATCTATTTTCTAGAAGTAAAAATCTACGATAAGCTTGCGGATAAGTATTTCCTAGGTCAGGGTTTATTTTATCTTTAAACGGAAGATCTACCATGAAACTACCGCTCGGTTGTCGTACGACACTCGCAGTAAAAATTGATTCCGCTTGTTTTTCTTCTTATGATAAGATTGGTTTTTTAGGCAAATGTTCGATTTCCCAAAACCTAGGGATAATGACCTCTAAAGGAGGCGAATGACTCGTTAAAAAACAACTGGTTCGTTCCGTAAGACTACCTACTTCGTCCACTTTTCCCATGACGACCCAGCCAAAGATGGTTTCAACGGCTGAAGGTTGCCCTATTTGTTCAAGAACCCTGCCCTCCTTGAATATCTGTGCGAATAGCTCGCAACCAATAACTAGGTCCACAGGTCTAGATTTGAATTAAGATGGGTCGGCCAGTTTAAGGTTTTCCAAGTGTTTCCACTGATTATCGTTCAAAGTGGATGTAGGCATATTGGAACATAATTGTGGAACGACAATTGCTTCGAAATTAAGTAAAGGAGTGACCTGTCCTTGTGGCTTAATGTGACATTGAACGAGCCCTTTGGAAGTAAAACAAGACATTTGATTTAATCCGAATATTTCAGTGGTGCAACTTCGCCTAGGAAGATTAAGACGCTAAATACACTTTTCACGGATGAATCCTGTCTGTGATCCAGAATCAAGCAGTGCCCTTACAGGTTGAAAGTTTCCGCAACCATCCATAACATCTATTATGGCGGTGCATAAAAGAAAGGTACCTGAAGGTCCTGAGGTATTTAATGACACATGAAGATTATTGACAGGTGGTGTGTGAATGACAGGACTAGTATCTTAGCTTCCAGACTCTTTATTAGTTTCTAAGATATGAGTTAAAGTGTGGTGCCTTTTACTATTGCAAGTCCTGCATGAATATTTTGATTTGCACGTGTCTACCCCATGCGAAGGATGAAAACACGCTAGACATAATTTTTTCTGCTTGACGAAAGATAGGCGATCGATAGGCGAGAGGTCAAGAAATGTTTGACATTTCGAAAGCACGTGACCTTGATTACACCGGAAACATTTTATTCCCGTACTTGAATTAGTTGAGGTGCCAGCCAGTCCTATAAAAGGCGAATTGGATGATTTATAGGTAGGCTTTTGCCCAAACTGATTTGGCATAGAATTTGATTTTTGATAGGTAGGCTTTTGCCCAAACTGATTTTGCATAGAATTTGATTTTTGATAGGTAGGCACCTTTTTGGGTGCTGTTGATTGAGGAAGTGATTCCAAAACTTTACATCTTTTTTCTAGAAATTAAAAAAGTGACTGAAAAGTGGGAATTTCGGTATTAGTATTGGCGTGACTTATTTCGAAATTTGAACGCGTCGGAATATACAATTTTTCCAACAGAATGAAAAAAATAATAAAATCCCAACTGTCAACGTCAAAGCTAAGTGATTTTAAAATTTCTAGGGATTCTGAATAGGAGTCAATTAAATTACGCAATTCTTTTGCTGACTCGTTTTTTCATGTAGAGTTCATAATTGTGCTTAAAGTATCATTTGCGAGGTCTCGCTTGTTTTGATATCTATTGACTAATTTGTCGTAAGCAATTTTATAATTTTGATCAGACAAGCTAATCCGTGATATCAATTTTAAAGGCTCATCCTCGAGATATGAAAATAAATATTGAAGTTTTCGGACGTTACTTAGACTTTGATTTTGATCTATAATGTTATTAAAAAGATCGAAAAAGCTTGGCCATAATTTTTTATCACCTCGAAATATGGGAATACCTAACTCTTTGAGTTTTGGAGTTTCAGATTCGTTTTGACGAACATATGATCGCGAAAAGGATGGAGCCTCAACCGGAAATATTTCAGAGTAAACCCCCTTACACGCATAAAAATATTTACGAGCTTCTGAAAGGATCGCATCTTGCGTTTTAAACTCCTCGTCGTCCGAGTCGTCTATCATCATAATCACATCATTATCTGCCAACATGCATTTATCGAAAGTTTCATCCAAGTCGGAATACCTCACTTGAAACTCGTTTCTCGCTTTTGCGTCCGTTGCCGCGGTCTGTGAAAACACATAACACTCGGTGATCGCGGATAAAAACCCTTGCGTTTTTGCACGGCTTTTTTGATAGACATGATTTTACCTTTGAAATGACGAAATTGTCGGTAAATATACAATTAACGCTAAATTAATGCTTCTGAAATAGAAAAATGACGAATTGTCATAAATATGCACTAATTTATCGCAATTGATGAAAATTGTTTTAAATATCGAAATGATATGGAACACATCTAATCATAGAAATCGTGCTTGTTTGTTTTAATTGCCCCTCGATTTTTGTTTACTGAATGACCACGCGGTAGACCCTGCGTTACCATAGCAGCGGACCGAAAACAGGTGAACTGCGCCGATACCGAAGGTCGAGCGAAAATCTCTCTCGGTTCAATACGATTGGCAAAATTCAAGGCCGTATGATCTCGGCGAAAATGTGAAAATGAAATGGCCGACTTATTAATACCGTCGTATGGAGTAAATTTAAATAATTCGGGTCGAAGGAACACTTATGTTTGCCCGCGGGTAGAAAAATGATAACTGCAGTGGACTGTATATATTTTAATTAAGGAAATCGCGAACGAACATAAATATATTGATATGAAATCACGAAATAATTAAAAGTCCATAGGTTAATTGTTGGTACCACACAACGGAAATCAGAAACAAAGCACTCACCAGTTTGCAGCCAATTTCTCCACGTACCAGGGGGCCCCTGTCTTGATCTAATGATGGCACCACGTAGCTGAAGGGCTGAAGTTTCTAGTTCTATGCTTCAGTACACCAAAATCGAGCACTTTTAAGTGTAGAAATTTGAAATAGTTGGAGAAAGAAATTAACACGCCATTTTCTCGAGGCGGTAGAAAAAGGATCTCACTGATTGTTGGTGCGCATGTCGAAATGCGCGAAAATGTACTCTGTCCGTCATCCAATTGTGTGGTTTTAAAATTTACAAACAACCGCGAAATTTAGCGGGAGCTAACAATGGTTATACACAGCAACAATATAAAATTTGGTGAAGTCGTGTATCAAAATAAGATCAATCATCAGATTTTAAGAAAATCTGTTTTTTTGTTATAAACTTTCATAAATGAAACAGAATATTTTTGTTTATATTTTATGCTATTAGAAACAAGGCTCTAGGTAGACATAATACTATAATTTTATTGATATTTTATATATAAGTTTATGTATGTGAAAATAAAACGTTTTAAATTTGTACCCATTTTTGGAGGTAACTTTGACAGCCTGTATCTCCTTAGTGGCAAATTTTCTTGTTTGCTTTTTCCCCACTACTGAAACTTTAACAATCCTATAAAAAGAGTGGAAACCCATTAAAATGTTGTGAGTAATATCGTTTAAACTCTGTATATGTGTGCGCTTCTTGAACATTTATTTTTCACTTTCTTATGATCTCCACGCTTTTCTTGATAAAAATCTGAATGAGAATCAATTCTGATATTCTTGACTCCGGTTTAATCGTGCAGCGCGATTCAATGTAGTGTTGCTGCCGAGACGAGAGATTCTCGCTTCTCCTCGACGAGACGAGAGAGATATTTTCTCTTGAATGAAAGCTCGAGACGAGACGAGAGAAAGACTCTCTCTCGTCGAGAGATTCTCGTTTCTCTCGCTCTCTCAAGCACAAAAGGTTGGTTTTATAAATTTTTATGATTTACCATCTGTTGTATTGACCTATTTTCTTCTTTGACAACATGTACTGTGGCTTACGTATCGTTTACTTGAAATCAGATGGAGAAAATCCAAAAATCTAATAAATTGTACTGCTAATGTTGATGCTGATTAACGTACTGAACATTTTTTTTCAGATAAACTGCTCAGTAAATTTATTCCTAAACAAAACGGTCAATTTCCAAACAATTTTCTTTCTGATATAGCTGCGATAATCCTCTTTTAACGTTTGGTTTCCTTGTTGTCCTGCGCTTGACAGATAGTTTCACAGGGTGGCTACAACGCAAGTGTAACAAAAGTGCGAAAATTTGCACGGTTCCCATTTCCCGTACGATTTTTTTTTTGAAATTTTAATACCACAAAATGATATGATTTTTTTTCCATAAAACTGTACTTCTTCTGATTTTTAGTTTGACGTTTCTACCCGGTTTGACGTATAGCCACCAAATTTGCTACGAGGTACCCCAGGTACTGGCCTTTTCAAACCTTGTACGCCATTGTACCCTAGATGATCACTCAGCACAATCAGGGGCGTGCAAAAATAATTTTTCATAAATTCTCCTTTTTATGCCCAAGCCTGTGTTTTACCTTCTGTAAGTTATCTAATATCAACTCTAGATAAGTGCAAAACAAGTTTTAGTGAAGTTTGAACATTTATGCCGAGACGGTTTATTTATGTTTCGTAAAATGTCACCATTGGCGTCAGGATGATTTTTTGTAAAAATGCCAGTTATTTCGCAAAGCCCATGGATTCAAACGAATTTTCTCACTCTACTACAAATTATTTTGCCGTTGCCTCAGTAAAAATCATAGAGCAGAGCTTATGCCACGTGTGCCATCTGATAAAAAATTAAATTAACTCAGTTTTTACATAAGCCTACAACTACATAATGTCAGTCCTGTCGTATCGGAAGGGCACTGATACGATATAGGAGAATGTGCTCCGTTAGTTAAGAAATGAACTCCTGTATAAAAATTCTTGTAGAGAAGCCAGACTAAGAGGTTACCATTTCACTTTAATAAAAACTTAATGCCAAAGCCCTAAACCTTTGTCTTTTATCTCTAGCTCTTCTTATCAAACTGCAAACATTCTCCTGTATCGTAGTGCCCTTTGGATAAAACAAAACTGACACTAGACGTTTGTTTTATCTGTCATTCTAATGGCCCGAAGAACACTGCAGTGATAGGGGTTGTTGGTAGGCCTGTGTAAAAATTGATTTAATTTTTTTAATTTTTCCTAAACTTTGATCCAACAGTACCTAATAATTTTGGTTGTCTGGTTTTATCAGCCTCCATATTCCGAGCATTTTGATGTATCGTTTACAGGAATCGGTCAAGAAATGAGAGATCTGAGAGAAAAATTGCTTTGTAAATAAGGTCACTAAAACATTTTATTGTTAGTTACTTTTTTATTTCTCAACCTGTTTTTGCGTATGATACATTAAAATGCTAAAGACGACAAGCACAACCAACACATAACATTTCTGGTTCCAACCCATTTCACATTTTAGTTTTCTTCAACTCTTAAAAATTTTGTTTGTGAGATATTACAATCTGAATCAGATAGCACATGTGGCATAAGCTCTGCTATACGATTTTTACTGAGGCAACAGCAAAATGATTTGTAGCGGAGTGAGAAAATTCGATTGAATCCA
The DNA here is from genome assembly GCA_963576565.1 of Aspidapion aeneum. NCBI lineage: Eukaryota > Metazoa > Arthropoda > Insecta > Coleoptera > Brentidae > Aspidapion > Aspidapion aeneum. Next base: position 93,859,603 of record OY755039.1, read on the forward strand.
TCGACTTTTCGAAATAACTGGCATTTAAAAAAAAACATTCTCGACATAAATGTTCAAACTTCACTAAGCCTTGTTTTGCACTTATCTAGAGTTGATATTAGATAACCTACAGAAGGTAAGACTCAGGTTCGGGCATAAAAAGGAGAATTTATGAAAAAATATTTTTGCACGCCCCTGATTGTGCTCAGTGGTCATCTAGGGTACAATGGCGTACAAGGTTTAAAATGGCCAGTACCTGGGGTACCTCGTAGCAAATTTGGTGGCTATACGTCAAACCGTGTAGAAACGTCAAACTAAAAATCAGAAGAAGTACAATTTTATGGAAAAAAAATCATATCTCGGAAACTGAAGTGAATTTTAAAAAACTGAGAAATAAGTTTTTTTGGCTTTAACACTTGCGTTGTAGCCACCCTGTTAAGCTATCTGTCAAGTGCAGGACAACAAGGAAACCAAACATTAAAAGAGGATAATCGAAGCTATATTACATAGAAAATTACATGGGAATTGACCGCTTCGTTTAGGAATAACTTTACTTTCAAAATGTTCAAAAAAATAGGGTGGCTCACTTCAATTTTTGAGCAGTTTATTATTCATAGGCGGGAAATTTTAGTTTTCTGTTCTAGCTCTTGGAGTGAATTTTTGTTATTTAGAAAAAATGTTTTTGAACAAATCATTAAAGAGCTAAAACTCTGAAAATCAAATAATTTTCTTGCGGAAATTAGTTTGTTTTTTTATTTGAAAAATATGGAAAATTCAGATAAAAAATCTGCTAGTTAAAAGTTTATTTCAAGAAAACATAGACATTTTTTGCAAAAACATGTTTTTCCCTGAAAAATTAGGAAAAATTAAGATCAAAGAAAGTTATTTTTAAAAAAAGTTTTGGATAGTTTTGATAAAAATACATTTCCGCAAGGAAAATCTTTCGTTTTAAGAATCTGAAAGTTTCATAGAGATCTTCAAGACCCAAGTATGTTAAGAATTAGATTTATTGCTTTATTTTTAAGGGTTTATATTGTTGGCAAAACACTAAATAATATTCTATCAACGATTACATGGGATTTTAAGTACGGTTTTAAATAAATAAAGCGATGCAAAACTTTTCCACAGCTTTTAGCTTTTGTTTCATCGGCATCAACAAGGTGTTTTAGTACATGCATTGTATTTACTTATTTATTTATTGTATATATGCATATACAGAGTATATCCTAAAATGGAACACTTTATTTTGGAAAAAAGTAAATACCATAAATAATAAGATTCACCTTGAAAAAACACTTTTACACAAGGTGCCTCAAAAACTTTTTGTAGCTGATATAAATAATGGACATGAGAGATGAAACGAGACGAGACGAGAGAATAGCCTTCTCTTGTCTCGTCTCGTCTCACCATAAGGACGTCGATTAAGGGGGGAGGAGAACGGATAATGAGGGTATTACCTTCCCCCAAGGATAATTAGTAAATGATTAATTAAAAATTGTGCACTATATAACAGCATTTTATATAATTCCTAAACCAAAAAGTATTTATTTACCCCTCCTAGGAAGAAAGTGGGATTGCCTCTACTTCAGTGGCGTGCAGTCAAATTAAGTAAAAATTGGCATTGTTTTGACACTCAAACGCTTACTGCACACAAGTACCAAACTATAAGTTAAAAACTTCATAAAAAACTCTCTCACAAACTCTATTATCAAATATTAAAATAAAATAAACTAACACAAAACATCGAAGCCCTTAAAGAATCAAACAAATTATATTATGACTATGATTATTATGATTATGGAAAAAGGCAGTCACTAGCAAACATAGCACACACGAATATTCGTGTGCAAGGAATGCGAAAAAACCACGCGATACGTCCTTGTTCTGTCTCTCTTATTTTTACAGCGTCAGCGGTTTTTCCGGGGGGTAAATATCACACTCAAAATTTAAATAAATAAACAAGGTCATGAGAAAACTTGTTCTCGGCATAACAGTAACTTTGAAAGTTAAGGAGTTGTTTGTACACAGTAAACAGTAAACAGTTGTTTGTGTTGTTGTTTGACAGTGGCGTATATAAGGGAGGCGGGTCCCCCCCAAGCTAAGATTTTTTTAGATATTTTCTACATATTTTATGAATACAAACATAAAAGACAACAAACAAACTTTTTTCTATATACCCCACTAAACACAAAAACATTCAAAATATTGTTTAATTTAAAAACATAACGTTAGGTCTAACGTCATATTCATAGTGAAAAAGAAGCTTAAGAACCCGTTTTCTGAAGTTAGAAAAATTATCTCATGCTTTTATAACATTGAAAAGAAAATGTTTTTCCAGCATTAAAAAACGAACGATTTTTTTTAAATGTTTTTCGAACGTTAACAAATACTGATTTTTTAACAGTAAAAGAGACATCTTTTTCCAACACTTAATAACAATTAAAAAATATATTTTTTTCAAATATCTCTAACGATAAGCTAACTTAAATAAAGTAAATAAAATTCTTCTATTTTGAAAACACAGAGCAGCAATAGTCCGTTGAGATTTTCGTGAACTCGACACTCAGTAAAGGAAATTCGGATCTGTGGCTACTAAAAATAAAATTTAAAATTCTAACAATAATTTTGTAGTCCCTCGCTGCTCAAGTGAGTACGCGCCTTGAGGCAAACAATATTCAACTGAATGCTCGTTTGATGTTCGCATTCTGATCGGCTGGTGTCCCGTGCCGCAGGTCCATTCGTGATGCTGTTAGCCACGCCTTTAAAGCACGTACATATACGTATGCGCGTTCGGCCTCGCAGCGTGGCTAGGGTATCCAGTACCGGGACTTGGTCCCGGGACGGTCCCGGGAGTTTTCCTAAAAAGTGTGGTCCTGGGACTCAGTGAAGGTCCCGGGACCTCAACTTGGTCCGAAACCGCTAAATTATACCAGACACATGCAAAATAAGCGTGGCGCAGCGCCGTCTATTGCATGGACGCGAAAGGATCGCAAAAAAGTTAGACACATTTATTGAAAATGCAATATTTGCGACTCCCTCAACAAGTACAAGAGCAATCATACAAGCACCATCAAGTGAAAAAACCAGATCGATTTTCAAAAATAATAAAACGAGAAATGGTCCTTTTTGCAGCTATGAGCTTTACTGACTATACCACCTACCAGCGTCCAATCGGAGAGAGCTTTCTCTGTGGCCGGCGGTTTTTGTAACAAGCTTCGTTTAAGATTAAATGATGAGTCCTTAAATGCACTCGTGGCACTTAAATCTCACTTTGGACAAAAGTAATGTTTCCCTATATGTACTTACCTTTTTATTTGCTACGTTTGTCAATTTGTTTTTATGTTAACTATTTACCAATATCAATAAACCTGTGTTCTGTTCTGTGTTAAATTAATTTAATTACTTTTATTATAGTTTCGAGACCAGTCCCGGGACTAGTCCCGGGACCTGACATTTGTTCCCGAAGTCCCGAAAACATATTTGGTCCCGGGACTTGGAAAACCTAAGCGTGGCATGAGAATTCTGCCTCAAATGAATAACCAAACCGATCAAATTGGGAACTTAAGACAAGCATTCAGTTGAATATTGCTTGTCTCAAGACGCATATTCACTTGAGCATGAATGCAAACGCGGCATTCGTTTGGTCCCGGTGCGAGGCTTGCGAATTCTGCCTCAAATGAATACGCGGCTTAAGGTCCGGCGGCTAATCGTCCGCGGTAAATTGTCGCATTCCCTGTCTGATTACCTATAACGTAGGTATGCGATATGCCAAACAAAATCATTTTTACCTTCCTAGCCCGCACAGCAATCGCTAGAGAAGGTCTACCTTCGACGAAATTTTTGTTTTTTGAAATAACGCCGAAAATGTGTAATTTGGGTGCATTTTGACCTATCTTAGCAATATCGTCGTAATGTCTGTCTGTGTGTGTGTCCGTAACACGATAGCTCCTAAACTACTAAACCGATTTTCATAAAATTTTCAGGTAAAATAGTGTTCGACACTCTAACAAGCTGATTAGATTTTTGCCAAAATCCATAAATGTTAATGACAGTTTTTTGACAAAAAAGTCTCTTGGGAACGAAAAGCCTCCAAAAATTTAACTATGTAAGTCCTATAAAATCAAAAAAAAATACGTAGGTACCTTTCGGGAAAATGGCGCTAGGCCAAAGGTTTTTAGAAAAAAAAAATGGCACCGCAGGCGAAAATTAAAAAAATTAAGCACTAAACCCCCAAAAAGTGCCGCTCTAGAAGACAATTTCTGCAAAATTAAAACAAAATACTGAAGAAGTAAAACAAATTGCGCCACAGATGCAGGCAAAACTTTCTGAAAAATCTTACACTTTTCAGATTAAAACGCGTTTAAAAGCCATTTCTAGGAAAAAATTGCAATCTAAAAACTACTAATTTTTTTTTTAAATGCGCCGGGCGCGAAACAATTACTCCGCATAAAAATGAAGAAACTTTCGCAAAAAATGCTGCCGCAGAAGAAAACTTTTGGTTAAAACCTTCAAACATCAATTTTCTAAAGTAAAAACAAAAAAAAATGCGAAAATTAAAAAAATAATAATTTAAAAAATAAATGGTGCCAGAAATTTGGGAAAAAATGTTATGAAAATGCAAATTGGTTAGTTTCAAAAGTATACGCCGCGCCGAAAATTTTGAAGTGATTTGAATAGTTCGTTCCTGAGGTTCCTGATAAATTGTGCTCATTCCCTTTGGAGGAAACTAATTTGAAGCTTGAATGCTTTTACATGAAATTTTAATTAGGATTCTTTACATCTTTTTTAATATTAAATATTGACTTAATTTTAATACAAATTTGTGTAAAAAAAAACTTTTTTTTTCAACATTGTTTCTAGGCAAACGATTCAGAACACAATGGCTCCCCCAGAAATAAGTCTTGCGGGGGAGCCGAGAGTTTTGCGAGAAGGGCGAGACCTTATAAAGCCAAATTTTATGCTATTTTATTTTTTAATTCATGGAATATGTCAAACCCCTCTTGGTGCGCCCATGCAGAACAAAAATATAAAAAAGTACATTTTAAAAATTTTAACTGCTCACCTCTAAAATTAAAAAAAAATTCTTAATCGGCTTAATGCGTTGTCTTACTCTCAGATGTACCGTAAGCACTAAAGCGCGATCATGGATTTAATTGCGATTAAGTCCTTGCTGCTCACATACAAAACAACAAAGAGCAAGAATGGATTAGCAAAGCCTTGTTACGGTGCATCTGAAAGTTAACCTCACATCAAAGGAAAGAATAACGCAGTGCACTGTTTTTTATAAAGTTGTCATATTTTGATTTTTTGACATAAATATACGAAAAAAAGATAAAAGTAAAGCAATAAATTAAAGGTTTAAGTATCTAATAATTAAAGTTTTAAATAATTTTAGGTACGTATATTTTATGTCCCATGCGAGACCAAAACGGAATGTAAAATGGTCGAAGGTATTTTTGTAGGGACGTCTTTGGGAGTAAAATTTCCTGCAGTTGTGAACGCGGAAAGGGGAATAGGTTTGCACATGGAACAGGTGCAACAAAAGATACCTACTCCACGTCATTAATAGTTTAGAGTGGATAGTACATTGATAGTCCATCAACCTTCCAAGCTTGTCTCGATTTTTTATTTGGGTATAGGTTTATATTCAAATCTCTCTCTAAAGTTGCCGATGGAGTATATTAAATGTCGCGCCATCTACTGGCAAACTAAATAAGCAAGTAAGGTTTCGCTAAAATATGCGTCAAATTTCCGTACCTATAGTTTACGTACCATGTACGTACACATTTGTACGTACTTAATTGGTCCCGAGACGTACGGACTTAAAACGGAAAGTACGTACCTAGTGTTAGTACTATGTACGTACACATTTTTACATATAGTATGTACCTCATTCGTCCGGCAAAGTAGATATTTCTGCACTAAAAAAAAAGTGTGGAAAATCAAATTTTTACACGTTTGTAGAAAATATATATTGCAAATCTTTCTTAGGTGCGCCATCATCGCCCAAATCCCCTATAATATTTCTGGTAGGAAAAATAATCATAATTTTATATTTTATTATTTACTTTTTAACTGAACGCAATTTTTAAATTTAGCGAAAATATATTGACATTTATTTGACAGATTTTGCAGAGATAGAATAATCATTGACCTAAATAAAAATATTTCACTATTTTTAATAAAATACTTCAAGAAGACTCCAAAATACTTTTGACCAGTTATTCTCCAAAATTTTCCCGTGTGTGTCGGTGCTTGTTTAATAGCTCTACTATTATTTTCCATAGGACTGAAGTTAAGGACACTCATCGTAGAGCATTATTTTACTGTAAGTGTCCTTAGCTATAGTAGGTATGGTAAATTTTAATTTTTATGGGTCCACCAAATGTATTGATATGGCACGCTGGATAAAACACAAAACAAGTCACGTTTTTTGATAAGCTTTTTTATATAAAAGCAAAATGAAATACCTAGAAGTTAGGTACTTTAACATTTTTCCATTTTATTCAATTGTTATTCTTTAATTTTGAAAAATGAAGTCAGCTTTGATTTTTCTATGTATTGTGGTTTGTGCATTGGCACAAGCACATGCGTTCGCTCCAGGTAAAGTCTATATTATATTTTTTTATTAATAAACTACCAAGTTTTTAAAACTTTTGCACCCGCATTTAGATCAATTCGTGTACTTAACTAATACCTGCACAGAATAAAAAATAAAAAAAATAGGCCTACTAAATATTTGTTTGTTTTTGTTTGATTCGTAAAATATATTATGACAAAAATAGCATGAAGAATTTTAAATGAAGCAAAGTAAGATATTTTCGGATATTTTGTAAATCCGTCAAAATAATGCCCGACACTATTATTGCATGGTTTTATTCCAATAAGTCCCTATTATGAAAAGAAACTTCAAATCTAAACAGGTTTTTCAAAACTTGACGTTTCTGTGCGGAAAAATAGACCTTTCCGCACTAAAAAGGGTCGAAAATCAAATTTTCCACACGCTTGTAGAAAAAATATTTTGCAAATCTTCTTTAAGTGCGCCATCTTCACCCAATCTCCCCTATATTATTTTTTGGTACGAAATTAAGGTTTTATTGGTCTTCATTTGATTTTTTACAGAACGCAATTTTTAAATTTTTTTATTTACTTTTTAACTGAACGCAATTTTTAAATTTAGCGAAAATATATTGACATTTATTTGACAGATTTTGCTGAGCTAGAAACATTGAACTAAATAAAAATATTTCACTATTTTAAGTAAAATAATTCTAGAAGACTACAAAATACTTTTGACCAGTTCTTCTCCAAAATTTTCGTGTGTGTGTCGGTGCTTGTTTATAGCTCTACTATTATTTTCCATAGGACTAAAGTTAAGGACACTCATCGTTCATCGTAGAGCAATATTTTTTAATGCGAAACTGTCAATATAGTGCCCGGCACAATTTGTGCCTGGATTTATTGCAATAGGTCCCTATTTTTCATATTATATTATTTTAATAGCTCAGCACTCCCCCGCTTTCTTTTCCTTACAGTCCGCCGCAACCACAAAAATCAAATTTCGTAGAAAATGTAATTCTTTATATAAATTTGAAAATTTGTGAAAAATTTGGTTAAACAGTTTTAAGTTATCGTGAGATAGAGATACTCAGACAAAAGCCATTGGAAATGGTATTTTTTTACCTAAATAAAGTCATTTTGAGTGGAAATATTCATTTAAATTAGAGTTTGTATTGGACGCATAAAAATAGTAATACAGGGTGTTCCAACTAAAAGGTAACAGACTTGTTTTTTGGTATTTTTTGTGTGAATTTGGAGAAACGCCCGGACACGTCGATTTTGTTTGCGAGGGGGACACCTTTTGGCTATCTTGAAATTTTTGTAATACTCATCATCTTCGAGGGGTATACTTTACCCCTATATTTTGAATAGGGAAAGTGAGTCTAGTGATACCTCGTGTTGAAGGCCTCTTGAATGTCTTTAGAACCGTGTAAAAATTTCAAAAATCTATCTATTAGTGTTTGAGATAATTGCCTTCAAACTTCCAAATTTAACATGGACTGATAAAATAAAAATTTAATCAGAATTTTATATTTTTCGGATTTTATTTTTATTTTATCATTCCATGTAAAATTTGAAAATTTGAAAGCAAAAATGTCAAAAACTATTCTATGGATTTTCGAAATTTTTACACGGTTGTAAAGATATTCAAGAGAACTTCAAAATAAGGTCTCACTAGATCCACTTTCCCCATTCAAAATATAGGGGTAAAGTATACCCCTCGAAGATGGTGCGCGCTACAAAAATTTCAAGATAGCCAAAAGGTGTCCCCCTCGCAAACAAAATCGACCGAGCGTTTCTCCAAATTCACACAAAAAATACCAAAAAACACGTCTATTCCCTTTTAGTTGGAACACCCTGTATATATAATACATACCAAAAAAAAATACTGCGTGAGAAAATTTTGCGTTTTGATTCTTAGGACTGTGAAAAACCGTGCATTTTGTAAGACTCTACCGTGCAATCTAACAAATTTACATCGGCAACACTGCTGGATCATGTTCACATTTTTATTTCTGGTTTATATACAGTGGCGGCAAGTGGTAATTTTTAATTCGTGTACAATTTCTTAATTTGGTACTTTTTACGCTTGCATAAATAAAATCTCAGGCCATAGTGGTTAATTGTTTTAATTAACCCCGATTTTCGAAAATATTTGCGTTTTCTTTTATAAATTCCACCGAAAAAGCTCCATGTGTTTAGGAATTTACCTCAAATAGTTTCTATAATTAATTATTGCACAACATATAACAATGTCAAAACTGTAAATAAGAAGTTCTGGTCACGGAAAAGCACCTGTATTTGTATACCTATATGTATATTTGGAATATTTTTTATAAATTTTCTGTTAATAGCTTGATTGATAGAGTGCGCAGAATGTTCAATACGATCGACGATTGTCTGTTCTATTTTTTCTTGTAGAATTTGAAGTGTTTTCAGCTTGTTGTACGACACCGTATTTTTTAAGGTAGCCCCACAAAAAAATTCAAGGGGAGACAAATTGGGGCTATTTGCTGGCCATAATAATTTGGTTTTACTCTATTTAGTATGGTTTGGCTGGTTGGTAGTCTTCTGTCGGGAAACTGAATATAATACTGGTTGCGAGCTATAGATGCGTTTACATTATTTCTTCCTCGGAAAAAAACCCTTCTTTAACCACTCTTAAAACTAAATTTGATAATTTGACAAAACAATAGCATCACCTTTTGTATCAATGCGATTGTCATTTTTATGGCTGCCTTGATATCTTAAAGAGTACCAATTTAAGTTTTTAAAACATTTAACCGCATATGTCTCCAAAACTAATTAACGAAATGATCCCATAATTTTTTTTAAATCAGAAAGAAAGGATCTATAAAATTCTAAAATAATATACAGAGTGTTTCATTAAAAAGAAAATATATTCTGAAACTTTTTTATTTATCATATTTTGATATCTATTCAAATAAAAGTTTTAAATATGGTGTAAAAATATACGGGAAAACTCTGTACACTGCATCGTTTGTTTCACGGATTTATGTATCTCTCTTTTCGATCACATCCGTATCATAAGTTTTTGAAAAAACTGTATTTTTATGAAATTTCATAGGGTTTTAACTGCACAATGGAGAAACCGTCACTAGTCTTATATCACGAAAGTTGATCTCTCTTATTCCCTGTCTAGCACTTAGGAGCAGACAAGCCAAATGCTTTATTTATTTTAATTTTTTGTTTTAGCAGCAGTGCAACAGATTGACTGGAAGCTGATCCCAGCCGAGGAAGACTGTGAATCAGCTCTAGTCGGCTTCACCAAACTGTTTAACGTATTGTTTAAAATACCATTGGTCGGCATAGCTCTTCAATTGTTAGGATCATACTTAATCAAATGTATAGCATAAAAACACTATAAGCACGAGACAAAAGAAATGTAGAAAATAAAATTTATTTTACACAAATTAACAGCAAACTCATTTTTGTTTTGAAGAAACTTTTATTATAAAAACAAAAAACGGGTTTTTTGTTTTATAAAAAAGTTGCAAATTAAAAAAAATGATTCAAAGGGTAGTAACCTGGTAAAACCACTCTTTAAATACCCAGTACATTCAAATCAATTGTAGTCGGTACCCGGTTCGTCAAATACTCTTTTAGTACCCGATACCCTCATCGCATATTCGTGTACATTTTTCTTGGGTACTTAAAGTAGTTTGCACTTATATACCGGGTGGGCCACAAAAAACTGGACATTTTATTTTTCATTATAACTTTTGAACTATACAATCGATTTTAATGGGACAAACTGCACTTGGTAGAGAATTAATCAGAGTTTTGAATTATTGTAATGTTTTGTCCGCCATCTTAAAATTCAAGATGGCGGATCAAATTAAAATGTACCCTTCAAAGATGCTCGTTTATTCTTGTGTTGCAAACATTTTCTAATAATTTTTTTAAATTAGTCAGAAAGCTGCGTTCTCGCCACGCATAACAAGGTACAACTCAGTAAAATCGGTTCAGTGGTTCTAAAAAAATATTTTTGTTTCAACCATTGTTTTGCATATTATACGATTGCTTTGCCAATCATGTCTGCATTTATTTCCTTATAAATTCATTACTACTGAACCGATTTTAATGAAATAAAAAACATCCTAGTGAGAATTGATTGTTTTTTAAAGATTATGATCAAAGTTTATCGCCATCTTAAATTTTAAGATGACGGATAGAATCATACTTGATTCTTCAAAATGGCGTGTTTATTCTTATTTTCCGAAAATGTTTTAGTTTTGTTTTTAATTTATAGAAAAGCACTAATTTTTTCCCACCCAACGAGGTAAAAACTATTCAAATCGGTGTGGCGATTCTCAAAATATCTATTTTTGTTTTAACCATTGCATTAAAGATTATACGATTGCATTGCCATTCCTGTCTGCATTAATTTTCTTATAAATTCGTGATTAGTGAACCGATTTTAGTGAAATAAAAAAATCTTAGTGACAATTAGTTGCTCTTTAAAGAATATGAACGAAATTTGCCGCCATTTTAGAATTTAAGATGTCGGACAGAAATTGGCAATGCAATCGTATAATTTAAAAAATAATGGTTAAAACAAAATCAGATTTTGTGAGAACCACTTCACCGATTAAATTGTACTCTATTAAGCGGGAGAAAAGTAGCACTTTTCTATAAATTAAAAAAAAAACTAAAACATTTTTGGAAAATAAAAACAAAAAAGTATGATTCTGTCCAACATCTTAACTTTTAGGATGGCAGCAAATTTCGATTATAATCACCACACCGATATTACTAATTTGTACCTCGTTGTGCGTGGGAAAGGCAGTGCTCTTCTATAAATTAAAAAAAAAATTAAAACATTTCCAGAAAATAAGAACAAACACGCCATTTTGAAGAATCAAGTATGATTCTGTCCGCCATCTTAAATTTTAAGATATATATATATATATATATATATATATATATATATATATATATATATATATATATATATATATATATATATATATACATTTCCAAACAAGTATGAACCTTTCATTTTGAAATTTGTAATGGAGAACTTGCCTTTAATTTTAGCTCAATTCTTTTTACGGAATACCATTTTCGCGTACTTGGCTTTTTTTACATGAAATGTTTTTGTTATGATTTCACTCTTTTTTAAAAGGATTTGGTGATTTGGATAATATTTAAGTTTTAAAGTGGTAAAATATGCGGAATATTGTTTAAGCTTTTGCAATGCCTTATTTAAAATTTTGAAGTTTTTTAATTTTTTCCCATGGTTTTATCATAGTTCCTATGAGCCTTCCAAAGCTCAGCTCTCTGGAAGTGGGCAACGTTAATTTTACATTACTTTACATTTATAAGGGAGGGAAGTGAATAAAAATTTTTCAGTTTTTTCATTTTTTCCAAGGGTTCGATTTGGTTCGGTTCGGTTCGGTTCGGTTCGGTTCGGTTCGGTTCGGTTCGGTTCGGTTCGGTTCGGTTCGGTTCGGTTCGGTTCGGTTCGGTTCGGTTCGGTTCGGTTCGGTTCGGTTCGGTTCGGTTCGGTTCGGTTCGGTTCGGTTCGGTTCGGTTCGGTTCGGTTCGGTTCGGTTCGGTTCGGTTCGGTTCGGTTCGGTTCGGTTCGGTTCGGTTCGGTTCGGTTAGGTTCGGTTCGGTTCATACACTTCTGTCAGTCTGCCAAATTTCAGCTTCGTAGCATGTCTGGAAGTACAGTAGAATTTTGATCTATACATGAGTGAGTGAGCGAGTGGGTGAGTAAGTGGCAATTTTGACGTTTTTTGAAATTTCGCAACTACTTTTCTTACTACTATATGGAAGTCTATGAAACTTGGAGGGGTCGTTAACTCTATAAAGATCTACGACTGTGCAAAGTTTGAGTTTCGTAGCTCATTCCGTGTTTTAGATAGGTCAAATATTGGCTGAAATGTTTCAAGAAAAGATGGTAGAGCAGTTGTGCGAACTTGGCGGTGCTGCCGTGCCCCCAGATATATGAATTCGCTTAGCGAAGTGAAGTGCCGCGATTAGTTTATTGGTTATCAAACAGTTACGCGACAAAGGGTTGTTTTAGGATTATTTTTTTGTTTTCTTTTTCAAGTTATTATTTAATATTAAAAACTATTTTTGTAGAATATTTTGTTTGTTTTGCTTTTGCATAACCCAAACATAAATTTTAGCAAATGTACTCTTTAAAAGTACCCAAAAAATTATTTTAATAGTATGGACGTATTTTCTTATGGCTTTATTTATTATGAATCCTACCGCTACTTGCTGTTGTCTTCGTTACCTTTATGGTATAGTAGGTTACTGGAGTTCATTCTTATCCGATTTTCTGATTTTCGTCGAGTTTTTTGTCAGTTCTTCCTCCAGTTCATTTATTTTTTCGTCGGTGTTCAGTGTTCATTGACCTCTTATAGCCCAGTCATATTGGGAATTCACCTGGACAAAAATAGGTGCAAGCTGGATTTTTGTATAATTATTCCTTAGCATCCTGGACACATCCCCACACATTCTCCGCCAAAATCCTTCTTGAGCTTCGCTAGATATCAGGCCCCAAGTGTTCTAAAAATCAGTTTTTTGTGATTGTCTCGAAAACTAATAACTTCTTCAAAAAAAGTCAAGAGTAGAAAAATACGCAAAATCATTCGGTCTATACTACAAAATTAAGAAAAAACCTAACCTAACATTGAATTTTTTTTTATATTTATTTTTTTTTCAACTCTGTGGTAAGTTGCTTTAAAATGATAATACTTTATAATATTAAGCTTGATCGCTACTTGTATTAAACATCATTTACTAAAATTCAGTTTTTGTTTTTTAAAGTTAGACAACTTTAAGTAAAGGTTAGGAAAGAAGTTAATACTAGCCGGACCATCATTGGGATTTCGAAAATTTAATTTGTATACAATTAGGAACTGTACTACACAAAAACGCGTAATATTAATAGAAACAGTGTTAAAATACGCGCAAATGCGCACACTTTTATTTTATTTGAAATTCCAGCTTAACAGATATTAGACACTTATTGGAATAAAACCTGACCTTATTTTAAAATCGACCCTACGGTGACAGATTTACATATAAAAACCAGCTGCTTTGCTTCAAAATTCGGCCTTTGTGTATTTAAAAACCGGATTTATTAGTGTCGGTATTTATTAAATGGAAGTTAGCGACTGTATTATTAAATTTGGTTTTGGTATGTCAATTTTAAGAGGTCAGCTATTAGTTTTCTGTGTGAATGTGTCAGAATAAAGTCGAGTCTAAAATAAAGTTAGGTTTTATTCCAATAAGTCCCTAATAAAGTAATTTTTATAAAATTTTAGGTTTTACCTAAACTTAAATGTTACAAAGATTTTTCGTCAAGGCTGTCAAAAACCAGGTTATATGTATATCGATAAACTATTTTTTGTAGATATCTTAGAAACTAAAGCTTTTAATATATATATACAGGGTGTCCCAGAACTAATGGTACATAGTTAAACTGTAGATTCCCTGGGTCAAAATATTACGATTTAGCCATACTTACCTTAGTCCAAAAGTTCGTACTTACCGAGATACAGGGTGTTAAACTTTATTTTTTCAATTCGATTTTCTTTAATAACTTTTTTATTAATTAATATTTTTGCAAAAAATAGCCAGCGTGTAAGTTTTTTTAAAATTGGCAAGACGATTCCGTTGAAAATTTTGATGTATAATGTACAGGGTGTTCCTTGGACCATTACCATTGCAATAAAATCAGTGTATTTTTTTTTGTGCCTCGGTGTATACCAGTTTTTATGTAAAATAATGGTTTTCCCGTCCTTCTTATGTAAAAAAGTTATACTATTTTAAAGTCGCTCAGTGCAACGGTTTTTGAAATTTTTGCATTTAAGTTTTTAATTAATTTATGTATGATACTTTCTTTAATTCTTTCTACTAATTAATATTTTTGCAAAAACTAACCAAAATGTAGATTTTTCTGAAATTCGCAAGACGATTCCGTTAAAAAATTTGATATACAATGTACAGGGTGTTCTTTAGACCACTACCATTGCATTAAAATCATCATTGTATTTTTTTGTGCCTCGGTGTATACTTAAGCAGGTTTTTAAACAGAATATTATTTTAAATGTTAAATAATTATTAATAACAAAAAAAAAGCCCCATATACAAAAGTCCAGGAGGATTTAGTCTGGGCTTTGAGCGGGCCAATGTATGTGGCTACCACGACCAATCCAGCGATTAGGAAATTCAGTATTTCTTTATAGGATTCTATTGTTTTTTTATTTTCAAAGCCTACTAAATAAACAATTTTAAGTTTGATTTACCATTTGTCACTTTAAAAATTTTAACTTAGTTGCTGAAGCGCCATCCTTAAGAAATTTTATATTTTTTTTAATAAATAATAAAATATTAATTTGATTAACTAAAATTTTCTTTCAAAACAATTCAAAAACACTTACATTAATAAAGTATACCTACTTATCATTAAAAAAAAACTAATACGAAGAGGTTTTTGTTCCTCATTAAAAATATAGCCCTAGACAGTTGCAATAACGGACAATAACTTTTAATACACTTATGATAATTCAAGAATCACCCTCTATATTTTCTAACTTAGTATTTCTTAAGAAAACATCCAATCTTAGAATGCTATAAAAAAGGTATTAGTTATAGCTAATATGTATGAAGTAGGTAAGAATTTAATCAGAAATCTTTTACGCATACAATAAAAATGTCTAATTTAAATATCTTGAAAACCGTTGCTCTAAGCGACATCTACACAACTTTTTAACTTAATTTTTTTTTAAATTAATGTTTTTAAAAGAATCTTGTATAAATCGAGGAACAAAAAAGTTAGACCTATTTTAATGCAACGGTACCGACCTAGAGAACACCCTGTATAATATTTTTATTTTTTTTTACCAAAATTAAATTGTCCATGCCCAAAAACCACCAAACCCAATTTTTTGTGCGAAATTATTAATTAGTAGAAAGAATTCAAGAAAGTATCATACATAAATTAGGCATATCACTCACATGCAATAAAAACTTTAAATGCAAAAATATCAAAAACCGTTGCTCTGAGCGACTTTAAAACATAATAACCTTTTTACATAAAAAGGACGGGAAAGCCATTATTTTACATAAAAACTGGAATACACCGAGGCACAAGAAAAATACACTGATTTTTATGCAATGGTAGTGGTCCAAGGAACATCCTGTACATTGTACATCAAATTTTTCAACGGAATCGTCTTGCCAATTTTACAAAAACTTACACGCTGAATAGTTTTTGCCAAAATATTAATTATTAAAAAAGTTATTAAAGAAAATCGAATTGAAAAAATAAAGTTTAACACCCTGTATCTCGGAAAATACGAGCTTTTTGACTAAGGTAAGTATGGCTAAATCGTAATATTTTGATTCAAGGAATCTACAGTTTAACCATGTACCATTAGTTCTGGGACACCCCGTATATATATTTGGGGAAAAAATGATAAAACGACCATTCGGTATAACTTTATGTACTCATGTTTATAATTTTAAACCCTTAAAAAGCCATCCTTAGGTTACATTTATTTTGTTTAAACCCCTTTGTTACATTAAAGTTTATTGAAACACTATTTTTGCTATCAATGGCTGTTTTTCTGGAATTTCAAATATAATAAAAGTGTGCACAGAAGTTGAAAGTTTTTTTATGTATGTTTTTTTCCTGATTCAGTGCTTATTATTGACTATTGGCCTAAGCCTTACTTAAAGTTGTTTAACTTTTAAGAAAAGAAAACTAACTTTAAGTGCATGGTGTTTTGTACAAGTGGGAATCAAGGTTAATGTTATAAAGTATAAAAATTTTAAAATAAGTTAACTACAGTGTAGGAAAAAAATTAAATTAAAAAAAACATTTTTTAAAGTGTTAGGTTAGGTTTTTTTCTTAATCTTACATTATAGACTGAACGATTTTGCGAATTTTTTCACCCTTGACCTTTATTAAAAAGGTTTAGTTTTCGAGAAAATCGCAAAATACTGAGGACATTTGGGGTCTTATATCTAGCGCAGCTCAAGGGTGATTTTGGCGAAGAATATCTGGGGATGTGTCCCAGATACTAAGGAGTAATTGTACAAAAATCCAGCTTGCACCTATTCTTTTCCAAGTTTCAGGGTCTTTTCACCTAATAAGACTGAGCTACTAACATTTTATCTTCCTGTTGTTACCTTTACTAGTTTTTGTCTTGTTTTTGAAACATTTGATGCCTTTTTTCATAAGCGAATTTTTTCCTCCCCCAGATTCCGTGAGTCAGACCATAGCGGTATGGGATTCGGAGAGTTTCCTTCCCACCTGGGGGCCAATTCTTTTCGTTTTCAAATTCGATGATTTTTTCCATTGGGGGGTAGTGGCATTAAAACACCACGCTTGCCAGGCGTGTTGGTGAGTTTATATTTAGCCGCCCTATCTGGGACAGACGCTGTTTTCAGCCGCTTATTATGAGTCAGACGCTGCTGTCTTTTTTCTTTTAAATTTTCCCCATACGCTATGTTCGCCGTACCGAAGTCCTTCCTCTCCGACTTTCAAACCGGTGTGGTCTTCTCACTGGGAAAGGGACCCTAGACAGGTGCTAACCCTCCGGATCAGAGAGTACCTGAAATCCACGGTAGGCAGAAGTCGACTCATTTCCCCTGATAGACATCTCATAAGGTCTACCAGTACCTAAAATATGTTTAATACAAACATTAAAATAAAAATTTTAAAAAATTCTCGCGGCAAAAGGTCCCGCGTGGAATTTTCCCCTCAGCAATCTGGCCCGCCACGAATTAGCCGCGGCCAATCGGCGGCGGTGAATTATCCGCGACGAATTATCCCATTTCCGCGACAGTGCTAAATGGACAAAAATGATTATTACTATTCTAGACTTTTATAGTGCGACGAATCTCAAAATTAACGACACTTTTTAACGAGTTTGACCCTTTGACGTCTTGAGTGCCACTTAAAATATTTAAGGCCCGTTTTATAGTCTAACAACAACCTTAAACAGGTACTTAAAACAACGAAGATCGGGGTAGCAATTAAATATATAAATGGGGGTATAAAGCCAAGGGGGAGAAGTGGTAATTTATGTTTGTCTTAATTAATTTTACTACATAACAAATGGGAATTTTATTGCCGAGAGGTAAGATTGAAATTTAAGTAGGGCCAAAAAAACCGTACATCTTTTTTCGGCTGTAGTTTTTTACTTTTTGTTTGACTTTTGTGATCTCTATCGAAAAGGCGCCTATAGAAATGTTGAAAAAAAATTATGGAACCGTAATTTGGTCGAAACTAAAACCATCGAAAAAAAATAGACGAAAATAATTCAAACGAAAAGTACTTTTGCCGATCCGTAAAATTGTCGAAAATAATATAGTCGAAACTAATTTAGACGAAGCGTAATTTCGTCGATCCGTAAAAATGTCGAAAAAAAGCATCGAAACATAAAATAATTAAAACTTAATTAAATCGATTTGCAGAATGATCACATCGTAAAAAAATCAAATCGTTTGCGTTTCGATAAAACTACGTTTCGATGATTTTGCGTCTCTTCTCCATTGCGCTTCGCGCGTTTAATTTTCGACTATATTCTTTACGACATTTTCACGGATCGAAGAAATTAGGATTCTTTGAAACTATGACTAAATTATTTTCGACAAAAATACGTTTCGCTGGCTTTCTTCTCTTTTATTTTTCCATTTTTTTATGATTCAATTTTTTTACGCCTCGATTATTTTGAAAATCGACTAAACTTACCTAAGGGGTCGAACTTTGATCAGTTCTGCTGTTTTCGAATCCTTTTTGCAACTATTTTTTTATCAATATAAATGTCTTGTTTAGTTTTGCAAACACATTGCAATGCATTGTATGTGCAGTATTAACTGTGTTTCGATGATTTTACCTTTCGATGCTGTAACGTTTCGACATTTTTACGTATCGACAAAACTACGTTTCGATTAAATTAGTTTCTTCTATTTTACTTTCGATTGTTTTATTTTCGACCAGATTACGCTTCGACAAAACTTTTTTTGATGTGGCGACCGATCAAATACAAATACTATATAACCATTAACTTTTTTCTTTCTTTCTATAAAATCGAAGATGGTGTATGATTTAAAAATGTTCCAAATTTTTTTGTGCGTCACTGTACTCGATTTTAAATATTGACTAAAAAGCAACGTATTTAGCGTGCACAAAAAGGTATTAACAGAAAAAGTTGGTTAAGAAGTGAGAAAGTGGTGCCATAACGAATTAGGTGCTGATTTAACCCTTTGTGTAACGTAGGTAAAAAACGGTTATGAATTCTCTAAATTGTCCGTCGTGTAGCATTTTTCAATTTGTGGAGGGGGAAAGAAATAATCATGATCTTTAGAGGAGACTAAGACAAATTAAGAAATAAATAGTAAACCTTTTTAAACCGTTAAAATGTCAAAAATTAAAAATATAAAAACAATGATCAAAATTGTTGTTTCCAAAAAATACTTCCATAAGTTAATTTTCTAATGATTTAAAACAAAATTAAAGTCACACAGAAATATTATAAAACGTAGGAGTAGACTTAACAAACAAATACATATCACATAGTAGTTTTTTTCACTTAAAAATAATTTTTAAAATCAATTTCTATTCAATTTCTGGATTTCTATGAGATCTTCTCAATTCGCTTTAATTTTTTTTTAACTTATAAAAATAGTTGCAAAATTAGGTGATGTGAGAGAAAAAGGATTCTAATGTTTACCAAAAATGGGGGAATGTGAAACAGAATTACTTGTGTAAATATTTTTTTAGTATGGAGACTGGATTCTAATCCTCTCCCAAATAAGACAACTAAATATTTTTATTGTTGTGGAGTACAGTTAAAGTAGAAAAAAAAAAGTTGTATGTACCATAACGAATTAGGTTCTGATTTGACGGTTTGTGTACCGTAGGTAAAAAAAAGTTGTTTTTGTTCTGCTGTGGATTTATCAAAAACTATTTAATACCTACGGTAATGCACTTCACCAAAAGCATGGGCCTTGTACTATATGCTGTACATTAATTTGTAGTTTTGTTAAAATCCAAGATGTCGTAAGCATGTCCATCGGTGTACAAAAACTTTTAATGAGTGGGTTTAAATAATTAAGTTTTAAAAGCATGCGCCATCTTGAATATTAACAAAACTACAAATTTAAGATACAGCATGTGCATAACAAGCCACAAGTTTTGGCTGAGCCAACAAAAAAAATCGTTTTTTATCTTCCTAGGCCGCGCAGCAATGGCTACAGAATGAATCCAATATTCCAGGAAAATAAAATCTCTTATTTTGAAGGTGATATTGCTTTGGTACATAAGAAAAGTAGTTTTTGTTTTGAACCGATGCCATTTGTCATGATTTCCGATATTTTTTTGTCTGTGTATTATTACCCAATCGTAAAACTTCGGGACAAAAATGGTACATAAATCAAAACTTGTGAGTTCTGAGTTAAAGTCGAGGTGGCGAAACTCGGCTAAAAGTTCGGGTAAAGTTAATAAGTGATGAAAACCTGCTTCTTAAAGTTGGCTCGTAAAGTAGATTTTTCTAGCACACTATTAAAGCTACTAAGTAGGTAACTAATAAAAAAGTTTCGGTGGCGCGAGCCCAGCAGTAAAAGGATTTTCTCGGCCGAGATATACTGCTTTACTTAGTAACTTGTTAATAATTTTTATTTATGTCTTTCCTAAATACACAGGGTATTCCTAAAAGGTCTTAATTAGAACTGCTTACCATAAATATTCGCGCCCGATTGAATAGTCTCATTCCAGTGTAACACCACTGAACAAAGCAAACTATAATGTATTTTTTTATTCTTCATTATTATTATATAGCATTTATTCGCTATTTATAAATACATTGAGATTTTCTACAAAACTAGATATCAACCAATAAATACAAGCATGCAAAGTAACCTTTAATATATTTTTAGCAAAGCTATAATTTTTAAAATCAACCCCCTCCCTCTCCTTGTTTTGACTTACGTGCCGTCGATTTTATTTATTTTTAAGTGGGACCATCGGATGGTCACCATCCCATTATCAGCCAGAGCCAAAACTCGAGCTAGGAATTAAAATTCATTTAAAACACAAGTACTTACTATTTTGGAGCAAATCTCTAAATTTTGAAATCTACCCCTGTTTTTTTTGGCTTCTGGTACCCAGGTACTAAATTTCAATAAAATTGGTCATGCGGTTTTTAAGTTTTGCACATTGGTCATTACAGATAGACAGACCTTCAGACGGACATACAGACGGCGCGAGATAAAGTTTCAAAATCATCTGAAACGCAAAAAATATACAGGGTGTCCCAAGTAAAAGCAACTACACGGGTTTTCGGAAACCGTAAGAGATACGAATTTGCCCAATCAGATGCCGTATCAAAATTACAAATATCTACAGAAGTTTTTATAAAATATCAAGCAAAAACTAAAAATTGTATTTTTTGAAAAATTAAAATATTGCCGCCATCTTAAAAACAAATTTAATGAAATTCGGTAGTTTTGTTTAAGCAACTACGGCCAATTGAATGACGTTAACAATTTTTTAGGCCTTCTAGTTTTTTTGAAACCATAGCCAAGTTTGTTATTTCTTATGACCGCCATATTGGATTTATATTTCAATATATAGAGCATAAAAGGATCTTTTCAACCGTGAATAACAAGCCTATCTTTGGATAAATGTATTAAAAAATAGTTTTTCACTTAGTTGGCTGTGAAGCAAATGCCGTAGTTGTGTTTGTTGTCATACCTACGTAACTAACTTTCAAAACTTTTCCATTTATTTGATTTATATGCAAATCTTTAAGACCCTTATTTTTTAATTTTTCTCTGGCTAAGAAATAATAAAATTTCTTAAAATCTATCTTTTATTTCTGAAACAAAAATTTGCATTTATTAATTTAAAATAAAACTAGAAACCGATAACAAAGCATTGAATTAAATAAGCAAATGTTCAAAAATTCCACAGTTGTTATTCATGCAAATTAAACAACGACTGCCTCAAGCTCTTCTATCGTATTATGAGTAGTAGAATATACTTTATCCTTTAAGTATCCCCAAATACGAAAATCAAGAAGCGTATTTTACGGCGAACGTGCAGGCCAGGCAACTGGACCTCGATTTCCGATCCAGTTATTTCCATGTGGCTGATTCAAATACACGGTTATGATTCTTGCATTATGTGGAGGTGCTCCATCTTGCTGGAACCACAACCACATGTTTGCTACATCTTGAAGAGGCAAATTTTCTAAAATAACGTAATTTTGTAGAATTTTTAGATATCGAGGTGCCGTCAAATTATTATGAAAAATATTAAATAGTATGTGTGACTCCTAGCAATACATTAAAACCCCACCTAACTTGATGGTGCACCTCACGATTTAAGAACGGATTTCCATCAGCCCAGTACACGTAGTTATGTCTGTTAAACACCCCGCAGTTTGTAAACCTGCTTTCATCGGACCACAGAACCTTAAGCGGAAATTGAGGGTTTTCTTGCGATTTTTCTATGAACCAATTGCAAAACAAGGTTCTTCTTTCTAAGTCATCATCTTGGAGTGCTTGACTAATATATGTTGCATATGGAAGATGCTTCATTTTTTAAAGAATTCTTTGTGCAGTTGATTTGGTTACTTACATTATTTTCCAGTTCACAAGGAGATGCGAGGATTGTCAACGACACTTTGTAAAACCAGAGCTTCAATATTTTCATCAGGTTGTCGATTACGATTTTGTTTTTTAAAGAAACCATATTCAATTAAATTATTTCTAAGTATTATACTGTATTTGTAGTGTATTATCTTGTCTAATGATTAGCACGTTGGGCGCCAAATTTATGGTGTATTTTCAACCACGTTGGGGCAAAATTTTTTTAGGCGTTGGGCGCTAACTTTGTGGTATATTTTTAACCACGTAGGGTGCCAACTTTATAGTGGCCCACGTTGAGCATTAGATCTATAATACTTGCCTGGTATTTTTCCACTTTTCCTCTTCCTGTTTTTTTTAGCAAAGCAAAGAAAGTGGAAGAACAAAAGAACAGAAACTCTTTCAAGTCAAAATAATGAAATGACTATCTCAGGGTCGTACCTTCTCTTTTTAGTTCTACTAACGTTTCTTCCAATTTGTTTTCTTTTAAGGGTAATGGGGCGCCATTGAGCTTTACCTGGAAGATCCTTTAGGACAAAATTCATTCATTAAAAAAATTATACATAAAAAATATAATGATAAATGGAAAAAACTAAAGAATGAAATAGTCTTGGAATCCTCCAAACAATCTCACCTCGTTTAGAGTATAAAGAAATTCTGGATTCGAGAATAAATTTTACAATTTATTTTATAAAAAAAATGATCAGTGACACAATCAAAAAAAATTACAAAAAAAACTAAACCTTTTTATAAAAAAAAAATGAAGAAAATTTATTAAAGAAAGAAGAGTCTCAAGTCTTATTTAATTTTGAACCTTGCTTTTTAAAGTTTTAGATTGTCTTTTCTTTTCAAAAAAAAAATCTATTAAAAAAAATAGCATCACCAATAGTAGAACATCATCTTCAACCATGAGATCATATTCACAACATTCCCATCATGGTCTCAGTGCCAGTCTTCGCCTCGTCAGCAGGTGTGCAATCCAGGAGGACTTGTATGTGGCTTATCTTTGTTGGTCTTACTCAGTGGTGGAGAACTTGTCGTCGCAGGATTTTTCTTGTACATGAAAAGAAAGACTATTTACGCAACCGTAGAAACAATTTGTCAGACTTGATGACCTAGCTTTCTCAACAAAACTCTCAAAAAAAAATTTACGTAAAACTCTAGCATTGAGAGTGTCACAAAAAAAATAGTTTTAGTTTACAAATTTCTACAAATGACAATCATCATGGAAATGTCATTTATCAAAAGGAAAATATATACATTCAAAATATAAAGAAAATGTAGAAGGAATCTTTACAAAATTTCAATCAAATATTCAGCAGAATATTTAGACCTTTCAGGTTTACATGAATCCTATTTATAGATTCCTGAATTAGAAAAAAATATATATTTTCTGAATTTAACTTCAAAAATTTCACAAATTTTGTCAAATAAATTCATAAAAATAAATGTTTAACAGGTTATTATCTATTTCATCTTTACAATTGGTTTCTTAAGATAGAAAAATATAACTGTTTGGATTTTACAACTTTAAATTAATACCCAATATTAAAATAAAAATATAATTTCACACATATTGGTTTTATTTCCTAAAGCTAGAAAAATTTACAAAATAATTTAAGAATAATGGTGGCCAGCCAATAATTCAAAATGGAGGGAAAGAATAAAATCTTTTTAACAATTTATAAAAAAAATGTATCTAAAGATTTTACATGGGGAACATTTCAGTCTTTTACAAAAACAAAGGGAAAGTTAACTGAAACGTGAGAATGTTTTCGACTTTTGAGGGAGGGCAATAAAAAAAATATTTCCTTTTATTATTTCCTTAAAAGGAAAATAACTTCTTCATTAAAGAAAATATATTTAAAAAGGGGAAGCAGAAATTGAAATCTGGTCGTTCATGAATTTAATTTATTCACTCAAAAAAAAAACATAATGGCTGCTGTTCACTCAAGAACCAAGCAGAATAAAAAATACAAAATGGCCGACGTTCATTTAAGAATGAGCAAGCTAAATATTTCTCTGAGAAATTAGATTCTTGAGGACTTTTTATGGAGATTAGAAAATCATTCTGGTAAGTTTTTCATTCAAAGCAGATTTGACTAAAGTCTATTAAAATATATATGAATAAAAAAACTTACCAGATAATTTATCCAAATAGATCCATATCTCCAAAGTCCATCAACCTCAAGAATCCACTTCCTTGGAATGCATTGATCGAATGAGTCAGGTGGGCTAAAATTTGTCCTATATGACTGAAGAGGGAAGCTTGGCTGAACTCATTGGGTCCTTAATCTGAAAAAAATATTCCACGAGAAATACCTGTGCTATGGGCCAATATTTTAGCAAACATTAAATTTTATCAAAATTTGGTTTTCTACCAAAAAATTAAGATAAATGCAATCAATTTATGCATATTTGCGCTAAATTAAGATAGATAATTTTGAGTGAAAAAAGGAACGAACTGAATTTCAATGTCGTCAGACCAAAAATCGAAAACACACTAAATTTTAATATTTAAGATCTCTTAAAACAGACATCCTATGGAGTATACTTTTTAATAAAAAACGTATTCATCTTAAATCATCTCAACTAACACTATGCAGATCATTGACTGTTTATCCTTTGCCTCGCGCGAAAGTAAAACAAAGAGGAAATGTGATAGATTGGCTCAATTTAGCGTATGGACCCATGTGCTTGCCTTTTTTGCTGAATGCGGAGATTTTGATAAATAATTTAGGCCAGTCAAAATGATATAGCCATTCGAAGCTCAATAGGCCAGTAAAATTGATTATTTTTCAATAGTGAAATTTATTTTTTTTTTTTTTTTACGGTTAAGCGCACTCGCAAGGAGGTCCCTATCACGCTCGAGAAGCGGCCAGTGCGCGGAAATGTTGGTGTGTGTTGGTTTTGAAACGGTTCAGGTTGTAACCTGCAAGGAAAACTGTCGCAGGGAGTTTATTCCACAGCGATGCTGTTCTCCAGAGATATGAATTCTGATATAATGAGGTTCTTGGTGCCTCTATTTTGACAGTAAATTGATGGTTACCGTCTGTTTGACGTGTTCGCCTAGTAGGTGCTACTCCCGGGGGGATCATACGTGCCAACTCTTCAGAGCATTTTCCGTGATAATACCTGTAGAAGAGAGATAGATCGCCCACAGTTCTTCGATGTTCGAGACTATCCAAACTACGGGTAAGTGCGGGGTCATTGATCAGCTTGATAGCTCGTTTTTGCACGGTGTTCAAAAGCATTAAGGTATGTTTGGGTGCCGCACTCCATATATGTGAGCAGTACTCCATAGTTGGTCGAATCTGGGCTTTGTAGAGTGTCAGCAGTTGGCTTGGTGTATACAGATGTCTTGTACGAAATAGCACCCCAAGCTTTTGGGACGCCCTTTTAGCTATATCTGCCACGTGACTGTGCCAAGACATGTTGGTCTCTGCAGTGACTCCTAAGATGTTCAACTGGCTCTGCAATGTGACAGCACTTCCAGATAGCATGATGTTTGGCTCACCGGTGCTGGTCTTTTTTGAAAACAGGGCTGCTTGGGTTTTCTGCGCGTTGAACTGTACAAGGTTTTTGTTGCCCCAGTCCTCTATTATCTCCAGGTCGTTATTTATCTGCGATATTTGAGTTTGTCTAAGATGATGGAATAATTAAATAATATATTTTTATTACAAAATATGTAATTCCTTAATTTTTAAACAATATAACGATATAATCGTTATAGTATTCTGAAGATTGACAAACCTGGTTGTCGTCTTTCTGGATATCTCTGAAAGTACATATCTCAAGCTCTTCCAGCATTCTTATTACCCAAAATATAACTTTCATACATATCTACTTCGTCTGATTGATAATGTGACTCAAAAAAAATCTTAAGTAATTTAGAAACTTTAAAACTTCTAACTAAACTAACTAAATTTGTTTGCAAGAAGGCGGCGATATTTAAATTTTTCAAAAAACACACTTTTAGTTTTTGCTCGATATTTTAGTAACCCCTGTAGATATCTTTAATATTGATACAGCACCTGATTGGGCTTAGAATAGCGCAACTTATTTCTTATTTAAACGAACTCGTATCTCTTACCGTTTCCGAAATCCCTATGTAGCTGCTTTTATCTGGGACACCCTGTATAAAAAATTTGAAATTGAAAGCTTCATCTTTCTTATTTTTGACAAGATCACCATAGCATACACACTACCTGTAGTCTTACTATACGTGTGGGCAAAATATAGAAATGTCAACCCGTAATTTGGTCGAAAATAAAACAATCGAAATTGTAATAGACGAACCGATCAGTAAAATTTTCGAAAATAATATAGTGAAAAATAATTTAGCGTAATTTCGCCGATTCTTAAAAATTTGGACTCGTAAAAGCATCGGAAAGTAAAAGCATCGAAACGGAGTTAAGTCGATACGCAGAATGATCCAACTGTAAAAAAAACAAATCGCAAAAAGGCCGAACCGTAAAAGAAACGAAAAATAAAAGAAAAGAAAGCAATTCAAGCGAAACGTATTTTTGTCCATCCGTAAAATTGTCGAAAATAATATAGTCAAAAATAATTTAAGCAAATCGTAATTTCGTCAATCCGTGGAAATGTGAAAATTATATAATCTTAAAATAAACGCGCGATACGCAATGGAAAAGAGACGCAAAATCATCGAAACGTAATTATGTCGAACCGTAAAAAAGTAGAATCGGAAACTGGTCGATTCTATAACGCAGCTGCAAAAAACTCCCCATGTTGCCAAGTATACTGTTACATTATACTAGGCTCTACCAAAACCTAACCTGTGAGCGCAAGTTTAACGAAATTAGCTCATAAATTTGGCTAAATCTGTCAACATCGCACCAAAGTAAAAATAACTTTTCTACGGTTCGATCTTTTTGCGTTTCGACAAATCTACGTTTCGATAATTTAACGTCTATTCTCCATTAAATTTTCGAGTATATTATTTTCGACATTTTTTGGATCGACCAAATTACGATTCGTTTAAATTATTTTGGACAATATTATTTTTGACAATTTTACGGATAGACAAAAATATGTTTCGCTTGAATTTGAATTATTTTTCGTTTTTTTTTTATTATTCGACTTTTTTATGATGCGGCCTTTATATATTTCGATTTTTTTACGGCTCGATCATTCTGCAAATAGACTTAACTCCGCTTCGATGCTTCTGCGTTTTAACATTTTTACGTATATCCTCGTGACGTCTTTCCGTATGTGTATGTCTGTCCGGCTCACGATAGCCCCTAAACCGCTGAACCAACGTTCATGAAATTTTTATTAAAAATAGTATTTGACACTGTGACGAGCCGAATAGATATCGGTCAAAATCCATTAAATCCATTTAAAAAATTGAAAAAAAAAAACTTTTTAGCAGAGCAGCGGGTTTCGGAATATAGCAGAACACATTTTTGTAAATAATTTGTACAATAACTAAAAACTTTGTAGGAACCTTTGTTTCTGAGATATTTACAAAAAACTATTTTCAAGGATGATACGGCATGGAGTATACCTACTACTGGGCTGGGAAGGTGTCAGATCCATCATCCATTTATTTTCTAATATGTTAATTTGTCAATTTCAAAAAAAAAAATTGTAAATTAAAAATTAAAAAAGAACAAAAAAATTATTTTGTCATTGTGTTTCTTTATGTGAAGAAGCATGCTTCGCTCTTTATTATTATTTAGCCAGTCAAATTGTTAGAAACCACAAAAAATTATATATACAAGTTTCTTTTTTTAAGAAAATCTTATAATGTTTGATTTTTCAAGATATAAATATCGGCCCTTTTTATCAACCGTCCATTTTTTAAAAGTAATTTTCCTTGACAAACTTACCATCAGGCCATAAAACGAATTCAAGTTTGTTTTGTTTCCGGTACACAAACCCCATCTACCCACCAGACCGTTTATTATGTGATATTTTACAACCCCTTTATGAAAGCGTCATCGTTCCGATTCATCCCTAACGCTTCCCCCCAAAAACTACCCCCTAGATCTACGGCTAGGCCGCGCATCAACGCGTCACATGACTTTAACTATAAATCAAACCGCCTCGCTACATGAATCACTTTTGGATTCGCCTGCCATCCCCTCCCTTTCACCCTTTTCCGTCTTTAACCAGCGTTCGACGTCTCAAATTGAAGGCTAGATACGGAAATTATCATATTTTAAATACACTCGGCCCATTCTTCCTTCTCTTGTGTGCTTCATACATACTACTGGCCACGCTACGTTTCGAGTATATTTTAATATAATATCAAATATGTCAACATAGAGGGACCCTGCTACGTTGATCGGGGGTTTTCACATGCCTTTGTTTGAAATAAAATGAATTTTGCAAGGTAATCTGCTATCGGTCTGTGTATCATATGTCATGAGTCCATCTGTTTATCTAGAGATGATGCAGATTTTTATAATTACCGTCTATGTAAGTACCAAACTCTTCTTAATATTCGGTTTACCTGCTCTGCGTGCAGAACTTCCAATATTCGAGCCAATGTCTATTGCTACGAAAGAAAGACAGCTATACTTATATAACTAGATGTGTAGTGGGTTGGGGTCCTTTGCTCCACACTGAATTCTTAACAACAAAATAAAACTACGTTTTTAGCAAAATGCAGTCTTTATTTCTTACCCTTGACGCGTTTCGATCTTCGCGACCATAATCATAAGGGGTCTATAATAAAAAAACAAATTTGTGAAACCTTAAAAACAATCAAATTCAATAAAAAACGTAGTAAACAAAGTGTCGAAGAAGTCCTTCTTGCAAACGCTACATCTTAACTTAAACTTAACTTAAAAATAAAATATTCTAAATTTTCCTCCTAACCTTACAAAATCAAAATACCAAATAAATTGCACAATACCATGGACAGAAAGAAGTAATCAATTTTTGACAATCGGCAAATTTTTTCCTGGGTACGGCCTTGTCCGTATATCCATTTGCAACAGAGACATTCGAAGGAAACAGATTACCCTTCCTCCCTGCGCTAACGTTGAGATTTATTGGGCATCAATTTTTACATTAAGAGACGTCACTGCTGGCACCCTATAGTCAATTCATTTATTACTAAGAAACGACAAATCACTAAAATGTTCTTTCACTGAATTTTTCTTTAAAAAACTAAAAGATAGAAATTTTAGGCAAATAAAGCACCTACCTATTAAAAAATGTACAACGAAAAAATATAAAAGAATGCGCCCAACAACAATAAAACAACTGTTTCAAGTTATGCCTATTGGCTGCTATAAACAAACGTAACTACGGATCGATTTTAATAGACTAGGCCATGCAGTGCGATTTTAATAAACAGACGTGATTTGTGGCAATAAAACTGAGCTTTGGCAGACTGATAGGAACTTTGTGAAAACTATTTAAAAAAATTTAAAACACCAAAATTTTAATTAACTGCCCTCCCTCAGAAATGTAAAGTTATGTAAAAGTCACATAATCCACTTCTAGGAACGCTAGAGAGCTGAGCTTTAAAAGGATGATAGGAACTATGATAAAACCATAGGAAGAAATTAAGAAACCTCAAAATTTTTAATTTTTTAACAAGGCATTGCAAAAGTTTTGAACAATATTCCGCATTTTACTACTTTAAAACTTAAATATTATCCAAATCATTTGAAAAGGAAGTGAAATAATAAAAAAAACATTTCATGTAAAAAAAGCCATTTGGTAATTACGCGAAAATGGTGTTCCGTAAAAAGAGTTAAGATAAAAGTAAAGCCAAGTTCTCTAATACAAATGTCAAAATGAAAGGTTCTTAGTAGTTTAAAAATATTTTTCTAAACTTGGCTATTACGGCTGCAAATGACTCTTAGGCAAAGTGCTAAACTGAACATAAAGAAGTTTGCCTGTAATAACAAAGCTTGGCTTTACTTTTATACGGAATACCATTTTCGCGTACTTGGCTTTTTTTTATATAAAATGTTTTTATTATGATACTTCTTTATTTTAGATTTTTTAAAAAGAATATTTTTCTAATCCTTTTATTAACCAAAAATTCAAGTACTAGTACTATTTAGTAAGCTGGTATCCGAAAAGAATTTAGGGGAAGATAACCACAAAATGGCAGATCCCCATGGTGTACCCATAAAATTCTGTTGCCCACTCATCGCAAAGCTATCTATTTCCGTCCCATGTCTCTGGTTTGTAAGTGCTCAGACCACCCTAACAAGCCACTTTGCAATAGGGTATTTGACAAATTTTATAAAAGTGTTTAGCTACGCAAAACTATTAAAATAGTATATTTTATCATGACTACATTTAAAATCAAGTTTTCTAATTTCCGATTTGAATTTGCCGCTAAAACACTCATTTCTAGCATGGCGTTGCAATGACGTCACAGCGCAGTAAACTCGCGGACAGATACGCGGCATTCAAGTGTTTATTTGTTTTTGGTCTGTGTCCTATAAGTGGTGTGTAGTGCCTCAGTGTTCGAATAATAGCATAACAACACCTGAAGAACTATTTATTCATGTGCCTACAGCAGTAAAAGAACGGAAAAAGTAGCTAGAACTTGCTCGAAGAGACCCAAGGGCCTTATCTAATACATCTTCACTTTACATTTCTAAAGATCACTTTGATGTGAGTATAACTAAATTGTTTCTATTAATTTTTCTCACGTTGTCTATAATATATATAACTATTTCGTAAATGACGATGACATTTTTGAGGTTTTTTATTACAAGGGGTGAACAACTATAATAGGCAGAAAGGTGTACAAATTTTTAGGCGGTGATAGGCAGTTATTAGGCAGGACTAGGGAGTACCTCTAAATGCAGGATTAGGCAGTGCACATGCAGGCTAAATGTAGGACTGAGCAGTGCATATGCAAGACTAGGCAGTGCATAGGCAGGACTAGGCAGTACCTACGCAGGACTATGCACTGTAACCTATGCAGTACTTCAAGTATTGCTGGTCGTTGTATACTTTTTGCCTCCCTGTCCTGCAATTTTTGATTGTTTCCTAATGCTTAAAATAATAATGATTGGGTATTTAATTGAATCTATTGTAAGTGGCATATTAACCAAAAAAGCAAAACATATAACCTACCCTCAAAATCTAAATGAGTAAAAGTAGGCGAAGAATATCATAAAAGAACTTTCAGTTATATACAAAACAACTCATCGAATACTTACATCAACATTTTAACGTTTCTAAATTCCGCAGAACAAAAATCACTGTTGTTGGCAAAGAAGCCTGCCACAATAAAGGAATGCAGCATTGGCAAGTTGGAGCTATCGGCTTCGGAGAATCCGTTTTCCATTGAAAATATTTTTTATAAGCAAAACACAAAATAAAATCTAATTTAGGACGAATTAAATTCGCACTTTAAACCAAAGTAAACATTACCATCCATAAGAAAATAACATAGAAAATAGGTTCGTTCGAGACGTTTACTGTTTTGTGACGTCACTCGCAGCTGATTGGTAGACCGCCTGTTTTGAATCACGTGGCTAATTGTTTTAATTCAATAAATTTATTTAATTAAAAGAACTATGAATTTGAGAAAAAATTAAACAAAAAAGTTTGTTTTTAGAATTACCAAGATCTAAAGTGATATCTAAAAATAAATATATATTTATTTTTTACTACTGTCAAACATCCTACGATCTGCTCTACCAGTGCATGACTCTTTGTTTATGACGTTTTACTCAACTCGGTGTAACCAAAACCAATATGGACCTCACACGAATTGCACACAATTTCATGCACCATTGATCTGCAACATCGAACAATTTGTCCCTCCACACAAATAATATACTCCTGTCCTGTAAAAACCACCACTGCATAAATCGAACGTTTTGGATTGATGATTCAATCAGGTGTATTTGGAGAGGGGGGATTGGAAAAGTTAGAGGGGATACGTTCACCTCAAAACTGGAAACCGTTTAAGGGGGTTGTTTATGTCCCTATGCCAGTTTAGAAGGCTCTGTGGGGACTTTCGATGCCGATATGGTTAGAGCTTAGAATAAACAATACTAGATGTTATTATGTTTATTAAAGCAACATTTATTGACAGAGTTGGACATTTTTAAAATTAAGACATTAGAATTTTTTATGGTGTGTTTCGTGAGTTGAGCTTGTTACTTGTAAGTTTTTATTTATTAAATTAATTCTATTTTATTTTTTATATCAATTTGTTCAATAGATAACATAAGTGACATATTAGTTGACGCAGTTATAAACTGATAAAATTAACCGTCTAAAGACCTATTTTTCTTGTTTCTTTTTTTTTGTTTTTATTGTTACTATTTACTATTTTGTAAAATCCACAATTAAGGGTCTTTCAAATGATGTTATACTTTAGTTATTTTTGTCCATATACATATTTTTTGTTGTTTCTTAGGTGCCCTTTTAATTTATTTATTGGTTTTTACTTTGGTTTTATGTTGTATAATTTAGCTATTGCTAAATAAAGATGATAATAATAATAATAATGTTTTTAAAATTATTTATTTTCCAAACAAATGAAGATCAGTGACATGGGAGGGAAATAGATAGTTTTTTGACGAGTGCGCAATCGAATTTATGGGTATCTGTCAGTCGGCCATTTTGTGGATAAGCTTACTAAATGGACTAGTCACAATAAATAAGAAAAAATCGTTTACTTTTATGCCGACCACAAGATTCCAAAGGGACAAACATTAGAATTTTTGGTTATTAAAAGTATTAGTAAAATATTTTTAAAACAATTCTTTTTTTTTAAATCTAAAATAAAGAAGTATTTCATTGACACGAGTCATTTCATTGACACGAGTCACTTCTGTTTTTTAAAATCACACTGCATGGCCTGGTCTATTAAAATCGATCCGTAGTTACGCCTGATTATAGAGTAGGCAGCCAACACGCATAGCTTGAAACAGTTGTTTTATTTTTGATGGGCGCATTATTTTATACTTTTTGGTGGTGAATTCTTGAAACAACAATTTTTTATCTAAAATTGTTTTCTACTGAAAAAACAGAGTGAGGGCTTTGCCTCCGTTCAGACCTTTTAAGAAAAATTCAGTGAAGGAACATTTGAGTGATTTATCGTTTCTCAGGTATAAAGTAAATGGACTGTAGGGTACCAGCACTGACGTCTCTTAATGTAAAAATATATGCCCAAGAAATCTCAACTTCCGCGCAGGAAGGAAGGGTAGTCGGTTCCCCTCCCATGTCTTTTAGAAAATGGGACAATTCGCCGCCGGCCGATTCGCAGCGAGACAATTCGCCTCTAAAATTTTTGCCTAATATCTTTTTTAACGCTTTTTACATATTTTTGAAAAATTAGTTTTAAATAATTTTTTCTAAAATTTTTTTTTGTTTTTTTATATATTAGTTTTTGAAAAAATCTTATTAAAAAAATAAAATAAAAAATAATTTTTGTGAAAAAAAAAATCTTTTTGTTTTATTTTATAAATTAGGTTTTGGAAAAAGCATTTTTTTCCTAAATACAATTTTTTTATGAGATGAATCGGCCCACGTTGAATCGGCCGCGGCGAATTATCCCCTACCCGTCTCTGATATAGACCTACCTTATTTAAACCCTACCTCAATTAGTGGATTTTTAAAATTCACTTGGTTGTTTTCTATTCATTTCATTTTCAAACCAGGGTGGTGTGAAATAAAAAAAAAATTTCTGGATTAGCTAGCAAAGCAAAAACTCAACCCAATGACAAAATATGCAATAAGCTGCTCGTTCCAGACGAACTTCCAGTTACATTTCTGAAGAGTACTGTTTATGTCCTATCTAATGTTTTGAATAGATTGTTTAACATGTCATTAAACACAGGTGTTTTTCCAGATAGATGGAAATTAGGTTATGTATCTCCAATTTTTAAAAGTGGAGAAAGATATGATATTAAAAATTATAGAGCTATAACAAAAATTTCTGTGATTCTCAAGGTCTTTGAGAAAATAGTAACACAGACAGTTACCCCAGCTTTCAAGCATATTATATCACCATATCAGCATGGATTTGTGGCTAGTAGGTCAACGGTCACAAATCTTTTAACTAACCAAGAGCACTTGTTGGACTCTTTGGAGAGGCGGCATCAGGTTGATGTTATCTATACCGACTTCTCCAAGGCGTTTGACAAGGTAGATCAAAAATTTTGCTAAAGAAGCTGGAAGCTGTGGGTTTTGGTGGAACTTTCCTTAAATGGACTCAAAGCCTGTTGTCGAATAGAAGGCAAGTAATTAAAATAAATAACATCATTTCCAGTCCCTTTACATATATCGACATGATCGAGAGTACAAAAAAAGTTCCTAAGAATTATTTCATTTAAATTAAATATATAAAGATATTTTGAATGTATTGTCTTTGACAACTCTTGAGCAGAGAAGGGAAGCTCAAGATTTATGTTTTTTATTTAAAGTCATCAACTCAATTATAGATTCACCGGAGCTCCTTGGAAAAATAAATTTAAAAGTACCTTATGGAAACAGAAACTCAGAATTATTTAACATTAACTTTCATAATACAAATTACGGTTTCCACTACCCTCTAACAAGAGTTGTCAGACTAGCAAATCAAAATTTTAGTGATTTAGATTTATTTAGCAGTTCCTTAGTACAAATTAAAAAAAAATACAAAAAACACAAGGCTTGTCATCCTCCTAGTTTCTCGTTCTGTACTTTTGTCAATTAAAAGTGATTTATAAGTTTTAATCTTAAGCGATTATTGTTATCAAATATTTTTTAAAAAATTTTGTAAAAAATTGTAAATGCTATATGCGTCAATAAACAAAATTCAAAAATTCAAATTCAAGTTCTGACCTTGAAGATATTAATCAGCATGAATTTCTTAGTGAAGGATATACACTGGATCATGTCTTAAACTAAAGATACTCATTTTGTGGATTGTCTAAACATGAAATAACAAGATACCTAAAAAACTGTGACTTCAGTCTTCAAGTAATGTTTTTAACATAGAATATTGTAAATGCCATATCTCAATCTTTTCAGATAGCCAAGCAGCAACCAAAGCTCTACATAGATGAAAAGTAGTTTGGAATCGCCTACAATTTTTTCTGACACTAACGAAATTCAAGACAGTGGCGTGGGTGCCAGAGCACAAAGAGGTAACAGGCAATGATGTACATTCTCTACGCATTTTCCAATGAGATAGGCATTGGTAACACTGTGTTGAATGGCACTTTTGTTCCCAGTGTCATGACTGATAGTCACAACAAACTGTATGACACTATGACACTTTACAAGATGGCGGAAGTTAATGGTTGGTGTGTTGGGGGCGTCACTAACGTACTGTGTGCTATCTGAATGTTTGACGCGTTATATCTTGTCCAAATCTGTTTACCATAGCTGACAGTTGTTTTAATTGTTGAAACAATTAAAAGTAACGTCATGATTGGTAAAAAGTCGGTGGATGGGATATACTTATTATACCACGACTGCATGACACAGAGTGTCATAATACTCATGATACTGTTAAAAATAAAATACGTAGTACTAGTTATGTATTCTGCGAAACAACTCTCTTTCGGTTACAGTAAAGTGGAGTGTCGGTGATTCAAATTCTCGAATACCGAAACGTAGAATGAAACAAACAACGATAAAATAAAGCAGTGTTGATGCGCTGCAAAATAAAATATAAACCAATGTTGCCAAAGCTGGCATGGGCGCACCCAGGGGAGGACCTCGGGGCCCGGCTCCCCCACAAGCCTAGATATTTTTACATATTTTCCACATATTTCGTAAAAAAACACAAAAAATAGCTTAAAATTCGACATCATGAGGCTTCGGACCCCCCCAAGACATATTCCTGGCTGCGCCATTGAAAGCTGGCACAATTTTGAGTCGCTTATAGCTTACCGCTCTCACTGTGTCATGACACAATTGTGCTGACACATTGCCTTCATACAGCCAGCAGTGTCACCGCCATTTTATCGACACGCGAAAATTTAGGGGCGACGCACATAAGGACAAATGGCTACATTGGCGCGACAATAATACTAAAATCAATTTGGTTCAATCTAATCAGACATATATTAAAAATGTTGCCAATAGATGCGGCCACAAGGCAACATAAGAATTTTAATTTTTAAGGCCTACGCGCTGTTTGTTAAATTTGACAGAAAAACTTTCATTTGTTATTTGCTGTCTGAAGTTAAATTGACAGGGTGTCAACATGGATAGTGATGCGGCAGGTAATTACTTAATTTCGCAATTATTGTTAACAAACTAGTTATTTTTAGACCTGGTATATACAGGGTTTTATAAAATAGTATTTTTGATCCCAAAATTTTAAAAATTTTTAAGTTTGATAGAGTTATAAAAAAAGTTCCGCCGAGTACACCGATATTTCTTTACTGGCTGAAAACCATATCTTATAGCCAATTTAAAAAAGTATAATTTACGTCCCCCTTTTTCCCCCTCTTTGTTTTAATTGCTTTATTTTAGTTGAATCCGTATATTTGTTTTTCTGCCAATTTTTGTTTCAAATTTTGCGACAGCTATTTCAGATACTTTCCGATGAGCTAGAGACTTGAAATTTGGTATAGGGTTTCGTTGACAATATAACAAATAAAAACCAATTTGCCTTAAATTTAAAAACTTGCACTGCTTAAGGTAACTTAATACAATTTTTGATTTACACTTAAAAAAAGTATAATGACCGATCCAAAATGGTGGCCTTTCCTTACGAGTCAATATGTATCAAATTCAAACCTTTAGGGGACTTTCGCTGATTATGACTTTTGACTCAAATTAAAAAAAAATATATCATTCTTCTTTAATTTTTAACTCAAACTTCTTAATTTAAAATCAAAATTGCGGATCCAAGTTTTTAATCTGGTGTTTTTTGCATTGAGCACATTATTTTTAGGTAGTTGTGGAAACGATCCCGTTAAAAAAAAATGCAGATTAACAGAAGGGAGCTATTTATAGTGTTGAAAAATAAACAATTTTTTAAGCTATTGTCATCAGAGTGCAAGGAACAGTTAGTACAGTATATAGTGGATAAATTTGGGGTTAGTGAACTTTCTGAATACTACGTAAAACAAATACAACTTTTAATAAAAGTGTTTCTCACAAAGCTATTGGCGAAATGGCGTGATTGTAAATACATGTACATTTATTAACACACATATGAAATGGCTTGATGATTACATAAAACGTCCAAATACGAGGCAGCCACTACAGCATATAGCTTCAGCACCACGAGGCAGGCCAAAAAAATCATTTGAAGAGTGTTGTAAACGCGGTAAACAAAGGCATGTGCAATCGATTGTATCAAATCTCAGTCCAGAGCAGCTATGCTTATCAGCAGAAACAAGCTTGGAAAAGTCAGGTAAAAGAACTGCCGCCCAAGTTATGAAGTTAGCACTTAAAACATCGCCCAGACGGCTTAAAAAAATGAAAATGGTAAACAATGCAGGCTCTAGTTCTACTACTGTAAGACCGTACAGTTCCGAGGAAGCTTTAGTATGCAATTATTTTCTTTTTAACTAAAATACTTAATTTCAAATAACATTTATTATGCATGTTTTTGCAAAATAAGCATTGAATATATGTCTCATAAGCATTTCTGATCATATTGTCACATAAAATCAAATTTTAGATTTTTGTCGCGCCAAATTGTTATTCTGTCCTTGTGTGCGACGGAACGTTTGCCAACATTTTTTCACAGATTTTAAGTACAAGCGGTTACCCCTAGAGGTCGTGAAAATGATTAAGCATATAGGGTAACTGGATCACGAAAACTGCGGCCAGGCTTCAGAAAGCAGTGACCTTAAAAGCGTAGTAGAGGCCACCACCCCTAGAGGTCGCCGTGAAAAACAGGCAGTGACGCAAGGGCGG
Source organism: Aspidapion aeneum (assembly GCA_963576565.1). NCBI lineage: Eukaryota > Metazoa > Arthropoda > Insecta > Coleoptera > Brentidae > Aspidapion > Aspidapion aeneum. The sequence goes on from OY755039.1 coordinate 93,897,619, forward strand.
ATTTGAGGGGGGTAACGTGGTAATTACCCCCACTCCTTAGAAAAATATTATATAGGCTTTTATTTAATTAATATAGGGCTAACTTCATCATTGCCCCCCTAGAAAAAAAAATAATTGCATAAATAGTTTTTGCGTCGACCAATTAACCCCCTAGATTTTGGCTCAGATCCGCGCTTGCAGGACGCTAACTGCTGTCTTTAATCGAGGTAAGTTCAATTCCGCCGCCTTTTAATCGAACCTGTCAAAGTCGGTCTATTGACAAGCGTTCTATTTATTTTTCTATATCTGTGGTCATGATAAGCAGCCGGCACATTGATTCATCCCAATCTACGACTAGTTTCGGCCTTATGGGAAAAATACTAGGGTCATTACATCCTACCCAAGGCTTCCAGGATGCAGTGACCCTAGAAAATACTCCTACCGGCATGATAATACCTACACTGAAAATAGTGTTTTGTTAAATTTCAGTAAAAAACGTTGGCAACTTTGTAACCAACGTTTTTTACTGTAATTTTACAGAGCCATAAAAAATTACACCTACCATTACATTACAGGATTAGTATAAAGTTCACAAGACATTGGCTTTTTTCCAAATCCAATTATGTAAAACCCAAATTCATTCTGCAAAAATGGAAAAATACATCTACAGTAGTGAAAAAAACACATGTACAGTATATGTTATGTTAAAAATTACATGATATACCGGGTGGGCTAAAAAAAACGGATTTTTTTTTTCAATATAACTTTTGAAATACACGATCGATTTTAAATGGGACAAACTCTCAAAATCCAAGATGGCGGACGAAATTAAAATGTACCCTTTATTCTTATGTTGCGAATACGTTTTAATTACTTTCTTTAAACTGGTAAAATAGCTGAATTGTTGCCACGCACAACAAGGTACGAATCAGAAAAATAGGTTTAGTGGTTCTAAAAAAATGTTTTTGTTTTAACCATTGTTTTGCATATCATACGATTGCCTTGCCAATCATGTCGGCATTTATGTCCTTATAAATTCATTACTACTTAAATCAATTTTAATTAAATAAAAAATATCCTGGTTAGAATTTATTTCTTTTTAAAGAGACAAATTATTATTGAATTTTAAGATGGCGGACAAAAAATATTTTTAGTCAAAACTCTGATTAATTCTCTGCCAAGTACAGTTTGTCCCATTAAAATCGATGGTATAGTTCAAAAGTTATAATGAAAAAAAATTGTCCAGTTTTTTTTGGTCCACACGGTACAATGAAAAACTACCAAAATTTTTTTCAGTGTATGCAAATGTCAAGCGTTTGACACTTACGTGAAAACAATGACGTTTGCTAAAATAGTTTTCTGTCATTAAATCTAATTTTTCCACATATCGTTGGTTCATAGACCTATAAAACAAATGGACTGGCCCTCATGCTCGAAAATTGATTCCAGAGTGAGACAGGGTAGTCAGGGTAAAAATGTAAAGCATCGCTATTGTTATGTTATTAGTATACGACTTCTAAAATTAACTTTTGTATTATGAAAAGACTATCTTATAATTATTCTTAAGTTTCGTCACGCTCAATGTTTTTTTATTGTGTTTTTTCTTGAAAATGCGTTTGTAATTTGAGGGGGGTCGAAAATCCTGAATTTTTGTATTACGTAATTTAAGAACGTTCCCCATGCTACAGATAACAAATAAAAAATGGTTGAATCTTGTGCACATGTAAATTGTACCTCTAGAAGGGTCCGGCCATTTTTTGGCAACACAAGAGAGCTTTTGTTTTTGATTATGCAGGGAAGCAATTCAGACCCCCCAACTTAAAATTAATATTTTTCCGAAAGGTATTAAAAAAATATGTTCTCTTGTAAAAATTCAAAAACTCGAAAACGTGATGATCGATTGTTTTTTTTTTATTTTGGCATTTTATAGAGTGTCAAAAATTCTCCTAGTTTTCCAATTTACACTTTTTTCTATCTTTAATAATAATAAAGTTATCAATGGTGCAGGACACTTAACGTGGAACACCCTCTATCAGTGGCGGATCCAGGATTTCCAGGGGGGAGGGGCCAAAGTAGCAGCAAACATCAAAATATTTTTTATTAGCAGTTCTTGATAGATCTGAGGTGTGAAATTCAGTATGTAAAGGAAGTATAGAGCGCCGCATGCGAAATTTTTTTGAAAATTCGTTTGAATTTGTGACAAATCTTAAATAAGTGATGCTGCTAAACTAAAAAATAAGTTATATGTCTGGGTAGAGGGGGGGCCGGGCCCCTCTGCCCCCCCCTGGATCCGCCACTGACCTCTATGTATGTCAGTACGAAAATATTTGTTTGTAATTTGAGCTATCAATACAAGCTTTATAAGATTTTTTAATATAAAGTTAAGTAATACTGCAAAATTTTCCAGGTTACCCTGTACACAGTGGTCCACTTTTGATAGGAAACGCTCATTTCTACAGGAGCTAGAACAAAACTAACCAACACGTTACAGGCTCGATTTTCGTAAAAAAATGATTGCCGAAAACCGCACACCGATATCTTGAACCACACACAGAAGGTATAGGGTGATTTTCAATTTGGGGCATTTTGGACCCACCCTTGTAACTTAATATTTTTTAATATTTTTTATTTCTGTAAAAACATTCTTAAGGCACTTTTTTAAGAGGAATTCAGTGGTATATTTACCTTTTTATAAAAAAATTAAAGTTTTGATGTTATGCTATAAATATTGTAGTTTTTCTTATGGACATATACATACATTTTACATATTCTGTTTCGAAATTAAATTCTCTTTCTAAATATATCGTCGGCGAAACCGCAAACCCAAGTAACTGCAAAAATCGAAATTTTCAGGAGGCACTAAAAACCTCACAATTTTGAGTTATTGATAGAGATGAGTGGTTCTGAATGTTTCGCTTTTAAAATATTTAGAATTTTTTGTCAGTTAAGAGCAAAAACATTCAACTAAAGGTAGACCCCGTATAGAAATCCTAAACTTCATCAGACACAAAAAGTATTATACTGGGGATTTCTTTCAAATTCGCAACAATGTTGCCAGTACTTTTATAACTTGTAATTTTGATGTAGGTACATAAGTAAAATGGTAACTAATAAAAATCAAAAAAATATTTTGTTTTTGAATTCGGCTTACGTTTTGGATTGCTATACATGTATCTGTAATAGAATATGTTTACCATCCTATGTGAGAAAAGGATTGTTTTCATTGATTTTTTTTTGAGATCTTATCATTAATAATGTTTTTCTATACAATTTAATTCTAGGTTGTACGTATAACCTCTAGATATGTATGTATGCATGTCTGTCTGTGTGCCTATATGCACATATGTATACAAATGTTTGAAAAAAAGTTTTTTTTAAAGTTAGAATATGTTATCCAATAATCAATCGGTAAATTTTTGTTTACATAGGTACCTAAACTTAACAAAAATCATAAAACATTTGCTTTTAAGTCCCTGTTGTTATAGATCTATGTGGCGGTTTAAATCCTTATCTATTTTGAATTAAAAGGAAAGTATAAATTAGAAATAATCAGCTAAAGTTGGTTTTTTTCGAAGATTGTTGATTGTCGATTTTTATAGAACGTACAACGATTAGCACAAAATTGCAATTTTTGTGCAGTCAACCAACTTGAGCGTGTTTTTTGCAGGAACACAAAAAAACTAGCGGCGATATCCTGTAATGCAAACCATTTTTTTAAACTGCACATGTGCACCTCTCTCTTTCTGATCACATAAAATTATCTTCCTCTTACTAACTTCACACATGCTCGACCACAGCTGAGAGGGAGATATTTTATGTGAGAAGAAAAAGTACGGTAGCGAATGCGCAGTTTAAAATATTGATTTGGTTTTCGGTTTTCTGAAAAAAACGGGACTCCATTTAAGTGTGAAAAACGTTCAAGTGAAAGTAAGTTTAATTAAATTTCTTTGGTGTGAGGTTAGAGTTCATAAATAGTTTATTAGTTTTGTCTTCCTAGGTGGTATTTAAAAAGTTATTAAAACCAGATGACTAAACTGCACTTTTAACTATTAATTATTGTTCTCACTACAAATGTTTTCGGTATAAAAATAACTCTTGCTTTTAGTCCAAATAAATTTAAGTTAAATGTTTTGATCACGAAAGTTAAAAAAACCTTTTCTTTATATAATATATATATATATATATATATATATATATATTTATATATATATATATATATATATATATATATATAAAAATTAGTCTACAACCCACTCCTGGGCAACTCTGGAAAAAAAAAGCGTTATGATTTGATTTTACGCGAAAATGGAACGTCGCAGAGAAAACCTTTGTTGACAAAAAAAATTGTGTGTGCTTAAGACCACATGGCAGAAGTGTAAACTTTAACAAGGCGAAATTAATAATACTGGCCTTCATCTGCATCATCATATTGCTCGCTGCAATGTTCCTCTCACAGTTAGTCGACTCGAGCCGACTTCACCCGAATGAGCGTTACATAGCCGAGTCTGACGGCTCAGTTCAATTCAGTCCCCACAAAAACTACTAAACGCGCCTAAAGAAGTTTACACTTCAAAAATTCCTTTACAATTTTTCTTAAAGGTTATAGCTCTAGACTTACATGTATAGAAGATAGAGGGCACCAAAATTGACAAAAATCAGTTTTTTGCATTTTACGCAAAAACGGTAAGTCGTAGAGAAGAATTTTATTTAAGAGAAATATTACCCATACGAGTCTTTACAATCAATCTCCATAGTCTATAGGTCTACAACAACATGTTTAGAAGGTAGATGGCAGTTAAGTTGTCAAAAATTGTGTTTTTTTAGTCGTAGAAAGAAACTTTATAAACATAAAATGTTAAAGGACGCAATTTTCTACATTCTTTCCTTTTGGGCCACATGTTTACAACTACGTGTAGAACATATAGGGCGCCAAATTTGCAAAAATTATTATTTTATTTTATGCAAAAACGGTAGGTCCTAGAAAAACACATTATAGACAAGAAATCTCCAGGACGCCATTCTCTACAATTCACCTATGTGAGTCACAGCTCTATGACTTATGGTTTTTGCGTAAAACGCAAAAAAGTATATAATGGGTATTTTCGGCACCCTCTGTCTTCAACACATGTGGTTGTAGAGCTGTAAATTGTCATTGTCGCATTGTAGAGAATTGTGTCTTGATCATTTTATGTCAATAAAGTTTTTTTTTATGACTTACCGTTTCTGCATAAATTGCAAAAAACATAATTTTTTCAAATTTTCTTCTAAACGTGTGGTTGTAGACCTATAGACTATGGAGACCGATTGTAGGGAATCCTATGGGTAATATTTCTCATACAATAAATTTTGCCCTACGACTTATCGTTCTCGCGTAAAATGCAAAAAACTGATTTTTGTTCGCTATTTTTCAGAAAAAAAATTAATAGCGGCAACCATGTAGACCAAACGTCACCCTTGCATCATTTATTGTTGCCTTTGAGAGGTTATCCGAATAAACATGCGTTTTCGTTGTTTTTTTGCAATATTTATCACAAAATTAAGATTTTTTTAATTAAATAACTTTAAAAATGCCTAAGAAGTGCATTCTGTGTGACAAAAGTGAAGAGAAGTGGCTGGATTTATCATTTCACCGGTAAGTTTGAATCTCTTCCAGAAACCGTCATATTGTTTACGATTTGGTAAGACAGTGGTGTGGTTTATAACTTTTTTTACAAAATATTAGTGATTTATTTTACAAAGAAGTTTTAAGAAACATTATTTATTGTTGCAAATTCCCTTTTTTTCCCACCTCTAGTGTTTGGGTTTTTTTTGAAAAGTTTCTTAATTTATTCTGGCAATAATATATAACTCTAAAAAATATATTTCTTATGTAAACAACCATTTTCACTCTGTAATGTTATGTTATGTCATGCTACTGTACAGTTATTAAACATTTTAAAAATATTCAAATTTATGAGTTTACTAGATTCTAGAAAAAATTCTGTCAAAATGGGCATTCTTTGTTCTGACCACTTTGCTCCTCAGTATGTTTGTTTAGCACCTAGTAGGCACTATCTTGTACGAAATGCCTTGCCCAAGGTCAGGTGTTAAAGACTAGTTCAAATTAAGAAAACTACTTACTACTAGTGGTTAGTAGTTAAATATTCAACTATCTCTTTTTATTATAAAGTATACATAATATATTATCACTGGTTGTTTTTGATGTTCGATCATCAATGATGTAAAAAAGTAGTTAGAATTAACAAATATAACTATAAGAAGAAAAAAGGTAGTACCTACTTTTACACAGAAAAAAAAGACTTTTAACTTCCTTTTCACTTACTTACTGCATAGTCCCTGGTGATTAATTAAAAGAGAGCCTTGAGTCAAATGGATTAAAATATTGTTCTTAATTCTTATATTTGCCAAATTTAATAATGTTTGTATATATAGGGTGTCCCATAACTTAGGGGCCATAGGCCAACAAGTGATAGAGGAGGTCATGTCTGATCAAAAACTTGTTGTTGGCAATTTTTTAAACTTTTGTGATAATAACTTTTTAAAAAAACGCAGTAAAAATATGAAATTGGGTAGTCTTGTATTAGAACAAAAGCAGTAAATTGAAATTAATTTAAAAAAATTAATTTGAAAAAAGTTAGTCAGTCGATTTTTTTAGAAAATACTATTTTGTTTGTCTGAACTTTTATGAATGCCATATTAAATGCAATGTTTTTTAAATATTTTTTGTTAATAAAAACAAGTCTCTAGCGATACATAATAATGAAATATTATTGATATTTTTTAAAGGAGAAAGCAAAAATTAGTTTAAAAAAAATTATTATTTTTTATACATTTTCGAGGTTATTTTGACAGCCCGTACCTCCTCCACTTGTAATATTATCAAAAAAGGAGTACCACATTTTTTAATCACAATTAGCTGAGTATTCAGCTGGCTGTGACAGATTTTTTTTTGTATAACCCGTTTTCATCCACTCCTCTTTAAAAATCCTATATCTTAAAAACAGATGAATGTTGACCCCATGTTATATAAACTTTTTTCTTTGAAATAACCTCCTCTATCACCTGCTGCACTATGGCGCCTAAGTTATGCGACATCCTGTATAATAATCACTTAATTATAAATAATATTTTTTCATTTTTATTTTATTTGGTAAATAAAAATTAAATAGATTTTTTTATGGAGTATTTTGTTGATAAAACTGAATAAGTCATATTATTTAACATTTGCAAAGGTAAAAAAACACAGACTCATACCAAATATTTTCTAAAAAAACTAATTGCTAGAGTTTAATAAACAAATGAATGGATTTTGGTAAAATAAACCAATGAGTGCTTTTTATTTCGAGGCAAGAGTTTTGCTGATAAAATATAACAAAAAATCTATATTATAAATATAGGCTGTCCCATTTTTATCATTTGGGTGGTTTCGGGAACTTCTAGAGAAGATTGAAGAAAAAACGACTACACCTTAGTGTGCTTTAATTTGAAGAGAATAATGATGGTAAACATCGCATATCAATATTATAAACATAGAAACCGAAAACACCCAAAAGTGTCGAAAATGCACCCTGTAGACTAGGGGATCAAATAAACTCTTTAAATCCTGATGCAAAAATTTTGATAAATATCTCAAGGTCTGAGTATATAATTCGGAGTTTTTGACTTTTTTTAACAGAACAAATCTACTTACTGTAAAAAATTTACTAAGAGCAATGTATTACCAAGGTGAAAGAGTAAAAGCTAAAAAACCACCTTTGACAATTTGAAATAAAAAGAAACACTTTTACCTGTGTTTTAAATTTTAGGGATTAAAGTAACACTTTTCTATATCCAGAAAAAAATAATATAAAGTAGATTTCTTATCTTTAGGGAAAAATAATAAAAATCAAAACTACGGATATTACCAGCTGTAAATAAGTTACTGATTTCTAATATTATAAATCGATAAAAAAATTAATTCTGTAAAAATAGAATGGCTGTCAAAGCTGTACCGTTAATATTTTACACTTATTTAAATTTTATAATTTTGGGTGCAAAAATTTTATAGGAAAATGTCTATAATATATTTATTTTATTTTCAAAAAAATCTGCACGCCCATGGTATTTTCATCGATTTCTCTTTTATACCTCTTACAGTGTTGCCTGCGAGGATTCGGCGAAATTTTCTGAGATTTCTTGCATGATGAATGAATTTGCGTATTAAATAATGGGGATGCGTCTTCTAGGGTTCCTTGAATTTCTTTGGTTAAGAGATTTTGCCATGCGTCCTCACTAATACAATGAACCGATTGCCGCCAAAATGTAATTTTTTGTCAGTTACTTGGTTTTGCGGTGTCGCCGACGATATGTAACTCTTGATACTTTTGTTTTCAAACTTTGATTTTATTGGTGTTCTTAAATTATTTTTGAAGAATTTTTTATCAAGTGTGCCATGCTCAAAAGAAAAACAAAATACCTAAGCTAATATAGAACGATGATGAATTATATTTATTAAATTATATATAAGAATAAAACGCTTTGTGTTTATTTAGTTGGGTTAGAACGTTTTTCTACATTGTCCAACACCTATTCTCGACCTCCTTCGATCCTGACAATCTTCTGTCAGATTTTTTTGACTCATTGATCTTTGGTTGCCATTCTAGGACCTGCTTTGGTAATCTTTCGTCGTTCATCCGTTGTACATGGCCGTACCATATCAGTTGCCTTTTAGTGATGTCATCCGTTATGCTTCCCTCGATTCCCATTCTTTCTTTTATGATCTCATTTCTTATGTGATCTGCTCTAGATATTCTCATTGATCTTCTTATTGCATCCATTTCGACACTTTCCATTTTTGTTTTGTATTTTTCTGTTACACGACAAGTCTCTATTCCATACAACAGCGTGCTTTTCACCATTGTTTCATAAATGTTAAATTTTTCATTCTTTTTTATCTTCTGCTCAATAAAAAACTGTTAAGACATCCATTAACCCTTTTTGCTTTTACTATTCTTTTTTCCAGTTCTTTACAGTCTGTTCCTCTCTTATCAAATGTGACACCAAAGTATACATACTCATTGCATGAAGATATTACTTGTCCATTGTCTAGTTCTAACTCACTGGATTCGTTTCCAATACATAAGAACTGTGTCTTGTCCACGTTCACTGTTAATCCTCACTTTTGGTATTCTTCCATTAACTTCCTCATCATATACTCCATGTCTTCTTTATAATTAGCTACAATTACTTGGTCGTCAGCAAACTGTAGTGTGTATATGGTAAATCGGTCGTTAAGTTATATTTCCATGCCGTGCACTTTACGTTTCCCGTTTTTTAGAGCTACTGCGATATATATTTTAAAAAGAGTTGGATGGATACAACATCCCTGTCTTAAGCCTTTTGTTACCAGGAATTTTTTTGAAAGTTGATTTCCAATTTTAATTTTAGATTTTGACCCTTTGTATAGTTCTTTTATCGCTTTTATGTATGTATGATTGATATTAGTCTGCTCTAACACTATCCATAGTTTTTCTACTGGAACGGTATCATTTGCTTTTTGTAGGTCCACAAAGGTACCATAAGCCTCTATATTTCTGGCGCTCCTTTTCTCAATTACTTGTTTAAGACAAAAGACATCATCACTACAAGATCTGCTTGCACGAAACCCACTTTGCTCTTCTTCTTCTTGTTTATGAAAAGCATTATCTATTAGATCTCTAAAAATCCTACCGTATAATCTACTTAGAGTAATAGTTACTGAAATTCCTCTGTAATTGTTGCAATCCAGCTTGTTTCCTTATTTATGTATTGAGGATATGAATGCAATTTTCCAATCATCAGGTACTGGATGTCCGTTTATGCATTGATTGATAATATATGTGAGATTTTCGATTAGTTTCTCTGATACATATTTGAGCATTTCAACATATATCCCTCCAGGTCCGCTAGCTTTTCCGGATTTAAGCTTTTTAATACTATTCTTTATTATCATTTCTTTTTCGATGATTACTTCCTCTCCATGTACTTCTATGTCTCTCCTCGGAGAGGCTGCCAGATATTCGGGACTTTGCTCCTGCAGCAGTCCCTTGTAGTGTTCTATAAAGGGAGTTATATTAGTTTCAAACAATAATAAATACATGAGCGCTTGGAACCAGCCCCCCCCCCCCAAGCACATATTTACATATATTCCACATATTTTATTAAAAAACACAAAAAATAGCTTAAAATTCGACATCATGAGGCTATAGAGGCGTCGGGCCCCCCAAGACATATTCCTGGGTGCGCCACTGATAAATAAGAACTTTCGTAGCTTCACTTGGTGCTTGCTTTCCTTTTATACCCTGAGGTACAATCCTCTCGTTTCAAAAACCAGCGGTACTCCGCCAACAGGCTTGCATTTCACTTCCCTGAAAACCTTTTTGCAACTTAGCGATGTTTTGATGAAACCGTTACCCGTATTCATCCGAGACTGCTCCTAAATTTTTTAGGAAAAAAGTCCAGATCCGAGTGAAAGAAGTGCACTTTAAGGGACATGTTACATCCCATGGCCTTGTACGCTAAGAGAATTTCCTCGACCTGAGCGACATAATCATCCCTTTTATGGTTACCCAAAAAGTTCTTATACACGTTTTGGAATGCAAACCAAGCTCGTTTTTCTTTTTGATTCAGGTGTTCAATAAACGTCGAATCTTGAATAAGTTGTCTAATCTGTGGCCCCACAAAAAGACCTTCCTTGATTTTAGCCTCATTAAGACGAGGATATTTAGTTTTCAAAAATATGAATGCGTCGCCTCTTTTGTCAAGTGCTTTTACAATCTGTTTGATCAACCCAAGTTTGAAGTGCAAAGGCGGCAGTAAATATTATCTTGCGGGACTAATAAGGATCGTTGGCGACATTTTTCTGACCGGGAGTAAATCTTTCTCGCAAAGGCCAGTTCCGTACAATGTAATGTTTGTCCCGCGCTCGGCTGTCCCATTCACAAATAAAGCAACAATATTTTATTTTTTTTATTATAGTTTCTGCATGAGCGTATACAAGGGGGGGCTTGGGGGCGAAAGTCCCCTCCCAAGAATCTAAAAAGAGGTTATGTTAAAACTATTTATTTTCCTACTTTTTAATATGTTAATCAATAAAAGTGGAAAATATTTCCAAGCCCGTCCAAGGCGATTTTTTGTATACGCAAGTGGTTTTTATATATATACTTTTATATACTAATATGTTGCTTTATACTTTGCTATAACGTTTATTACCTTTACCTTTAAGCTGCTGGCAGCTAAAATTTTATAAAAATAATTAGAAAATGCATATAAAACGGTAAAATCGACAATGTTCATTTACATTTATGCAAACCCTCCCCCCCCCCCCCCCCAAAACAAATGGCTTACCACCTTGCTATAAATATTAATGTTTGAGAACACTTAACTCTCCACTCTCTCAGAAATAATGATGTTAAGGCCAAAAAAAATCCTTTCCGTCCCACCAAACTATCGAAAAGCAGTAAAAATAGGTAGGGGGGTCTCTCCCAAAAATGGAGGGTGATGGGGAAAAACGGAGTTCATATTTGGATTCAGGAGGTCATTTTACATAAGAATCGGCAAGAATGGTGTCAGGGCCGATTTTCATGCCGACCAGTGGTATTAAAAATCTTTCAACTTTTCTCACTCTGTAATTTATATTTTTTTAGAACTCGCATGGCAGTCGTTTATGGAAGACCCGTATTTAAATCCAATTTCCGTAAGACAAGATTAGACTGGTTTTGAATTTCTCCCAAAAGGGTTATTTCTTCTAATTCTTTGTCTCTATTTCTGGCTTCATATATTTTTGGTCTTGGTTTTTTAAAGTAATTAAGTTTCGCTGCAATCGAAAAAACATATCCCGAAAGGGTTGTCTTCTGTCCATGTAATGCTCTAAGTAAAGATTGCTAGCAGCCTGAGCATTATGATGTAATTCCCAATAACACTTTAACATGTCAAATTTTTCATAGTCTTCACACATATTTAAAAAAAAAAACAGAAAAATTTCTAAGAAAAGAAGGAAATAAAAAAACAAGCGCCATTTCATTATACAGTTTGACAGTAGTAGGATTAGATATTTTCTTTTATATGTCATATAATATCTAATTTAAGCATGGCATGTTAGATTTAAAGGTAAATTATACAAAATTTCTAAAAAATAATTTAAAAACAGCAATAGAATTAAAGTTTGACATCAAAAGTTTTAGAATAAGAATTTGAGAATTTAATTTCGAAACAGAATATGTAAAAATACGGGGGCGGTCCATAAAAAATTATATCATAACTTTTTGTGAAAAAGTAAATACACCACTAAATTACACTTGAAAATTTATTTACAGAAATAAAAAATATTCATAAATAAACAAGTTACGGGGTCGAAAATGCACCAAATTGAAAACCACCCTATATCTTCCAAGTGGTTCAAGATATCGATGTACGGTTTTCGGCATTATTTTTTCTACGAAAATCGAGCCCGTAACATGTTAATTAGTTTTTTTCTGGCTCCTCTAGAAATGGGAGTTTCCTATCAAAATTGTCAAACATTATTTATAGTACCTTTTGGTGTTTTGTGGTACCTTTTAGGTGGTGACCTAAATAAAGTTCTCAACCTAGGCATTTCAGACCTGTAAACTTAATGTCCTAGTGATATTTTATTAAATTTAAAAAAACCGTAGTTTAAGTTAAGTTTAAGTAGTATTTTTTTTAAATAAAAATTTGTATTAGGCTTTACTTTTTTAGATTCTAGAGCAATTTTTAAAAAAAAGTCGTTTTCCTAACTCCAAGCTCCCAATTCATTTAAAAAGGCGGCTTTTTCCATTCGATGTAATGCGTTTTTGTCCGTGTTTTGCCCTGAGTAGCTCCATTTCACTCTGGAATCACTTCACCAGCATTGGGCTTTTGCGACGGGACCAGTCCCTTCGTATTATAAATCTATGTTATTAGAGACTTATTTCAATAAGGCCAGGCAGTAATTGTGCTTGTCACTATTCTGACAGTTTCGCATAATAAGAACAGCTGTCTTTTTCAAAATTAGGCCTTTGTATATTATAAGAGCCGGAATTAATAGTGCCACCATTATTAATGGAAAATAAACGACGGGATTTATAAATTCAACTTTGATATATCAATTTTGAAAGATCACTTGTCAGTTTTCAATGAAAAACTGTCACAATAGTGCCTGGCACAATTGCTGCCTGGCTTTATTGCAAAAGTCTCTAATACCTCTATATCTTTCTCTAAATCATCGTTATTCTGTGTCTGACTTCCATGCATGCAGTCACAGCAAACCGTAAAGCGTGGTTTATGCGGGCGCTGGATTTATGTAGCGCGATGGGCTGATTTATGGGACAGGTTACGGGAGAGTGACAGACAGACACAGGGACACACAAACGTGTACCAATAGCAGCACATACAAATCGCTACAGTAGCCCAAATATAGATTTGTTGTGGTTTTTTTGTAAATTTGTTTTATAAATCAAACAAGTTCAGTCGATCTCCACTAGTTTAATTTTATACAACTACATGTTTCGAGAGCATAAGCTCTCATCTTCAGGTTGTACACTGAAATAAAATAGTTGAAATAAATGCCCGGTTCCTACAATTATTTATAGAATTAGAACAACCCAAACTTAAGACCTAAAAGAATGAACTCTACCTTGATGGAGTTATTCCATCGCCATTGCCTACATTTTGTAGGCTCAAAAAATTTTACAGCAGCATGTGCAATGAAGCAGTTCAACGCATTACAGCAGCATGTGCAAAGAAGCAGCACAACCAATTACAGCAGCATGCGTAAGGTAATTGATCAGGTAGTGGAAAACTGAAAATAAAGAGAAAGCAATCAACCAACTGCCCATAAATGTCAAACGTTTATCCCTCCAAAAGAATTCATTCTCCTCTTATAGAAAGAAAGTTTGATTCACCCCCCTTTATTTCTCTTTTAGTTCATTATATACTTTTTCTTTCTCAAGAAGACTTCTTTTTTATATACAATTTTTCAAGAAGACAATAAGAAGACGAAGACGAAGAAAAGAGCCGCCCGGACATTTTTATTTTGCCCAAAAAGCCGGACATGTCCCTATTTCAGGTCCTTGCATTATTTGCAATTTAGTATTTGAAAACCGTCGAATTATTGGACCATCCTCCATACAGTCCCGACTTAAGTCCCAACGATTTCTATACTTTTCCGAAAATTAAGAATGCACTGTGTAATAAAATTTCAGTTTCAATTTTAACAATACCAACAAACGACTGGAACTACAGCAAAATTACTAAAATAAGTGCTTGCTTTTGCAGGAAACAATGAAACAACAAAGAGCTACTTTTTACTAATTATTGAATTTTACTTGGGTATACACAGAAAACAAATTATTGGATGAAACGAATATTTATTTGAACCAATAATAAGTATATATTATCATTTGTAGAATTTTATCTACTATACAAAATAATTGCTATATACAGTTCAATCTGCTGTTCTACAGTTCTACTACTCCTAATTATGGTCAAAGAGATCATAAATTAATTAATATAAATTATTTAATTTAAATACTCGAACAACTCATTTAAATATTTATTTGTCAAATATGTGATATATTTATATTTATATGTGTAGGTATGCGAAAATCATTAATTCAATTCAAGCGTGATGAGCCTAAATATACAGGTAGTTAGTTCAATTAAACCATGGACGTACCCAGCCTCGGGCCCGGCCCCCATGCCTAATTTTTTTTAAATATTTTTAACATATTTTATGAATAAAAAAATTAAAAACAATAAAATACGGCATTATGAGGTCTTTACACCATATTTGGCGGAAGAACAAACGACTTCGTTTTAAGGCATCGAAATTATATTTCTTTTTAAATCTGCGTAGTAGACAATGCAATGAAATTTATTCGACTCTGCATGGTAGTCGGAAAAAGAATCGGGAGGAGATCAAGAAAATAATTTGCTTCTATTCATATTTATTTACACACCTGCTAAATTAGTTTTTCTATTCCTAAGCAGGCTTGCCTATGGCCAGTAGCTTTTTCCTATGTGGTATATCAAATGCACATAAGTACCTATGTAGTTTTTAGCATTTAATCACTTGCAATTTGAGTAAAATAATATGTAGCATGTCTTAACTTTCTTGAATTACAGTGATTCTCAAGGCCGTACCTAGGGAGGGGATCAAGGGTAATCAAAATTGCACAATACATATGCAAATTTTTATTGAAATTTTCTCCAAAATTTGTTCTTGCTTACGGCCCTAACGGTTCTCAAATAACAAAAGGTATAACTATATATACTTACTAAAGTACAAGATTCAAAATGTGATTTTCTGAACTTCTTAGAAATATCAAGATCTATATTTCCTAAAAATGAATTAAAGCACAAAAACTTTGTGAATATTATATATTTTCTAAAAATCAAATTACAAAATACAAATAAATAAATATATATATTTTACATAAAACTTGTGACATTACAAAAGATAAATAGTTTCGCCTAAAAATATGTGCTAATGCAAGTTTGTTTTAAATTTTGTTATATTTAGTTTATTAGGCAGTCTGTAGTGGTTTGTATAGTTTTAAAGAACTAAAATTAAAAATTTATTCTAATATCCTATGTAATTTTATAAAAAAATGTATAATAAATAAAACTAGTGTAGCCGTAATTTTTTTAAATAAAATTAACATACAATAAGCAATTTTGCAAAGCTCGTTTACGCGAGACAGCGAATCCTACCCTTTCTTTTACTCACGTGACTTTCAATTCACCTCCTAAATCTTGCATATGATCATATGGCTGAAGTAAATCGATCACTACGCCAACAGCATTCGCTTTTTGGACAGTTATTTGGTTGTTCCATCTTACCGTTTTAAGACAGTCCTCGAACTGCATTGACCGCGCATTGAGATTTTTTGGATGCTTTTATGACTGTCGAACGGGCTTTTTTTTAACGGTTAAGCGCACTCGCAAGGAGATCCCTATCACGCTCAAAAAGCGGCCAGTGCGCGGAAATGTGAGTGTGTGTTGGTTTTGAAACGGTTTAGGTTGTAACCTGCAGGGAAAACTGTCGCAGGGAGTTTATTCCACAGCGATGCTCCAAAGATATGAATTCTGATATAAAGAGGTTCTTGGTGCTCCTATTTTGACAGTAAATTGATGGTTACCGTCTGTTTGACGTGTTCGTCTAGTAGGTGCTACTCCCGGGGGCATCATACGTGCCAACTCTTCAGAGCATTTTCCGTGATAATACCTGTAGAAGAGAGATAGATCGCCCACAGTTCTTCGATGTTCGAGACTTTCCAAGCTACGGGTAAGTGCGGGGTCATTGATCAGCTTGATAGCTCGTTTTTGCACGGTGTTCAAAAGCATTAAGGTATGTTTGGGTGCCGCACTCCATATATGTGAGCAGTACTCCATAGTTCGTCGAATCTGGGCTTTGTAGAGTGTCAGCAGTTGGCCTGGTGTATACAGATGTCTTGTACGAAATAGCACCCCAAGCTTTTGGGACGCTCTTTTAGCTATATTTGCCACGTGACTGTGCCAAGACATGTTGGTCTCTGCAGTGACTCCTAAGATGTTCAACTGGCTCTGCAATGTGACAGCACTTCCAGATAGCATGATCTTTGGCTCACCGGTGCTGGTCTTTTTTGAAAACAGGGCTGCAAGTGTTTGTTGTCTCAGTCCTCTTATTATCTCCAGGTCGTAATTTATCTGCGATATTTGAGTTAGTCTAAGATGATGGAATTCACGTGCGGATAGACACTCATCACAACACAATAATCATTGAGTTGACATCAACCTAGTGATCTCTATATACTAAACTGGGTAGGTCTTGCCACAGGTGGTCGTATGACAACAAACATGATTGGTTGATAGTTTATTATTCAAGCAGTAAATTAAAATTTGAGCTTAAAAAAAATGAATAAAAAAATATTACAAATCCACTGCAACGTGCGATAGCTCAAATCTATCCCACGCCGTTTCCTGCGATGATAGTGCAGTAGCAGTATTTGGGTTTATATGTATTCAAAGAAATTAAAATATATAAGATGGTCCAAAGACTACTTAAATTGGAAAATTCTATAGTTAATATTTTATGGATATTTTAGAGTTTTCTTTATAAAATTCAGGGACGTTAGTTTAATATATGTGTGTCATTGTCTAGCACATTACAGAAATTTTTACGTCACTTAATAACCGAAAAAATTCGGCTTCAGCTAAAACCTTTTTACATTGCTTGACCATTACTGTCACTAAACTTAAGTTCATAAAATGATTATAACATTATCAAGTAATATTTTGATTGAATTAAATTTTGGTACTCAAAGCATCATCGCATTTATATAGTATATCGTACGTTTGTAGTTTCCAGATATAGATTTTAAAAGCTCGGGTTTTTAATACAAGTAATGTGAAAAATGAGCAACTAATTAATATCAGATTACTTACAAAATTTTAGGGGAAGAGACCGATTCTAGCTTAGGATTAGTTAAGTTAGTGTTAAGAACGACCAATCAAAGCACAGATAAGATTTATAATAGCTACTCCGGAAGCAGACTCAGATCTATCACAGAAACCAAGAAGTTGTCTGCTACTGGAAGTGTAGGATGCATTAGCAATTTTTATAGAGTTAATAAATTACATCTGCTTTCAAAATTAAAAAATAAGTTATACATGCCTGGACAAGAAATATATTTACCAGAATCAAGTAACTGGGTTACACCTGCCAAAGCCGATTATTTTTTGATAATAGGTAGATGCTTTGAAATTCATCCAAAAAGTATTGTGTAAGAAAAGACCCAACTTTCTTCCATGAACTTGAGTTTACAATAATAAAAGGTCTGCTAATTAATCGTATGAGATGAATATTTTACAATACAATCAAAATTTTGTGTGAAATTAACTTTTTTAGCTAAATAGCTCTATGAAAATCATTGCAACCGGTAATCATCCAATTAGAAATCTTCTCTGATAATTTGTGAAGTTTTAATGTTATGTTTAGTTGCAACGCGTTTAGAAAATAGTAAAGTGCTGTCTGAACAAACCCATAAATTATAGAGCTCATTTCATTCATAGTGCTTTATTTATGTATAGAAATAATCTGTCTGATCCATAGACTAGTACCACAAGAAACAATTTCTCAACATCAATGAAAACAATTGGTTGAGTTCTCATTCGCAAAAACATATAACAGAAGTCGCTTTTTATTTTGGGACATATGATTTACCTTTCAAATCTGATTTAAACTACCCTAACCTTAGTAGTATCCATTGAGTTGTATAAAGTAGGGTATAGAAGTCAATGGTAGTATCACATATTCGGGACTTATTGGAATAACACCTTCTGACAGATTTAAAAATAAACTGAGAAAGAAAACGGACAGCTGAAAAATTGACATATCAAAGTCAAATTTGAAAATAAATTCGCTAACTTTCATTTAATAAAAACAGACACTAATAAATCCGGTTCGTAAATACACAAAGGCCGAATTTTGAAAGAAAGCAGCTGCTTTTTATATATGAAAATCTGTAACACTGCCGATTTTAAAATAAGGTCTGGTTTTATCCCAATAAATATCTACTGTCCTTGAAAACTTAGTAAAGAGAAAAATGCTGTCTTGATGGTCAAGATTCGAGTTTATTTGTGACATGTCGATTTCTCCATATTGCTGTCGAAGCTCTGGTGGTACTGGATTTTTATAATGTCGATTATTTTGGTATTTTATTTAACGAATTCTAACATCGTTTAACTTCTTTGCATGTATATGTGCCGTGTAACAGCCAACAGCAAAGCTCTTTACGCCTCAATATCAGCTTTAATTTATTGGGGGAGGTTTAAATCTGCCCTGTTTCGAACCCGATTCGGAGCTATGATCCCGCTTATAGGTAGTGAACGCCGCGCCGCAACCAGACTAACTTAACCGCATAGCAGGAGCAACCTAGTTAAATATATGTGCTACAAACATACATAATACCTACATCGTAAAACCACTTATACTAATTACAAAATTAAAAAATGTTTTTTTATTAAGGTACTTACTACCTGTGGCTCCCGGGTTCACTGCTAAAATAGAATAAAAAAAGGTTTAAGAAGCTGTAACCATATAGAAATCCCCTCACTTGATAAAACACTTTTAACAAATCTCCCATCAGTCCCAACTCATTAAAGCAGCCTTCGATGTTTAAAGAACTTGGACTTGCGGTACTTCTAGTTGGCCAAGGGCTCTAATTTAAGAATCTTCTTGACTCTGGGACTTTGAAAGTGTTGAGATATAATAGATATAGCAGAAAAGTAGAAATT
The DNA here is from genome assembly GCA_963576565.1 of Aspidapion aeneum. NCBI lineage: Eukaryota > Metazoa > Arthropoda > Insecta > Coleoptera > Brentidae > Aspidapion > Aspidapion aeneum. Next base: position 93,916,888 of record OY755039.1, read on the forward strand.
ACAGTGCACATTGTGGTTAACACTCCACTAGCATCCGTAGGTGCTATAATTTTAGAAATCACTGTTTATGACTATATGTGTTTTGCAGTCTTCGTAAAAACTGAGAATTTCAAGAAAAAATAGATTATGTATTAAGCTGAAGAAACCTTGAACAATTCTTTTCTTTATATTGCCGCAAACATAAAACTTTTAAAAACAATTATAAACTTTTTGTTTACATTAAATTAAAGCAACCAAAATTGTTAATTGTTTAGTAATTTTTCCTGTTATTCATGCAACATTAAGCATTTTTTTGCCACGATTTGTTTCTCCTTGTTGCCGCAAACATGAAACAAACAAATTTTTTGTTTTCCCGGAAGTGCAAAACAAATCAACATGTCTCTATTTCGTCCTGTTGCTGATCTTCCTTTAAAGTTTACCGCTTAAATTGGAAACCGGCGATAAGAAGCAATAACTGACATGGGTTTTCGAAACATAAAGGAATATTTAGCAAACCGGCATTTGTTTCAAAATATGTAGTAACATTTAGTAACGTTAAGGAATATTTTTGGAAACAAGCAACAGCAAAACATAGTTTGCTCAATGGAAACGTAGCTTAACATTTTATTAAATTATACATATTTTGTTTCAGCTTTTATTTAAGAAATGTTTATTTAATCAAAGTTTATAGGTTTTAAAGACGTTTTTTAAAAAAAAAACATCTTAGTCTTTTCCACTAGTGCTCAACCTTGAGTTTCATGCATCAGACCCAGAAAGATCAATCAACAAGGGCGGTCTTGCAAGTGCGGCACAGAGCAAAAATTCACTAGCCACATTGTTTTGATTTCATCAGTGTGGAATTTAGGAAAGGAAACTTCTTTCAGTCTTCTTAACTAGTGCTCCACCTTCTTTTGATGCATCAGACCTAGAGAAATCCATTAACAGAAAGAGGAGTCTCGCATGTATTGTATGTGGATATTCCTAGGTCTAATGCATGAAGAATAGCTTAAAAAAATATCCGATAAAGAGGGTCGAACACCGGTGGAGAAGACAAAGAAGGTTTATTTTTTGTATTTTACAAAGCTTCACTGAAAATTGAAAAATTATTTGTTACTTGGACAGTGGAGCTTTGTAAAATACAAAAAAATACCTCTCTCAGTCTTCTCTACTAGTGCTCAACTCTATCTTCATGAACCAGACCTAGAGAGATCCATCAAAAAGGCGGTTGCCGCATGTGCGACACAGCAAAAACTGACTAGCCCCATACAGTTGTTTCGAACTTGTTTTTATCTTGTCATGGTGGCATAAGGGTACAAAGTGAAAAGCAGACCATAAAGTCTAAATATCGCATACAAAACAAATCTTTAAACATAGTTCATTACTTAGAATGGACCTTTGAAAAATACAAAAAAGAAAACATCTCTCAGTCTTCTTCGCCAGTGCTTCACCTACTCTTCCGTCCTGTTGCCGATCTTTCTTTAAAGTTTACCGCTCAAATTGAAAACCAGCGACAAAAAGCAACAACCGGTATTTCAACTTCAACTTTGAGGAATATTTTTAGAAACATTTAGCAACGTTAAAAAGAACATTTTTGTGAACAAGCAACAGCAACACATAATTTGGTCAATATTGGTTTAATGGAAACGTAGTCTAAGATTTTATTAAATAGCCGTTTATTTAATCAAAATGTTTAGGTTTTAAAGACGTTTTCTTTAAAAAAAGAAGAAAATATCTCTCACTTTTTTCCACTAGTGCTCAACCATTTCTTTATTAAAGTTGGGTCTCGCATGTGCGACGCAGAACAAAAACTGAGTAGCCAGTAGCCACATGACAGACGCGTGTCGAACTTATTTTGATCTCATCAGTGCGGCCGAAGTGCGGATCATATCGCCTGACTAGTATACAAAACAAAATTTTAAAAATGGTCTATTACTTACACTGAAGCTTTGCAAAATTCATAAAAGAAAACTTCTTTCTATCTTCTTCACTAGGGGTCCACCTTCTCTTGATGTATCAGACCTAGAGAAATCCATTAACAGGGAGAGGGGTCTCGAATCTATGTGGATCTCTCAAGGTCTGATGCATGAAGAGAGGGTCGAGCAACAGTGCAGAAGCACAAAAGTTTAGCTTTTTGTAGTTAACAAAGCTTCATTGTAAGTAATGGACTATGGTCGCACCCCGGAGATAAGAATAGCACTAAGATAACCCCTAGGCCTGTCGTAAGAGGCGACTAGAGGGGCCTCGACCTATGGGTAAATGGGAGGTCTGGTAACGGGACCATTGACCAGTATGTTAAGAGAAAAAAAAATAAAACTGGTAACCTTTGAGATCACAATAGATAACATCTATGACAAAGGGGATGGGTTAATCTGTTGATTTTCTAAATGGATTCGGTGGCCTGACTATTCAGGGAATCACCACATGGGACCCCAGGTAGACGTCTTTTTTTCGTCGAAAATTGGTCATTTGGATGACCAGCAGGTCATCTACCAAAAAATGTTGTCTTTAAGGCGTCAGTTACTTGACGTCGTTTCGCCGTGTAGTTTTTGACGCCCTAAACACGTCATATATTGATCACTACCCACACTGCACACTTTGTCCAAGGGACATACACTGATACTTACATAGATGGTGCCCCAGTCAGTACTTGACCGGATTTATAGGAGATGTGTATGTGAAATAAATTAAATATTAAATCAAGACAAACTGCGAGGCCTCTTTCGCTTCCAGGTGAAGATGTCTAAGTCTAGGCTTAGGTTTATTTTGATCTGTACCTGTTCCAGGACTTCCAGGTCTAAGTTTCCTTCAGTGTTCTCAACTGCAGGGAATATTTCATATATTTAGACGAGTTTACAAAAGTTATAAATAGGTCACTGATGTTCTGAGTTGGTTCCAAATACGTCATATTGCTGACGTCTTTAAAACGTCTAAAAATGACGTCATTTTGGGTGTGTCTTTTGAACGTCACTTAAAGGTCATTTACACGTCAGGTTAGAGACATCAAACAAGTTTCATGGCTAATCGGGCAAAAAGTAGTTTTTTGTTTCCCTTATATTTTTTCGTGGGTAGCTTGAAAGCTTAACCTCACGGGGGTCCAAGATCTAATGGACACCTAATAAGTGTTGACAGTTAACCGTTTCGTCCTTATGGGACTCCTCAGAACACTGCTGGTCAAGTGACAAATCTTGCGAAGTTAATCAGACGGTTTTGTCTCTAATTAAATGTAATTAGTGAGCGAACTATAGCAAGAGGCGCCATCTACCGAGATACGAGAGAAACAAAAAACCAAAAGCAGGGAAAACACTGCTATACAATATCGATCAATGAAAAGATCGAATGCAAATAAAAGAAAACAACTTATAGTCCGTGACCTACGACAGCTCTTTGTCTTTTCAGGCCGGATCAACGCATTTTGCATTTTTACCCGTCATCAAGACAGTGAGCGTCAATCAACGGAATTTTTAAGCCAAATAATACTAACAAACGTGAAATTTCGTACCCGTGAATTTAAAAATCAAACAAGTTCATGGCTAATCGGGCAAAAAGGAGTTTTTTGTTTCCCTTATATTTTTCCGTGGTTAGCTTGAAAGCTTATCCTCACGGAGGTCCAAGATCTAATGGACACCTAATAAGTGTTGACAGTTAACCGTTTCGTCCTTATGGGACTCCTCAGAACACTGCTGGTCAAGTGACAAATCTTGCGAAGTTAATCAGACGGTTTTGTCTCTAATTAAATGTAATTAGTGAGCGAACTATAGCAAGAGGCGCCATCTACCGAGATACGAGAGAAACAAAAAACCAAAAGCAGGGAAAACACTGCTATACAATATCGATCAATGAAAAGATCGAATGCAAATAAAAGAAAACAACTTATAGTCCGTGACCTACGACAGCTCTTTGTCTTTTCAGGCCGGATCAACGCATTTTGTATTTTTACCCGTCATCAAGACAGTGAGCGTCAATCAACGGAATTTTAAAGCCAAATAATACTAACAAACGTGAAGTTTCGTACCCGTGAATTTAAAAATCAAACAAGTTTCATGGCTAATCGGGCAAAAAGGAGTTTTTTGTTTCCCTTATATTTTTCCGTGGGTAGCTTAAAAGCCTAACCTCACGGGGGTCCAAGATCTAATGGACACCTAATAAGTGTTGACAGTTAACCGTTTCGTCCTTATCGGACTCCTCAGAACACTGTTGGTCAAGTGACAAATTTTGCGAAGTTAATCAGACGGTTTTGTCTCTAATTAAATGTAATTAGTGAGCGAACTATAGCAAGAGGCGCCATCTACCGAGATACGAGAGAAACAAAAAACCAAAAGCAGGGAAAACACTGCTATACAATATCGATCAATGAAAAGATCGAATGCAATTACTAATTACATTTAATTAGAGACAAAACCGTCTGATTAACTTCGCAAGATTTGTCACTTGACCAGCAGTGTTCTGAGGAGTCCCATAAGGACGAAACGGTTAACTGTCAACACTTATTAGGTGTCCATTAGATCTTGGACCCCCGTGAGGTTAAGCTTTCAAGCTACCCACGGAAAAATATAAGGGAAACAAAAAACTCCTTTTTGCCCGATTAGCCATGAAACTTGTTTGATTTTTAAATTCACGGGTACGAAATTTCACGTTTGTTAGTATTATTTGGCTTAAAAATTCCGTTGATTGACGCTCACTGTCTTGATGACGGGTAAAAATGCAAAATGCGTTGATCCGGCCTGAAAAGACAAAGAGCTGTCATAGGTCACGGACTATAAGTTGTTTTCTTTTATTTGCATTCCATCTTTTCATTGATCGATATTGTATAGCAGTGTTTTACCTGCTTTTGGTTTTTTGTTTCTCTCGTATCTCGGTAGATGGCGCCTCTTGCTATAGTTCGCTCATTAATTACATTTAATTAGACACAAAACCGTCTGATTAACTTCGCAAGATTTGTCACTTGACCAGCAGTGTTCTGAGGAGTCCCATAAGGACGAAACGGTTAACTGTCAACACTTATTAGATCTTGGACCCCCGTGAGGTTAAGCTTTCAAGCTACCCACGGAAAAATATAAGGGAAACAAAAAACTCCTTTTTGCCCGATTAGCCATGAAACTTGTTTGATTTTTAAATTCACGGGTACGAAATTTCACGTTTATTAAAATTACCTTTTTTTGACTTTTAAAAAACGTGACCTTGCTACCTGGGACAGGGTATATGGAGTGCCCATTTGGAGCTAGCAGCTAGTGCGGGCATATTGTGGCTCTCTGTACCCTGTTGATTATGTCGAAAGGTTTATGACCCATCAGTGGTCTAAGACTAGGGCCATGGCATTAAAAAACAAAAGATCGAAAAGACAAAAGATCGAAATACAAAAGGAAGAAAAAACAAAAGATCGAAACCACAAAAGATCGAAAAACAAAAGACCAATATTACAAAAGACCGAAAAACAAAAAAGATCGAAAAACAAAAGATCGAAAATACAAAAGGTCGAAAGATAAAAGATCGAAAATACACAAGATCGAAAATACAAAAGATCGAAAGACAAAAAATCAAAATAGCGCGTTTCAAAATATCGCTATTACATAGATCGACTAAAAAAACTTTCCTGATTTCTTTTCCGTGATCCTAGAGGGTGTGTACTTATACCGAATCGAACCGAACCGGTCTCCTTCTAACATATTTAATCCAAAAAAAAAAACTTTCCTGACGTGTTTCCCGGGATCCTACAGGGTGTAAAACCAAAACGAACCAAACCGAATCGGTTCGGTTTGGTTTGTACATACCCTCTAGGATCCCGGGAAAGAAATCAGGATTTTTTCAAAAATATGTTCGAAATAGAGGCGCCTTAGTCGAACTATATAATTTGTGTTAAGTATGGCAAGCCATCGGCTTATTTAACCGTTAGGTAATTTTACCTTACCTAAATGCGCCTAAACTGTTTATGTGAATATACCTAAGCACACCTGATGCAATTTTTTTTTCGATCATTTGTCTTCTGATATTTTGTTTTTCGATCTTTTGCCTTTCGATCTTTTGTCTTTCGATCTTTTGTACTTTCGATCTTTTGTAGTTTCGATCTTTTGTTTTTCGATCTTTTGTAGTTTCGATCTTTTGCCTTATTGATCTTTTGTTTTTCGATCTTTTGTATTCGATCTTATGTCTTTCGATCTTTGTTCCGCCAAGTCTACTGGGTTCTATATACTAGATAGTATTTAAATTATTATCTGAGTCGAACACAGTAGGTACGTCGTGCACAACAGGCCCAGAAAGGCGGCCTAGGTGCCAGGTTAGATCCTTTATAGTCGCACCCCGGCTTTCGCTCTTATGGGGTGCGATCGATATTGGTAGGGCTTTTGGAGAAGACGAGGATCGTCAGCCTTCAAACAACCTTACAAATATATATTTTATTGACTAGATTCAATTGAATTGTTTTAATTGATTTCCGGATACAAATTAATTCTTATGATCAGATAATTAAAATGAAAGAAAAAACAACGAAATAGTTTACTACATGTATCGACAAAAAAGATAAAATTTTCTTTGGTTTTCAAAATATATACAATAATAAATTTAACTTTCACATCCCTACTGATGCCGCTAGCAGGCTATTACCTCACGATTACGACTTTCTTCCTGTGTCAACATTGGCGCTGACCCTCTATACGTAGAATATTTCTAGTTGTCAACGCAATAATTGTTCACCCATTGAAGGAAAGTTTGTAACTTGGTTCAATGACTGTTATGAGGTATTAGACAACTGCGTCATCAGCATTTAGGTAACAGTAAATTTTAAATAATTTGAAATTATTTAATTATTATTAAATTTATGAAAAATCTGATTTGAATCTTCTATACTTGACACTATTTTTCAAATTCTCTTTTCCTATTTATTTTATTTTTGGATTTTCTAGAGAAAAATATGTTATGAGGACAAGTTGAAGGGCGGCTTGGCTCTCTGGAATATCCGTTATCGGGCAGGTATATCTGTACAGAATACAATAAATTCGCCCCGAGAAATCCCATCCAATACCGTTTCTATCGCATAGAACTCACGAGATTAGATCAAATAGTCCCCCTTAATACTGCCCTGGTTATCGAAAACGCCGTATCTACAGCAATTACATTTTTGGAAATCGATGTTTTACCTTATCAGTACAAAAAAAACAATATGGTTAATACTAAGCTTTGTTATAGACCTTACCAATAATCAGCACCAAATCTGTAATAAATGTTAAGCCGGGTCTCATTAGCGAACCTCAAACCTCGATCAACGCGCTCGATCTATTCGCTAATTGGGACGCTAGTACGATTCGCAATGACCGCATTGTTCGAGGCTCGCAGCGCTATATCAAAACCTTAAATTAAAACAAAGTAGCCACTGAATTTGAGACATAAATATATATCTCTTTAAAGTTCTTGAAAAAGTTTAACTACTACTTATATTTAAAAGAAATTTTTTAAATATTTTTTTTTTAAATTAGCTAAATTTATTTGAAATAGTTTACTTGTAAGAAAATAGTAAGCTCTGAAAAAAAAATCTTTTAAACAAGGTCCCTATCTAAAGTCAAGAGGTCAAAGCTACCCCAACTAGGGGTCGATGGATATAAATATTTTAAGAAAATAAAAATAACGTCTCCAAGGATTTTTTCAACAACTTACTTTAAATACTCATAATGGCATACCTTATACGTTTTCGGTGAGTCACCCTGTATACTACTTTAATTAAATGTTTTACCTCTGTCGGAAACTGACGTTCTGCATTTTTTTCTTATTTATAATTTTCAGTTTTAATTAATCGTTTTCGGCTGCTTTCAAAGTACCGTAACATATTCTTAGTTTTAAAATTCAAATAAGCGCGCGAAATCATGACGCACAGGTCTGCCCCGGCATCTGCGCGCCCCATACCTGTCACGACGAAAAATGACACTTGGGTCAAATCTGCGATACCGGCATGCTGCCAACAATTTAATTACTGTCTTTCGACATATTTTCACTAGTGTGTGCAAGCTGGAAAAAGGGCTACAAGAACATCGAAGGGTTGGCCAACCAAGAACAGCTCCAACGAGATTAAGGGGTAAGTGCCAGCAATCTTGTGCGTCCGACATAGTTTTTTCTAAACTTTTATATCATTCCAGGAAACCAATAGGTAAATCCTATTGGAAATAATTTACGGTCCTTTGAATTACGCCTAGAGCGAACATTTTTGGCCTATCGAACCAGATGTGATAGGTAACCAGCACATAAAAATTAATTAAAAATTAAATTCATAATTAGGTGTGATCATTTGGGGTTTGCACAAGGTCACCCAACTCATCCTTAACACGTGCAAAATTAATTCGATTCCGTTAAAGTCATTCGAAAAGATCGGATCATATTCTATCCTTGTCTAACGCAGGTTCAGAGTTCCACTCAAACAAATCTCCCGTGAATTTGCACTCAACATTGAACACATCTACGTGTGACGTCGTGTGCTTCTAACCACACAAAAACAACTGTGGTTAATCTCAATTTTTTTTAAAAATAAAGAAAATTTAATGTTTCGCGTACGGTTGTTTAAATAAACAATAGTAAAGGTTCATTTGCAGCGCGGTCCACCACCTGTTTGTTGTAAATATTTTTGCGGTAAGTACATTTTTATTTAAAAAACCTATTTTCTTTAGTAAATAAAAATGACAGATAAAGATAAAATCGCGAAACTAGTGCTTCGACGAAAAATACCTCTTGCACAGATGCAAGAAATCAGTGATTATGCTAACAATAAAACAGCTGATACATTTTATAAACAAAACCTGTTGGCGCGTATGGAATTTGTAGACTCCATATATGATCAGTTTCAGGAAATACACAATGAAATTATTTCTCTCATTACTGAGGCGGAATTTGAGGAGCATGATAAGGTCAGGGCTTCTTGTGACATTTCTTTGTGGGAAATCCGCTCTAAAAAATAAAAATCAGGTTTAGGCTTGATCCCAGGGCCATCGCCTTTGGTAAGTCAAGAACATTCTTCTTCAAATGTTAACCGACCATGTCTAAAGTTAGATATTTCTGTCCCTCAATGGAATGGCGATTTGAAAACATTTTCTACATTTTTTCAGCTATATAATAGTCTCTGTCATAATACAGATATACCAGACATTGAAAAATTGAGGTATTTATTAACTCGTTTGACAGGTGAACCTCTGAATCTCATTAAAAATGTCGTTATCTCAGAGGAAAACTATTATATTTGTTATGACATGTTACAGGAGCGTTATCAAAACAAAAGAAAATTGGCAACATTTTATTTCAATTCATTTTATGAAGCTCCATGTTTAAAAACTAATCCTAGTTCTAAAGGCATGCGTCATCTCGTTGACACTTTCTCAGAAAATCTTTTAGCTCTCAAGGCTCTTAAATTTAAAACTGAGGATTGGAGTTTTTTAACATTTAATATTTTATACAAAAAACTTGATCTGAAAACATGACAAGAGTTTGAGCAAGAATATGTCAAAATTGAGATGCCTTCATATGAGCATCTTAAAAATTTTCTGACAAATAAATGCAAAGCTTTTGAAACAGTACAGGAATCAGTGCCTTCTGCATCCAAGTATTCCCAATCTTTTCCTCAAGACCAGCCCAGGGGTTATTCACAAAATTCCACCTCTTCAGGGTACGGTAGGAAAAGTGCACCAGTTGTCTACCACAACTCGGTTTCTGACACAGCACAGTTTGGTTATTCAAAGAGTGATAAACAAAAATGCCTTTTGTGTCGATCGGCACATTGGTTATTCAGGTGTCATTTATTTCTGTCAAAGTCACCCCAAGAACGGCTAAACTTTGTGAATCAGCATAAGTTATGTGTGAATTGCTTACGTTTACATCCTAGCCAAACAACTTGTGCTAATTCGATGAGATGCAGAATTTGCAATCAGTTTCATCACTCAACTGTTCATGTTATCAGGTCAGCTACAGCTTCAGCTACAGATACTAATAACAGTCAGTTAATATCAAACAGACAATATTTGTAATCAGCAAAACATTACAACAGCTTCACAGCCATATCAAACATCACCTAGCTATTCAGCTACAGCTTCTCAGCTACAACCAGTATCCACAGCTACGCAGCTATCCTCATCACCACAGAGCTATTTAGTTACATCTAACTATCGGCAACAACAGCTTCCTGCTAACAATCAGTTTTCAGCTACTCAGCTACAATTCCCAGCTACTCAGCTACAGTCTATATCAGGCATTTCCCAATCATCTGTAGGTATGCAACCGGCTATACAGCAGCAACCTACACATGCTAATCAGCATCATACACAGTCAGCTACTCAGCGACATTTTCCAGCCACTCAGCTACAATCAAAAGGCAGCACTTACTCGACCCAACCGGACTCAGTGAATACATGCTCATCGACCAACTCCAAGTTTACTTGTCTGTTACCCACAGCAGAGGTTGAAATTCAGGATGGTCATGGCAATTTTTGTACAGTACGAGTACTTCTTGATTCCGGAAGTATGGTGACTTTAATTTCTGAACCCTGTGTAAATCGCTTAGGGTTAAAACGACAGCATTATTCAGTTTCTATCGAAGGAATCAATGGCGTCACTTCATATGCTAAAGGGATTACTCACTGTCTCATCAGACCAAAAGATAAACCTGAGCCAACCTTTACATTTGAAGCTATCATATTGCCTTCTGTAATTGCATGTCAACCTAAAACTTCTGTTGACATTTCCAGTTTGTCATATATCACAGGCTTATCCATGGCTGACAGTAAACTACACAGACCTGGTTCTATCGACCTCCTAGTAGTCTACATGCTAGGTCCTGGACGCATCTTCGGTAGTCACAACCAGCCTGTTGCACGAGAGACCGTCTTTGGCTGGATTTTACAAGGCAAAGTTTCCATATCTAGTTGTAGTGATCCCCTTCTTAGCTATCATATTTCACTAGAACCTCAGGTAGATGTGATTTTGCAAAAATTCTGGGAAATCGAACAACCACCCAAGTTATGCAATGTTTTGTCTCCTGATGAAATTAAATGTGAAAATATATTTAAGAAAACTGTTTCTAGGGAATCATCAGGAAGATTTGTAGTATCACTTCCATTCAAACATCCCCAACCGGACTTTGGGGACACACATTTACAAGCCCTTCGGCGTTTCACCTATCTGGAGTCCCGGCTTTATAAAAATCCAGATTTGCACCTTGCATATTCTAAGTTTATAAATGAATATCTCGAGCAGAACTTCATTTCTGAAGTGCCTCGCTCAGATTATTGTTCTCAATCAGCTTTTTATTTGCCACACCACTGTGTTCGAAAATCTGATACCAGTTCTACCTTATCAGTACGGGTAGTCTGGGACGCCAGTGCAAAGGGCTCTAAGGGCGTCAGCCTTAACGAAACACTCTTTCCTGGTCCCAAACTGCATCAAGATTTATTTGCAATTTTATTAAAATTTAGAACATATTCAGTTTGTTTTATTTCAGACATTCGTCTAATGTATAATCAAATTATTATAACTCCTGAACATAGGAACTATCAGAGATTCCTTTGGCGTTTTTCTAAGTCTGAGGAAATTAAAGAGTACACTCTAGATCGAGTCACTTTTGGTGTTTCTTCTACACCCTACTTAGCCTTACGAACTATTAAAGAGGTAGCTACCCTTGAAAGGGAAAACCACCCCCTTGCATCCCAAGTACTTCATGAGTCCGTATATGTGGATGATTGTTTGAGCGGCGCCGATTCTGTCGCCTCAGCACTTCATTTACAAGCAGAACTTATTTCCTTATTAAAAAAGGGAAACTTTGAACTTCGGAAATGGGCTAGTAACCACCCAGCTCTTCTTTCCGTACCAAGCTCTCACAGGAAAAGTTTTGATACCGAGGGTCCGGACTACATAAAAGTCCTGGGTCTTCTGTGGAATCCTACACTTGATTGTTTTACTTACTCTTGTACTCCTATTGAAGCTATTTGTACTAAAAGAAATGTGCTATCTCAAATTGCTAGAATCTTTGATGTTCAGGGTTACCTTTCTCCTGTTGTTCTGCTTGCAAAACACATTTTGCAACAAATCTTCATCTCGAAGCGAGATTGGGATGAAATAGCTCCTGAAGTTATTGTAGATATTTGGGAACGCTTTAAACAAGAGCTACCCTCACTTTCTAAAATACAGCTACCACGCCTAATCATTTCTGATAAATATTCACGATTAGAAATTCATGCTTTTTGCGACGCCAGTACCATAGGGTATGGTTGTTGTATATATTTTCGTTTCACTACTCATATAGGAAAAATACAAACTTGTCTCATCATGGCAAAATCAAAGGTGGCGCCACTCAAGACTCAATCTGTGGCACGCTTAGAGCTTTGTTCTGCTTATTTGTTAAGCAATCTCTTGCAATTTGTCAAAGATTCCTATAGTAACTTACTTACATTCGACGCGGTCTCCGCTTGGTCAGACTCGCAAGTGGCACTAGCTTGGCTAACCAGCTCTCCCCACCGCTGGAAGACATTTGTGGCCAACAGGGTCGCCCACACCCAAGAGGTTGTTCCTATCCAATCCTGGAAATATGTACCTACAGCCTTAAATGCGGCTGATTGTGCCTCTAGAGGAGTATCTCCTTTAGAGCTACTCGAACATCCACTCGAATTTCTAGTTCAAGACTACAGCAGCTGGCCAGACCAACCAGCTATCATCTTGGATAAGCTTCCCGAAGCTGCGGCTGAAGAAAAGCCTTCATGCTTTCATATTGCTGTTAAAGCTCCAAGCTTATTCTTAACACTTCTAACAAGATTTTCATCTTTGAGAAAAATTCAACGCTTTTTGGCATACTATTCTAGATTTTTAGATTTCTACTTTAAACGAAAAGCATTTGAGTCGCAAGTTATCTCTCCTTCTGAAATGCATCATACACTTATGATCATTGTGAAAACGGTCCAGAAAGATAGTTTTTCTGAGATACTTCGAATATGTCAACAAAGTGACACACTAAACATTTCAGAAAACTAGCTGCCTTCATAGATGAATCAGGAATCCTGAGAGTGGGAGGGCGTTTAAGAAAATCTACCAATATCTGCTTTGATGCTAAGCATCCTATCCTGCTGCCTCAAAAGCACAGACTCACTGAACTTATTATAGAGCAGTATCACATTGATCATTTTCATCCAGGTCTCAAGACCTTGCATAACCTTATTGTCCAAACCTTTTGGATACTTTCTCCCAGAAGCGCGATCTATCGATGCGTGTCCTCTTGCATAAAATGTTTCCGTTCAAAACCTCATTCGTATCTACCAGTCATGGCCGACTTACCAAAATACCGCATTTCTCAATTGAAAGCATTTTCTCAAGTTGCTCTTGACTATGCGGGCCCTTTCAAAATTTTGGCGGCAAAGAGACAGCGAGGTGCTCAAGTCTGTACAAAGGCTTATATCTCCCTCTTTGTTTGTGTATCCACAAAGGCCATACACTTAGAGCTTGCCTCTGATCTTTCCACAGAAGCTTTCTTGGCAAGCTTTCGCCGCTTTATCGCGCGTAGAGGCCGAGTCTCTCAAGTTTTTTCTGAGCTTTTATCTCTTGCGGAAGCTGCGCAAAGAAATTGTCTATAAAATGGCATTTCAACCCTCCAGGCGCCCCTCATTTTAATGGATTGAGTGAGGCCGGACTCAAGGCAGTCAAAACACATCTTTATAGAGTCATTGGCGATCAACTTTTGACTTACGAAGAGTTCTACACCGTACTTACAGGTATTGAAAGCTTATTAAACTCAAGACCTCTGTGTAGCATTAGCGAGGATCCAAATGATCTCACTCCTTTGACCCCAGGTCATTTCTTGACAACAAAACCTCTTACGTCATTCCCTGAACCTGACCTTACCGAGATCCCTCAAAATCGGCTCAATCGTTGGCAACTTCTGCAGCAAATGCAGTCTCATTTCTGGACACGTTGGAGTCAGGAATATTTGCATACTCTGCAATCGCGGTGCAAATGGACCAGTAGTAGTAGTAGTAGTGTGGGGTAGGCTCTAGGCCTGGCGACTAGGCACATGAAGCGCCCTTTTCGCCAACCCCCGGGCATCCCCCCTACTGCGTCCTTCCCTCGCTAAGGAATCTGCCCGTCTTCTGTACAAAGGCCAGAATATCGGGCCACCTCAGATTCAGAAGGTCCTCCGTCTCAAAGGCCTCCTCTTCGAATACCTCTCTTCTTGCCTCCTTGTATGCTTCACATGATGAGAGAAAATGCGCCGAGGTCTCGTCCTCGGCCCAACATCGCTCGCACGTCGCGTCCTCCTTCATTCTCATCTTTGCCAGGTGTCCTTGTAGGGCGCAGTGTCCGGTCAGGACTCCCACTATGGCTCCCACCTCTCTTCGTGTTCTACGGAGCAGCCAGTCCCTACGGGAATTGCTGTAGCCTGTCACATACTCCTTCGCCTGTCTGGCGTTTCCTGTGTTGGTCCACTCCCTTTGTATCTCTTTCTGGGTCCACTCTGTTAGGGCCGACTTCATTTGCCCTCTTGTGAGCCCCAGGAACGGTTCTGGCCCGACGCATTTCTGCTGGGATCCTCCCCTGGCGAGTCTGTCCGCTTTCTCGTTTCCGGGGACTCCCACGTGACCTGGGACCCATACGAGCTCTACCTCTCTTACGCCGGCCAATTCCTGAAGTGTATCCGCACACTCCTGCACCAAACCTGCGGACATGGTCGGTTTACACAGTGCTTTCAGCGCAGCTTGACTGTCTGAACAGATGCAGAGGCGTTTTCCTGTTTCGTTCCTAATTTCTTCCTCCCCTGTTAACGCCAGTATAGCGTAAACCTTTGCCTGAAAGACTGTTGCATTGGATCCCAGCGGGTAGCTTTTTCCAATGCTCTTGCTTTCCACGTACACTCCTGCACCGGTCGAATTCCGGTCTGTCAGCCTTGATCCGTCTGTATAGCAGACCGTGGCGTCGCTAAGGAGTTCAACTCCGTCCTCCTTCCATGCATCCCTTGGTGGTATGGTTACATGGTATCTCCTTTTCTCCCTTAACCGCTTTTCTGGCATCGCTAGCCTGTACGTCGATTAAGGAATCTCCTTTTCCGTCACAGTCGCGATCTCCGAATGTCCTTTTTGTCCACCGCTCCTTCTCCACACGCCCGCGTCCCTTATCCTAAGGTATGCTGCCATCGCTTCCTTCTTTATCTAGGTGGACAGCGATGGGAGACCCAGGATGGTATTCAGGGCTATGTTAGGAGTAGACCTTAGAGCTCCGGTGATGCTCAAGTTCGCCAGCCTCTGCATGCTTTCGAGCTTTTTGGCGTTAGTGGTTTTCATTGCCCCCGGCCACCAAACCACGGATCCGTATTGGATCCTCGGTCTTATGATGGCCGTGTAGATCCAGTGCATGATCCTTGGGCTGAGTCCCCACTTTCTTCCTACCACCCTTCTTACTTGCCAGAATGTTTTTATCGTCTTTGTTGTGAGTCGGTATATATGTTGTTTCCAGCTTAGTTTACTGTCTAGCACCATCCCCAGGTACTTAACCTCTTGAGATAGTGCAAGTGGTCTTCCGTACATTTGTGGTGCTTTGAAGCCTACTATCTTCCTCTTCTTTGTAAAGAGAACCATTTCCGTCCTGCTGGGGTTGACGGAGAGGCCGTTCTCTTGGCACCAGTTCTCTATTAGTTTGCACGCCCTTTGCATCCTTTCGCAAATTACGCCCAGGAACTTCCCTGGAACTATAACCAGTCCGTCGTCGGCGTACGCTTTGCCGTCAAATCCTTGTTCTTCCAGTTTGTGAAGTAGACTGTCCATTATAAGGCACCAGAGGTGTGGAGATAGGCAGCTGCCCTGGGGGCAGCCTCCTTTTACCCTCCTCTTGACCTGGACGTCCTTCATACTTGCCTCCACTTCTCTCTCCTGCAAGGCCATCTCGGTCCATGATATGAGGACCGGGTTGATGCCCTTTTTCTGCATTGCTCGACTTATTGAGCTTGTTCTTGCATTATCAAAGGCTCCTCCGACGTCAAAGAAAACTGACAGTGCATATTCCTTGTTTTCGAGAGCTTTTTCTATCCTTTGCACGGTTGTATGGAGGGCTGTATCCGTAGATCTACCTTTCCAGTATGCATGCTGTTCTTTATGGAGAGGGGATGCTTTGAGTGGTACCTCTATGAGGTACCTGTCAACCATTTTCTCCAATGCCTTCATCAAAAATGATGTCAAACTTATGGGCCGGAATGATTTTGCGGTGGTGTAATCTTTCATCCCTCTTTGGGTATGAATACTACCCTGGCTTTCCTCCATATTTGTGGGACATAGGCCAAAGCTATGCTTGCCTGGAACATCCCTTTCAGGTGGGGTAACAGCGACTCAAGGCCCTTTTGCAGTAGAGCTGGGAAGATTTCGTCCGGCCCCGCTGCCTTAAACGGAAGGAAGCTTTTGACTGCCCAGGATACCGCTTCGTCGGTTACGATTTCGGCCGCTAGGCTCCAATCTGGGGCGGTTATTAAGTGGTTTTCGTCCATGTTCCTTCCTGTGTCTTAAATATGCCTATAGCTTCCTCCTTTTCTTGACTTAGCAGTTTCATCAGTCTGGCGGCGTCTGGAAGGCTTTCCAAGTCTTCGCAGACTTGCGTTTGCTTCGCCTCACCTCGTTTTTAAAGTTGTTCTTGGCGGCCTTGTGCGCATCCCAGGCTTCTTCTGTGTCCTCTCTCATTGCTCTCCTGAAGGTGTTCCTGGTGTTCCTTTTGAGCTGCTCTAGCTCATTGTTCCACCATGGTAACTTTTTCTGGGGAGCTTTTTTAAGAGTACACGCCTTTTCATAGTTGCAGATTATGTTGCGCTGCACCCGCGTTAGAGCTTCCTCTAATTCTTCTTTTGAAGATACATTCCTAAATGTCCCGCTAAGACTGTTTTCTAGACCTTCCAAATAGGTGGCCCAGTTTGTAAGTCTTGGGTTTCTTCTTAGTTCTGGTGGTTGTGTCTCACCTGTGATCTCGAACTCAAGCATCCTGTGATCCGAGTTCGATATCTCTGGCGAGACACGCCAGTTTATAATTTCCTTTTCTATGCCTCGCGTTGCCAATGTTATGTCTAGAACCTCAGTGCGGGTTCTTGTCACAAATGTTGGCTCGCACCCCTGATTTAGTATTTCTAAATCTGTACCGCTAAGGAATTCAAGTAGAGCTGCCCCCCTCCCGTTTATATTGGAGCTACCCCACACTGTGTGATGTGCGTTTGCATCACATCCTATTACGAGTTTCAGATCATTACCTTTAGCATACCTAATAATATCAATTAATTCTTCGGATGGTGGTGGTTGTGCGCTCATATGGGAGGTACGCACTACATAAAATAATGTGTCTTTTTCTACCACTCACCTGGTACTCAATCCGCACCGCTGTGACATCCCTGGAACCTAGTTGTGGTAACGGTATCACGTTGAGGTTCCTGGTTGCCACGATGCAGCTCCTTGGTCCTTCCGCTTCCTCTTTGCCGGTGTAGGTGTTGTATCCGGCCATCCTTAGACCACTTGTTGTTCCCCTAAAAAGAAGTGGTTCTTGTATTAAGACAACCTCCCACCTTTTGCGAGCAAGTTTGCAAACCAGTTCGCTGGTTGCTGCATGCTCGTGGTGGAGATTGATCTGACTTACCCTTATACGTTCCATGGTGGCGGTCCTCTCCATGGGGGGGTTTCGGCCTTTACTTTCCTGGTGGGGGGGCGGTGGGCCCTCCGGGGGCGCGTCGGGCAGCCGAACTATATCCGTGACCTCTGCTAACGGCAAATGTCACGAGCTCATAGTAGAGCGTCCAACGGGCCTCCTCTAATCGGTCCACCACCTCCCTAGACACCCGGAAAGTGAGATGCCACCCCCAGGTCCTCCTGTTGTGGCCACATGTCTCCACCCCGGAACGTCCATGGAGCGGTTCTGGAGGTGGAGGATGCGCAGCAGCCACCCTACATCCACTTCTTCCTGGCTCCGTACCCAGAAGTTGATCCTTTCTGGCCAGGGGGCCTCGTCAGCTCTTATCGGCATAAACGACGCACCCTGGACAGAAAGGGTCTGCTGTAGAAGCCAGTCCCTGGTGAGAGTGTCGTGGGTGGTGA
Organism: Aspidapion aeneum; assembly: GCA_963576565.1. Taxonomy (NCBI): domain Eukaryota; kingdom Metazoa; phylum Arthropoda; class Insecta; order Coleoptera; family Brentidae; genus Aspidapion; species Aspidapion aeneum. The sequence goes on from OY755039.1 coordinate 93,934,923, forward strand.
CCAAAAACCAGTCCGGGTCGACCACCCCCGAATTGTGGAAGCGAAGCTCCGGACCTGGTTCCCCTCCCTCGGGGCCCTCCATGGTCCGGATCATCGCCTCCACAATTGCTCTCCTCAGGGGCAAGGCTTCCTCCTGCAGTACGTTACCCCTTTCCCGATCGGAGCGGAATACCACCTGGAGTGATCTGTCCTCCCTGGGTGGGGGACCTCTGCTACCAGATGGCATGCCCCCGGCCGTTTGCTCCCCAGGATTTCTACGATCGTCCCTCAAGAGTGGGGAACGATCGAGATTCCGATCTTTTGCTGGCCAGGTTTGCCCTCCTCGAAACTTCTTGGAAGCTGGTTTTTCGGGTGGCGTCTTGCTGCTGTCTTCCCTGCACCTCTTGGGGGCACTGGGAAGGTCGATGCACCTCCGCAGCTTCTCTCGCCTGCGATCGTCCTTCTTCTCGTCCCTGGCTTTCGTACCCCTCGTATGTTTCGGAGGGGGAGGAGCAGGCCTCCGCTGGCTTTTACTTATCTTCGGGTAAACCCGCCTCTTGCCAGCAAAGGTCTGCTCCCCCTGAGGAGCTGACCCCGGCCGCTCCACTCCGCGTTCTTCCCGAGGGTGTTGCCTCGGGTGTGGTATCGCCACCTGAACATCGGAGGGGGGCGGAGGGGGGCGGAGGGGGGCGGAGGGGGGTTTTTAGATGAGGGTCCAGGAGCAGAAGCCAGCTCCTGGTTCTGGGGAACCTGGGGCTGTAACTTCTGCTCCCTTTTCCTCATCTGCTCCTCCCGCTCTCTTTGCGCCTTCCTTTGTCTTTTGGCTCTCTGCCGTATCCTCTCTTTGTCGCGCCTTTGCTGCTCTCTGTCAGAGTTCTCCATAACTGAAACAGAAAAAGTATCAGACCTGGACGATATGCTAGACGATCTGAGCAGCTCTTCTTCTGCCAGGCAGGTCTCCTTTGTTGTGGAGGCCATGCTGGCAGTGCTGTTAGGGCTGGGACACCCTGTCTCCTTTTCTTTGTCCTCTTCATCCTTTTTTTGCGCATTAACGATATTTCCTTGTTTGTCGCTCATGGTGCGTCCGAGACGCTGTAAAAAAGGGGGGGGTTGTGTGCGGTTGGCTTACGCCGTCTTGTGTTTGTGTGTGTTTTTGCGTGGGCATGTTTGCCAAAAGGTATCGGCATTTGTCTTTCCTGGTCCCAGTTAGACCCTTTTTCAGGAACAGGGGAAGGTAGGCGATCGCATAGGGAAGCATCCAAGCTCTGCAGCAGGGTCCCATCCAGGCGCCACCTGGCACTACTACAAAGTTCAAAATTTTTCGCGACGACGATGGGGCAGCTACGTTCAACTGGCTAGGGAGTCCGCGGGCCCCTCCCAGTCGTGCGGCATGGGCACGCTAACCCACTTTTTCCTAGCTACCTCTCCTGACTCGGCACCTGACCTGAGGATCTCGTCGGTCCCTGTAAAAGAGGTCCTGCTTCCTCCTCTGCATGCCGTGTTGGTGATGTTTTGTCTGATGTGGTGATGTATGTGTAGTGCTTGCGGGCGTCTTTGGTTAGGTGGTATGTAAGGCAAGAGAACTTGTGATACATATCACCGACATCCAGTGGTGCCACGGGGAGGCAGACGCAGCAGAAGTTGAATTATTATCCCCTGTCAGTTGCAAGTCTGCATAGGGCCCAATTTCAACGACCCGCACCACCTGCAAATGGACCAAATCGACACCAAACATTACAGAAAACAAACTCGTCGTTATTAAAAATGAACAAAAACCACCCCGAGAGTGGGTTCTCGGTCGTGTAATGCGCGTCCATCCGGGTGAAGATGGAATCGTTCGCGTTGTAACTGTCAAAACTCAATTTGGCACCTTACAGCGTCCCGTAGTAAAAGTATGTCCTTTGCCTGAGTAATAGGTCGAACCTCTTAGTTTAGAATTAGTTATTATTTTTTTTTCTTTTAATTAGACCCGGGATTTTAGCGGTCTAATCGTTTTCGGTATTTTTAATTACGTTAGAAAAACCTATTATGTTTTTGGCGAGGGAACGTCGGAAACTGACGTTCTGCGTTTTTTTCTTATTTATAATTTTTAGTTTTAATTAATCGTTTTCGGCTGCTTTCAAAGTACCGTAACATATTCTTAGTTTTAAAATTCAAATAAGCGCGCGAAATCATGACGCACAGGTCTGCCCGGCACCTGCGCGCCCCATACCTGTGACGACGAAAAATGACACTTGGGTCAAATCTGCGATACCGGCATGCTGCCAACAATTTTCTTGTACTTATAATTAAAATTTAATTACTGTCTTTCGACATATTTTTACTAGTGTGTGCAAGCTGGAAAAAGGGCTACGAGAACATCGAAGGGTTGGCCAATCAAGAACAGCTCCAACGAGATTAAGGGGTAAGTGCCAGCAATCTTGTGCGTCCGACATAGTTTTTTCTAATCTTTTATATCATTCCAGCAAACCAATAGGTAAATCCTATTGGAAATAATTTACGGTCCTTTGAGTTACGCCTAGAGCGAACAACCTCTTTATAAAATCTATAAAGAGGCGAAAACTAAACCTTGATAATAATTATAATAACGGAAATTATACCGCGCATGTTTTGTCGCTCTACTTGTTTTGTTAAAAGAGTTTTTTTTCTTTCTAGGTAATAAATTTTGTAAATACATATAATAAGTATAAAATGAAAAATAAATATATTTTTGTTCAAAAAGTTTTTTTTTCTAGGTAATAAATTTTGTAAAATACATAAAATATGTCTAAAATGAAAAATATATTTTATTTACCTCACTATACTGATAACGGTAACCTTCACTTATGATCGGACAAGCTTACCTATGCACGTTTTCACGCTATAAACGGCCCATATCAGATGTGGCTTTACTCGGGCGTTGTGATCTATGTATTGAGAGATGTTAAAGGAATACGAACAATTCGCGGCGCCTCTTGCTATAGATATCTAGGAATTACAACTGATAACGGTAATGATGGTCTACAAGCATAAAATGTTATTTTATAAAAAAACTAAAAATAATATTTATTTTTAACAAACGGCATTACATACGTACATATATAAACATTAAACTATACTTGTAGGGCAATATAATGTTGAAATTCGTATGATATATCGTCATTAATCTTACAAACTGACGTATCTCAAAAAAAAGTTTTAAGGTAAGACCATAATACTACTTTATTTGTGTCGTTCTTTCATCTCACAACGTGTCATAACTCATAAAATCCTTTAAATAGCACAAAAAGCATTAGATCCAAGAACATTTTTAGTGATATAAATCCAATATAAACTTTCCCTAAAACTTGAAATTCCTCTCTTGTAAAATTACAATTAATGAGTTACGCCAGTTTGTAAGATCAACGACGATATGAGGTTTTTTATTTTAGTGGATGCAAACTTCTAACCGGTAATAATAAAGGAGGAAGACGTTTGGGTCAGTTACAAATATTAACAGTAAATAGCAACTTTAGCATCAAACTAAATGTACTGCTTTAAAACAATATTGGAGACAATTTTATTTGTACAAAAAAAATAAATCATAAACTAAACACTAGTTTAATTTTGGATCGTAACAGGAAAGTGGTACCCTTTTTCAGTAATGACCCATATGTTCTATGAGTTATTCTGTCTGGTTAAAGCTATTGTTGTTACACTGCGGCTCGTGCGAGTTGGGCTAACTGGCAAAGCCATTTTCTTTAAAGCTAGAAATATATAAACCTTGGCACTGAGGTCTTGTTTAATCCCTTAGCAAATTGTGGCCCTCCATCCGATCGGGCTACAAACTTTTTGTTGCGGCGTTAAAAGTGGCACTTAGTCCCTAGGTTTATCATATCACACCTATCACAGAACCAATTTCTGCCCACGCATCTTCTTTTAAATGTTTTTTGTAATATACTTTGTTCTTTGGATCCCGTATAACAGGTCTATTCCTGTAATTTTCAATTAACAGTATTACTTTTTTTATCATCCTTTGTGTTCGCGTCGACGACCGCCTACCCTTGGCTCGTAGCGAATGTCTTGTTGCGTGCTCGCGATCATATCTTTTTTACGTCTACATTAGCGTATTTCCGTTCGTTGTTCAAGGCTCGAGGCTCGTGGTTCAGTAATGAGTACCCGGCTTTAGAAGATTTTACAGTATCTATAATTTTATATATTTTGTTGTATTTTGTACGGATAAATCTTAGCAACAAGGAATGTTTACAACTTTGTTTTGAATTTCACGTCCAGAAACTTACTGTAAAAATTAGAAAATCACGAAATTTGGGATTGGTTACATTTTATTGTCTGTTGATGTTAATTTTTGCTAACGTTTCAGTAATGGTTCTTTGTGATGGTTGAAGGTAAAAACCATCACCTTCGTAAGTAAAAATTAATCTCAACAGACAATTAAATTTATTTATTCCAATCGTGATTTTCTTCTTCCTACAAGATTAAATGTTTAAACTAAACTGGGTGTGCTACTAAGAAAATAATAAACTATTCTTTATGGTTTTTACCGAAACAAGAAATTTTAAGGCTATTGGCTGCACACGAGTGCGATTGCTTCTTTAGCGTATTCCATTGAGACTGCACTGATTTCAAATTTTGACAGCATTAAGCCAATATCAGTGCACTACCAGATCTGCACTCATTTTCTCAATGGAAAACGCTATTATCTTAGATTAAGCTACAGATGATGTCATCTCAAATTTAATGAAAAAATCTGGCAAATAAACAAAAACAGCGGTTGACAAACACTTCACATTTTTAAACCAGAGAACGAAATGTTAGTGGTTACACTGAAAAAAAAAACCGATTTTATTATTAACAAATATTTGGTAAACCTGATTTTTGTTGTGCTTATTAAAAACATATTAAAAGCAAATATCATTAATTATTGGTAACAAACCTTTTTTAAAGTGTTTAGTTATAAATAATATTGTATTTGTTTCTTTAATAATTTGATGTTTCTTTAAACATTAATTGCCTTATATTAACCATAACCAAAACACTCTTTCTTTTAAGGTAACAGAACGTCTATGTTATTAATACTTAAAATTTCCCAAATATAAATATACTCTTAATATTGGCAAATATTTCTTTGTGTTTATTACAACAAACATTTTTTGTATAATGTTATGGCGTGATTTTGTTATTATAACGGTCTGAATTGGTTTCTATTAATTACCTCGTAAAGTTCACAACAAATTTGGTTACTATTAACAAGCGATATTATCGAGCAATATAAATTTGTACCGTCTCGGCTCGGGCCTTGTCGCGCGTAGATCGTGACGTTTCGGTTGACATTTTGTAGGGGAGAGCGGGGCTAGTTGAGCCACTTTTTAAATAAATGTAAATAAAAGCATTGCTATATTATTTACAGTTTTACAATTATAATATGTTTAAGGCAAATATTGGTTTTTAAAACTATGCATTCAAACTTAAAAAACACTTTTTTCTAGCACCCTTGCAAGCAGCCCAACTAACCCCACCCACGGAGTTAAGTTGGGCCATACGATGGGGCAAGTTGAGCATGGTTGAATAATTAGGAACTGTATATATGCAACATAAAATAACAGGAAATTCTTAGATTATTTTTATTGATAATAATAAAATACTAAACTTTAACTTTCTTAAAAAACAAACAATATAAAGTAACCTAATTCTTGCTCTAGTCTGAATCGGAATTACGGTTTTAGCAAACATAAGTAAACCCTGCATCAGCACATGTTTCATGGGCCCAAAACTTGTAAGTTAAACATTGTACACATTTTTCTTTTGGTTTGCTGTTTGAGAATGGTTCCATGCAGACTAGACAAAATGTTTCCTCTTCATCATCGCTGTCATCATTCAGTGTTCTTTTCTGAGTAGTTCTTCTATGCTTCTTTTCCTTGAAGACATTTTTGGTTACAGATTTTTCTTTTTTTTTTCTTTTTTTTTACTTTTTTCACGTTCCAACTCTTCTTTAACCGGAGTTTCAGTTAGTATAGCTGTTGACCATTTTATTCGGTTGATATTCTTGGTCTTTCTTTCGTCAGCTTTCGGAAAAGCACGAATTTTTAAAACTTCCCTAGATCGATTGGTAATAATAGATCACACAGTTTTAAATCACCGGGTGTTTGCCTCAAATTTGAGTTAAAGGGTCTGTGTGATGTCATAAACAAATAAATGGCGGCTTTTTTACTGTTTTTTTACAATCTTTGGCTTATAAATTCTGCCAATAACTTAGTTTTACAGAAAAACTAATCGTTTTTTGTTTGCAACACCAATCAAGATTGTGAAGAAATTAGCTTTATATCTCCAAGACTAATAAAGATACCACGTGATAAAAAACAGATAGAATATAACATATATTAATAAGAGATCGCAATATGCCCGATTCCAGTCGAAAGTGTTTCAGCGTTGCCAAAGGTAACTTTGATAAATAACTACAGATGCAAGTCGTCGCAGTCTTTAAGAGGCGGACAATCTAAAACATTTGTTTAGGGCGAGAATTATTACATGACGTAATTTTTAGTCCATCATACGTACGCATGCTGATTTTAACCTTAAAATAAAAAAAAAATGTTTTTACAAAATGTATGGGATTAGCTGGGCCGGTGGCCCAACGGGCCCCGGACTTTTTGGCTCAACTAGCCCCACACCTACATACAAAATTGAGAGAGTCGGCAACCATATATGCGTAAATATTAGCATCGTAAAATGTTTTCCGAAATAACAAAAAGTTACTTACGAGGTCCAAAAAAAAAAATGGCTCTGTAATGAAATAGCGCATATCAAAATAGCGCGTATCAAAATAGCGCGATCATTTGAGCGCGTGTTCAAAATAGCGCGTATCAAAATAGTGCGTGATCAAAATAGCGCGTATCATAACGGCGCGTGATCAAAATAGCGTGTATCATAATGGCGCGTGTTCAAATTAACGCGTATCAAAATAGCGCGTATCAAAACAGCGCGTATCAAAATGGCGCGTGTTCAAAATAGCGCGTATCAAAATAGCGCGTGTTTAAAATAGCGTGTGTTCAAAATAGTGCGTCATAAAATAGCGCGTCTAAAAATACCGCGCTTTGAAAGATCGCCATTACAAATGTGGCTGTTACAAAATAGTTCGAGTAAGGGGTCTCTTTCTAACATATTTTTTCAAAAAAAAAACTTTCCTGACTATTTTCCCGGGATCCTATAGGGTGTAACCAAACCAAACCGAACCGAACCGATTCAAACCGCACCGAACTGAAATAAACCGAACCAAACCGAAACATTTTTTCAAAAAATTATTTCCCTAAATTAGCTTCCCGATCCTTATTTTTGACAGCATTAAGCCAATATCAGTGCACTACCAGATCTGCACTCATTTTCTCAATGGAAAACGCTATTATCTTAGATTAAGCTACAGATGATGTCATCTCAAATTTAATGAAAAAATCTGGCAAATAAACAAAAACAGCGGTTGACAAACACTTCACATTTTTAAACCAGAGAACGAAATGTTAGTGGTTACACTGAAAAAAAAACCGATTTTATTATTAACAAATATTTGGTAAACCTGATTTTTGTTGTGCTTATTAAAAAAATATTAAAAGCAAATATCATTAATTATTGGTAACAAACCTTTTTTAAAGTGTTTAGTTATAAATAATATTGTATTTGTTTCTTTAATAATTTGATGTTTTTTTAAACATTAATTGCCTTATATTAACCATAACCAAAACACTCTTTCTTTTAAGGTAACAGAACGTCTATGTTATTAATACTTAAAATTTCCCAAATATAAATATACTCTTAATATTGGCAAATATTTCTTTGTGTTTATTACAACAAACATTTTTTGTATAATGTTATGGCGTGATTTTGTTATTATAACGGTCTGAATTGGTTTCTATTAATTACCTCGTAAAGTTCACAACAAATTTGGTTACTATTAACAAGCGATATTATCGAGCAATATAAATTTGTACCGTCTCGGCTCGGGCCTTGTCGCGCGTAGATCGTGACGTTTCGGTTGACATTTTGTAGGGGAGAGCGGGGCTAGTTGAGCCACTTTTTAAATAAATGTAAATAAAAGCATTGCTATATTACTTACAGTTTTACAATTATAATATGTTTAAGGCAAATATTGGTTTTTAAAACTATGCATTCAAACTTAAAAAACACTTTTTTCTAGCACCCTTGCAAGCAGCCCAACTAACCCCACCCACGGAGTTAAGTTGGGCCATACGATGGGGCAAGTTGAGCATGGTTGAATAATTAGGAACTGTATATATGCAACATAAAATAACAGGAAATTCTTAGATTATTTTTATTGATAATAATAAAATACTAAACTTTAACTTTCTTAAAAAACAAACAATATAAAGTAACCTAATTCTTGCTCTAGTCTGAATCGGAATTACGGTTTTAGCAAACATAAGTAAACCCTGCATCAGCACATGTTTCATGGGCCCAAAACTTGTAAGTTAAACATTGTACACATTTTTCTTTTGGTTTGCTGTTTGAGAATGGTTCCATGCAGACTAGACAAAATGTTTCCTCTTCATCATCGCTGTCATCATTCAGTGTTCTTTTCTGAGTAGTTCTTCTATGCTTCTTTTCCTTGAAGACATTTTTGGTTACAGATTTTTCTTTTTTTTTTCTTTTTTTTTACTTTTTTCACGTTCCAACTCTTCTTTAACCGGAGTTTCAGTTAGTATAGCTGTTGACCATTTTATTCGGTTGATATTCTTGGTCTTTCTTTCGTCAGCTTTCGGAAAAGCACGAATTTTTAAAACTTCCCTAGATCGATTGGTAATAATAGATCACACAGTTTTAAATCACCGGGTGTTTGCCTCAAATTTGAGTTAAAGGGTCTGTGTGATGTCATAAACAAATAAATGGCGGCTTTTTTACTGTTTTTTTACAATCTTTGGCTTATAAATTCTGCCAATAACTTAGTTTTACAGAAAAACTAATCGTTTTTTGTTTGCAACACCAATCAAGATTGTGAAGAAATTAGCTTTATATCTCCAAGACTAATAAAGATACCACGTGATAAAAAACAGATAGAATATAGCATATATTAATAAGAGATCGCAATATGCCCGATTCCAGTCGAAAGCGTTTCAGCGTTGCCAAAGGTAACTTTGATAAATAACTACAGATGCAAGTCGTCGCAGTCTTTAAGAGGCGGACAATCTAAAACATTTGTTTAGGGCGAGAATTATTACATGACGTAATTTTTAGTCCATCATACGTACGCATGCTGATTTTAACCTTAAAATAAAAAAAAAATGTTTTTACAAAATGTATGGGATTAGCTGGGCCGGTGGCCCAACGGGCCCCGGACTTTTTGGCTCAACTAGCCCCACACCTACATACAAAATTGAGAGAGTCGGCAACCATATATGCGTAAATATTAGCATCGTAAAATGTTTTCCGAAATAACAAAAAGTTACTTACGAGGTCCAAAAAAAAAAATGGCTCTGTAATGAAATAGCGCATATCAAAATAGCGCGTATCAAAATAGCGCGATCATTTGAGCGCGTGTTCAAAATAGCGCGTATCAAAATAGTGCGTGATCAAAATAGCGCGTATCATAACGGCGCGTGATCAAAATAGCGTGTATCATAATGGCGCGTGTTCAAATTAACGCGTATCAAAATAGCGCGTATCAAAACAGCGCGTATCAAAATGGCGCGTGTTCAAAATAGCGCGTATCAAAATAGCGCGTGTTTAAAATAGCGTGTGTTCAAAATAGTGCGTCATAAAATAGCGCGTCTAAAAATACCGCGCTTTGAAAGATCGCCATTACAAACGTGGCTGTTACAAAATAGTTCGAGTAAGGGGTCTCTTTCTAACATATTTTTTCAAAAAAAAAACTTTCCTGACTATTTTCCCGGGATCCTATAGGGTGTAACCAAACCGAACCGAACCGAACCGATTCAAACCGCACCGAACTGAAATAAACCGAACCAAACCGAAACATTTTTTCAAAAAATTATTTCCCTAAATTAGCTTCCCGATCCTTATTTTGGTAGGTTTCTATTCTGACCTGTGACTTGGTGACATTTTTTTTGGTGGAAAAAGGTCAGGGAGTTCCTGGAAAAAATGTTTGGGTTCGGTTCGGTTCCGTCCGGTTCGGTTCGGTTTGGTTACACACCCTCTAGGATCCCGGAAAAGATGTCAGGGAAGTTTTTTTTTTGAACAAAATATGTTAGAAAGAGACCCCTTAGTCGAACTATATGAGTTGTGTTAAGTATAGCAAGCCATCGGTTTATTTAACGGTTAAGTAAGTATAACCTTGCTCAAACTGTTTAGGTGAATATACCTAAGCAGACCTGATACGCGCTATTTTTTACACGCGCTATTTTAATACGCGCTATTTTGATACGCGCTATTTTGATCACGCGCTATTTTGATATGCGCTATTTTGATACGCGCTATTTTAATACGCGCTATTTTGAACACGCGCTATTTTGATACGCGCTATTTTGAACACGCGCTATTCTGAACACGCGCTGTTTTGAAAGGCGCTGTTTTGATACGCGCTATTTCGTTACAGAGCCAAAAAAATAGGTCAAAATCTGTTCCTTGGGGACACATCACAGATTCTCACTGCGGACTAATGCAAGGCGACTTTGCCACGTGGGTGGCGCTGGCATCTGACGTCTAATTGTCGAGTTAATAGGGGTGTTTCAACGTGCCCCCATGCCCAACCAGCCTCGCTCTCCCCTATTATGTGTGTGCCGCGGTCTAGACCGAACCGACCCGACGCCCTATGTAGCATTGTATTACAGACCGTCGCAGATAGTGTGCCCCTTAGAGTAATAAAAATATAAAGAGAAGAAGTCAACCGCGGCCCCGTGTAAATTTTCCCTATTCGTGGCGGTCATTCCTGAAAACTTAGAATTTGCAGAATCCCCGACGATGGCAACTGAGCTGCGTCACTGGAATCATCTCGAAAAAACCACACTGGGCTGAATTTTCACAGTATTTTCAGAAAGATAGCACTTCTTGTTTATTTTTACGTCCAACTAAGTTCTTTTTTACAAAAATAAAACTCAGCACACAGAAAAAAACACCAAAAATTCAATATACCGAGTCCCACGGCCAAGACAACACTGCATTTACTACAAACACATGTTACTATCAGTGTCGACCTTAGAGCTTAGGAATATCTGGGCTAACCGTTCACGACTTGAGGACCCACCTAATTAAACATGTTGCCATTATATAAGTGAAAAAATAATCTTTTGTTTGAAACTCATAGACAATGATTGAGTAGAAATAAAACTTTGGACTGCCATTGTCTTTATCTGGAACACGGCAGTGCCTCGCCAAGTTCGTGCTGCCGTACCATCTTTTCTTGAAACATTTCAGCCCATATTTGAACTATCTAAAACTCTGCTTCGGAAAGAGCTACGAATCTCATACTTTGCACAGTCGTAGACCTTCATAGAGTTAACAACCCCTCCAAGTGTCATGGACTTCTATAAAGTAGCAAAGTAGTTACGAAATTTCAAAAAACGTTGAAACTGACTCACTCACTCACTCATTATAGATCATCAAAATTCTACTGTACTTCCAGACCTGCTATAAAGCTGAAATTTGGCGGACTGATAGAAATTATGACCAAACCCTTGGAAAAAAAAGCCCCGAAATTCTAATTTACTCCCCTCCATTATACATGTAAAATTATTTAAAAGTAACTTTACTCACTTCTAGAAATGCTAGAGAGTGAGCTTTGGCAGCCTGATAGGAACTATGATAAAACTATAGGAAAAAACACCCCAAAATTCTAATTTACTTCCCTCCCATATAAATGTAAAGTTATGTAAAAGTAACACTGGCCACTTCTAGAAACGCTAGAGAGCTGAGCTTTTTAAGACTGAAAGACACTATGATAAAACTATAGGAAAAAATTTTAAAACACTAATATTTTAATTTACTTCCCTCTCCTATAAATGTAAATTTATATAAAAGTAACATTGCCCACTTCCAGATACGCTAGAGAGCTGAGCTTTGGAAGGCTGATAGAAACTATGATAAAACCATGGGAAAAAAATTAGAAACACCAAAAATTTTCATTTACCCTCCTCCCCTATAAATGTCAAGTTATGTAAAAGTAACATTACCCACTTCCAAAAACGCTAGAGAGCTGAGCATTGGAAGACTGATAGGAACTATGATAAAACTATAGGAAAAAATTTAAAAACACAAAAATTTTAATTTACTTCCCTCCCCTATACATGTAAAGTTATGCAAAAGTAACATTGTCCACTTTCAGAAACGCTAGAGAGCTGAGCTTTGGAAGTCTGATAGCAGCTATGATAAAACCATGGGAAAAAAATAAAAGACCTCAAAATTTTAAGTAAGGCATTGCAAAAGTTTTGAACAATTTTCCGCATATTTTACTATTTTAAAAATTAAATATTATCCAATTCCTTTAAAAAAAGAAGTGAAATCATAACAAAAACATTTCATGTAAAAAAAGCCAAGTACGCGGCATTCCGTAAAAAGAATTGAGATAAAAGTAAGTCAAGTTCTCCAATAAAAATTTCAAAATGAAAGTAATTCATTAGTTTGGAAATAATTTTCTAGACTTGGCTATTACGGCTGTAAATGACTCTTAGCCACAGTGCTAAATTGAACATAAAGAAGTTTGGCTGTAATAGCAAAGTATAGAGAACCATTTCCAACTAGTAAAAATCTTTTATTATGAAAATTGTATTGGAGAACTTGGCCTTACTTTTATCTCAATTCTTTTTACGGAATGCCATTTTCGCGCACTTGTCTCTTTTTTACATGAAATGTTTTTGTGTTGATTAATTTTAAACAGGACGTTTCAGTAAGTAAGTATATCTAACCGTTGTCAAGTGTAAACTAAACAATCCAGTCCAAAGGCTACTACTTATACTTCTTGGTGTGCAGTCGGCCCGCCCCCTTTTTACCTTCTTAGCCCGCACAGCAACGGCTAGAGAAGGTATTGTTTTCGACAAAAATTTTTTTTTGAGATAACACCGAAAATGTGTTATTTGGGTGTATTTTGACCTACCCTAGCAATATCGTCGTGATGTCTGTCTGTGTTGTGTGTGTATGTATGCATATCTGTCCGTAACGCGATAGCTCCTAAACCGCTTAACCGTTTTACATGAACTTTTCAGGTAAAATAGTACTCGATACTGTAACGAGCTGATTAGATCTTAGTCAAAATTCGTGAATGCTAATGACAGTTTTTAGACAGTTATTAAAAAATGCTCACTTTTTAATGGAACGGCGAATCAATATGCGGTTTTCGGAATATAGTAGCGCGCGTTTTTTGAAAACATTATGTTATAACCGAAAAATTCGTAGGAGCTTTCATTTCGGAGATATTTACAAAAAACTGTTTTCAAGGTTGATATAACGTGGAGTGTGCTAATGTGCTAGGAAGGTATCAGATCCGTCATGGATCCATTTATTTAATTCCAAGAGGCTTGTTTTCCTTAAGGTGTGGTTTCACACAGAAAAACTACATACTAAATTCTTAGAGAAAATTAAAACAATCCTATGAAATTTTCGTTTGAATGATTAATAGTGCTTCAACTCTCCAAACAGAAAAGCCGCATTTTAAAATAATAAAATAGAATATCATTAATACCGGTTAAAACTATTGGAACAATGACTAATAGTTAATCGTCCTCTACTATAGGAAAAAGAATTCCCGTTTTACCTGTGGATATAGTCTAAGTAGCTCAAAACGAAACCCGGCCCTGCTAACACGAAATCCGTAATATGATGTCATACACCTGTTGCCACGTCCTGAAAAAATTGTGGGAAAAGGGACCGTTCATAAATTATGTTGTCTAAATGAGTTTTTGTCGCAGATTGTAATAAGAAATACACAGCATAAAACGACGCGACGCGGGCTAATAAGCGCATGTCAAATTATCGCACGGTTTGAATAGCCTAACCAACTCAAAGCACTATATATTTTGGTAAGGTAAGAAGTTGAACCTTACTTATTATTTATAAAATTTTACAGAGGCGGAGGAGGCGGCAACAGCGGAAAAGCTACATTGTTTACCAACAAATGAATGAATGACCGCCGAAACCAGGGCTACTACTTTTCTTTATATGTTATTACTCTGAGGTGTGCCCAAAAATCATGGGGACGCCATGTTTTGGGAAAAACATTGACCAAATAAGGTTTAGTTTTTGTGATTTTGTACTAATACGGACCTAAATACGCGGGTATTTTTATGGCATCATAATGGTGTTTTGGTTGCAAGAGTCGAAGTGAATAAAAAGTCATCAGGAATAACGCTTTAAAGGTAAGTATTTAGAGGTAGAAATATAGCTTCAAGAAAAAAAACGTATTAATAACTGTGGAAACTGATTGCTTTATAAACAAACAGTAAATAGGATTAATTTTTAATTAACTGATTTATGTGCTAATTGACGACAAGTATCCACAGGCGTAGGTTTTGTTTTTAATATAAAATTCATACTCTTTTTTTTTGTTTCAGATTTCCGCTTAAAGATGGAAACAAATCTGGCTTTGTTGGTTAAAAACATGCATCTTGCTGATTGATCTTCCACAATAACAGATCCTATTAGAAATCACAAAAACTATCCTATTTAAAGGGCAGTAAGAATAGTACGTGTTATTTATTATTTTTTTTAAATGCTTTATATTTGTATTTTGTGATTTTAATAATTTTAAATTTGATGTCATTCAAATCATGGCTTCAATTCTTTGAATTAATTATTAAAGATTTTTAAGCAAAGAGCCTTTAGTATGAAAATGTAAAGTTTAAACCTTTTAACTTAAAGCAAACGTTTAATGTTCTGTACAGTGGCGTATATAGAAAAAAAATTCGGGGGGGGGGGGGGGCGGGGGGCGAGGCCTCATGAGGCCGTATTTTAGGCTATTTTATGTTTATATTCATAAAATATGTGGAAAATATCTAAAAAAAACTTAACAAAGGAGAAACATTTTAAAAAAACATGGGCTACCCATGCTGCCTTTCGTAATGGTGGAGTTCCCAACTTATAGTGAGGTAAAATCCGTTTATGTCAGTTTTGACAAAATTTTGTGTGCATCTCATGTGGCACAAACGTGGGTATATCTCATTAACCAAGCTTTGCAAAAAAAACAAAGATTACCAGCCACCATAAAAAAAATTGCGATGTGACAGATCAGTCATACTTTACCAGACTTCATGTCTCTGAGACTACAACCTTATTTTATAAAAAAAATATCTAGTTCTTTTTATTTATATATTAGGTATTGTAGTAGAGTAAATTTGTAGGGTATTTCAAGAAAAAGCTGCAAAAAGGGTATATTTTTTTATATTTGTATATGCGTTAATATGCATAGACTCCACAGGTTTAAAAAGATCCATGGTCTTTTTATTTTTATAATAAAATACAAATAAATATTTTTTATCAAAACAACTTGCTTTTTATTATTATTAAAATTCTGTTATTATTCTATACCTTATTCATTTGTATAGGGTTAATGGGAAAAGGAACACCAATTTTGATCACACAACTTTATTTCTTTTCGACGATTCATTTTCGTCTTCCTAAGGAAGGCCCGAGGCTAATTATATAAAAACCCATAATTAATTAATTTAATATTAAATGAGAATGATCCTCATAATAAATATACAGTATATTAATAATTAAACTCACATATATTTTTAAATACCAACAATATATTAGTGCTTAATGTAGCTTTTTTTAAACTATTACCAGACGATTTTGTTTTTATTAACAAATATTTGTTTCAATAATTGTTGAAATTTATGAATTGTTACCTGCAAACAAATATCTAATAAGCCAAATATGGGCAACGCATTTGGTAACAGTTACAAAATGTTTGTTATTGTTACAAAATTCTTCTCTCAGTGTAAAAGGGACGGCCATTTTGGATTTGCTGCTTGGGTCAAATCCAATCCGCCAGTGTTTGGTAATCCGTGGCCAAGGTAGATACAGAGGTACATCGGATGTCGTCGGGCGCGCTCAAATCATTTCAGATAAAAGCTGGATGAATCGCCTTTACACCCCGCTATGAGGTAAGTGACAAACACTCGACTTGCGGAATAGGAATATAAACATAACTCCACAATTTTTTTTAAATCTTTTTAAATTTTCGAAAACATATTATATGAAAGAGGCAGTGGCATTGTCCATAAATAATCAAATTTTACTTTTTCTTGAAGAAAAAGAAACACTTGTTCGATTTTTGACAGGTGAGTTGTAAGTTTCTTTTCCATTTATAAAGTCGATCATTCAACAATATGGTTACCAATTTTTTGTGGGATTTTTGCTAGGGTGTGCACAGTGGCGGATCAAGGGGGGGCAGAGGGGCCCGGGCACCCCCCCCCACCCATTCCCTGACAAAACTTTTATTAGCTGTAGGGAAGAAAATTCCAATGCATCAACCGCAACTTTGAACAAAATTTATCCACTATTTTAACTTTTTTAATAAAACGTACTGCAAAAATTTTATACGCATATATTTATGTGTTCGTTTTAATTTTAGATCTAAGAATTATTAAAAACAGCAAAAAAATTAACATACTTACATACGTCACTCACTTATGGCAAAAAGCGATTGAGTTGCGGGGTAAAACAAGAACAATTGCTTTAGATATATCTAAAGCATTCGATACAGTCTGGCATGAAAATCTGCTCAACATGCCCAAAGCAATGGGATTGTCGCCAAAACTTTGCACTTGGTTTAAAAGTTACCTTAAGGATTGATCCATTTATATTGCACTGGATGACCAGAACTCCAACTCTTACCAAATAAATGCTGGTGTGCCACAGGGAGCAATCCTTTCTCCAACACTTTTTGTGATCTACATAAATGACCTCATAGATAAAACAGTAAATCCACTTTATTGCTTTGCAGATGATGGCAATGTAGTCTCCTCACTCATACCACCCACATGTCTCTTCGCACGTGAATGCCATCATCTTAGACTAACTCAAATATCGCAGATAAATAACGACCTGGAGATAATAGAGGACTGAGGCAACAAAAACCTTGTACCGTTCAACGCGCAGAAAACCCAAGCTGCCTTGTTTTCAAAAAAGACCAGCACCGGTGAGACAACCATCATGCTATCTGGAAGTGCTGTCACATTGCAGAGCCAGTTGAACATCTTAGGAGTCACTGCAGAGACCAACATGTCTTGGCACAGTCACGTGGCAGATATAGCTAAAAGGGCGTCCCAAAAGCTTGGGGTGCTATTTCGTACAAGACATCCGTATACACCAAGCGAACTGCAGTCACTCTACAAAGCCCAGATTCGACCAACCATGGAGTACTGCTCACACATATGGAGTGCAGCACCCAAACATACCTTAATGCTTTTGAACACCGTGCAAAAAAGGGCTTTTAAACTGATCAATGACCCCGCACTTACCCGTAGCTTGGATAGTCTCGAACATCGAAGAACTGTGGGCGGTCTATCTCTCTTTTACAGGTATTATCACGGAAAATGCTCTGAAGAGTTGGCACGTATAATCCCCCCGAGAATAGCACCTACTAGGAGAACACGTCAAACAGATGGTAACCATCAATTTACTGTCAAAATAGAGGCACCAAGAACCTCATTATATCAGAATTCATATCTCTGGAGAACAGCATCGCTGTGGAATAAACTCCCTGCGACAGTTTTCCCTGCAGGTTACAACCTGAACCGTTTCAAAACCAACATACACCAACATTTCCGCGCACTTACTGCTTCTCGAGCGTGATAGGGATATTCTTGCGAGTGCGCATAACTGTAAAGAAAACATTTTGTTTTTTTTCCTCCTCGGCACCTCCCCCCCGGCAATCCTGAATCCGCCACTGGGTATGCATGTTGGTTTACCCATAGCAACATAGCACAATGAATAAATTTAATGCCCTATTTTAAAGCTCCATTTTACCATAATTAGCAGGCAGAAAAAAAAAACAAAGATATCAAAATTAACAATAGAAGTCCATTGTTTGTGATGTTGCTGGGTAAATTGACCCCTAAAATTATATTTGTTACAGGTTTCAAATAGCTCCATGCAATGAAGATAATTGTCTAAGGAATAAACCCTTGGGTAGGGGACAATTCGCAGCGGCCGATTCGCCGCAGCCGATTCGCCGCGGGATAATTTACCGCCAGCCGATTCGCCGCGGGGACAATTCGCCGCGAGATTTTTTATTTTATGATGTTACCATTGGTAATTGTTTAAACAGTTTTATTTAGCTTGACTTCATATAATATATTTGTTTATTTGTTTGAATGAAAATGGCGTATTTTCCCATTTATGAACCGATTTGCATCAATCTCGGAACTTTGAGATCTTTCAGGTCGCTAATTATTATTTTTAACTTAATTTAAAAAAATCAAAATGGCGGTTCCACAATGGCGCACTTTCTTATTTATAAACCGATTTGCCTCAAACTTGAATCATCCTAAGGTAACGCAATACAATTTTTGATTTTAATTTTAAAACCTGAAAATGGCAGGTTCCTCGGGGCCTAGGCCCCCCAAGCATAAGATTTTTTTAGATATTTTTCACATAATGCATGAATAAAAAGATTAAAGAGTATAAAATTCGCCATCATGAGACTTCCCTTCCCCCCAGAGAAATCAGCCCCTCCCCAATTTTGAGGCAAATCGGTTTATAAACAAGAAAGTGCGCCATTGTGGAACTGTCATTTTGATTTTTTTTTAAATTTTAGTTAAAAATAATAGTCAGCGACCTGAAAGATCTCAAAGTTCCGAGTTTGATGCAAATCGGTTCATAAATGGGAAAATACGCAATTTTAATTTTTTTAAATTTAAGTCAAAAATTGTATTAAGTTACCCTAAGCGCCGTGATGTTTCAAGTTTGAGGCAAATCGTTTCATAAATAGGAATATTCGCCATTTTATTTATTTTTCTAATAAAAAAAATAATAAATTGTATTATACTAACCACCAAATAACTAGTTGGAAAAGTTTAAAAAAGTTATGATCAAACAAATAAACAAATATGTTATATGAAGTCAAGCTAAATAAAACTGTTTAAACAATTGCCAATGGAAATATCATAAAACAAAAAATCTCGCGGCAAATTGTCCCCGCGGCGAATCGGCCGGCGGCGAATTGTCCCGCGGCGAATCGACCGCGGCGAATCGGCTGCGGCGAATCGGCCGCGGCGAATTGTCCCATCCCCTAACCTTTGGCAGTGTGGGTTATTTTTACAATATCAAGCAGTTTATGAAAATTTTGAATCAGAATTCTCTCGCAAACTTTAGGAAACCATTCTTTCAGATGCAAATTGATCCTTTACAGACGTTCATTTTGACTACTTAGTTTCTACTTAGGAGAATGTAGAGAAGGGATGTTTATTTTTATTTGAACAAATTGTTATAGGAATATAAATAGTTTATTATTCCAAGGTATTGTTTTGTGCTTTAAAATTAGAATAAATCATCATCAATCATTATTTTTGAGACAACTTTTTACAACTTTTTTTTGTTGGCCTATGCCATTTGTTATGGTAAACAGCTGATAACTGTCAAAAAGTTATCTCAAAAATTATGATATGGAGTTTAAATTTATATTCTTTATTTAACAGTAGGTAATATAACCACACAAAGGGGTTTGATATAATATAATTGAAGATTTCTCAACGGTCCAGCAAAAATTTAAATATTAAGAATTTGTCATCTTTCGCATTTTTCTCAGTGTCAAGCGCCACATTGCACATGTATGTACATAATATAACTTAATTTTCAAATTTATTTATTTTCTTCGAAAGTGTGGAGCAGATGAACTTAAATCCTTTATTGGTACAACAAAGAAAATAAATGCACAGAAAAACTTTTAAATCTAAAATAAAACTTTATTTGTCTAATAAAACTCTGTCAGCCATCAAAAGTTGGGTACCCCAAAGTCTCTCTATTTCCAATTTTTTTAAAAATATATTTTAAGGTTATGTTTATTATACCCATACCGTTCACAAAGGCGATTTACCCATGACGCTATTCGCTCGGCAAGACGTGGTACCCGACATTTCAATCTGAACGTACCATAGCTTTTTGAGTAGCAGGAATAGACGCAGAATAAATTCTTCTAGTAGAAAAAGCTGTAAAACAAAAAGCGCAAAATTGTCGATTACGGCGTCTTCATTAAGCCCGGTAGAATAGGGGCTCCGAACGCGATAAACGGCTGTTTGCGTGCCAAAATAGGTTTCCAGGTATTAATAGGCCCCTTCCAGGTCGTTGGGATAATAATACACATTGCGCCCTGCTATAAGGTAACAGGCGTAGTTTCGATTATTGTGTAAGTAGGTACTCAATGATAAGCAGTGACGGATCTAGGTCCTAAAAATAAAACTAGATTATGACTTTATATAAACAGCTATTATTATTATTAGGGGAAAGCAAGGCAAAATGAGATACTTAATTTTATAGGGTTATTTCTACTATCAAAAAATTACCATTGCGATCGTCATTTGGAATTAAGTTGGCTAGATATGTTATCTTTATGTCTTGATTTTCAGTTTAAGCGATTTAGAACGACATCAAGCTTTTATTTTTAGTTTAGTAAAAAGTTGACTTTGCCCCATTTTTCGCCACTTACGGGGTAAAATACCTATGTGTGTCAAAACGGGGGGGGGGCGGTTGTGTAATTTAGAATCAATATTACAAGACAATTTTTATTTATTAAAATACTAAGCAAGTTTAAAATCCTTATTTAAAAAACAAAACAAACAAAATTGTAGTAAAAAATACATTTGTAATAATTAAATTTAGTATTTCCAAAATTTATAGTGAATTACTGTCGACCCTCCTACATGAATTTTGCGCTCATTTCTTGCAAAGAAAACATAAAAATACAACTTTGAGTGATGGTACCAAAAACAATTTTTTTTTGGGGGCCAATGGGGTATATGTTAGTTACTATGTATAACAAGGTACCTCGTTTTGCCTGTATGAAAAAACCCCGTTTTGCCCCAAACCACCAGTTAAATTCAAACAAAAATCATACACAGTAAAAGGCTAATTTTACGGACAACGCGTTTAATTATGAACAACACATAAACCCGCTAATTGCTCAATGTAAACAAAATTTTGAAATTGTGAAAGGCTTTCGCGGCCATCGTTCAATGGTGGGTGTGCTTTCGGGCTGTTCGGCCGTCGTCGTTGGAAATTCGTTCTTGACGTTTCGCCATCTCGAGTGGATGGCATCTTCAGGAGATGTTGACTGTTTGTCGGCTTCTCGAAGACTGGTGGTTAGTCTGTCGCGGGCGCAGGTTATATACGCTATGGTGGGCGGGGCGTATATCAGAGCTGGTCGGTGATTGGTCACATTCCCTTGATTCAGTTTTGTTATTGTAAGCGAGCCGTTTAGTGTTTTTAAGAACCGGTACCTATGTTCTGTTAATTTTAAGAGTTTCTTCAGATCTGTTGAAGTTCTGCTGGTGTTTATGAATTTCGATTGCTTCTCTATAGAGTCTTGGATAGTCTGAAGAGGGGCGCAGAGAACTTGTGTGTCTTCGAATTTTATTCGGTGGTCTTCATTGTTTAGTGTGTGGTCTGCAACTGCGGATTTTTCCGTATGTCCGAGTCGACAGTTGGGTTTGTGTTCTTTGATTCTTGTGTTTACGGACCGTTTGGTTGTTCCGATGTAGACACTTCCACAGGTACAGGGAATGCGGTATACCCCCGAAGAACTTAGTGGGTTCCTTATATCCTTCGCAGATCTGAGGTGGTTCTCGATCTTCTTAGATGGCTTAAAGATCGTTTTTATGTTGTGTTTTCCCAGAATACGTCCGATCCTATCTGTCACTCTAGGGATGTAGGGTAGAAAGGCTCTTGAAGTAACTTCGCGGCTGCTCAGTCCACCGCTACTGTTACTTCTAGTGCTCGGCTTTGGTCGTATACATTTATCTATGTCGCTTTGAGTGTATCCATTTGCTACGAGGGCGTTTTTAAGATGGTTTAATTCTTTGTCTAGATGTTCTGGTTCGCAGATTCTTTTCGCCCTCTCTACCAATGTTCTTATTACCCCTTTTCGTTATAACGGGTGGTGGTTAGATGTGTTGCTTAGGTAGCGGTCTGTGTGAGTAGGTTTTCTGTATACGGTATGTCCTAGTCGTCCCTCTTTCCTCGTTACTAGTACGTCAAGGAATGCTAATTCTCTGTTGTTCTCTGTTTCCATTGTAAGTTGTATACTGGGGTGTATGCTGTTAATGTGGTTGAGAAATTCATTAAGGCTGTCTCTACCATAAGGCCAAACAACAAAAGTGTCATCTACATATCGAAACCAGACTTTGGGTTTATGAGGGGCATTATTCAACGCCTTCTCTTCTAGTTTCTCCATGAAAAAGTTCGCAATCACTGGCGATAAAGGGCTACCCATTGATACTCCATCGATCTGCTTATAAATTTGTTCATTGAAGGTGAAATATGATGTCGTTAGGCAGATTTTAAACAGGTCGGTGATGGAAAAATGTGTTCCACTTCCCTCATTGCCTCGGCCAAAGGTACCTTCGTGAACAAAGACACAACATCAAAGCTAACTAAAATGCATTCTCGTCCATGACGGAGGCAATGAGGGAAGTGGAACACATTTTTCCGAAGGACATCACCGACCTGTTTAAAATCTGCCTAACGACATCATGTTTCACCTTCAATAAACAAATTTATGAACAGATCGATGGAGTATCAATGGGTAGCCCTTTATCGCCAGTGATTGCGAACTTTTTCATGGAGAAACTAGAAGAGAAGGCGTTGAATAATGCCCCTCATAAACCCAAAGTCTGGTTTCGATATGTAGATGACACTTTTGTTGTTTGGCCTTATGGTAGAGACAGCCTTAATGAATTTCTCAACCACATTAACAGCATACACCCCAGTATACAACTTACAATGGAAACAGAGAACAACAGAGAATTAGCATTCCTTGACGTACTAGTAACGAGGAAAGAGGGACGACTAGGACATACCGTATACAGAAAACCTACTCACACAGACCGCTACCTAAACAACACATCTAACCACCACCCGTGCCAACGAAAAGGGGTAATAAGAACATTGGTAGAGAGGGCGAAAAGAATCTGCGAACCAGAACATCTAGACAAAGAATTAAACCATCTTAAAAACGCCCTCGTAGCAAATGGATACACTCAAAGCGACATAGATAAATGTATACGACCAAAGCCGAGCACTAGAAGTAACAGTAGCGGTGGACTGAGCAGCCGCGAAGTTACTTCAAGAGCCTTTCTACCCTACATCCCTAGAGTGACAGATAGGATCGGACGTATTCTGGGAAAACACAACATAAAAACGATCTTCAAGCCATCTAAGAAGATCGAGAACCACCTCAGATCTGCGAAGGATATAAGGAACCCACTAAGTTCTTCGGGGGTATACCGCATTCCCTGTACCTGTGGAAGTGTCTACATCGGAACAACCAAACGGTCCGTAAACACAAGAATCAAAGAACACAAAGCCAACTGTCGACTCGGACATACGGAAAAATCCGCAGTTGCAGACCATACACTAAACAATGAAGACCACCGAATAAAATTCGAAGACACACAAGTTCTCTGCGCCCCTCTTCATACTATCCAAGACTCTATAGAAAAGCAATCGAAATTCATAAACACCAGCAGAACTTCAACAGATCTGAAGAAACTCTTAAAATTAACAGAACATGGGTACCGGTTCTTAAAAACACTAAACGGCTCGCTTACAATAACAAAACTGAATCAAGGGAATGTGACCAATCACCGACCAGCTCTGATATACGCCCCGCCCACCATAGCGTATATGACCTGCGCCCGCGACAGACTAACCACCAGTCTTCGAGAAGCCGACAAACAGTCAATATCTCCTGAAGATGCCATCCACTCGAGATGGCGAAACGTCGAGAACGAATTTCCAACGACGACGGCCGAACAGCCCGAAAGCACACCCACCAAAATTTTGAAAAGTCTGTAAAACATGTACTTACCGTCACAAAATGCGCAAGCTATTGCTATTACAAATAAACAGCGCACGACATCACATGTGGAGCAAAAACCAAATTAAGCTTAGCCGACCAGCACCAATAATATTGCAGAGAGTTGAACCAGTCATGGGGCTAAAAGCATCTGATATTAAAACGTTTTATTCTTGCGCATAGTTTAGCTAAAACTGCTGTATTTCGTTTTACCCCCGTATCCCATTTTTCCCCCATTTCCCCTATTATTATTATTAAGCAAGTATTATACCGGATGGGCCACAAAAACGGAAAAAATATTACTCGATAGAACTTTTGAAATATACCACCAATTTTAATGGAACCAACTGCACAGTGCACAAAATTAATCAGGTTTTTGAGCAAAAATATTTTTTTGTTTGCCATCTTAAAATCCAAGATGATGGATGAAATTAAATTTGACTCTTCAAAAATGCTCATTTATTGTAATGTTTTAAAAAAAAACATTTTCTGAGTCCATAGAAAAGATTCGTCCTGCTGCATTAAAATCAGTTTAGTGCTTCATGAAATAATATTTTTATTTCAGCCATGGTTTTAAATACTATACGATTGCTTTGCTAATTCTGTCATTATAATTAATTTAGGAGGAAATTAATGAAGAAAGAATTTGCAAAACAATCATATACCCTGTAAAACAATGGTTGACACAAAAATTAATATTTTGGAAACCCCTTAACCGCTTTTAATGGCCTACTATCTCGTTGTACGCGGCAAATAATATATATATATATATATATATATATATATATATATATATATATATATATATATATATATATATATTGTAAAGAATTTTATTTTTTTCTTTCTCTATATTAAACCCTCTTCAACGTGGAGAACTAAAACAGTTTCTGGAAACATTTGGATTTCAAGGTGACGGCATATTTCAAAAAAAATCTGGGTAAGTCCATATCAAATCAACCTATGGTTTGGACCTTGTCTCTTTTGATTTTCATAATTTTTGGTCAAATTCTTTACTAAGTAGAAAGAAGTAAAAATGCAATATTTTAGATTTTTTGTCTGTCTAGTTTTTGAGTTATTAATTTTTTTTTAATGCTTAATATCTTCTTTTTAACACTGACTTGATTTTAAAAACATAAAGTCTTGGGCATATCGAGGTAAAAGTTGCTGTGTAATCTTATAGGTCTACAAGCTTAATTATGGTATGCCTAGTGACATCCTTCTTGTAAAAAAAATGCAGGGGTCTCACCACAAAATTTATTGTTGATGCAGTTTAAAAACGGATTTTTTATTTTGTTCAATAAAAAAAATATACAAATATACTATTTCAAAAGTTTTTAATCATTTTCACTTACTTATTTTGACGACTAAGTTAAGATTACACATCCACTCTCTCACATTTCTGGAATTTCTTACTATCGTGGGATGATTTTGGTCATCATATTGGTTGCAACATTAAGTGGAAAATACCAACCAATTTTTTATCGATTTTCAATCTACCATTTCGATTTCGGTAACTACGTAAAATAAAATTAATTTCCAGGACGGATACGTCGCAAAGCCAAACTGACTGAGAAAACACGCTACGAAACGCCATGTTTACCCAACTTTTGTTTTTTACAAAAAGTCATCAGTCAAAATAATACGCCACCTCTGTTATTTAATTACCTTACGGCCGATTTTGCCACTATTTTAAGAGCAGTGGCGGTTCCTCCATACGTGCACATGTGCACGTACATTCCCAAATTTTACTTAAAAAATATTAAAATCTAACCATTCTTTAATTAATAATTTCATCATGAAGTATCAATAAGCCCCAAAAGGAATTCACCAAAGACTTGAATACTAACTAAGAATTAATACCCGGTATGTATGTGTTTGTATTTGAGTTGAAACGAGGATGCTTAGGTCGGCTACCGCCGGCGCCGCGCTTAACTGGATCCAAATTCTGTGCACCGTTGATGTTATGTCGCATTCTAATTACGAAATATAGAATATTACAGTAAACAGAATCGGGGCCTTACTTCGGTTCATGCTCTTGTGAATCAATTGCGGCGATCGATAGCGCCCGCACCCTCGTGATGCCACCCACCGGTTGCCGTTGGCTTTGAAAGGTGCAGCTTAAATTAGTGCACTGAGACAAGTTGGCGTTATCTGTTGGGTGTGGCTGCAATAATTTACTAAAGTTTTACTCCACGCGCAACCACTGTTTAAGAGATAAATAATTTTTATCAATATCAATGTACAGGTTCTTAATTATTCTTGTGAGCCCGTTATTATTTAAGTACGTTTTTTAATTAATTGTTTCTTTATTTAAATGTCAACGTAGCGAAACCAGATGCCCATCGTGTCCACGTTTTTCTAATATATATGCTACATAAATAAGATGCCTCATAACAATATGTGCACTTTAGATATTCATTTTTATAGTAATAAAACTATCAAACAATATATGCATCAAGATATAAATAATATCTTTTAACTATGATCCCATTATCATCCCAAGGAAAAATTTAGCACACATGTAAACAAATAGTCTAAGAAAAAAATTTATAAAAATTAAGAAAAACAAAAAATCTGTTTTTGAGATGTCATCAAAAATATAATTTTGGCATAGACCCCTTGTCCTTTTTTTTAGGAAATAAGGCTATCAACACATCAAAGTTTGGCTTGTGAATCGTTCTCTACAGATAGCAAGTTTCAGCCAATTATCTTAAACAGTTTAAAAATTATAGAAGTTTAAAGAAACCGATACAGGCTAAAAATGGGTCAATATTTTTATTTTTGGAAACGCATAACTCATAAAATATGCAACCAAAAAATTTAAAAAATTGTATTTTTACTTTTTATTAGTCGAAGAATACCTACACAAAAACTCACCAACATCAAAAAACTCAAGTTTCAAAAATATTTTTAAATTGGTTGAATTGATGTCGACTTACCCATCTATAAAAAGAAATAGGTGCTCACCAGAAATGATGCTTTTTATTTCAGTGAAATCGGAAATTATAAGGAAATTAATTAACAGATAGATTTGACGAGCCAATCGCATAGTCTGCAAAATAATTTTTGAAAAGTCAGTTATTTGGTAACCACAAAACTGATTTCAAGGATTCGCTTTGCACACCGGAAAAAGGTTTTTCTCGTAGAAAATTGAGATTTAATATTCGAAGGATTTTCCTAAAATAAAAGAAAAACAATTTTAAAACAAACAAATAAACGAGCCTCAATTCAAGTTTGATTCTTGGCCACGTTCAAAATGCAGTTTGTTTCACTAAAACTGATAATACGGTTTGAAAGTTATAGCAACAAACATTTTTTTTGGACCACCCAGTGTAATATCGGCGATTTTGTGTGTTGAGCGAGGAAGATAAAAGTGGGCTGCGCTGTTTTGGAAACCATAAAATATCGAAAAATGAATGCTTTTTATTTCCGAGATATAGGACTTATAAACTTTAAATCTTAATTTTATCTTTAGTCAAGTTTGAAATAAGCCGTTTTTAGCACCAGCTTGCCTATTTGTGATACAATATCATGCGATACATCAAAATGTTCACAAAAAATCGTAGAATACGAATTTCTATCGTAAAGATCTGGCATGTGGTGTAGAACCTCTTTGCACCCCCTCCAAGGTGGTGGGGGTGGCGTTTTCTCAAAACATGAAGACTTGGATTAGGTTTACTTTAGTTTCTAAAGCTTACTATCTTTTAGCATTTTTGTACATAATTTAACAATTTAGCCCTCATAGGGGGGTCAGCCACCCCCAAAATAGATCTAAAAAACGTATTTATTTTATTTTCTTTTATTTTTGGCAAAGACACCTTTGAGAAATGGCTGCTGAATAAATTTAGCAGGCGCATTCAAAAGTACAGGATCAGAGCTTGAATTCAGTGTATCGCTCATCTATGACAATCCAAAACTAACATTCCAAAGGGGTGTCGAATTGGCAGTGGTTCCTTAAAAGTAAAGTGATTTTTTTAATTAAAGAATTTTTTCTAAAAAACCAAGTTTTTTTTTAAACTTCTAGAGCCGATCCGACCGATCTTGTAGAGATTTAAACTGCCTACAACAAAAATATATAACTCGGCTTCCTAGTTTCAATTCATAGCTGTCCAGGATGCAAAAGAAGTGAGTGTCAAGGAATTATAATTTTCTGTTATTGACAATGGGCTATTGCCCAAACGTTCAGCGCTCAAATAGTCGCCGCCCAAATGATTAACGCCCAAAAGGTCTCAGTCCAAACGCGAAGTGTCCAACCAGTGGGTCCTCAAATGTTCGGCTGTAAGCGTCGCCGTCGTATTCAAAAGTATACCTACGCAGCCCCTGACATATCCTCGGTTTCATGACAAAAGGCCATAATGAGATAAGGCTAAGGCCAAAATGTGCGAAGGTTAGCGTTAGTTTCTATCTAGTGTATACTTGGTTTTAGCCAAGGGTCCTATCACAAAATTTATTTATCTCTTTATAAAACTTACAAAACACATGACTCTATCTGAAATTTTGACGTGTACTATTAGAAAATAAAGAACAATCTTAAGATAATATAGATTGTAAAAATCGATATGTCATGAGACCGACGATATGATGCAGTTCCGTCTGGTTGTCACTGCGCATAAAAATTTAAAAGACAACTATACCTATATAAGCTCATTGCTTTTGAGCGCATTTTTCGAAGGATAATTGATCTGGCTATAAGATGCACTATTCGTGCGGGCCTCGGATGCTTCAGTCATTTAAAAAATCCGCTGCAAATAGAAAAATTTTCTTTGACAACAAATAATTCAAGTGTACAGCTACGAATTTAAACTAGGAAGCTAAGTTATACCTTTTTTTGTAGGCAGGTTTAATCTCTACAAGATTGGGTTTAAAAAGTTTTTTGAAAAAATTATTTCAATAAAAAACACGTTACTTTTAAGAAACTACCCCTAATTCAACACTCTGTAGAGGTGTTATTCTTGAGAGGACATAACCGATACACCAAATTAAATCAATGACACTACTTTTGAATGCACCTACTAGGTTTTATGAGTATCCATTTCTAAAAGGTCCTTTTTCCAGAAATTCAAAAAAATATAAATATCACGTTTTTAGATCTCTTTTGGGGTTTTCTGATCACCCTATGGGGTAGATGCTTCAATTGTGTACGATAATGTTGAAAAATAACGGATTTAAAAAACCGAGGTAAATCTAACTCCAGTTTTAATTTTTAAAAAACGTCTCGGCTCATCCCTTTGGAGGGAGTGCAGAGTAGTTCTGCACCATATGCCAGATCTGAGCCATATATTAGCCACGAAAACTTGTTTGATTTTTAAATTTACAGGTACTAAAATTTACGTTTATTAGTATTATTTGGCTTAAAAATTCCGCTGATTGACGCTCATGTCTGAAGGTTGGTAAAAACGCTACTCGCGTTGATCTGGCCTGAAAGGCAGAAGTGCTGTCGTAGGTCAAGGAAGGTTACTTTTTTTTTGCAATCGATCTTTTCATCGATCGATCTTGTTCTAGCTTCTCTTGTATCTCGGTAGATGGCGTTTCTTGCGAGGCTTTTCTCACTATAGACGTAGGATGAGAGACAAAAAGGTCTAATTAATTTCGCAAGGCTGTCACATTGACCAAGCAGTGTTCTGAGGAGTCCCATAAGAACGAAATAGATAACTCTCAACACTTATTAGGTGTCCATTAGATATTGGACCCCCGCACAGTGCGGACACCTGTGGGCAATATTCGAAAAACTGAGGTTACATTTTAAAAGTTTTAATATTGTAAAAGTATAGATAAATGTCCAGTGTATCTGTAATCATAACCTATTTTTTAGTCACACTTGCGAAAGTGAACAAAATAAATAGTTAAAGTCCTTATTTTAAAACAGGTACAAAAAAATCATATAAAATACCTACCAGAAAATTAATTTTACTGGTTCTGCATTTAAATATAAAAAAAATTTTCTTTAAGTTTTACAGTGATATATATTTACGCTATTTGTTTAAATAAAATTTTCTCAAATTGACGTCTCGCTTTTAAAATAATTTAATTAAAACTGTTATGCTTACAAAAAAAAATATTTTTTAAATTTTATTAAGGTTATAAAAAATTGCAAAGATTTGCAAGGTCTGGCATGTATCCTAAATAGTAGTCCAATGAATTAGCAAAAAGGTAGCATAAATATTTTTTGCTACTGGCTGCTACTAAGGGTGCTGTATTTTTTTAAATAATATATTTCAATCCTAATGATTTATAACACATTGGTTACCACCCCGGTTGAGAGGCCTCACATCATCTCCTGTTTCGGTATACCCTTAAAACCAGTCTTGCCGCCATTTGGACAAATATAAAATTGTGACAGCTCTCATCAACGTCAAAAATGGCGGCAGCAAGGTGTCAAAAATGGCACTAAATCTGGAGAAGATATGAGGCTTATTAATCGGTGATGGCGAGTGGTTATAGGTGATAATAAATTTTTAAAAAATTCCCAAAATATTTATGGTACTAAGTCACCTTATACTACTGTGAGCAAAATGGAAAATTAAATATTTTAGAATCGCATATCGTATTGGCCGTTTTTTGTCAATGGGAACGCACAAAAACAATAATTTGAGGTAGTCAATAAAATTATAAAAATACTGCTATCAGTCTTAAAATATATATGCCAAAAATTATTCTGGTGTTTGTGTGGGCAAATATTTAAAAAAAAAATAGTTTTTTTGCAGTTTGTAGATCAAAAGTGCGCTTTTTATCACAAATTTTAGGGATAAAGTATCACTTTTTATCCCGTGGATAAAAAGTGACGTTCAAAGATAAAACGTAAAAATGGGAAGTCTGTTTTTCTTGCAAAATAATCTTAATAAAAACGGGGCCCAAAAATGACTAAAGTATCTTTTGAGCACTCGACGAACTGTAGCTACATACAATTTTTTCTTCTCGGGATAAAAGCGCCACTTAAGTCCCTAAGAAGATAATATACTATTTTATCACTTTTTTTTTACAGAACGCAAGGGCATAAAATATTCAGACTTGTTAAATGAGTGGCCTCTCACGAAAATCTGAAGGTGTTAAATATTTTCAAAAAAATTTAACACTTATTGGGTTTAGAAGAATGTTCTGACAAAAATAACCAAATTCTAAATAAGGCATCATTAAATTTTTGCAAAAGTCTCAGTCTCAAATGGAAGCTATCGGGACGAAACAAAATTTATTTTCAAAACCGTTATTTCGGATGGTTAAATAAAGATGAGAAATTTTGTTATAAAACGGATTCAGAAAAATCAAAAAATACAGATTCGGAAACAGAGGCCGTATCCGGACCGAGTCGTGGACGGCCTAAATCGGCTTTCTTAGAATAAGAACAAAGAAACTGAGGGTGCAATGTGTGTGTGTATGGTAAAAATAATTATTTTGGGGTTGCTAATTTAATTTTTCTGGAAAGGATTTAGTTCCCCCAAGCCTTCCTAACTACGCCCATAAATCCGAACAAAAAAAAATAATTTTAGTTTAATTAACTGTAGGTTAAACTGAATATATTTATTTTTTTAATATTTGAAATAAAATGACATATATATATTTTAAAAAGTTTTACTTATTTTAACCTTTAGACTACACTTTATCACATAACCTATAAAAAAATAAATTTTTTTGAAAAACAACAAAGATATTGATTATTGTCCAAAAACCCTATTTTTGTCCGCACTGTGCCCCGTGCGGTTAAGCTTTCGAGCTACCGACGGAAAAATATGAGAGAAATTCTTTTTACCCGATTAGCCACAAAAACTTGTTTCAAATTTGTATTTTACGATTTTCTCTGAAAAATTTTTTTCACAAATAGGCCAGCAAAAAATTATTTCAGAACTTCTTAGAAGTGAAATTTAAAAAAATCCTACTACATAACTAAATGATGAAATTAATCAAACTTTCAATTTTAACTTCAACTTACTTTTAGCGAAATTGATATTTTAAAGGTTATTTTTTGACAAAATCAGAACGTGTCCAATCTATGTGACTCAAAGTATTAAAAAGAAAATAAGAAAATCGTCACACTCAAACCCACTTTTTGTCAATTATTTTTCTGTATAGTCCAGATAAAAGTTTTCTTTCTATATAGTTTTTTTGGAGACCAATATAAGGATAAAAGATATTTCTGGTAGCCATAGAGTTCACAACTAGCAAAGAAAAATTTTAGTGTTGGATAAAAATAAAACAACAAATGTTTTAACTGCAAACTTGGACAGCATCAAATAACTCAGATTGAACAGTTTCATAATTATAGCTATTTTCCTAACAAGTGCAAGTGCAGAAAATCATAGCCCGCAAATGCCGTTAAAATAAGTATGCGTAGCGAGTTCTGTCAAGCATTTAATTGCGACAAAATAGGTTTCTGCAAGTATTAGGAACTGTTAACTGCTTTTCTACAAGCGAGAGAAAAAATACAATTAGGTAAGAAAAATAAACCAAAACACACAACACATAAAGCAACTTCAAAAACAAAAACTTACTGTTTTAGGCATTTCGTAGAAAATATTATGAAGACTTCAAATCTATACAGATTTTTCAAAATTTGACATTTCTCTGCGAAAAAATTTTTCTACGGCAAAGTTAAATTTTCTGCAGTAAAAATAGTGTGTAAAATTACATTTTCCACACGCTTGTAGAAAAAGCATATTTACGAAACATTTACTTCGTTTATTTCGTTACTTTTCAAAATATGGCTAAATTTTGCTAAATATTAATCAAATAGGAATGTGTTAGGTTTATCAAGAATTTCTCACATCAGAATCTTGCAGGAGGAGAGGGCCTGAGACAGCAGAGTAGTAGTAGTAGTGTGAAGTAGGCTCTAGGCCTGGTGACGAGGCACATAAAGCGCCCGTTTCGCCAACCCTGAACCTCAGATTCAGAAGGTCCTCCATCTCAAAGACTAACTCTATTCTTGCGTCCTTGTATATACATGATGATATAGAGGGAATGCACCGAGGTCTCGTCCCAATATCGCTCTCACGTCGCGTCCTTCACTCTCATCTTCGCCAAGGGCACTTGGGATGCAGTGTCCGGTGAGTACTTCCACTATGGCTCCTACCTCTCTTCGTGTTCTACGAAGCGGCCAGTCCTTACGGGACATGCTGTATCTGGTCACATACTCCTGTCTGGCGTTTCCTGTATTAGTCCATTTCTTTTGTATCTCTTTCTGGGCCCACTCTGTTCTCGCCCGACGCATGTGTGCCGGGTTCCACCCATAAAAGTTCGTCCGCTTTCTCGTTTCGTGGGACTTCCATGTGGCGTGGAACCCATAAGAGCTCCACCTTTCGTGTTCCGGCCAACTCCTGTCGTGTATCCGCGAACTCCTGTACCAAACATGCAGACATGGTTGGCTTGCACAGTGCTTTCAGCGCAGCTTGACAGCGCTTTCCTGTTTTGTTCCTAATTTCTTCCGTACAGCGTAAACCTCTACCTGGAAGACTGTTGCATTGGATCCCAACGAGTAGCTTTTTTCCACGTAGAATCCTGCACCGGTCGAATTCCGATCTGTTAGCCTTGATTAATCTGTATAGCAGACCGTGGCATCGCTCGGGAATTCAATCCCATTCTTTCTTCATGCATCCCTTGGAGGTCTGGTTACACGGTCTGTCTCTCTCTCCTTTTCTCGGCAGATCCTTATCACAAGTTGATTCTTTACATCTTTTGATCTGATATAACTAAGGTAATCAGTTACTTAAAGAAACTTAGTAAAAATTCAGGGGCACAATTAGGGGAGAGCGGGGGTTTTAGGGGTGGCGTTTAGCCCCACAATGCTCAAATAGCCTCCCCCCTAACGAAATGAGCATCATGTATTAAGCTCGAACTACCCAAGTCCGTGAAAATTTCTGACTGCCGCGCTTATACTTGAAAGTATACCATAACTTTAGCATTTAGTAACATTTTTTATTACACTTTTTGGATGCGGCACTTTTTTTTCGTTTTAACCTAATTTTTCAAAAAATTTGGTTTTCTAAAATTTTTGCTTTTGCGCATTCTTTGTCAATTTTTTTGTGGTTTTTTGGAAAACTTTGTTTTTGTAGCACCATTTTTTCCGAAAAACTACTTTTTCTCAAACAATATTTTCATGTGGCTCTATTCTTTCCAAAAAAAACCTAATTTTTCTAATGTTTTCACCTGCACTGCCATTCTTTCTAGAAACTTTTTTCACAATGTGTTGAAAAACCTGAAATATATTTCATACCGTGAAAAAAGTTCTCTAAAAAAACAGAAATGAAAATCAACATAGGATTTACCTGCTGTTTTTTATTTTTCCTTTACTATCATAGCGTTCAAAATCGTCTTTTCATGTTATATTATGCAGACTGGCCGCAAAGTAAGTGCGCCCGTCGTTACATTAAAACAGTGGTCTGCCTTTTCTACCTCCCCGCTCAGTTTCCATGGTAACGCGGGCCGCTATACGGCTTGCGGCCCGAGAAAGCAATAAATCATTTTGTACTTAATCGTGTCGGCAGTCGGAGAACTTTATTCATAATATGCGTCGAGGAGAAACGAAAAATTATAGAACAAGCAAAATCTTTAACAAATAATATTTTAATTAATGCCGCTTTTATTTTACGCTCAAAAACCACTCTGTGGCGCTCCAGATCACTCCTAAAAAAATTGTATTTTTTTTTATAACTGCACTGCTCTCGCTCGGCTTCCCATGTTGAACCGAACCGAAACGATTGCCCAGAAATCTGGGAGCGATCGCTCTCAACTTCTCTGTGAATCGACACGGATCAAAGATTTCAGATCAAAATAAAGTACATACACTTTCTGGAGATTTTTGACTTTATTCTTTGTGTTATGTGAAGAAAAAAATATAAGGAACAGAAGGAGAAAATCTTTAATTCTAACACCAGCAGTTTTTATCCAGCTCTAGTAGCGAGGTGGAGCAAATGAACTATATGAAAATTTAACTCACATCAATACAGGGTTGGTTGTCAAATTTCAGCGATGCACGTTCGTTTTAAATTTGATCGAAACTGGGATGCTCAAGATTCCATTCCAGATCACTTCAGCGGCCTTTCAGAGCAGCCGAGCCGCTCCTGCTGTTAGAATCACTTAAACCTTTTCCTTTGAAAAAATATTTTCTCTGTAAGAAATCTATGATTCCAAACTTTGATAACTCGTTAGCAGCTCTCCAGGGCGAACTTCCACTACACTATGTGTGTCTGCCTGTCTTTTTGTCTGTAATTTTCGCGAGATTTTTTTTTCGCACCTCTCTTAGTCCTTTTGTCAGGGTTTGCTGGAGAGAAGGTTAGGCGAACTTCTCAACTCGAGAGTTTTCCCGTAGTTTTTTTGCAGTTTTTCCTGCACTGATTGCGACAGAGTGCAGCGTATATCTCAAACGAAACCAATGATGTTTTATACGTGCTCGACGGGTTAAAAGAGAACATTTTTTAAAGCTATAGAAAATGGAGTTTTAGAGACTTTTAGTAGTTCATCACTGAGTTGACTTTTTCCCCGAATTTCGAGCATATTTGAAAACTCTCCAGAGCATAATTTTTTGGCGTGAAATATCTTGTTATTACTTCCCGCAGCTAGTACAAGGCGTAACAAATTCCTGGGTAGCAGAAAAACATTGCAGAAAAACAAGAGATATCGTGGATTCAAATTTCCATACCAACATATCCTCTTCAGATTTTGATATGGATTCAGAATGAGATAAGATAACTGCTGAGACCGACACAAAAAGACACAACCGACTGGCAAAGAACATAAGTCTGACCTTAAATGCCTGTAGGCAGGATGAAAAATGATTAAGTCGCCGCGTCGCAGAATGTGAGGTCTACTAAGACAACAGGTATTCGGGACACAACCCGTAAAAGAGGAGGAGCTGCCCGATTGGGCTTTCTAAAGAGCACAGAGAACAGAAGGGCCTAATGAGCAACTTGACCTGCAGTAAAAATGCAGAGTGATATGATGATAAATTGATAGACCAGGCACAAGTAAACAAGAACCTACAATGTAGGTTTTTTGGCAGATATACTGGTCAGCCTCTATTTAAACTACTATGCATTTTACTGATGTGATTTTTTTCAAGTGTTCGTTTTCTTGTTATCTTTTTAAAGTTCCTGATGGCCCATTAGATTGATTGCTGATATCTTAACTTTTTAAATACCCTTGTCATGGAACACTGAACTACAAATCATAAGATCAGTAAAACATTACTTATTTTGTTACCTAGTCTCCTCAGTTTCAGTAACTTTTAACTCATAAAAAAAGCAGTTGCGACTCATATAAGTGGTTTGGACCTGCAATTGTTGCAGGAGCCTTGGCTTGCTAGGACAAGATGTTACTCTCTAGGTCTTCTATACTTCCAAAAGTTAAAAGAACTGAGTGACATAGAGATCGCGCTCTCCAAATTTATAATTAGCTGTGGCTGGTGTAGTTAAGCACTTAAGCTCTCTATTCCTCATATTCAACACAAAAACACTTAAGGTCCCCTTCTTTCGTAAAACTTTGTTCATGGTCATATAGTATGACAGTGGTCCGGAACCTAACCCAAGTGAGACATTACCTGCACCCTTCCTCCTTTTCCAGGGCATGTTCGGATTGCATCATAGTTTTCTTATTTTATTGGTATTGTGTCGAGCAATAGTGTCTGTCTGTCTATCGGTAAATCCATGTTCTGTAAGATGGAATGGTTCCGCTTAGTAGACCCAAACCAAGAACTATAGACATAAAGGACTGCTTAGTTCCATTTAACCTTTGTTAACAAA
The DNA here is from genome assembly GCA_963576565.1 of Aspidapion aeneum. NCBI lineage: Eukaryota > Metazoa > Arthropoda > Insecta > Coleoptera > Brentidae > Aspidapion > Aspidapion aeneum. The sequence continues at coordinate 93,971,577 of OY755039.1, forward strand.
TTGTGCGGGGTGAGGAGAGCGGCGTGACGCCACCACTTGTGCTAAATCCTTTGTCTATGTTCGTTCTATATGATGTTATTCGTATTTTCAAGAGAGTTTTGTTGATATTCGCTGAATAAATTGTGTTTTTTGGATTGTTTCGGTGCAGTGCTACTAAGAAAAGACATATAAATAAACATTTTCACGTTTGGTTTGTTAACAGTGTGCAGTAGCGCACCCAGGAATATGTCTTGGGGGGGGCCTGAGGCCTTATGATGTGGGTGCGTCCATGACAGTGTGTAAAAATTCGATTCAGGACAGAGAAGAACGTTTGTTTACAGGGTAAAAAAAATGGCCACGTTTTTCTCAGCAAATGGACTTATATCTAATGGTTATTATTATTATTAATTATTCTGTAATTATTATCTAAAGTATATTGATAAATAATTTCCACTGTAATTTTTTTAGCTCACTATGCCTGGAAGAATCTGTGCGGTTGCTGTGTGCAAAAACAATTAGTTGTTTCTTAAAAACAAGGCTCAAACATAGTCTTTCATTCTCGACATTGGTTGCAAAACCCACCTTCTCGACATTGGTTGGAAAAAATTAAAAAATGGAACTCATACTTTGAGTTATATCATGGTAACTCATTTAGACTTGGTACCAGAATTGTGGGTAGATTGGCTAGTAAAATTTAAAAAAAAGAAACCATGCCACTTAAAATAATTTTTGATTTTTGTAAATTGCGTACAATAATAAGAATTAGCTTCCCTAACGATCAAGCACAGAAAACTAAAAATCTTAAAAGAAAAAATGTGAGGACATTGAACGGAGTAGAGCAAGAAAATTACAAAAGATTGTGAATTGAAAAGGAATATTGTCGGGTACGATTTTATTTTAAATCGAACCCTTAAACGACGGTACCGTAGTAGATCTCTTATGTGAATAAAGTAAATATGAAACAGTTTTAAAAACGTTACAAACTTTAATGAATACAAAATAAAACTCTGTTACAATTTACAAATTGTTAGAAGACTTTTCTTATGACCTATAAAACAAACAAGACCCAAAATATTAAAATAAAACTTTAACTTACCAACATAACAAACTTCAAAATATTCTTTAAATATAAAAATCTTATGTTTCTTTACTGACAATTAATTTTAGAGGTTTTAGTTAGATTCAACAAAACTTAGAATGTAACTACCGACTTGTCTTCTCAAAGTTTGGGTTTTTATAAAGGGTTTGTTGGACCTAAATAATCCATTATCCCCTCTTTGAAGAGCTTGGAGGAACCAAGTCAGTGGCGTTGCTGATAATCCTAAAATTTACTTTACATTCTAGCTAATGAGCTAAACAAGATAAGCTAAACAAAAACAGAGATAAAATACATTTTATAGACAACATTTTCTTATCTCACAGTTTTTCCATGTCCAATCACTTTAAAGGGAAAACCCTCTCGCTACTTGCTGTATCCCCACGCTCAACCATTACGACTCCCACTCTAGACTTTTCAATAGTTTTTCTCGCCATAACCATCTGCTGTGTGGTAGGCGGCAACCAAATGTTTTCTATTTCACTTTCTCATCTTAACAGAACCATAATTGTGTTTCTCGCTTTTCCAAGATGGTTTCGTACAGTGGCACAGTCAGGGGTTATTTGCATTCCTGACATATGCCCCCCACCAATTTGTTGGCGACCTCGACGACCTGACGTTATATGGTCTAAGGGTTGTTTGGATTTGACTATAACCAAACTTTGGAACCATTCATCTTTACTGTGGTACTGATATCAAATGCTGGGAGTTTTTAGGCTGCTTTCGTGTGTTGTGCACCATTGACATGTAACAAAAGTGAGGCATTAGTTCTGAGCTTACACCGATGATTGTTTTCAAAATATGAGAGATAATGTTGTTGTCTTTACAATATTTAAAAAAAAGTATTTATGTTTAATTATAAAATTACTTAGTATAAAATTATCAAAATATTAAATCATTTACATTTGCAAAAAAAATACATTTTGTTTAAAATAAATATGTCCTGAATAGTACGAATAGAAAATTAACTATAATAAAAGTATTCAAATATTCCTTTTCAAAATAATTAATTTGGGTCTTGCCAACAGAGTATTTAAAAACTAATTTTCCAAATATCACTTGTTATTATAAGCAAAAAGTGATTTATATTTTCCAAGAAAAATATCTCTCTCATATTTTCAAAATATTTAATACACATATGTAACCAAAGAAATATTTTATATGATGCGCGCGCATTACCTAAGCTATTTAAGTAGGTAATTAGCAAAATCGTTTGCTATCGCTATATAGCTATTTTTTTTTGTATGTGAAAGAAAAAAAATCCGCCTTGTATTTTCACCTTGTAAGTGAAAGAAAAAAGTCCATCTTGTATGTTCACCTGGTATGTTCACCATGTATATTCATCATGTATCTTCACCTTGCAAGGACCAAAAAATTTTCTCCAAAGTTTTAAATAATCGTATCCCCGCCAAAATACAAACATGCATGCATAAAATCAAATCAATAAAATAACATCTCAAATTTTCAAAATATTATAGAAATATAAGCTTTCTATTTTTAAGAGCAGCTGCAGCTATATTTTTATACAAGATGTACCCAATATAATATTTTTATATCTTTTACTTATTCAAGGGACAAAAGTATAAAATTGTTTTTTATAAATAAACAATAAACCATTGTGTTATATTTTCAAGCCAAAACTCTGTGGTCTTAATGTAAGTCAATTCACTGATTTTTAGCTTCTCACTTCTACAAAATGAATTCATTAAGATAAGAACGAAACTTAATCTGTTTATGTATATCAAACTGCAAATTTAGCATTTTTTGTTAATTACTTTTAACAAATACAGAGTCTCTCATCAGGAAATATTACACGTTAAAAAAATGTTCTTTATTAATAATAATAATAATAAATTGTCTTTATTGAAAAAAATGCCATGTACAATATTGCTGGAAATCTAATAAGTAGTTAGTAAATAAAAAAAAAGCACTTTTCAAAGGGCGAAGTCTAGCTGACAGTCCAGCTACTCAACATTTATTAAGAAAATAGGTATTGTAATATCTTTAATAATTAAAAAAAAAATCTTAGTATAAATACTTTTTAATTTTCAACAAAAATTAACTTTTTGGTTAACAAAGCTGACAGTTGAGCTAAATAGCTTTAGGTTAATCTTTTGAGCTAATATTATGTATTAAAAAATCTGCACAGTTTTTTATGTGCTATTTGAATTTTTAATATAATGTCCTAATTTGACATTGGCACAATAGTCCTGTTTTAAATGGGTGTCTTTGAAAATATGCTTAGCCCATTTCTCGAGAAATTAAAATAAAAAAAATTATTTTTCTTTTTAGTTAAATTTATTTAAATGCCAAAAGATCTTTTGAGACAAAATTTATGCTAAATATTAAATTTTATATAAAACAGTTAAACTTTTTGTGCAAACTGATTAGTTGTTCGTTTTCTCAGCTACGAGTGAAGCTGAAGGGTCATTGCGTGCTTATTTAGTTGAGCTAGCACTAAAAAAAATGTTGTTTTTTTTATTGCTAAGAGATATGCTCTATTGGGGCATGCGCAAAACGTACCTTTTTAAATCTTACTGTTTTTGTATATTTAGCTTTATGTTTTTCAGAAAATACCAAAAAACATATTTTTTTTTAAATACTAATTTTTTTCACTCGCCCTGTATTTCGTTGTTCCTGTAAAAGTCCCTACTTGCACAGGTTACCCATTTGTTGGGTGTTCCTTGGTACTTGTGTGGGGTTTACTTACTACCCGTCGTGAAACATCTGGACGTGTGTCTTACCAAAAAGTTGGCATTAAAGGTTCCTCGCGTCGGTTTGTGAAAAAAAATAAAATAAAAAGTAAATCGTCCTGTTCGGTAATTTATGTATCTGTAATGTGTGTGATCTCCAAAATTGTGAAACGTGTCAACCTAAGAAAAAAAATTATATTAGTATCTGTGTTTATGCTAAAATAAATTTAAAAATATTTAAAAAAATTGTGAAAATAAGTGGATAAACATTATGTTGAAGTTCTACATTACACTTGAATCCTGTATGCACCATCCATCGAAAGAATTCATTTGTTCTTGGAGATACCGATGAAAGTCGTTTTTATGTTATTTTTTGTAGGAAAAAATATAAAAATTTTTTTTATGGATAATAAGGATATAACTTATTTCAAGTTTTTTTTTCAATTTTTTCCAGCGCTGAGCAATAGTTATGAAAACAACTAAATTTACAACATGTTTTTACCTTCCTTTCTTGTTGCGACTTTAACTGACTTAAAAAATTGACGTTCAAAGCACTTAACATTTTTAATAGTCTGAAATTTTAAATTCCGACTGACTGATTTAATATTTTTTTAAAATAAAATAAAATTTCTATCTTGGTCTTCTGCCTATTTTATAAATTTGCCCTGTATAAATATTTTGCCGATATTTTCTATCCTTGTCACTAAAAACCGACACTTTCTTTTTATGTCCAGATTTTAAAACAAGAAAAACATTCTGTGATTTTCCACGAAATCGCTTTTAATACATAAAAAGTTTAGTACATTAACAGAAAAAATAGTTTAAAAGATATAACGATATTGCTATTCTATTTTTATATAAGTTTTTTCCAAAACTTTTTTCGTGCGCCAATTAAAAACAAAGTTCTACTAATTGAGTTAAAGGTTATGTTATTTACCAATTTTTCACAAATCCATCCTTCATTTCTTTTTTAAGATGTATTTTCAATAACTCTAAAACAACTATTTTTAAAAATACAATTTTATATGAGCTTTTCAAGAAATGTATTGTCTGTGGCGCTGCAGTTCCTTATGAACTTTAGTTCAACCTTTTATGTTTTGAAAAAAATCATTGAAGGAAACCAAAAATATTTTAAAAATGCGTGTTTTGGAAAAACATTGCTTTTGGGACATAACTATTCACTTTATTTCACTCCATCTGTGTACTTTATTTCACAAAAGCATAATTAAATACGGCAAAACTTCTTATTTTGGCACTAGTCTAATTATTAGAACACGAAAGTCTAATTTATTCAAGTGGCTATCGAGAGCCTTTCCAATGCGACCTCAAGCGGGTCTTTTGTGGCTAACAAAAACATAATATAAAATCTTAACTTGTACTTGATTTTTCATAAACTGACAAATCTTATTTTTTCCTTTTCATTCCAATACCAATTTTGTTGTTTAAAATATAATTTTTTCATATTTTCGAAATATTGTCTTACTGAATTTCAAAGTTAGAAGTGGGTGTTTTGCATAAGAAATATTTACAAAAAATCGCGTTCAATAAATAAAAAGTATAAATTTAAGTTTCTGTACCAATTTTTTTTAAATGTGCTTACATGCGCTTCTAAATATTAAAAATATTTTTTTTTAACTTTTTTAAATTTTTACAAAGAGTAATTCAACTTTGGTGTTTTAGAGTTCTTGGATTTTCGAAATTTAAGTAAGAGATCCGTGCTTATTTTTCAACATGATAACAATAAGGCACGCCTTAAAATATAAAAAATACTAAAATAATAAAATTTATCAATGTATTCTAATCGAAAATTTTACCTTAGATTATTATTTTAAAAATAGTAACATTAATTTACAGAAAAAAATGAACAAAATTGAACATTTAAAAATTTTTGAAGTTAGTGTGTGCTTGATACCTTTATAAATATATACTACAAATATATATAAAAAAGTTCATAAAGCAAAAAATGTAAACAAAAATTTAATAACTAATGTGCTAATAAAGTTTGTTGCACTCAAGCGATTTATTAAATTCAAAAGATTATCTGGGTCCGTCGGAGGTTCTTTTCGTAAAATATAATAACTCGTGAGTATATCATTATGCAAACCACTTTCAAAATATTCAAAAAAATTAGAAAAATCATAGATTCGTCATATTCGTCACAAATATTTGTTAATAATTAATATTCTCTTTTTGCTTTGTATTTAATAAACAAATTTTTAATTCACTTTTGTAAAAAACTGAGCCAAATTTTTCTAAAAAATCGCATATCTGGCGTATTTTTCCATTTTTTATTTTGATTTTCTACTTTTTCTTTATATTTTTGAAACCAAGTAAAAGCCACGTATACTAAATAAGTGCCAAATAGATTAATTTTTCTTTTTCTGTCCAAAAACTTTAGACCTGCACATCTTTTAAAATGCTCAAAAAAAAATCACGAGCATTAATTTCTGAGGAGGAATCACATAAATTTAAGGATACAAACTTTGGCTTTGCCGGGGTCCCGGTCTCATTTTTAATATCTCAAATTGTAATATTGGCCATTTCTATTTATTACAAAAAAATAACGCGCGTATTAAAATTACCCCTATCAAAATAACCTCTAGAATTTCTAAAAAATAAAAAAAAATAGAATTCGGACCAGGGGGTAGCACAACTTTGGGCCCTCCAAGTTTTGAAGAAGTTCAGTTTTACCTGGTCGGAATTCGGTACAGGGTTTGCTTGTCTTATAGTCTTAACAAACATCGATTTAAAAATAAATTTTATTAAAAATAAATCAAATTGATGAATAATAAATAATTAAAAATAAACTGATAAATAAAAAATTATTAGCAAAAAATTATAAATTTTTAAAGCAAAAATAATTTTTAAAAAAATAAATTTTACAAAATTATTTGCAAGATTTTATTCACACAAGCCTCGCGCCTCCACCAACTTGTCGGGTATGATTTTATTTTAAATCGAACCCTTAAACGAGGGTACCGTAGTAGATCTCTTATGTGAATAAAATAAATATGAAACAGTTTTAAAAACGTTACAAACTTTAATGAATACAAAATAAAACTCTGTTACAATTTACAAATTGTTACAAGACTTTTCTTATGACCTATAAAACAAACAGGACCCAAAATATTAAAATTTTTACTAACTTTAACTTACCAACATAACAAACTTCAAAATATTCTTTGAATATAAAAATCTTATGTTTCTTTACTGACAATTAATTTTAGAGGTTTTAGTTAAATTCAACAAAACTTAGAATGTAACTACCGACTTGTCTTCTCAAAGTTTGGGTTTTTATAAAGGGTTGGTTGGACCTAAATAATCCATTATCCCCTCTTTGAAGAGCTTGGAGGAACCAAGTCAGTGGCGTTGCTGATAATCCTAAAATTTACTTTACATTCTAGCTAATAATAATTAACAGAACCATAATTGTGTTTGTCGCTTTTCCAAGATGGTTTCGTACAGTGGCACAGCCAGGGGTTATTTGCATTCCTGACAATATTATATATATATATATATATATATATATATATATATATATACTCGACCGTTGTATCTTGTGACATCCAGCAAAAAGTCGGTTTTTGTGACATCCACTTTAAAACCTGGTTTTATCCAAAAATAAAAAATATGAAATGTAATAAAAAATATTTTATTTTTAATTTCATAAAAATATTTGTATAAACTCACAAATTTAGAAATAAAATTTTTCATATCTTTGTGGCGTCCATTGTATATACAAAAAATTTTGACGTTGTAACATCCCTAAATATTTGTGTTAACTTGTGACATCCAGCAATGTTGCCAACGTTTCATAAAAATAACGGATGTAACAAGTACCTCTATAAAAATAAGAAATATACACTGGATGTCACGAGGAAACAAATAACAAATAAAATATACAAAGACGTTAGGGATGTCACAAATGTGTGCAAATATGTTACAGGTATATGTATGCAAATAAGAAAAATATACACTGGATATCACGGGGAAGAAAATAACAAATAAAATATACCAGCACTTTATTGATGTCATAATAGGCTTACAAGATGAATATACGGCAAGGACTAAAAAAATACTCTGCTAATATATGGGCACCTACGCTCACACTAGATACTTTAATTATAGTGTACGTGTAAGCTAATATTGTCACGACCATTGAGTTTTTTATTGACCCTATCCAATTTGGTTCCTATGGGTAGGTATTTCTTTTACAATAAAAACAGAGATAGACATTATTGAACATGTGAAACGGACAAAGATAGGGTGATTTTGCATGCTAATAATACCCTAGATAATATATGGGTACTTTTATCTCTTTCACACTGACGGCATAAGTGCGACAGAAAAGCAGCTGGCTACCTTTAATCCACCTGCCGTATTTTAAGTGATTCTACCTGCTAGTCGGTTTATACAGGGAAAACTGATAGACAATGTTGTCTAAGTACGGAAATGAATTTTTTTAAATTTTGTGCGGCAATATTACAAAAAGAAATCTTAAAACGTTTAACAACAAGTTTAGAAGTAACTATTTGAGTTCAAACATGGTCCGAAATTGTTTTTTGTGCAAAAGAAGAAAAAAAATTCATAAAAAAACAACATTTCAGGGGTAAGTCGTCTTGACGGATAGTTTTTGCTAATACACGAGAAAGTTCAGTAGCGTCACGATAGATAGTTTTTTCTGCGACCGTGCGATTTTACTCTCACACATTTTGATTCAGAAAGTGTCACTTCCCCGCACTTTTTTTTGCATTGCATGAAAATTAACAAAAAGTATTTGATTTTCTTAAAAATGTTTTTTTAAATGCTTACATACCGATTTTTATCCAGTTGTTTTTGTTTTTTCGAACCAAACTTTTGACATGTCACGGTCGCGTTTCATACATCTTGATGAATTGTTACACACACTGATCTATGTTTTTATAAATTTCGATAAATTTAATGTTTTTTGCGGACTTTACAGTAATTTTAAGTTAAATTTTGGTCTTTCATCGCGAAAGTATATATTTATTATTATATGACCACCGCGACCGGTCTACAGGCCGGTATCATATGTGTATGTCCTTCTAATGTCATTTGACCATCATGCTATCTTACTTAATAAGGTCACTTAGTTTAATTAATAATTTTGTCCTACATGGTATAAAAGAAGAATAGAAACCAACAAAAAATTTGTGACACTTCGATTACCGATTTTCTTTGATTGCGATGGATTAGGGTGACCAGATTACGGTTTATTAGGGTGCCCAGAGTGCGGAAAAAAATATTTTGAAAAATTTCCCCAAAAAAATTTGAAGAACAAACACTCACGCGCCACTCAATGTTTATGGTCGCATACACTAATCCTAACTCGATTTCCGACGATTATGGACATAAACCTAACAACTTTTACTATATTTATATATATGGGTTAGGTTGGGTTAAGTTGGGTTAGGTTGGGTTAGGTTGGGTTAGGTTGGGTTAGGTTGGGTTAGGTTGGGTTAGGTTGGGTTAGGTTGGGTTAGGTTGGGTTAGGTTGGGTTAGGTTGGGTTAGGTTGGGTTAGGTTGGGTTAGGTTGGGTTAGGTTGGGTTAGGTTGGGTTAGGTTGGGTTAGGTTGGGTTAGGTTGGGTTAGGTTGGGTTAGGTTGGGTTAGGTTGGGTTAGGTTGGGTTAGGTTGGGTTAGGTTGGGTTAGGTTGGGTTAGGTTGGGTTAGGTTGGGTTAGGTTGGGTTAGGTTGGGTTAGGTTGGGTTAGGTTGGGTTAGGTTGGGTTAGGTTGGGTTAGGTTGGGTTAGGTTGGGTTAGGTTGGGTTAGGTTGGGTTAGGTTGGGTTAGGTTGGGTTAGGTTGGGTTAGGTTGGGTTAGGTTGGGTTAGGTTGGGTTAGGTTGGGTTAGGTTGGGTTAGGTTGGGTTAGGTTGGGTTAGGTTGGGTTAGGTTGGGTTAGGTTGGGTTAGGTTGGGTTAGGTTGGGTTAGGTTGGGTTAGGTTGGGTTAGGTTGGGTTAGGTTGGGTTAGGTTGGGTTAGGTTGGGTTAGGTTGGGTTAGGTTGGGTTAGGTTGGGTTAGGTTGGGTTAGGTTGGGTTAGGTTGGGTTAGGTTGGGTTAGGTTGGGTTAGGTTGGGTTAGGTTGGGTTAGGTTGGGTTAGGTTGGGTTAGGTTGGGTTAGGTTGGGTTAGGTTGGGTTAGGTTGGGTTAGGTTGGGTTAGGTTGGGTTAGGTTGGGTTAGGTTGGGTTAGGTTGGGTTAGGTTGGGTTAGGTTGGGTTAGGTTGGGTTAGGTTGGGTTAGGTTGGGTTAGGTTGGGTTAGGTTGGGTTAGGTTGGGTTAGGTTGGGTTAGGTTGGGTTAGGTTGGGTTAGGTTGGGTTAGGTTGGGTTAGGTTGGGTTAGGTTGGGTTAGGTTGGGTTAGGTTGGGTTAGGTTGGGTTAGGTTGGGTTAGGTTGGGTTAGGTTGGGTTAGGTTGGGTTAGGTTGGGTTAGGTTGGGTTAGGTTGGGTTAGGTTGGGTTAGGTTGGGTTAGGTTGGGTTAGGTTGGGTTAGGTTGGGTTAGGTTGGGTTAGGTTGGGTTAGGTTGGGTTAGGTTGGGTTAGGTTGGGTTAGGTTGGGTTAGGTTGGGTTAGGTTGGGTTAGGTTGGGTTAGGTTGGGTTAGGTTGGGTTAGGTTGGGTTAGGTTGGGTTAGGTTGGGTTAGGTTGGGTTAGGTTGGGTTAGGTTGGGTTAGGTTGGGTTAGGTTGGGTTAGGTTGGGTTAGGTTGGGTTAGGTTGGGTTAGGTTGGGTTAGGTTGGGTTAGGTTGGGTTAGGTTGGGTTAGGTTGGGTTAGGTTGGGTTAGGTTGGGTTAGGTTGGGTTAGGTTGGGTTAGGTTGGGTTAGGTTGGGTTAGGTTGGGTTAGGTTGGGTTAGGTTGGGTTAGGTTGGGTTAGGTTGGGTTAGGTTGGGTTAGGTTGGGTTAGGTTGGTTGGGTTAGGTTGGGTTAGGTTGGGTTAGGTTGGGTTAGGTTGGGTTAGGTTGGGTTAGGTTGGGTTAGGTTGGGTTAGGTTGGGTTAGGTTGGGTTAGGTTGGGTTAGGTTGGGTTAGGTTGGGTTAGGTTGGGTTAGGTTGGGTTAGGTTGGGTCAGGTTGGGTTAGGTTGGGTTAGGTTGGGTTAGGTTGGGTTAGGTTGGGTTAGGTTGGGTTAGGTTGGGTTAGGTTGGGTTAGGTTGGGTTAGGTTGGGTTAGGTTGGGTTAGGTTGGGTTAGGTTGGGTTAGGTTGGGTTAGGTTAGGTTAGGTTGGGTTAGGTTGGGTTAGGTTGGGTTAGGTTGGGTTAGGTTGGGTTAGGTTGGGTTAGGTTAAGTTAGGTTGGGTTAGGTTGGGTTAGGTTGGGTTAGGTTGGGTTAGGTTGGGTTAGGTTGGGTTAGGTTGGGTTAGGTTGGGTTAGGTTGGGTTAGGTTGGGTTAGGTTGGGTTAGGTTGGGTTAGGTTGGGTTAGGTTGGGTTAGGTTGGGTTAGGTTGGGTTAGGTTGGGTTAGGTTGGGTTAGGTTGGGTTAGGTTGGGTTAGGTTGGGTTAGGTTGGGTTAGGTTGGGTTAGGTTGGGTTAGGTTGGGTTAGGTTGGGTTAGGTTGGGTTAGGTTGGGTTAGGTTGGGTTAGGTTGGGTTAGGTTGGGTTAGGTTGGGTTAGGTTGGGTTAGGTTGGGTTAGGTTGGGTTAGGTTGGGTTAGGTTGGGTTAGGTTGGGTTAGGTTGGGTTAGGTTGGGTTAGGTTGGGTTAGGTTGGGTTAGGTTGGGTTAGGTTGGGTTAGGTTGGGTTAGGTTGGGTTAGGTTGGGTTAGGTTGGGTTAGGTTGGGTTAGGTTGGGTTAGGTTGGGTTAGGTTGGGTTAGGTTGGGTTAGGTGGGTTAGGTGGGTTCAGTTTGATTATGTTCGGTTAGTTTCCGCTAGCATTCTTTAGGTTAGGTTTAGCTATATTCGGTTAGGTTCGGTTTAGTTTAACCAAATCGAACCAAACCAAACCGAATCTAACGGTTCGGTTTGGTTTGGTTTGGTTGGTTCGACTCGGTTCGGTTTGGTTCGGGTAGGTTTGGTTCAGTTTGATTATGTTTGGTTAGGTTCGGCTAGATTTAATTTGTTTTGGTTAGGTTCAGCCAGATTCAGTCTGGTTTGGTTCGGTTCGTTTCGAATCGGTTCGGTTAGGTTCAGTTTTCTTCGGCTAGCTTTGGTTTAGTTTGATTATGTTTGGTTAGGTTCCGCTAGGTTCAGTTTGTTTCGGTTAGGTTGAGCTACATTCAGTTAGGTACGGTTTAGTTTAACCAAATCGAATCGAACCAAACCGAACCGTTAGATTCGGTTTGATTTGGTTCATTTCGATACGGATCGGTTCAGTTTGGTTTTGTTCGGTTAGACCTTCCATAAATTTAAAAAAAGTAAATAATTATAAATTTTTAGTGTTTTAAGGAATAAAAATTGATATAATGTTCAATTAAACTAATTTTTAATTGTAAAAATGTAGGAATCATAATTTTCTTGATTTTGTTTTGAATTTCATGCTTTTTTAAAAATTGTGCATTTTCATAAAAGGACCAAAAAAACTGACCCGATTTCGATCAGTGACCTTAGTTATTTCAAGTTTTTGTTAACAGCTGATAGACGCCAGGGACCGTTTTGTTTCAGTTTGAAATGAGAAAATGCTTCTTTTGTAGCAATTTGTATGGGTTTCAATGGGGTTTTAAGAATTTTTCAATTTCAATTTTTTTAACAAAATCAACGATTTTCCGCAATTTTTTTTTAGAAATCACTATAAAATGGTCTAAAATTATCATTTTTCAAAAAACTTCGTAGTTTTAAGAAAGGTGTGAAAACGTACCAGACCCCTGAAATGTGTTGCAGTCTAGGACAACTGGGCGCCGCCAACTCGGCGCCACCAACTAGGCGGCAGGCCAACTGGGCGCCGGGCCAACTGGACGCCGAGCCAACTGGGCGCCGGACTAAAATATTTTTTCTTGATAAAATGTGCAGAGGAAAAACAAACTTAAAAAAATTAAAATGGCGGATCCAAAGTGGCGGACTTTCTTATTTATGCATCGATATGTATCGAATATGGAACTTGGCGGTGTTTCAAGTCGCAGAACACTACACCTACCAAATTTCAACACTCGACTTAATAGATGTTGACATTTTTGTATAAATAACATATTTATTTTGTTTTTTATCTGCACATTTTATCGAAAAAAAATAGTCCGGCGCTGAGTTGGCCCGGCGCTTATTAGACCCGGCGTGACGCCCTGTTGGCGGCGCCGAGTTGGCCCGGCGCCCAGTTGTCCCATTCCGAATTGAAATTTTTAGTTCCGAAATTTCATCTGACTCGAGCATAACTTGTAGTCCACCCAAGAAGAGAAGAGTTGAAGAAGGCCCTTGTTCAAAAAAAGAAAATATTTTACCTGGAAGGTGCAACATTTGTAAAGTTCTAAGATGAAAACAATAATTTTAATACATCCCTGCACTTAGCATGCTTAGAAATTCTTTTTACTCTTTTTTTTTACTGAATAGAATTTTGTAAACACAGTATACACAAGTAAGTATTCATGAATTATTTATTATTCAAACAGAAAATTTTTGATAAAAAAATTCTAGTGGAATTCAAAATTTTTATTTTGCGCCGCCACTGCCCTTTTTGATCCAAGACAAGCAAATAGAATATTTTTGCGATGTTGCATGTGTCCGGACTCACCAAACCGAAATTCTATTTTCATCCCTATCTTGCTCATTAAATTCTTACTTGTATTTGGTCAATTGCGATAAAAGCTTGATATAATGGCAATTTAGGCCCATGCCGGGTCTACACGTAGGGTATAGAAGTCAATGGTCACGACTATATTTGTGACAAGTGGTATCTCTACCATATATGTCACAAGGTTTGTTATTTAGTGCCCTTGTGACTGAGGGATTTAGGGGAATATGAAAATTAAGTATAAACAATCCACATCTATACATGTATTTTATATAAGAAAACAGATTAACAGGAATAGAGGTTATTGCTATAAATAATTAAATAATGTAAAAAGAGGGATGCTGGCTGGAGAGAGTTGACCTAGGCGCCATAAGAAATAGACCTCATAGGCCGTAGAGAGTTGGCCTTATGGGCCATAAAGCGTAACCACCATAGTGAGGTTTTACTTAGGTATGTTAAGTAGGGACCACATAATTTCAGTGGTGTACTGGGTTCGTAGGGGCCACGTATTTCAGTGGTATACTGGGTTGGTCACTTGCTAGAGTGATGCCGGTCTATTATCCAGCATCGGCTTTTATAGACTATATTAGTGCAAGCGCAGCAATATTGGTTATTGCTATAGTAAAATGATCCGAATTTAAACTTATTTATGACAGTATAACTAAAAACTGTAATATATTTTATTCAACTCCAGACTCAAATACCTTTCGTTTGATACCACACAAGCCATGTTTTGACCTAAACTCTAATTTTTTTAATTTACCCCCACCTTTTTTTTAAACTAAAATGTATTTTGTTTAACTCCAGACTCAATTACCTTTCGTTTAATACCACACAAGCCATATTTTCATTTAAACTCTAATTTTTGACATTTACCCCCACCCTTTTTTTAAAATAAACTAAAATGTATTTTGTTTAACTGCAGACTCAATTACCTTTCGTTAGATATCACACACGCCATATTTTCACATAAACTCCAATTTTTAAAATCTACCCTTTTATTTGGCTTGCGTTAGGTGGATTTTGTTCATTTTTAAATAGGACCATCTCGACCCAAGACCCAGCCTAGGTACCAAATTTTATTCAAATCGGGCAATTTGACGTTAAAAAAACTCGTCAGATTAAATTTTATCTGACTAGATTTAAAAATTCCTTATCTATTCAACTTAACTTTAGTTAAATTTAGTTGAAAAATAATGAGCCTATTATTAATTATTGTACCCTATATTCACAGTTTGTAGGTCAAATTAGATAAAAGTTGTCCGTTTTTGTATGTAACTCCCATTATCTTTTTGGACTTAGACTTTAGTTTTTATCAGTCCCAATTTTTACTTTCCTAGTTCGTGCAGCAAAAGCTAGGAAAGGTATTATGTTCGACGGATTTTTTTTTAAGATAACTTAGAAATATTTTGTGACATTTGTTTGTTTGTATGTATGTTTATCCGGTTCGGTTCGGTTCTTCGGACTTTTTAAAAACCTGTAGCTGCACATTAAAATCGGCTTACTATATCGAAATGGCTTTTCTGCCTTTTACCTTGAAATTTTTTAACTTACGTACAGCCATCTGAAAAACGCAGTAGTTCTGGGTGTTTAGGTCGCTTTATTTTTTTTTCAAATCAGATTTTTAATCAATTTCTGAAAACTCTGTTACCAGAATAAAAATTGTGGGGAAATAACAAGTTTTAAATAAAAGTTTTCGTATTTTGTAATTTCTTATTTTTGACACGCTTTTATTAGCTTCACCTGTATGTTTGTAAGTAGGTATGTATGTATGTTTGTAACTGACTCCTTTAGACTAGATTTTGACCTACTTTAAACGAACAGGTTTAATTTAAACTTTGTGCACTTATCAAGAACCGGTGACAATACAATAATTTTCCAGGCGCACCCTTGGGGGTACTTCGGGGATCCGCCCCCCCCCCCCCCCCCCAAGCCTAAGAATTTGGCAAAAACGAACAAATTTAATTTAGACTTTGTATACACTTATCAAGAACCGGTGACAACGCCAAGATTATTAATTTCGCAGACATTTTTCATATATTTCAGGAATAAAACAATAAAATAGGTTAAAATACGGCTTAATGAGGTCTCGCTCCCTTTTTTTCTCATTATCCTGATCAGGATAATTTATTTTTATTATTACTAGTATTATTGTGAAAATAAATCATCGGTATACTGGCAACATACACTAAGTCAAAAATTTAGTTTTGAGAAAATCGCATTTTAAGAAGTTTTGAAATTAGGAACAACATTTGAGACACATGATTTCATTGAGAAACTCCTGAATTTTACATTATTTATGCATTGAATATTGGAGAACGTATGTAAGTACCTATGTAAAAAAAGTAATTTTTTGAAATTTTAGTAATATTTTATAGATTTTGTGAAGTCTGTGATTTAATGTATTTTTTAAATTTGGTTGTAACGGCCAGGTTTCACCATGGCTCAAAAACTAAAAAAAATGACTTTGAGTGTATTTTGCCAGTATACCGACGTAATATAGTTAATTAAAAAACACGATTTCACAGCACATTAAACTAAAAAGTAAAAAATAAATATAGTTAAAAAAACTAAAAAACACGCTACAAACTAAACAGTTAAAAATAATTCTTAATATTAGTTGAAAACAATAATGAACGAAAAATACTAGTATTATTGTGAAAAAACGTCGGGCTCTCGATACACAAAGAAAATATGGCACAAAGCGCCCCACGATTTTAGCTCACACGACTACTATACTATAGTAGTGTGAGCTTATATATCTTTGCGTTTCAGATGATTTTGATACTTTTTTGTTGCGCCGTCTGTCTGTCTGTCTGAACCTTTCATTTTGAAATTTGTATTGGAGAACTTGGTTTACTTTTATCTCAATTCTTTTTACGGAATGCCATTTTCGCGTACTTGGCTTTTTTTACATGAAATGTTTTTGTTATGATTTCACTTCTTTTTTTAAAGGAATTGAATAATACTAAATTTTTAAAGTAGTAAAATATGCGGAATATTGTTCAAAATTTTTGCAATGCCTTACTTAAATTTTTGAGGTTTTTTAATTTTTTTCCCTGGTTTTATCGTAGTTTCCATCAGCCTTCCAAAGCTCAGCTCTCTAGCGTTTCTGAAAGTGCACAATGTTACTTTTACATGTATAGGGGAGGGAAATAAATTAAAATTGTCGTGTGTTTAAATTTTGTCCTATAGTTTTATCATAGTTCCTATCAGTCTTCCAATGCTCAGCTCTCTAGCATTTCTGGAAGTGGGTAATCATACTTTTACATAACTTTACATTTATAGGGGAGGAGAGTAAATGAAAATATTGGACTTTTTAAATTTTTTCCTATGGTTTTATCATAATTTCTATCAGCATTTCAATGCTCAGCTCTCTAGCGTTTCTGGAAGTGGGCAATGTTAGTTTAATATAAATTGACATTTATAGGAGAGGGAAGTAAATTAAAATGTTGGAGTTTTTAAATTTTTTCATATTGTCTTTCAGTCTTAAAAAGTTCAGCTCTCTATTCTGGAAGTGGGCAGTGTTACTTTTACATAATTTTACATTTATAGGGGAAGGAAGTAAATTAAAATTTTGGGGTGTTTTAATTTTTTTCTATAACTTTATCATAGTTACTATCGGTCTTCCAAAGCTCAGCTCTCTAGCATGTCTGGAAGTAGGCAATTTTACTTTTACTTAACTTTACATTTATAGGGGAGGGGAGTAAATTAAAATTTTGGGGTTTTATGATTTTTTCCAGGGGTTTGGTCATAGTTTCTATCAGTCTGCCAAATTTCAGCTTTGTAGCATGTCTCGAAATACAGTAGAATATTGATGATCTATACATGAGTGAGTGAGTGAGTGAGTGAGTCTATGAAACTTGGAGGGGTTGTTAACTCCATGGAGATCTACGACTGTGCAAAGTTTAAGATTCGTAGCTCATTCCGAAGTAGAGTTTTAGGTAGGTCAAATATCGGCTGAAATGTTTTAAGAAAAGATGGTTACAGCGCGCGAACTTGGCGCGGCACTGCCGTGCCCTCAGATCTACTTACCTTTAAATTCAATAAACTTTGATTAAAATCAAAATACTCTGCCAATCTATGGGCACCTAAGCTCACACTAGGTACTATAGTTATATTGTGAGCTAATATAATCAAAACCTGAAATATATTTTATTCAACTCCAGACTCAATTACCTTTCGTTTGATACCACACAAGCCATATTTTGACTTAAACTCAAATTTTTTAAATCTACCCCCACTCTTTAAAAAAAACTAAAATGTATTTTGTTTAACATCAGACTCAATTACCTTTCGTTTAATATCACACACGCCATATTTTCACTTAAACTCTATTTTTTGACATCTACCCCTTTTTTTTTAAATAAACTAAAATTCATTTTGTTTAACTCCAGACTTATTTACCTTTCGTTTGATATCACACACGCCATATTTTCACATAAAGTCTAATTTTTGGAATCTACCCCCACCCTTTTATTTGGCTTGCGTTCGGTGGATTTTCTTCATTTTTAAATGGGACCATCACGGCCCAAGACATATCTTAGGTACCAAATTTCATTAAAATCGGACAAGGGGTTTTTGAGTTATGCGGGTTACAGACAGACATACAGACAGACAGACAGACAGACATACAGACAGACAGACAGACAGACAGACAGCAAAACAAAAAAGTTTCAAAATCATCTGAAACGCAAAGATATATAAAAATTTTTGAAATCGGAGCAACTTTTTTTTTCTCGAAAAAATTAGGATCACCATAGCTCACACTACTTATATAGTAGTAGTGTGAGCTAAAAACACTTTGCCGGAACAGCTTTTGCTCGATTTCTACGCGGGGTCACAAATAAAACGAAAACATAATTATGTAAGTGTGGATGTCACAGAGAGACGAATTTAAATCGAAGTATACATACTCATACTCAACTCAGCCCAGGGCTGGCCGATTGCGGACCGGCCGTTTGCAAAAATAGAAACCCTACAGGGGCGCCCACTACGGGGGTAGTAAGGGGCTAGGGCTAAGGTCACTCATCGTCAAGCATGCTTTACAGGTAGCGAAGCCTAACTCTGATTTTATATTTTTTGGTTATAATTTTTGACATGTTTTCCTCGTTTTTGCATTGGCGGCTCGTTGTTATTTTAAAAATGTGGTTTTAACACAGTCTAAAGATCTATTTAATAATGATACAGTTTCAAGATAGTTTGCAGCTTAACTTTTTAATTACATAAATATATATAGTTTAGGTACCTTCATAATGTGTAAAACAACATCTTCAAAATAAAACAGAACCGCCAATGCGAAACCGAGAAAAACATGTCAAAAATAATAACCAAAAAATAGAAAGCTTGACGTTAGCTTCGCTTCCTATAAAGCTTGCCTTTACGATGAGTGTCCTTAGCTAGGGCACCTCCAAGACGTAAACAGGGAGGTGCGAAGCACCCCCAAGCATAGTCACATAGAAACTGATTACTAATCGGCTTTGCTCGGTACACAAAAAATGGCCGATATTCCAGTAAAATCTATGACTACAGTACCTAGATTTTAAAAAAAAATCTAGATAATCTGGACTAGGTACTTACCTATGTTCAGCAAATTTTTGATAGATTATGTAGCTCTATACCTAGCTGGATATGTTTTATTTACTGACGCTGGCGCCACTTTGGCAGAATTAAGGCCCTTAATTATTATGCAAATAATATAAAATAAAAATATAAGATTTTCATTATTCAGTCTAGCAATTTATTCCCATTTTCTTTTCTTTTATATCTATATTTTTTTCCAAGTCGGCTAACCCATATGTTACTTTTTTTTAGATACCTGAATTATTCTTCTGAATTTTTCTTTTATGTGCTACTCCTTGGAAATAAATAAATAAATATATTAGAGGCGCAATTAGGGGGGGGGGGGGTTCTATAAAATCGGTTAAGCAGTTTCTGAACTCGTTTCCTTTACAGGGTGGGCCATTTTTTTTGTTATAACTTTTGAACTATACAATCGATATTAATGAGACAAACTGCACTTGCCAAAGAATTAATCAGAGTTTTGACTAATTTATCATTTTTTCTCTGCCATATCAAAATCCAAGATGGCGGACGAAATTAAAATGTACCTTTCAAAGATGCTCGTTTATTCTTGTGTTGCGAATATGTTCTAATTATTTTTTTAAATTAGTAAGAAAGCTGCGTTCCTGCCAGGCACGACAAGGTACGATTCAGCAAAATTGGTTCAGTGGTTCTATAAAAAAATATTTTTGTTCAGCCATTGTTTTGCATATTATACGATTGCTTGCCAATTATGTCTGCATTTATTTACTTATAAATTCATTACTACTGAACCGATGTTAGTGGTGAGAATTGATTGCTTTTTTAAGATCATGATCAAAGTTATCGCCATCTTAAATTTTAAGATGGCGGATAGAATTATTCTTGATTCTTTAAAATGGCGTGTTTATTCTTATTATCCGAAAATGTTTTAGATTTTTTTTAATCTATGAAAAAGCACTACTTTTTCCCCACACAACGAGGTAAAAACAATTAAAATCTGTGTGATGGTTCTCAAAATATCTATTTTTGTTTCAACCATTGTTTTAGAGATTATACGATTGTATTGCCAATCCTGTCTGCATTAATTTTCTTATAAATTCTACCAATTTTAGTGAAACACAAAAAATTGTGGTAAGAATTGATTGCTCTTTAAAGATTATAATCGAAATTTGCCGCCATCTTAGAATTTAAGATGTCGGACAGAAATTGCCAATGCAATCGCATAACTTGTAAAACAATTGTACAAAATCAGATTTTGTGAGAACCACTTCGCCGATTTTATTAAATTGTACTTTATTAAGCGGGAGAAAAGTAGTACTTTCCAATAAATTAATAAAAAAAAATAAAACATTTTCGAAAAATAAGAATAAAAGTGCCTCTTTGAAGGATCAAGTATGGTTCTGTCCAACATCTTAACTTTTAGGATGGCGGCAAATTTCAATCAGAACCTTGAAAGGACAATCAATTCTCAGCATTATTTTTCTTATTTCACTAAAATCGGTTTGGTAATAATGATTTATAAGGAAATGAATGCAGACAGGGTTGGCAATGCAATCGTATAATCTGTAACACAATAACGAAAACAGAAATAGGTTTTTTGAGAACCAATACACCGATTTTGCTAATTTGTACCTTGTTGTGGGCGGGAAAAGTAGTGCTTTTCTATAAATTAAAAAAAAATCTCAAATATTTCCAGAAAATAAGAATAAACCCACCATTTTTAAGAATCAAGTATGATTCTGTCCTCCATCTTAAATTTTAAGATGGCGATAAATTTTGATCATGATCTTTAAATAACAATCAATTCTCACCAGGATGTTTTTTATTTCATCAAAGTCAAAGGTTCAGTAGTAATAAATTTGTAAGGAAATAAATGCAGACATGATTGGCAAGGCAATCGTATAATTTTCAAAACAATGGTTGAAACAAAAATATTTTTTTAGAACCATCAAACCGATTTTGCTGATTCATACTAATTGAAAAAAATAAATCAAACGTGTTTGCAACATAAGAATAAACCAGCATCTTTAAAGGGTACATTTTAATATTGTCCGCCATCTTGGATTTTGAGATCGCTGACAAATAATTATAATTAGTCAAAACTTAATTATCTGCCAAGCGCAGTTTGTCCCATTAAAATCGATGGTATAGTTCAAAAGTTATAATGAAAAAAAATTGTGCGGTTTTTTTTGGTCCACCCGGTATATATGTATTATATTTATAAGAATTCTAATTTAATTCAGCAGATTTGTTTTTGTAAAAAAATCACTGAATAGAGTTAAAAATATACTATTATAAATCAGTACGTTTTGACGTAGCTAGATTAAAATTTAGCGCTCTTTTTACTCATCTGACTTTAACTACGTGGTAAAAAGGAGGACGGAGATAGCAATTCACAAATAGTATAAAGTTCCTATCCAAGTCTGTTAGTTAATTCACTTTTGCTCTGAGGTACATGAAGAAATATTTATATTTTATATTTATGTTCCCAATAAGCCAGCTAACATTATTTATTATGCTAACATTTTTAAATATTTTTACAAAGATGCAAGTCAAGTGAATCGCTGGACCACATAGCAACAGCCGCCCCAAATTAAAAAATAAACCAAATTTAATTAATAAAATAGGCATAATGCAAGGTTGTCGCTTTGACGGATGTTACAAGTGCGTGCAATTAAGATGAAAATATACATTGGATGTCACAGAGTGATGAATATCAATTGGATCGATTCTTGAATATACTCGCGCCAATATACACGGAAATTTTGGCGTCAAAATTTTTTTTTAAAATTTTGCTGTGGTCTTTAGGGGGTACGGGCCCACCCCATCAGGACTGTACCAAATACATGGGAAAACGTTGTGACATCCGAATTTGGATGTCACGGCGTCGAAGGATGTCACAAGATATCTAAAAATTTATCTATTAAATAATTTCTTAACATGCTTTAAAAAGCGGTTGTAATAATTAAACTATACATTATGTGCATTTTTTTTCTCTTTGTTTTTTGTCTATTTGTTAAGAACAATATTTGTGCTTTTCCTTTTTTTAAATAAATCAATAAATTTTTCGTCTATATTTCCGTTTTTAATTATTATTAATTATTATTATAGCAAAATAATTTCTTTACATACTTTTAAAACAATTGGACAAATTATATAGGTACTACGACATTATGTGTAGTTTTTTTTTCACTTTAAGTATTTAAATTTAATTTATTTAACAGATATTTCAAATATAAAATCATTTATCGTCCTTTTATTTAATGCAAAGACAATATTTTTGAATGTACAATGCCTCAATTTTGAATAAAATTTAATTTGCATAAAGAAAATAGCTCTAAAAGCACATAAAATCCAATATAACAATAGGCACGCTTTCTGCACAGCACAAGTGGTGACGTAACATCGAGTTTGACCTTGAACATCGATTGCAGACAGATTCGGCAAACTGAGCAATCCTGTCTAGTGTATAATCGTTGGACCCAAACTGCGGTTCAATTAGGCCGGGGCATTGATTGGAACAATTTGGGATCGGGCTTCTTTAATACTTAGTTAAGATAAATGGTAAACGGCGAAAGTTTATTTTTTATTTTCTCTATATTTAAGTCGCGTTGCCCACAGTGCGATTCAGCCGCAATAGATTGAAATTTTTGTGAAGTTTTAAATCTCGCTAATTCCATAAATACCCTTATGCCCTGTAACCCCAGAGATACCAACTAACAACTCCTAAGTAGATGCAATAATCTTAAGAGCCCTGCTTTCAACAATTTTTTGGGAAACTATCAAAGACTAAAGTACTGAGGGCAGTTTCTGCTTCAATGTCCAAAACGACTGTCAATATAACACTGGAAAACTCGATGAACAACAAAGATAACATCCTTATTTGTAATGATCAGCAATATATAATTTTGTTGCTTAGAAGGTTCGGTTCGTTCGGTGTAAAAAAGCGGTTACGACTAATCTAGGTGGTTTGGACTACTGCTATAGATGGAGGGATAAAAAAGAACCTTATACATATCTGTTATGTGAATGTCCTTACGTTGCCAGGACAAAATGTAGTATATTCTAGGTATTCCATACTTCCAAGATCTAGAAGTGAGGGATATAAATCTTGGCACGTTCTCCAGATTTATAAACAGTTAAAGCACTTAAACTCTCTGTTTCTCATATTCAACACAAAAAGATTTAAGGTTACTTTCGTAAAACTATGTTCCTGCTGATGTAGTATGACAATAACGTTATGCAATATAGGTCTTTCAAACTTCCAAGATCTAAAAGAACTGAGGGACACAAAGCTTGGCGTGCTCTTCAGATTTATAAACTGCTGTGTTTCCTAAGCAGATGCAGTAATCCAGGAAAACTGCTTTCTGCAATTTAACTGCCTTACTGTGGCAAACCAGCAAAGTGCATAAAGTGCTAAGGGTAGTGTCTGCTTCAATGTCCAAAACCGCTGACTAGTTAATATGACACTGATAAACTCGATGAAGAACAAAGATAACATCCTTATCTGTAATGATCAACAATATTATA
Source organism: Aspidapion aeneum (assembly GCA_963576565.1). Lineage (NCBI taxonomy): Eukaryota > Metazoa > Arthropoda > Insecta > Coleoptera > Brentidae > Aspidapion > Aspidapion aeneum. The sequence continues at coordinate 93,995,091 of OY755039.1, forward strand.
ATTTTGTTGCTTAGTAGGTATATCTTGAATTCCAGGAACATTTGGTAACGACTAATCTAGGTGCTTTGGACTACTACTATTGATGGAGGGATGATAAGAAACCTGAGAGCATGAAATACATATCTGTTATGTGAATGCCCTGGCCTTGCCAGGACGAGATGAAGTACATTCTAGGTCATACTTCCAAGATCTTGAAGAAGTAAGGAACATAAAGCTTGGCACGTTCTCTAGATTTATAAGCTGCTGAAGCACTTAAAGTTTATGTTTCTCATATTCAACGCAAAAAGATTTAAGGTTACTTTCGTCAAATTATGATCATGCTGATGCAGTATGACAATCGTCCGGTAGGTAATGTGAGATCATCCGACGTTGCAAGTTAGTGGTCTGCAACCTTTTCTAACCTAAGTGAAACATTACCTACACGTGTCCTCCTTTTTCAGAGCCTGTGAAGCTGCATGATAGTTTTCTTATTTTATTGGTCTTGTTTCGAGCAATAGTGTCTGTCTGTCTACTGGTAAATCCATGTTCTGTGAGGTGTAAAGGTTCCGCTTAGTAGGCCCAAACAGCGGTTCAATTAGGCCGGGGGATTGATTGGAATAATTTGGCATCGGGCCCCTTTATTACTCAGTTATGGAGGTAGTTATGCTAAATGGTAAACGGCCAGAGTTTGGACTGCGGGCTTTGCATAATATTAGATCGGACAGGTCAGAATCTAAAATCGTATTGTCCAATCAGGGAATCAGCCACCACAAATTGGACACTTTACGAGTATCGCTGTTACAAATTGTAGCAAAATAAGACAAAGCAGAAATCAGTCATTGCCTAGTCACACTTTACTTGATCGATTAAAACAAAATAAGTGTTTTTGTGTTTGCTGCATCAAGCACTATTATTTAATATAAAAACCTTTATACCTGTAACCAAAAAGACAAAATTTTTTAAAATTAAAAAAAATATATTTACAAAAAATAAAGGAGACTTGACAATAAGCATTGAATTTAAACTTTAAAACGTCAAATTAACTTTTTTGTACATAGTTTAGTGACTTATGGAAAAATTTATAACTATTTTAAAATGTGCGAAAATTGATTTTTAAATCTTGATTAGCACATCAAAATTTTAAAAAATTAAACTCGGAAGGTAGGATCTACACTTTCCCTCAAAAAAAATCTAGTTTAAAATTTAATTAAAGTCAATTTTATTAGCCTTTTTGGCGCCAAGGGTTTACCGGGAATAAAACACCAAATACAAAACATATTCGGTGATATTGGTTTCCAAGCTATACATTAATTAGGGTTCTTCATGTTGACATATTTAGCTATAATACATCCAAATTGAGCATTAATAATATACTATGTGTCCGACAACTACCGGGACCCCGAAATATATCGAAAAACAACGATCATAAATCAAAAACATTTCATGTAAAAAAGCCAAGTACGCGAAAGTGGTATTCCGTAAAAAGAATTGAGATAAAAGTAAAGCCAAGTTCTCCAATACAAAGGATCCCGCCCGGAACTTATGGGCGGTGGCTTTCGGTTGTATTTCTTTTAAACTTCAGTATGTTGTAGATCTTGATGCCCTGATGAAAAGCTATCATTACCCCATCGTCGTCCGACCTATGGTTTCTGAGATACAGGGGTTAAAAGTTTCAGTTTTTAGCTTTTGTGCATTTTTCACAAAAATCTATTTCAAGTCATTTCTACCTATTCAGAAGAATAATATTATTGTTTGTTATATATCAAACGTTAGGTCGCAAGTAGAGCTTAATATACAAACAAAAAAATTGGGCCTAATAACAGTTTGCTCCATTCAGTGGCGTTCCAAACATAAAAATTATTAAAAAATATTTATTCAAAAAACGATGCTTTACAGAATTAACTATAAAAAAACAAACGGTGGAATTTTTTTCGTTTTCTCCTGTCTCTTAGGAATCTCCAAAAGAAACCAAAATAGGTATATATGGTAAAAATTGGTTTGTAAAGTTTTTCACAAAACGCTGTAAAACTCTAAGCTTTTTAGGATTTTATTGTTTTTTTTTAGAAAAGCAAAATACTTTCGCTTTTTTTTAACGATAATATTTAAACAAATATAATTATAAGGTTATTGGAATGATTTTTGTTCCTCACACTACTTTTTTAATCATTTGTTTATTCAGTGGCGTGCAAGATAAATGTTCGAAATCCTAATTTCTTTTGACATTAATTTTTTGGCGACATTAAAAGTAAAATAAAAAAGTTTAACAATATGATCTGTCAATTTGACATTGACAGGTTAGTGAATCGAGCTAAATGTGAGCTCTACACGAAAAAAAGTTATACCGTTATATTTATAAAAAAAACTAAAATATTTTCGGAAAATAAGTATAAACGTGCCTCTTTGAAAGGTCATGTATGATTCTGTTCGACATATTAACTTTTAAGATGGCGGCGAATTTCGATAATAATCTTTACAGAAAAATCAATTCTTACCATGATTCTTTTATTTCACTATCGATTTTTGAGTAATAATGAGTTTATAAGAAGATTAATGCGGACAGGATTGGTAATGCAATCGTATAATCTGTAAAACAATGGCTGAAACAAAAATAGATTTTTTTGAAAAGCACCACGTCGATTTTACAAATTTTTACCTCGTTCTGTAAGTAGTGCTTTTTTATAAAGCAAAAAAATCTAAAATATTTTTGCAAAATAAGAATAAACACGGCATTTTGAAAAATCAAGTGTGATTCTGTCCGCCATCTTAAATTTTAATATGGCGATAAATTTTGATCATTATCTTTAAAAAGCAATCAATCCTTACTAGGATGTTTTTTCATTTCATTTCATCAAAATCGGTTCGGTAGTAATGAATTTATAAGGAAAAAATGCATACATGATTGGCAAGGCAACCGTGTAATATTCAAAATAATGGTTGAAATAAAAATACTTTTTTCAGAGCCATTAAACCGATTTTGCTGTTTCACACCTTGTTGTGCGTGGCAAGAATGCAGCTTTTTTACTGATTTAAAAAAATAATTAAAACATGTTCGCAACACAAGAATAAACGAGCATCTTGAAAGGGTACAAAAAAAATATTTAGTCAAAACTTTGATTAATTTTCTGCGAAGTGCAGTTTGTCCCATTAAAATCGATTGTATAGTTTAAAAGTATAAAGAAAAAAAAAATGTCTGGTTTTTTTTAACACACCCGGTATAAGCTTTAATCGTGTAGAGCTCATCTGTAGCTCGTTTCACTAACCTGTCAATGTCACAATGACAGATCATACTGTTAAATTTTTTGTTTTACCTTTAACGTCGCCAAGAAATTAATGTCAAAAGAAGTTAGGACTTCGAACATTTATCTTGGAAAATTGCACGCCACTGAATGAATAAATGATTAAAAAAGTAGTGTGAGCAACAAAAATCATTCCATTAACCTCATAAATATATTTGTTTAAATATTATCGAGAAAAAAAAAGCGAAAGTACTTTGCATTTCTAAAAAAAACGTTAAAATTCTAAAAACCTTAGAGTTTTACAGCGTTTTGTGAAGAACTTTCCAAATCGATCTTTACCATATATACATATTCTGGTTTCTTTGGGAGATTCCTAAAACACAGGAGAAAACAAAAAAAATTCCACCTTTTTTTTTTAATAGTTAATTCTGTAAAGCATCGTTTTTTGAATAAATATTTTTTAATAATATTCTTTAATAATTTTCCTTTTCTGTTCGGAACGCCACTCAATGTAGCAAACTGTTTCTTGTTTGCGTATTAAGCTCTACGTCTAGCCTAGAGTCCCTGTATGTTGACATATTTGGATATATAATATATCCAAATATGTCATCATACAGGGACTCTAGTCTAGCCTAACGTTTGATATGTAACAAACAATAATATCATTTTTCAGAATAGGTAGAAATGACTTGAAATAGTTTTTTATGAAAAATGCACAAAACCTAAAAACAGAAACTATGAACCCCTGTATCTTACAAACCATAGGTCGGACGACCATGGGGCAATGATAGCTTTTCATCAGGGCGTCAAGATCTACAACATACTGAAATTTAAAAGAAATCCAACCGAAAGCCACCGCCCATAAGCTCCGGGTGGGATCCTCAAAATGAAAGGTTCTTACTAGTTTAGAAATGTTTTTTTAAACTTTGCTATTCCAGCCAAACTCCTTTATGTTCAATTTAGCACTGTGCAGAGTAATTTGCATCCGTATTAGCCAAGTTTAAAAAAACAATTCTAAACAAGTCCTTTCATTTTGAAATTTCTATTGGAGAACTTGGCTTTTCTTTTATCTCAATTCTTTTACGGAATACCACTTTCGCGTACTTGGATTTTTTTACATGAAATGTTTTTGTTATGATCTCACTCCTTTTTTAAAGGATTTGGATTATATTTAAGTTTTAAAGTAGTAAAATATGCGGAATATTGTTCAAAACTTTTGCAATGTCTTATTAAAAATTTTGAGGTTTTTTTTATATTTTCCTATGGTTTTATCATAGTTCCTATCAGCCTTCTAAAGCTCAGCTTTCCATTTATGGGGCAGGAAGGTAAATTATTTTTTTTTATAGTTTTATAATAGTTCCTATCAGTCATCCAAAGTTCAGCTCTCTAGCGTTTCTGGAATTGGGCAGTGTTAATTTTACATAACTTTACATTTATATGGGAGGAAAGTAAATTAGAATTTTGGAGTGTTTTAATTTTTTTCTATAGTTTTATCATAGTTACTATCGGCCTTCTAAAGCTCAGCTCTCTAGCTTGTCTAGAAGTGGGCAAAGTTACTTTTACATTACTTTACACTTATTGGGGAGGGAACTAAATGATAATTTTGGTGTTTTTAAATTTTTCCCATAGTTTTATCATAGTTCCTATCAGTCTGCCAAAGCTTAGCTCTCTAGCATTTCCTTTACATAACTTTACATGTATAGGGAAAGGGAGTAAATTAGAATTTTGGGGTGTTTTAATTTTTTTTCTATAGTTTTATCATAGTTACTATCGGCCTTCTAAAGCTCAGCTCTCTAGCTTTTCTGGAAGTGGGCAGTGTTAATTTTACATAACTTTACATTTATAGGGGAAGGAAGCAAATAAAAATTTCGTGATTTTGAATTTTTTTTCCATAACTTTATCAAATTTCCTATCAGTCTGCCAAAGCTCAGCTTTCTAGCGCGGCTGGAAGTGGGCATTATTACTTTTACATAACTTTACATGTATAGGGAGGGGAGTCAATTTTGAATTTTTCTAAGGGTTTGGTCCTAATTTCTATCAGTCTGCCAAATTTCAGCTTTGTAGCATGTCTGGAAGTACAATAGAATTTTGATGATCTATACATGAGTGAGTGAGTGAGTGGCAATTTCGACGTTTTTTGAAATTTCGTAACTACTTCACTACTTTATGGACGGCCATGAAACTTAAAGGAGTTGTTAAGGCGGCGAAGAGCGGATATTCGAGAAACACCTGCGGGGCATACGTGTGGGACGAGGTAAAAAAAAAGTGTCGAGGAGGCGGCGTTTACCGCCCCCTCAACTTCCCTTAAAGTGCCACCAACCCTTTATGTTCTCAGGTCCGGGCCACGATAAACTTACACCCGGGCTAGCGCGAAAGGACATCGTTTAACCCGCCCGTACGTCTCCAACGAATTGTCGAGCGTGCAGTCAGGTTTCACGGCGGCTTCTTTGACGATGCTTACCTACCTTTACGTGGCAATATTATATTTTGTATTATATTTTCGGGCATCAGAGAAGCGGTCCACACGGATCTGTTTAGTTCGATACCAGTATCCAGTGTATTCGTTTATTGAGTGTATTTGGGTTTGAGAAGTATGGATGAACGAAGAAAAGGAAAAAATCGAGACTTCGGCTTAATAGGTCAAGCGTGAGGTACAAAATATGGGGTTCTATTTGCAAAAGGTCGAACAAAAATGAAATTTGGCGGGATGGTAGACATAGGTCCCCCAATAGTAGGGGGGGGGGATGAAAACTATGCCTCGCGGCGTTTGGAAAAAAATAGCTCGGTTGGAGTAGGTGCTATAAAAAAAAAGTTCGAACAAAAAATGTAGAGAACAAAATTGCGCACAACTTTGGTTTTATGGATTTTTTCGCTCCGACCAATAGCGTTTGCTTTACGACGCTCCAAAGTTGGGGGGTAGTTTGCAAATTTTAACCAAATCAAAGTTTAATCGCGGATTAAAACAAATATGGCTACCAAAAAATTCTGGGGTATTTTTTTTCTATAAGAGTAAGGTTCTTTAAGTAAACTGATGCTTAACTCGTTACATTTGACCGTATATTATAAAAGATATGATTTTTTGAAGTGCGCCCTTACATACTTGGATATGGGATGACGGATAAAAAAATGAAAAAATAAAAAAAAATTAAAAACATAAAATAAAGACAAGGCGCAAACGACAGCTATTGGGTTCCCAATAAACATAGTAAAATTCCCGATCCCATTAAGGAATAGTGTTAAAATGGCGGCGCCATCTTGGATTTTTGACTATTTTTTCCTTAATTAGCCTTTTACTCAAAAGGTACTGATTTTTTTAGAAGTATATGAAAAGGAATATTAAAGGAGTAGTAAGTTAGGAGTAAACTAAATTCTACAAAGTTATACATCGTTGAAAAGGAAATTTTATTCTTCTAAAAAACTGTCATTTAAGTTTTTCATAAAGATCTTGGGTGAAAAAACCTTTAATAAAAAATATTTTTTTGTAATTTTTAAAAGGCACTTTTTCTTTAAAAAAGGCCACTGAAATGTTAATTGTAACGATGATATAAGGTTGTTATACATCATTTAAAATAAAAATGTATTGTCTATAACATAGTATAAATTGTTTTTTTCTCAAGAAGCTTTATGTTTTTAAACATTCAGAAAAACCTTTCATTAAAATAGATTTTTGTTGATTTCTATATATAACCCCCATTCAAGGACGTCACTGTGCCTTTAGTAATAAATTTGATCCTACTAAATCACACATTGTTGAAAAGAAAATTTAGTTTTCTTAATAAAGCATTCTAAAAGTAATTTCCTAGAAAGCATAGTTTTTGCAAAAATTGCAAAAAATAAAATTTTTTTTTTTTGATTTTTGAAACTGATCCCAGTTAAGGGACAGCATTTAATTGTTAGCCATAATTTTTAGCAAATTTTTGTTATACATCATCGCAAAGAAAATTTTATCGTCTAATTAAAGCGTGTAAAACTTTTTTCCTAAAGGGCTTTGTTTTTAAACAAATTGGATAAAAACCTAAAAACTCAGTAAATTTTCGACGATTTCTGTAAATCGCCATATGGATGCCCCAGGGCCGCTATAGAAATAAAGTTATTCCCGAGGGGTGGCTCGGTATTTCCTTTTGGTGTACAGGTTAGCGGAAATACCAGGAAATACTTGGAAAGTACTGGGAAATATACTGACAAATATCATTGAAAATACTAGGGGGGGAAATACTAGGAAATACCATTGCTTGGGAAATACTAGGAAATAGGTATCTTAAAAATTTGAGGAAATACTGGGAAATACCAGGAAATACCGTAGGTATGATACCGTAGGTATTTCCTTTTGGTGTACAAAAATCGGCGATCGAGCCACCCCTCGGTTATTCCTACTAAGGTGATACATAGTTAAAATGGAAATTTTATTGTCTACAAAAAATTATATTACCCGTTTTTTCACAATAAGCTTGGTTTCTAAGAAAATGGGTCAAATGTAAAAATTTTGCGGTATTTCTTTTGAATAAAATGTATAAGAATTCAGCGTATTACGTACGTCTCTTTGCAACGGTAGTACCCAGGTGGCTCGCAGGTACCTCGCTCCTAGTAAAAAAAATCGGGTGAGACAAATTACAAAAATGATTTTATTTATTTTATTTTTTATTGGACCACCATATACGGACGTCGCTGAAGGGTTTGTCATTAATTAAACCCCACTGACTTACACATTGTTAAACAGAAAATTTTATTTCCTACAATAAAGTGTAAAACACATTTTTGTCAATTGAGCTTAGTTTCTAAGAAAATTGGAAAAAACTTGTAACAGAATTAATTTGTTTGGTGATTTGTAAAAATCGATTTAAGTTGCACAGGCCTGTGAAGTTTTAACCTGAAGATAAATCTTACATTATTATACACGTTTAAAAGGAAATTTTATTGTCTACAATCGACTATAGGTCACAATTTTTGATAGAGAGCTTGGTTTTTAAGATAATAATAATGTGGTTTCTTTAATTTTTTTATATTTTTTTAATAAACGGACGCCGCTGGAGAGATTGTCATTAGCCTGACCCCATTGACTAATACATTGTTAAAAAGGAAATTTTATTTTCTACAACAGACGGTGAAATAATTTTTTTTCCAAAAAGCTTAATTTTTGAGAAAATTGGATAAAACTTGTATATAAATTGATAAATTTAGTGATTTTTCAAAATTAATTTTATTTACGGACGCCCCTAAATTGTTATAGATAAAACTATCATTGCCTTATTATACATCGTTTAAAAGGCAATTTTATTGCCTATAACAAAGTATGTATTATATTTTTTGATATAGAGCTCGGTTTTTCAGAAAATCGGGTAAAACCTGTAATAAACATGTTTCTATTTTAAATGTATTTACAGCACCTCAATAAACGGACGCCGCTGGAGAGTTTGTCATTAGTCGTACCCAACTGATTTATACATTGTTGAAAAAAAATTTTTATGGTGGTAACTTAGTTTTCAAGAAAATTTGAAAAAAATCTAAAAATTTCAGGACTTGGGGAGTCTGGGGGGTTTTGCAGCTAAAATTTAAAAAACTAATATAATTTTATTTTTAAATTAGATTTTTTCACTGTCATTGTGTCTTTACCGATAACGATAACAATAATAATAGAAATTACCTGTTTAACTAGACGCCTCAGCTGCGTAAATCCGCGCGCCGCCTTATATAGGCGTCCGCGTACGGTAATACACCTTCTTATGGTAGTCGTTTTGGTGACAAGAAACTGTTTTTTTATTGAAACAAATATAAAATATACATCTATATAAGACTTGTATACACGAAATTAAAGAAAAATGTTTATTCTAAAACTTTTATTTTAAATTTTGCTTTGGTGTTATTAAAAATGTAGGTTAAACTTTACTAGCTATACAAAAAAAAAGTAAAATTTCAGTTATTTTAAAAAATATAATAAAAAGTTATTTAATTGCGTGTGTTAACTGATTCATTTGCCATTTTTTGCAACCCTCTACGACTATTTTTAAGGAAGATACATCGTTTTAAAAAGTATCGTGCAAAAATAAAATTTTCTATATACCTCAAATCCAGGTCCTTTGAAAAGCTTCCTGACTATTATAGATCAGATAGGTATGCACTTCAAAAAATCATCTTTTATAATATAAGGTCACATGTAACGAATGAAGCATTAGTATACTTAGAAAACCATACTCTTATAGAAAAAAAAATATACCAGAATTTTTGGTAGCCATATTTGTTTTAATCCGCAATTAAACTCTGATTTTGTTAAAATTTGCAAACTACCCCCAACTTTGGCGCGCCGTAAAGAAAAAACCAAAGTTGAGCGCAATTTTGCTATCTACATATTTTATTTGACCTTTTTTTTATAGCACCTACTCCAACGGTGCTATTTTCCCCAAGCGCCGCGATGCAGTTTTCACCCCCCTCCCTCGAGCGGCAACCCCCCGAGGTCGCAAACTTAGATGAACTATCAGGGGACCTATGTCTACCATCCCACTAAATTTCATTTTTGTTCGACCTTTTGCAAATAGAAATCCCCTGACGCTTGGGAAATAATGCGACGAGGAAGAAAAACCCAAAAAAGTGCAAACATAAATTATGGTGTGTGTTTTGAATAATTTAACTTAACTTGGCTACGAAATTCAGCACTTGCTGAAAAAAGTTTTTTTCTCCTATTTTTGAATTTGTTTGTTGCCCAGTCAATGACGATGTTTGTTTAACAAATATAATTTTTTAAATGGACGCTTGGTCGAACTATTTAATATATTTATTTAGCATAGACATATAATAAATATATGTACCATTTTTAGGACGAGACAAATAAGATATAAAGTGAGCATCTAAGTCCAAACTTAAGAATAAATGGATCCAAACTCAATGCTATATCAACCTTGAAAACTGTTTTTTGTAAATATCTCCGAAACGAAAGCTCCTATGAAGTTTTTGGTTATAACGCAAATTGTTGAGAAAAATGTGCTCTACTACATTCTGAACACCGCATACTGTCAAAAAACTGCCATTTATGAATTTTGACCAAGATCTAACCAGCTCGTCACGGTATCGAACACTATTTTACAGCACAGGGCCAAACATCTCCATGAAAAATGAAATGCGAAATGATACTAAATGAAAAATATCCTAAACGTTTGACGATTTGATCCGTTTGTTGCTATCTACAAAAAGGAATATGTCTAAATTAATCAACCTCTTCTAACATTTTACCAAAGTTATCGATCGCTACCGTAGATTACATCTGTATATGTACTGTTTAATTACAAAATTAAACAGATTTTCTTTTTTTTCCATTGTTTCATAAATCTTCATTTTTAGTTAAATTTATTATTTAAACACAGGTGATCTTGAGAAATTAGGTTTTATTAATAAACTAACCTTCTCAAGTTTACCTATTTAAATTATATAAATTATTTAATTTATAAAACAACACATTATATTGAATTTTATATTTTATAATTTATCACGAACCATAACAATTTTTGAATATAAAAAGAGAGGATTTATTTCAATAAAGCAGATTCAACATTTGATAGTTGTTTTCAATATACCTACTTAGTTTACTGTACCATAAGCCTTCTTGATCATTGCAGGGAGTGAGGCTGCTCCCTGGCAGTAAACTGTTAATTTAATCCCGCTGCTTAACCAAGCCGAGTTAAGCAAGTGTAATTGTCAAACACAGCTTGCACATTGGTCCTTCGAACAAAGAAACCGCCGCCGACGCCCGTAAGAAGAACACCACTACAGCCCAACCGTCCACCTGCCAGTACGACTGTCCGTACACTTGTCCTGTCCGAAGCCACTACGCAAGAGAGCTTCAACCAGAGCGACCTTCCACGAAAAAGTCCGTCCACCTGCCCGTACGAATGTCCGTACACTTCTCCTGTCCGAAGCCACTACTTAAGAGAGCTTCAACCAGACCGACCTTCCATGAGAAAGTCCGTCCACTTGCCCGTACGACTGTCCGTACACTTGTCCTGTCCGAAGCCACTACGCAAGAGAGCTTCAACCAGAGCGACCTTCCACGAGAAAGTCCGTCCACCTGCCCGTACGACTGTCCGTACACTTGTCCTGTCCGAAGCCACTACGCAAGAGAGCTTCAACCAGAGCGACCTTCCACGAGAAAGTCCGTCCACCTGCCCGTACGACTGTCCGTACACTTGTTCTGTCCGAAGCCACTACGTAAGAGAGCTTCAACCAGAGCGACCTTACACGAGAAAGTCCGTCCATTCTACAAGCTGCAAAAAGCCGTCCACCTGACAGTACTACTATCCGTACACTTGTCCGAAGCCCCTATTCAAGAGAGCTTCAACCAGAGCGACCTTCCATGAGAAAGTCCGTCTATTGTACAAGCGTCAAAAGCCGTCCACAGCCCGTACGACTATTCGTACACTTGTCCTGTCCGAAGCTACTACGCAAGAAAGCTTCAACCATAGCGACCTTCCACGAGAAAGTCCGTCTATTCTAGAAGCGTTAGAAAGCCGTTCACCTGTCCGTACGACTGTCCGTACACTTGTCCTGTCCGAAGCCGCTACGCAACCTTCATAATTAACAGGCCAACACCAACATAAACAAAAAAAATCATTAAGAAGAAACCAGTATACAAGAGCCAACCGACCACAATGATAGGAAAAAATCTAGAAAGACAGCTAAGAAGATACAAAATGGGCTCACACCTTCTAGATTGCCTTCTAGACATACATATAATAGAGTATGCGTCAGCACAAGAACTGAAAAAGCTCCTACTGCATGCCGAAGATATACTTGAATTTTCACAAGCGATTAAAGTCAATTGGGAGCCAATAATCATAAACATAATTTACCAGAAATGGGATGTCGAGACGCACATTTTAAACCATGAATGGGTAAACTACGAACTAGGCAGATTGCCCACATTGAAAGAAGTTCTTCAGTACTTAATTGAAAGAATTGAAGAGTTGAACAAGAGCCCATCAACTGATTTTAAGTACAATGAAATTTTTCACATTCCAAACGTCATTATGGATCATTTAGATGATATCCGAGACATCCCAAGTATGGATGAAGAAACAGTTAAAGAATTACAACAGCTTTATGAGATGAGCCGTCAGTGCTTTAGAGACATTTAAACCTCTGGGCAAAATACAAAAACTTGGGACCTACCATTGATGAAATTGTTGTCAAAGAAATTGACATCTGAAGTAGAAAAGTCATACCATAGATGGTTTCAAGCGTTTGAAAACAAAATCCCCACACTAGAAGACTTTTTTCAATTTTTAAAAAAAGAAATGTATACACTTAAGAAGAAAGAAGTAAGCAAAGAAACAAAGACAAACCATAAAATAAGCAACTTTATTGAAACTGAGCAAACTCAAAAAGAAGAGAATTTAAAATATTACCCAGATCATGTATATCAGAAGATACCTCCAGTAATCTTGGTTACGAAAGAAGTGAGCAAAGAGCAACAAACTCTAGAAGAACAGAACATAGTACGAATCAACAAAATCCAGCATATCAAATTAAATAACAAAGTTAAAAAACCAAACATACAGTCAGCAGAAGTCCTCAATTTAAAGCCAAAAAGAAAATTGGTGCCTATCCAGTGCTTAACCAGAAATACCTTCAGAATAAAAAGCAAGTCCAAGAATTACCAAAAGTCAATAAGACATACTAAAAAGAAGAAAAGTTTAAAACAAGTAGCAGGAATAGTTATTAAAAAGACAACCCAAAAGAAAAAACATTCCAAATCAAAAGTTACTGAGAAGGCGGAAGGAAAATGGCAAATAAGTCATAAACATTTTTGTATTCTTGCCTCCCAATTTACAATTTCTTCATGGCACCTACAATAGTAAGGGGATAACAACAATAACAAAAATAGATCATAATATTTTGCAAAAGAAACAATTTATTGCCACAGCGAAAAGTTCGACGACGTACGATGACCGCAAAAACCAAAACACAATCGATGCGATGCCTAGATTCACTGTCAGCAGTTTTAAGAAACTGACTCACGTTATAAATGAAGCAGAAGTACCTATTTGGATACCTTCCTACCACATCAACAGCATTATTCAACCTGAGATCCATACAGTCCATACCCTTTCTGGAGAGAGGGGAAAATGTTTAATTACAAAATTAAACAGATTTTCTTTTTTTTCCATTGTTTCATAAATCTTCATTTTTAGTTAAATTTATTATTTAAACACAGGTGATCTCGAGAAATTAGGTTTTAATAACATAAACTAACCTTCTCAAGTTTGCCTATTTAAATTATATAAATTATTTAATTTTTTAAAACAACACATTATATTGAATTTTATATTTTATAATTTATCATGAACCATAACAATTTTTGAATATAAAAAAAGAGAGGATTTATTTCAATAAAGCAGATTCAACATTTGATAGTTGTTCTCAATATACCTACTTAGTTTACTGTACCATAAGCCTTCTTGGTCACTGTAGGGAGTGAGGCTGCTCCCTGGCAGTAAACTTTTTACTTTAATCCCGCTGCGCTGCTTAACCAAGCCGAGTTAAGCAAGTGTAATTGTCAAGCACAGCTTGCACATGTACTCCAAAGAAAAACGATATAGTTATTTTTGAGAAACCACCACAAAAATAGACATTTTCCTAGCAAAAGCAGAAAATCCTTTTTCCGCGCGGGACAGACTTGTTAAGTGTGGAAAATTATTGCAAGCGTTAGGAATAATTGTTTTTCTAAGAGCGAAAAGAAAAACAAAAATCCAATAGTGTGTTTTTTATAAAAAAAACAAATTATATTAAAAACACGCCGGAGATAGATTGACAATACACATACAGCCTATTTGAATTTATATTTACACAGTAACAAAAATATTAAAAGATGACTAAATAATGTGAAAATACGACAGGGCCAAAAAGTGCCATTTTCCGTACCAAACTCATCCAAAAAAATTGCAGCAAGTCAGTATTTTCCGCACTCGAGTGTAAAAAACAATTTGTAATTTTGAATTTAGTAAAACCCCTATCAAGGGATGAGAGGATACGAACATTTTATAGATTGTAAACGTTTTAAACGTCCCAGATGCCATTGAATTTTAAATTTTTTGTATTATTTAGAAGAATATCGCCTCCAGTAGCGCACCCAGGAATATGCCTTGGGGGGGGGGGGGGGGCGAGGCCTCTGGCGGGGCGAAGCCTCATGATGTCGTATTTTATGCTATTTTATCTTGTTATTTATGAAATATGTGGAAAATATCTAAAAATATCTTAGGCTTGGGGGGACCCGGGCCTCGAGGCCCTCCCAGGCGCGCCCATGTCACCTGTAAGAAGGAAATTCTTTTCCGTTTAAATCAAAGATCTATTTTCTATAAAAAAAATTATAATAAATTCGCTTTTTGACTAATATTTAAGCATAATTTTATCTAATTTTTGAGACTATTTAAACTTAAAAATAATTCTGGTTCTAAACAAAAGGTCACTTTCAATAATTAAGAAAAGTTTTTGTAAAAATCTGTAGCCGTCTTGGAGAAAACCGTGTATTTCTAAACCCTTCCATTGACACTAGAATATCGGCGCGACTCTGACCCTTAAAAATCTGTGCCATTATATTGACCGGACATTGTTTTTTTCATGATAACTTTTGAACTACACTATCGATTTTAATGAGACAAACTGCACTTGGCAGAGAATGGATCAGAGTTTTGACCAAATATATTTTTTTGTCCGCCATCGCAAATTCCAAGATGGAGGACGAAATGAAATTGTACCCTTCGAAGATGCTCGTTTATTCTTGTGTTGCGAACATGTTTTCATTATTTTTTTAAATTAGTAGGAAAGCTGCCTTCTTGCTACGTACCACAAGGTACGACTCAGCAAAATCGGTTTAGTGGTTCTAAAAAAATATTTTTGTTTCAACCATTGTTTTGCATATTATACGATTGCCTTGTCAATCATGTCTGCATTTATTCCCTTATAAATTCATCACTACTGAACCGATTTTAATAAAATAAAAATCTTGGTTAGAATTGATTTCTTTTTAAAGATCATGATCAAAGTTTATCGCCATCTTAAAATTTAAGATGGTGGACAGAATCATACTTGATTCTTCAAAATGGCGTGTTTATTCTTTTTTTCCGTTCCGTACTTTTTCTTTAATTAATAGAAAAGCGCTACTTTTCCCCCACAAAACGCGGTACAAATTAGTAAAATCGGTGTGATGCTTCTTACAAAATCTTTTTTTTTTCAAACTTTGTCTAACAGATTCTACGATTGCATTGCCAATCCTGTCTGCATTAATTTCCTTATAAATTCATTATTACTAAACCGATTTTAGTGAAACAAAAAATCATGGCTGGGAATTGATTTTTAAAGATCAATCAGTTTGCACTATGATGTTTTGATTTGACTAAAATTGGTTCAGTTGTTAGCTCCCGCTAAATTTTGCGGTTGTTTTTAAATTTTAAAAGCACACAATTGGATGAAGGACAGAGTACATTTTTCGCGCATTTGACATGCGCACCAAGAATCAGAAAGATCCTTTCTACCGCCTCGAGAAAAATGGCGTGTTAGTTACTTTCTCCAACTATTACAAATTTCTACACTTGAAAGTGCTCGATTTTGGTGTACTAAAGCATAGAACTAGAAACTTCAGCCCTTCAGCTACGTGGTGCCATCATTAGATCCAGAAAGGGGCCCCTGGAACGTGGAGAAATTGGCTGCAAACTGGTGAGTACTTTGTTTCTGATTTCCGTTGTGTGATTAAGAGCAATTAACCTATGGACCTTAATTATTTCGTGATTTCGTATCAATATATTTATGTTTGTTCGCGCTTTCATTTAATAAAAGACATACAGTCCACTGCAGTTATTGTTTTTCTAGCTGCGGGCAATACATAAAATGTTCCTTCGAACCAAATAAATAAATTTACTCCATACGACTGTATTTTAAGCAGCCATTTTCACATTTTCGCCGCGACCACACGGCCTTGAATTTCGCCAATCGTATTGAACCGTAGGTTTTCGTTCGACCTTCGTTTTTCGGCGCAATTCACCTGTTTTCGGTCCGCTGCTATGGTAACGCAGGGTCTACCGCGTGGTCATTTCAGTAAACAAAATCGAGGATCAATCAAAACAAACAAACAACATTTCTGTGATTAGATTTGTTCCATACCATTTCGATATTAAAACATTTTTCATCAATTGCGATAAATTAGTGCATATTTTCGACAATTCGTCATTTTTCTATTTCAGAAGCATTAATTTAGCGTTAATTGTATATTTACCGACAATTTCGTCATTTCAAAGGTAAAATCATGTCTATCAAAGAAGCCGTGCAAAAACGCAAGGGTTTTTTATCTGCGATTACCGAGTGTTATGTGTTTTCACAAACCGCGGCAACGGACGCAAAAGCGAGAAACGAGTTTCAAGTGAGGTATTCCGATTTGGATGAAACCTTCGATAAATGCATGCTGGAACATAATGATGTCATTATGTTGATAGACGACTCGGACGACGAGGAGTTTAAAATGCAGGCTGCGATCCTTGCAGAAGCTCGTAAATATTTTTATGCGTGTAAGGGGGTTTACTCTGAAATATTTCCGGTTGAGGCCCCATCCTTTTCGGGATCATATGTTCGTCAAAACGAATCTGAAACTCCAAAACTCAAAGAGTTAGGTATTCCCATATTTCGAGGTAATAAAAAATTATGGCCAAGCTTTTTCGATCTTTTTAATAACATTATAGATCAAAATCAAAGTCTAAGTAACGTCCGAAAACTTCAATATTTATTTTCATATCCCGAGGATGAGCCTTTAAAATTGATATCAGGGATTAGCTTATCTGATCAAAATGATAAAATTGCTTACGACAAATTAGTCAATAGATATCAAAACAAGCGAGACCTCGCAAATGATGCTTTAAGCACAATTATGAACTCTACATTAAAAAACGAGTCAGCTAAAGAATTGCGTAATTTAATTGACACCTTTTCAGAATCCCTAGAAATTTTAAAATCACTTAGCTTTGACGTTGACAGTTGGGACTTTATTATTTTTTTCATTCTGTTAGAAAAATTGGATATTCCGACGCGTTCAAATTTCGAAATGAGTCACGCCAATACTTATACCGAAATTCCCACTTTTCAGTCACTTTTTCAATTTCTAGAAAAAAGATGTAAAGTTTTGGAATCACTTCCTTAATCAACAGCACCCAAAAAGATGCCTACCTATCAAAAATCAAATTCTATGCAAAATCAGTTTGGGCAAAAGCCTACCTATAAATCATCCAGTTCGCCTTTTATAGGACTGTCTGGCACCTCAACTAATTCAAGTACGGGAATAAAATGTTTCCGGTGTAATCAAGGTCACGTGCTTTCGAAATGTCAAACATTTCTTGACCTCTCGCCTATCAAGCGCCTATCTTTCGTCAAGCAGAAAAAATTATGTCTAGCGTGTTTTCATCCCTCGCATGGGGTAGACACGTGCAAATCAAAATATTCATGCAGGACTTGCAATAGTAAAAGGCACCACACTTTAACTCATATCTTAGAAACTAATAAAGAGTCTGGAAGCCAAGATACTAGTCCTGTCATTAACACACCACCTGTCAATAATCTTCATGTGTCATTAAATACCTCAGGACCTTCAGGTACTTTTCTTTTATGCACCGCCATAATAGATGTCATGGACGGTTGCGGAAATTTTCAACCTGTAAGGGCACTGCTTGATTCTGGATCACAGACAGGATTCATCAGTGAAAAGTGTATTCAGCGTCTTAATCTTCCTAGGCGAAGTTACACCACTGAAATATTCGGATTAAATCAAATGTCTTCTCTTACCTCCAAAGGGCTCGTTCAATGTCACATTAAGCCACAAGGACAGGTCAATCCTTTACTTAATTTCGAAGCAATTGTCGTTCCACAACCATGTTCCAATATGCCTTCATTCACTTTGAACGGTAATCAGTGGAAACACTTGGAAAACCTTAAACTTGCCGACCCATCTTATTTCAAATCTAGACCTGTGGACCTAGTTATTGGTTGCGAGCTATTCGCACAGATATTCAAGGAGGGCAGGGTTCTTGGACAAATAGGGCAACCTTCAGCCCTTGAAACCATCTTTGGCTGGGTCGTCATGGGAAAAGTTGACGAAGTAGGTAGTCTTACGGAACGAACCAGTTGTTTTTTAACGAGTCATTCACCTCCTTTGGAGGTCATTATCACTAGGTTTTGGGAAATCGAACATTTGCCTAAAAAACAAATCTTATCAAAGGAAGAAAAACAAGCGGAATCAATTTTTACTGCGAGTGTCGTACGGCAACCGAGCGGTAGATTCATGGTAGATCTTCCGTTTAAATATAAAATAAACCCTGACCTAGGAAATACTTACATGCAAGCTTATCGTAGATTTTTACTTCTAGAAAATAGATTACTCAAAAATCCTGATCTGTACACTGCCTATTCAAGTTTCATGCAAGACTATATCGATTCTAATCACATGAGTCTAGTTTTATCTAGTCAACCAAAAGTCGAGGTATCATGTTTTTTGGCACATCATTGCGTACTAAAGCCGGAAAGCTTAAGTACAAAATTAAGGGTAGTCTGGGATTGTTCGGCAGTCACCCCAAAGAATATTAGTCTCAATGACACGTTGTTATCTGGACCGAAACTTCAAAAGGATATTGCTTCTTTACTCCTTACGTTTCGTCTTAATCCTATTGCCTACATTGCTGATATCAAACAGATGTTCCGTCAAGTCCTTATCAATCCTTGTCACCGTCCTTATCAAAGGATATTGTGGAGGTTTTCTCCACAGGACCCACTTTCAGTGTGGGAACTTTCTACTGTCACTTTTGGCATGACATGCTTACCCTTTCTAGCCATGCGTACATTAAATGAGCTGGCAGAGAGAGAAAAGGAACGTTTTCCTATGGCTAGTACTGTTCTAAAACGTCAATTTACATCGACGATATCTTGGGAACTAGCCCTTCGCTTTCTAAAGCCCTTTCCCTTCAGACGGAACTCAATGATTTGTTGAAGTCGGGAGGATTTGAACTTCAAAAATGGGCAAGCAATTGTCCTGAGTTATTGGCAACATTGCCAGAATCCGATCGTCAAATGCCTCTCTCTTTTGACAAGGAGGAACCACACTTTATCAAAGTTTTAGGACTTCAATGGCATCCAAAAAACGACATTTTTTCTTATCAATGCCGAATGAAGGACAAACCCCCAACTAACGTTCTATTTTATCTATCATAGGAACAATCTTCGATCCCTTAGGTTTTCTTTGTCCCTTGTTGCTACAAGCAAAATTTATTTTGCAACAGTTGTGGATATCAAAAATAGGCTGGGACGAAGAACCAGATTCTTCTATCATCGACTCTTGGAACAAACTTCGTTCTGAATTCCCGCTTCTTTCCAATTTTCAATTACCCCGACAAATCAAACTGTCAAAAACCAATACCTGTCAAATCATCGGCTTCTGTGACGCTTCAATTCGAGGTTACGCAGGCGTCGTATATTTTCGTGTAGAAGAGGAAAACAATATATCTGTTTCCCTCATATCTGCAAAATCTAGGGTCGCGCCTATAAAGTCACAAACTTTGGCTAGGCTAGAACTCCTAGGCGCATTTCTTTTAAGCGAATTAATTGATTTCGTCTTATCTAGCTATGAAGGAAAAATAACTTTTACAAATATCGTTACTTTCTGCGATTCGCAAGTCGTATTGCACTGGCTTTCATCCCCTCCTAATCGCTGGCAAACCTTTGTTGGAAATCGAGTCAGTAGAATCCAAGAAATCCTTCCCTCAAACTAATGACGCTACATTCCTTCTGCTTTAAATGCAGCCGATATTGCATCACGAGGGGCCACCCCTTCACAGCTCATGTCACATGACATGTGGTGGAACGCACCGTCGTTTTTGTGGTCTCCCGAAAACGAATGGACCGATTTTCATAAATCAAAAATGCCGATTGATTTCGGAGATATTAATCTGGAGGAAAGGCCAAAGGTCTGTTGCAATGCGATAATTGACGTTAACTTCTTAGATCGGCTTCTTATCAAATATTCATCTATATCAAAAATTCAACGTATCATTTGTTATGTCCTTCGAATAGTTAACCTTTTTCAAAACCATTCCTATCGAAAACCCACTAATCTACCGGACCATAAAATTATTTTTAAAAATATTGTTTTTCCTACCACCGGTGAGATGCAAAGTGCGTTATACCTTCTTATCAAACGCGTTCAAGGATCTTGTTTTTCTGAGCTTTTTTCCGCGTTATCTAAGGATAAACCAATACCGAAACCTTTTCGAAAACTTTCACCTTTTCTTGATGAAAATAATATCATTAGAGTCGGTGGCAGATTACAAAAATCTGACCTTTTGTCTTATTCTGCAAAACACCCCGTCTTACTTTCGAGTAACCATCGTTTAACTACTCTTCTTATCAAGTCCGCTCATCGACAATACCTTCATCCTGGGTTTAAAACATTACATAATCTGCTTTTACAGCAATTTTGGATATTATCTGCCAGACGGGCAATTCAAAGAACCCTATCCAAGTGCTTGCAATGTTTTAGAATCAACCCTAAACCCTATAGACCGCCCATAATGAGTTCACTTCCCGCTCATCGAATCAATCAACTTAAACCTTTTTCGAGTGTAGCTATCGACTTTTGTGGACCTTTCTTTGTGATTCCTCATCGTTTCCGTGGTTGTTAAGCTTTCAAATCGTATGTATGTGTGTTTGTCTGTACGGCCACATATTGCGTGCATTTGGAATTAACCATGGAACTGTCCACCGAAGGGTTTGTAGGTGCATTCCATCGATTCATTTCCAGACGTGGAAGCGTGACGCAATCCTGGTCAGATCAGGGCAGTAATTTTATAGGGTTTCGTAATCAATTACTTGATTACGCAAGAAGTGCGTTCACCAGACTTTCTATTCGTTGGCATCTGGGACCCCCTCTCAGTCCACATTTCAATGGCCTGACAGAAGCGGGCGTCAAAAGTTTTAAAACTCACTTTGTTCGAGTTGTCGGCGACCAGAAGTTGTCCATCATGGAAATGTCCACCCTTACATGTCGCATAGAAGCTGTACTTAATAGTCGCCCTTTATCTCCTGCCTCTTCAGACCCACACGATCTTCAACCTCTTACCCCTGGGCATTTTTTGACCCTTGAACCCCTTAATTCAGAAATTCCGGAGTCAGATTTGTCCGAGGTTCCCCTAAATCGGCTCTCGCGATGGCAACTAATCCAAAAACTACATAATGATTTTTGGAAAAGGTATTCTGTACAGTATTTGCATACGCTACAACAGCGACACAAGTGGGCTGATTCGTTCCCAAATATCAAATTAAATGATTTGGTTATCATACCGAGTGATCACCTTTGAAATGGCCAGTCGGTCGGGTTCTCGAATTGCATCCCGGCGGAGACGGTCAAGTGTGTGTAGCGACGGTACGAACGGCTACCGGTGTTTACAAGCGGCCAGTTGTAAAACTGTGCCTCTTGCCGAATTAAACCTAATTTTCATTTTTCTACCTATTACCGGGTATTACAATAGGTTTTTCTTTATTTTTATTTTTTTTGAATTTTTGTTTGTTTGTTTTGACTTTTTCGGGTTTTCGTTATCTCTAAATAAACTTACGCTACTTATCTATTTTTCATTCATTTATATTTATCGGTCGATCATTTTTCTTATATCTATATCTGTCCGGCTGTATTCTAAAATTGTGTGTTTTGGAGAAGCAGAATGCAGACAGGATTGGCAATGCAATCGTATATTTTGTAATAAAAATGACAGATTTTTTGAGAATCACTTTATCGATTTTATTACTTTGTATCTTGTTAAGCGGGAGAAAAGTAGTGCTTTTCTATAAATAACAGAAAAAACTAAATCATTTTCGGAAAATAAAAATAAACGTGATTCTTTGAAGGGTCAAGTATGGTTCTATCCGACATCTTAACTTTTAGGATGGCGGCAAATTTCGATTGTAATCTTTAAAGAACAATCAATTCTCACTATGTTTTTTTTATTTCACTAAGATCGGTTCCGTAATAATGAGTTTATAAGGCAATTAATGCGGACAGGATTGGCAATGCAATCGTATAATCTGTAAAACAATAACTAAAACAAAAATAAATTTTTTGAGAACCACCAAACCTTTACTCATTTGTACCTCCTCTTTCGCAGGAAAAGTAGTGCTTTTCTATAAAAGAAAATAAAGACCTAAACATGTTTAGAAAATAAGAATAAACACGCGATTGTGAAGAATCAATTCTGATTCTGTCCGCCATCTTAAATTTTAAGATGGTGATAAATTTTGGTTATCATCTTTAAAAAGCAACCCATTCTCACCAGGATGAATTTTATTACATCAAAATCGGTTCAGTAGTAATGAATTTATAAGGCAATAAATGCAGACATGACTGGCAAGGCAATCGTATAATATGCAAAACAATGGTTGAAACAAAAATATTTTTTTTAGAACCACTAAACCGATTTTGCAGAGTCATACCTTGTTGTACGTGGCAAGAATGCATCTTTTTTACTAATTAAAAAAAAATTAAAACATGTTTGCAACACAAGAATAAACGAGCATCTTTGAAGGGTACGATTTCATTTCGTCTGCCATCTTGGATTTTACGATGGCGGACAAAATAATATATTTGGTCAAAACTCTAATCCATTCTCTGTTAAGTGCAGTTTGTTCAATTAAAATCGATGGTATAGTTCAATAGTTATAATGAAAAAAAAATGTCCGATTTTTTTTAACCCACCCGGTATATTCAAATAATGCTAAATAAGCAGTGATTTTTGATAGGTAATTAAAGTAATTTTATGGGTATTTTGTGGCACCCCTGTACATATTCAGGAAATAGCGTCCAGTAAACAATGTTGGTCTTAGTGTTTAAAATAACACATAGAAACCTCAAACATGGCTTAAGTATTATAGAAACAGCCCTTTTTCGAACATTTTGTTTGATTTCTGGTTCATTCTCTAGGAGTTAACAATGTTAAGGTGAAAATGTCTAATTAACCTCCCTGTATAAAATATATAAATTTTAAAAAAAATCATTGGTACTTATGCACGCGCAAATGTTTATATTTTCTTCCAATCACTTACACGCAATTTGTTTGTTTATAGTCCGCCCTATTTTTTAGTGTGCTAAGTATAAAATAAAGTCCTTTTTATTTATTTATTATTATTTAAGTAAAGACGAAAATGTGCAACTTTCCATACCAAACAACTCAATTCAAAAACAGTGTGGAAAGTACAATCGAATGTCAAATACAATTTACCATTTTGATTTGGTAAAACCTCTATCAAGGGGTGACAGGGACAACAAATTTTAAAGGCTGCCTCGGGCACCAGAAAAGCTGGCTGCGGCTCTGATGGTCCGGTTTCGTAAAAAACCGAAAAGACAAGGATATTGCTATTGTTTTCAAAATAATTTTTAGCGACCAGCAGAGGGCCCCACTTCATTGATGACAAAAGCGGCAATTGTTGGTCTTGTAAGCGTTTTACAATACACGTTTTCCTACCAGATGACCTGCAATTTTTGCTAATTTTATTTTTTATTTATTTAGAGGAATGTCCCTTGTAGGCCCGAAATTCTTCCTCGATTAGATCAGATAACAATTTCCTATAAAAAAAAATGATATTAAAATTATCGATTTTTGACTATAAATAAGCATAATTTAATGCTATTTTGAAGATATTTTTTTAACTAAAAAATAGTTTTAGGCCTGTACCAAAGATCACTTTAAACGATAAAAAAAAGTTTTTGTTGAAACCTTTAGCCGTCTTCGAGAAAAGCGTGTATTTCCAAACCCTTACATTAGCACGAAATTATCGGCGCGACTCAGAGCCTTAACTCGATGAAGATCTACGACTGTGCAAAGTTTGAGATTCGTAGCTCATTCCGAAGTAGAGTTTTAGATAGGTCAAATATCGGCTGAAATGTTTCAAGAAAAGATGGTAGGGCGCGCGAACTTGGCGAGGCACTGCCGTGCCCTCAGACATTAGAAAACAATATTCAAACAAAACTTTAGACCTTATAATTATCTACCCGAGTATCACCTTGACTTTGATATTGATACATTGTTTGTAGGTTATTTTAACGCCAACCGACTTTTTTAAAACTAAAACTTTAATTTATTTTTCATGAAGTTGAAAGGCTTCTTAATTATCTTTCCCAAAATGTATATGAATTATAAAAATTACATATTATAAATTAGGGTTTTCAATAAAAAAAAGTTGGTTGACCTTAAAATAACCTTTAGATGTTGGGTTAATGTCAAATTCAAAGTGACACTTCGATAGATAATTATAAAACCCAAAAGTATTGCTTAAAACATTATCGAGATATTTCGGGGTTTGACTTCTTATGGGATACCCTGTATATACATTTATCCACTTTATCAAAGTGTCAGGATTTTATCCATAAGGTTTATTGTCTTAGCCAGAGAAAACACTGAGAATTATTTTTTAACGTTTGAGATTTTTTGCCGATTTGAGTTATACATAATAAACGAAATTTTGAAATCCGGAATACAGTAATGGACAAAAGTACATAAGAGTAATTCCACGCCAAATCATACAATGGGGGTAGCTGCCATGTCACGAAAAAAATTTTGATAACATGTATTACTGTCCTTAGGAATACCAAATTAATACATTTTGATTTTTAATGTCGCCTCCTGTATTTTACAGACAACTTTAAAGGTAAAATAAAGATGAAAAACAGTTGCGACCATATTTTTTTTTATTTTGATTGTATTAAATCTAATGTAAAAACAAATTTAACGGAAGAAATCTTTAATATTGGTTGGATGATCCTATACAGAAAAAAAAAATAACCTCACTTTTTTGAGATCGCAAAAATAGTTTTAAAAAAATAGTAATTTTATGATTTTTCTCAATTTTTAATTATTTACACCGGTGCGGAATATGGTCCATCAAAAAAAAATCTATGCGCACATTAAAGCTCAGTGGCTTGACTATTACACAAGGTAAAAGAAAAATTTCTAGGTCTATTGGTTTCAGAAAACTAAATTTTTAAAAGTTGGAAAAACCGCAAAAACCTCATAATTGGCAACTTTTGACTAAAAAAATTAGCATGTCTATCTGTCTATTGAAACTTCGCTTGTAGCTTGTTTTACTTGACAATGTATCATTTATATAAAAGTTAAATAAAAAAGTTGGGTCTATCATTTTAACATCAACTTTTAGGCTATTTGGTTAAAGCATGTAAAAAATCACATTTTTTAATTCGGTCGCAAAAAGAAAAAAATTATGGCTCTGCTACATAATAGCGCCTTACAAAATAGCGCGGCTTCAAAATGGCGCTGCCACAAAATAGCGCTGCTACAAAATAGCGCTGCTGCAAAATAGCGTGCATCAAAATAGCGTCAACAAAATAGCGCTGCTACGAAATAGCGCGCATCAAAATAGCGCTGCTACAAAATAGCGCCTTACAAAATAGCGCTGCTACAAAATCGCGTGCATTAAAATGGCGCTGCCTCAAAATAGCGCTGCTACAAAATAGCGCTGCTACAAAATAGCGCGTTTCAAAATAGCGCTGCTACAAAATAGCGCGCATCAAAATTGCGCTGCTTCAAAATAGCGTCTTATAACTTACCACTCCCGGTAACCTCAACCTAACATATATTAAAAAAAAAACTTCCCTGACTTTTGCCCGAGATCCTAGAGGGTGTGAAACCAAACCGAACCGAACCGGCATCCTAGAGGTTGTGAAACCAAACCGAACTAAACCGATACTTCGATTCGGTTCAGTTCGGTTCGGTTCAGTTTTGTTTCACACCCGCTAGGATCCCGCGAAAGAAGTCAGGAAAGTTTTTTTTTGAAAAAATTTGTTAGAAAGAGATTCCTGAGTCAAACAGTTGCTGTTTTTGAGTGCGTTTTTGATGAGCGCTATTCTCCCGGTAACCTCATTCTAACATATATTTTCAAAAAAAAAACTTCCCTGACTTTTTCCCGGGATCCTAGAGGGTGTGAAACCAAACCGAACCGAACCGGCATCCTAGAGGTTGTGAAACCAAGCCGAACTAAACCGATAATTCGATTCGGTTCAGTTCGGTTCGGTCCAGTTTTGTTTCACACCCGCTAGGATCCCGCGAAAGAAGACCGGGAAGTTTTTTTTAAATATGTTAGAAAGAAATCCCTTAGTCAAACAGTTGCTGTTTTTAATGGTGCTTTTTGAGCGTCTTTTTGATGCGCGCTATTTTGTAGCAGCGCTATTTTAATGCGCGCTATTTTGTAAGGCGCTATTTTGATGCGCGCTATTTTGTATCAGCACTATTTTGTAGCAGCGCTATTTTGTGGCAGCGCCATTTTGTAGCAGCGCTATTTTGTAAGGCGCTATTCTGTAGCAGCGCTATTTTGTAAGGCGCTATTTTGATGCACGCTATTTTGTAAGCGCCATTTTGTAGCAGCGCTATTTTGTAGCAGCGCTATTTTGTGGCAGCGCTATTTTGAAGCAGCGCTATTTTGTAGGGCGCTATTCTGTAGCAGAGCCTATCATTTTAACATCAACTTTTAGGCTATTTGGTTAAAGCATGTAAAAAATCACATTTTTTAATTCGGTCGCAAAAAGAAAAAAATTATATATAAAAATCATCGTCAGGAGGTCTTATTTATACCCACATACTGTTTCGCGTGACATCCTAGTTTGTGGGTTCAAGTACCATCTTCGTACACTGTTGGATATTTTTTTTTAGTTTTAAGAATAAATTTTGGGTGAGACACTGACATTAATTAGTTTGTCTCTTTGATGAATGAAATGGTTCAAGTTTAACAGTGGCGTACGTAGGAGGAAGGGGGGTTGGGCCTTAATCCTTCCAAAGCCATTGAATAACTTCTCCTAAAGATTTAATTTTTCTGAAAGAAGAATAAAATGGTTTTGCAGGACTTTGCTTTAACTCAAGCCCCCTCTCCCAACCCCCTTGAAAAATTTCTGCATACGCCACTGGGCATTAAAAAAAACTAAGTACAAAACTAACGCATGGTAAAAGCTTGTGATGCGTTTGGAGGTACTGTGAAACGATTTGTTTTACATTAAAATCTCAAACAAACAACAATTGGACACCATTCTTTCACTCCTCTGGATGATTTAACTATAGATGCTATAGTTCATTCCATAATTTTTGAGATAACTTTTTGATAGTAATCAGCTGTTACCATAACAAATAGCATAGGCCAGCGAAAAAAAATCGTCAAAAGTTATCCCAAAAATAATGATGGACTTTAAATTTACTTCAAGCTCAGAAAAAAAATTTGTTCGGTTTCTGAAATTATAGAACTTAACTTCTTTTCCGATTTTTTAAATATGACAGTAGGTAACTACTAAAAAAGTAAATAAACTTTGTGTAGTGACCTTATGAAGAGAGTTTAGATCATCATTTATTGAACAGTGCTCATATAAATAAACTTTACCTTCTGATAAACCTTAATTTGCAGGGGTGGATCTAGAAACTTTATTTTGGGGGAAAATATCATAATAAATATTTCACCAAACTATTTTGCATAGTGACCAGGAGGTGTGTTCTATGTGTCAAAACTGAGTAAAGTTTCAGATTTGGGGAAGGCATCCCCCCCCGTAGCTCCACGCCTGTAGTTTGTGATGCAATTTAACATCACTAAAAATATTAAAATATCAAAAAAATGTGTAGTGACCTTAAGGATTACAGACCCAGATTTTTTATTCTTGTTTTTAAAAGTATATGATACAGTGAAAAATTTACCCTACTTGATTACCACCAGCACCCCGGTAGACAGGGTCATTTTTGATGCTGAAGTTGAGGGATTTCCCAGACATGCTTAACTTCTTCGTGGAACTCCAAGGTAACGTCTACTTTTTAAATATGGTTAATACAAGGAAGATATAGTCCTTGACACCACCTTGATCCAACACTGTATCAAAAATTTAAGAAAACATTACATTTATACCCCAAAAAAATATGAAAACTTCGAAAATTTCTGCGTTTTTTGGATATTCTCTAAATTACTCTAATTAAGCCAGTATAAAATATTTTGCTAACATCACATTTTTTTGAAAACTACTTTTATGCATGTTTTTAAAATTATAGGTTAATTTTTTAGGTGCTGTTTACTATGAGCATAATTTTTTTCTTTAAAGTCCCATTTTGACTGTTTTTAGACTTTTCAAATGTGTGTACAACATACTAATTAAATTTAAAAATCTAAAATTGTGCAAAAGTGGTTAAGCATAAGCTGTTTCATTTAATAAGCATGATTAAAGAAAAAATAAAATGTCACGGCAACACTTTTTTTGTAAATTGGATGACTTGGCGTGGAATTGCTCATAAGTTAACTAAAAGTAATTAGTATATTTATTTAAAATGTGCATAAAAATAAAATATTTTGCCGTGCGGTAAAGTTACTTTACCGCAAGCGCACCACTTAGAAACCTTAGCAACGCGTCAATAAGACAGCTTCAATATTTGTTTACATTTCAATTTAGTCTAATTTGATATGTTGATTTATAAATTACATTTAATTTTTTGAAAAAATAGGTTCTTATAGGTAAAATATTGTTGCATGCGGAAAATTTTCTTTACCACCCTTAACGGCTTCACCGTTCGGCCAAGTAAAGTATCACTTTCCACACATCTTAGGTAAATAACTATAGAAATTCTTGGCTACATACACTCCCCAGCAAAACTAACGCATAATTTGTATTTTGCTGAAACTATTTTTGCAATAATTTTAGGATTGGAATACTGGCCTAAAAATATTCTTGTTGTTGTATATTTCTTCTCTAAATAAACTTTTTTGTTGGAGGCTGATAAGACCTTTTTCCGTTTTACAAAAACGCAAAACAGGTAAATTTTGTAAAACGCAATAATTTGATAATCGTTTTATCCGAGAAGTCGGTTCGGGTCTAAAAATTACATAAAACATTAAAATGAACGTCAACGTTAGCCAAAATAGCAATCTTAAACCCGAACTGGTTGCGCTGATTGGAGAAGGCTGGTCACAGGTACAGGTGGCGCAAAGATTTAATGTGGCACAATCGTCGGTCTCTCGAGTATTAAGAAGGTTTTAAGAGACCGGAAGAAATCAGAGGCGATCAGGTCAGGGTCGTGGGCGAATAACTGATGCAAACCAGGACCGTTTTTTAAGACTTCTGACATTGCGTCATAGTTTTGGGACGTCTGCTATGCTTTGGCAAAATTTTTTAATACGATATCAGTAACAAATAAGCACTGATACGGTTAAAAGAGGACTCAGAGAATTTGATTTAAGGCCTCGAGTCCCTGCAACTGGACCATCATTAATCCCAGCACATCGAGTGGCTCGACGGGTTTTGCTAAAGGGCATCTAGGTTAGGAAAACGACAAATGGGCGAATGTAATGTTTTCAGATGAGTCCAGATTTTGTCTTTGGCAATGATCGATGCATGCCAGTATAAAGAAGACCAGGTGAAAGATTTGTACAATGCTGCATACAACCAGGGCATGCGTATGGTAGCGGCTCAGTTATGGTATGGGGTGGCATCAATATGGCGGCCCGTACCGATCTTGTAATTGTTCAGAGGGATCATCTTAATGCTCATATATGGAAGAGATTTTGGAACCTCATGTGGTACCTTTTGCTCCCTTTGTAGACAATAATTTTCTCTTCATGTATGACAATGCTCGACCGCATGTTGCAAGAGTCGTCCAAAATTACCTGGAAGAGGTCGAAATCCAAGTGATGCATTGGCCAGCTAATAACCCAGATCTAAATCCCAACGAGCCTATCTGGAATATGTTAGGTAGGCGTTTACGGACCTCACAAAACCCCCCAAATGATTTACAAGAGTTATCACTAAGACTGGTGGAACTTTGGAATGCCTTGGACCAAAATGAAGTTAGGAATGGGATTTTAAGCATGTGGAGACGTTCTCAAGCTGTTATTAATGCAAGAGGAGGCAATACCCGCTACTAAAATGTACTTCCTGGGTATTTTGTTTACCTAGCGTTTTCAATTTTTTTTTGTTAAACCTCTGTACTCAATAAAATGTTGGTGAAAACAAATAATTGTCTTTGTTGTTTGCTGAATTCTTACTACATCGGTACATACTTATTTTATTTTTAAATCTATTGGAAAAATCAAAAAGTCAGAATATTCGTAAATTTTGCTGGGGAGTGTATTTTAGCACTAAACAATGAATTTACTTTAACAGAGTAAAGTGTTTGGTTAAGATATCCCCCAAAAACTAATATGCAATACCGTGGTCGACAATTCTACATTTTTCAGCTAAAAATTAAATAATTGATTTGTTCAAAACTGGACTGGAAGTAGATATTAAGAAAACTTTTAATATAAAGCGAAACAGCCTTTTGGGTAATAACTAGTTTTAATACAAAGAGCGAACCCTAGGTACAAAAATGAGAAGTGGTCGTCCTAGAAGTCTTGAAGATAAAACTCTAAGAAATACTAAAACTATTTTATTCAACGATCGTTTTAAAAAACCTTCACAAATACAACATGATCGATAATAACAGAGATTATTATACCAGATGAATAAACAAATGCTCTAAAACGAAGGTAAACTATTGTGAAACTATTTGCTCGCAGTCCTCCTAACCCTTTCCGGAAGGCTGCCGTACCATAGAAGAAATTCTTCTGAGGCCGTACCCTTATTGACAATAAATTTTTTGGCAGACGGACGGCTGTTGCTTCTTGACGAAACTTGTGCATTTTATTTGTGGACGGCTGCCGTTGCCTTAAGCGGGATTTACATGGGTCGATTTTCGCCGTGCGATAAGTCGCCTCGACTTGCAGTGCGGCAAGTCGCATCGCTGCCCCATTTACACGGGGCGACTAAAATCGCAAGGGAATAGTTCAGATTTGTTGAAAATGTTGGGGACAGGTGTTTTACGTGCTAAAAAAAAAAAAAAAAAAAAAAAAACAACAATACGAAGGTGACGCGGTGACGCTATTAAAAGTTCGGTCCGTTTTAAACTGTTATTTCGAGTGGAATTACTTGTTCAAAAATTGTGATTGTTGCCGCAGTGGTTGTACAACCTTATGTACACCCCTTAGTGAAAATCCCGAGTTGAACTGATAAGTAGAAATTCAATTAAATCGCAAAAAACTAATTAGAATTCCATATATATTTAGACCGCAACAAACACTGTATATAAAGATAAGCCGTGAGCTCACCTTATCAATTAATACAAACAATTGAACTTTTTATTATATTTTTTTGCACCATTGACCGAGAATAAACATAAAAACTCTTTGTTTTTGTTTTGATACATACATATGGTCATCTGTTTTGTGTTTACGAGTATGTTTATATATTAGTAGGGTAACTTTGCTTATCTTGGACCAAAACGGACCATTTAAAAAATGAGTAAAATGGAGACTCGTTCCTCGAAAATTCTGAAGAACTTGAATGATCGTTTTGGAAGTCCTCCAGTAATACATGATAAATCCAGCGATTAACCAAATAGAAAACAAATTAGTATTGTATACGAGAAATCAGAGCCAGACAATAAGAAGACAACGACAGAAATTATGTCAGATTTAAGAAATAAAATATCGGATCAGCGACGCGAGATTAATGAACTTGAATTCAAGAATAATAACCTTATTGACACAGTCTCCAAACTGGAAGATCAATTAAGGTTAAAACAAGAAATTATTAGTAGATATGACGCAATTATTGAACGACTATCCAAGGATCAGAAAACAAGAACAGAAAGATCAACACAAACGGAAGCTATAGCCAAATCTAACGTGGATTGCCAGACAGAAAGCATAACGAAACCCAGGATCATTAAGAGTAGCTCAACGCAAACAAACTCTCCAAAAAAATGGGACGCCAAAATTCAGACCGAAAGACTAAGCCAGACAAAGGAAAGCTATACATCTATGACAGCCACAACTTGCAAAAGCTCAGAAAATATAACAAAAAACAATTCAGACCTACAATCTCAACCAAAAAATCTAAATAAGAGAAAAATCTTTATAGTTTCGGGACGACGCGGAAAGGATCTTTCAAACAGCCTGACAAAAAGTTTCACTGAGGCCGAAGAGATTACTTCTTATGTAATGCAAAACGCAAGCAACGAACAACTGGTTAAAACGGCAATAAATATTTCTAGAAATTTTTCCAAGCAAGATACTATTATCCTGTGGCCAAACACTATAACCACACAGCTCATAGAAAACTTTATTTTGAGAACCCAACATACTAATCCACTAGTACTATCAGAGCCCTATAGGTATGATGAAACAAAAAAGAACGAACATATTTACAACAACAATATATCCCTATTTAAGGAAATCCATATTAGGCGCATTACCAATAGTTGCATTATTGACACGAACAATATTCTTCGTCCGACAAACTACTACAGTGATAAAATTAATATTACAAAAATCGGCAAAAAGTATATTGCAAAAGCGATCTCAAACCACATTAAATGTTTTTTCTGGCACCGAAATGCAGTATCTCAAATACCATAGGTCAATCCAAAATAACAGATCCGTCAAATTTAACAAATATAAACCTAAAACCAACAACAAAAACATTGTCGAATGCAACCAACAGCAATAACAACAAAGACAACGTAAATACGAAGAAAAAAACAAATTTTAAAATATTTCATCACAACATCCAATCGTTGGGGAATGGCCTTGATCAGCTTGAGGTCTTTTTGAGTGATCTGGATACTCCTGAAGTTCTTTGCATCACTGAGCATTGGCAATGTGAAAGTGCTCTAAGCTCTATGGCAATACTAGGTTACTCACTGATTTCTTCTTTCTGCCGACAAGCCGGTAAACATGGCGGCTCAGCTATCTATGGACGAAGAGATATTACATGTCATGAAAGACGAGATATACAGAAGATGTCAATCATAAACAGTATAGAATGTTCAGCAGTGGAAATTAAATTGTATAAAAAAATCTATGTAGTTTTAAGTATCTATACTTCTAGGGTCTCAGGTGATATAAAAGTGTTTTTTGATGTTTTGGAAAAAATTTTAAATAAGCTAGACAAAGAGGGCAAAACAATCATTATCACGGGAGATTTTAATATAAGACTTGATCTTGATTCACAAGAAAAACAAGAATTTTTGGTCTTGCTACACTCATTTAACCTTCATCCTACAATATCAGAGTTCACAAGGATATTTGATGGGCACAAATCATGTATTGACAACATAATAATAGATACGACTCTTTTAGTCTATACAACAAACGTGTTTCAGGTGGGCAAATCAGACCATACTGCACAAACTATCTCTATTTTAAGCAACAATCACATTCAGGGGGAAAAGCAACAATGTCGAGTTTTCTCTGAAGCAAATTTAAAAAAGTTTAGCCACCATCTCTCTAGCATAACATGGGATTTCGTTTTTAACAGTTCTGAATGTGCAAAGGACTTGTATAGATACTTCAGTGAAAAATTTCTCTTAATATTTAACGAACATTTTCCTCTAAAAGAATTTCGAAAAAACACTCAAAACAAAAAAAGACGAGACAATAGAGGATGGATCTCACCAGAGCTGATGGAGATGAAAGACCAAGTTGTTGCGCTGCAAACCATGGCAAGCACAAACCCTACTTATAAGGAGGCTTTCAACCAGTACAAAAAAGAGTACGACAAATCTTTGATCAACGCCAAAAGAACTTTTTTGCTGAACAAGATACGCTCTAGTGATAACATCTCAAGAACCACCTGGAGTACAGTTAAGGAACTCACAAATAGTAAAAATTCTCAAAGTATTCTTCCCGACAGTCAAAATAATAAAGATCTCGCTAATTCCCTGAACACTCATTTTATCTATATTGCGCCAGAACTCCTTAAACAGAATAACATATACCAGGATGGAAGCAATTTTCAAATGCAACCAAAAAATAACAAAACAATGTACTTTGACCCCACAAGCCCGGATGAGATTATTTTAGTTGCGAGAAAAATGAAAAACAAAAAAAGTTCAGGGCACGACGGTGTTCCCTCAGACCTTTTAAAAAAGGTGATTCCTCTTATCGCCTCGCCTTTGGCACATATTTTTAATCAAAGTATGAGCACAGGTAGTTTCCCAGAAGAACTAAAAATAGCTACTGTCATTCCAGTGTACAAAAAAAAAGATCAAAATAATTTTAACAACTATAGGCCAATCAGTCTTTTGTCTTCTTTCTCAAAACTGTTTGAGCTTATTATTTACAAAAGAACAATTAACTTTTTCCAATCAAACTCATTATTTAACACATTTCAACATGGGTTTTTGCCAGAAAGATCAACCGAAACGGCACTTATTGACTTTAACAATAAAATAATAGAACTGCTGGAATCTAAGTATATTGCCTGTGGAATTCTCTTGGACTTATCTAAAGCTTTCGACTCCATTAATCATAAAATCCTATTAAAAAAGCTTGAGGCGTACGGTGTGAGAGGAGTTGTCTTGAAATGGTTCGAGAGTTATTTAGAGAATAGGCCACAAAAGGTGAGAGTATGTCGTGGGGGTGAAGTGGTAGAGTCGACCAGCGGTTTTATCACCACTGGCGTTCCTCAGGGAAGCATTCTCGGACCTTTGCTGTTTGTGATATACGTAAATGATTTTGCAGAAATTATCAAACAACCAACCGAACTCTTTAACTATGCTGATGATGCCACCGAAGTAATACCAATTGATAGAAATGAAGATATTGAAAATAAGTGCCAAGAATTATTAGGTATGACAAAAAATTGGTTAGAAAAAAACCAACTACTTTTAAATGTAAATAAAACCAGCATAATAACTTTTAATAACTTAAACGTAGATATTAGCGAATCAATACAGTTTCAAAATCAAAACATACAAGTCTCACAGACGGTGGAGCTTCTGGCAGTCACAGTCGACTCTCTACTGAACTACCATGAACACATTAAGGTACTCTGTGGCAAACTAAGCAAAGCTACCTATGCAATCCGTGTGATTTCCAAACATATCAATGATAAAAAAATATTAATGTCTATTTATTACGGATTGTTTTACTCACGGTTAAAATATGGTATACTGCTTTGGGGCAGCAGTAGTCGAATTGAGAGCGTGTTTGTGCAGCAAAAGAGGGTCTTGCGGATAATGTGGTCTCGAAAAC
Source organism: Aspidapion aeneum (assembly GCA_963576565.1). Taxonomy (NCBI): domain Eukaryota; kingdom Metazoa; phylum Arthropoda; class Insecta; order Coleoptera; family Brentidae; genus Aspidapion; species Aspidapion aeneum. The sequence continues at coordinate 94,030,406 of OY755039.1, forward strand.
ACCGAGAGAGTTGCAGAGGGCTTTTTAAACAAAATAACCTACTTACAGTAACAGGAATTTACATCTATCAATGTGTAATTTACCTACGCAAAAACACCGAAAAGTTTGAACACTTAAAACCTAACCATAATTATCCTACTAAACATCAAAAGAACAATTATAACCTTCCAAAGCACAGGCTAGCCGTAACAGAAAAAGCTCCTTTCTATACCTGTTTAAAATTTTATAACTCTTTGCCAGACAAAATTAAAGATATAGATAGTATAAAACGGTTTAAAAAAGCTTGTTTTGCCCATATTTGTAAAATTGAACCGTACACAATAAAAGATTTCTTTAATTTTAGATAAACTTTTAAACAAAAATCCTAACTTTTATATATTTTTTATGATTTTGTGTATCTTTTGTGCTTAAATATTTGTGAAACTAGTGTCATTTACTAATTTTGTGTTATTTATCTACTTTGTGTACATTGTGATACATTTGATTTTACTTTATTTTATTTTTATTTTTATTTATTTTATTTTATGTTGGTGATTAATGTTAATATTTTTAAGTAGCTTCCTAAATGAATTTGACGACTCAGGTATATATACACATATGTATAAATACTTTGTAATAAAAATATACTACTACTACTACTACTATGGAATTCAAACAGTGCCTGAAGGAATTCTTGATGAATTGATCATTTTGGGATGACGTCTCAAATAGAACAGCTGATGCGTAGATATGTCGTTGATGACAAAGTATTGTTTATTATAAAAATGCAGTTCTCAATTTAAGTTTTTGTAAAAATGCGTACTTTTCAGTGTTTCAGATATTTTATTTTCAGATACCAAATAATGTGTCAAATACTTAATAGTAAACAAAATAGGGCGTAAATGACTATCACGCGGCTGCGAGTCGCCTAACAATGAAGTATTTACATGGTCAATTTAAGTCACGCGTCGTATGCGACCTATACGGTCGCGCGGCAAAAGTCGAGAGGCACCCAACTTTTGGCAGATTCGCTCGAGTCGCATGCGGCGCAGACGATTTCCCATTTATACGGGCGATTTTAGCCGTGCGGCCAGAAATCGACCCGTGTAAATGCCGCTTTAGGGACATATATTTTTTTTGCATTGGCATACGGGCTAAGGACACTCATGGCATCGTCAAGCAAGCTTTGTAAAGCTTGCTTGACGATGAGTGACCTTAATACGGGCGGGTGTCGGAACTTTTACGACAGTGTTTGCTTGTCAGACGGAGGAGCGTCATCTATTCACGACACCGTCGTATAAGGACGACAACCGACAACGTGGCAAAGGCATGTAAAGTAATAACGGTTGCATCTGGCTACATGTGTTTCTGACGCCAGCTTGCTTCAGCATGACATCTGAGCAGCCATGCATGGTAGTACCAGCAGGTCTTTCCTAAACCAAAGAATAAAAATATTTTTTTATTGGTATATTACAATAATAATATGTACCTATATTTTTTATGGTCTCTTGAGTTTACTTTATTTCTAATAAAGATACTTCTTTAATTAGGCATCTATCTATAATAAGAATTTTTATTTATATTTTTTCAATGATTTTTTGAGTTTAGTTTATCTCTAAGCTCAATAAAAACTTCAACTAAATAGATATCTTCAGTTTTTGTATTTTAAAGTTACTTTCTAATAAATAGTAATTTTTTTCTACAGTCTCCTCTATTTACGATAGCCGCCTCTTTGCCACTGCGAAAACTCCCGTCCGTGTTTTGTCCGTTCCGTGTGCCAAAAAGTTAGGTCGGAGCGCCGTCCGTAAAGGGCTAAAAATCGTTTCTTATAAGAAAAATTGGAAAGTTCATTTAGAGTTTTGCTGAACTTTTAATTAATCGAAAAGGATTTGTTTTAGTAACGAGTTCAAACAATATATTTTGATCTTGTGGTCTTTGGTATGTAGACGTCCCACTTACAAAAAGTATGTGGACGTGCCAACGCGACATGGTGAACCTGCAATGCTGCAAGCTTGCTTTTCTGGTTATTAGATGGGCGCACCCAGATAAAAAGATAAAATAGTATAAAATACGACATGATGAAGTCTCGGGCCCCCTTAAAAGGCCTCGCCCCCCCCCTAAGAGGCCTCGCCCCCCCAAGACATATTTCTAGGTGCGCCACTGTATTAGATGAATCCAATTCATCGAATTGAAAATATTTTTTAATGGAACCATATTTAAAGATAATATACCTCCCTATATGGAGGATGGAGGGTATGATTTCCTTAAGGTTTTGCTTAAAGCGAGATATTGACACTAATGATTTCTTTAAGCTGATAAATAATTTTTAAAGATGAAACAATATCAGTTTTAAAATGACTATTCATAATCTCCTGAACTAAATACCAATGAAACACTCAGTGACTATTTAAAAAAAGTATTAAAGCACAAAAAACTTTTAAATAGGGATGAACATGGCTGTAGTCAGGGTGGGGCAGAGTGGGGCACTTGCCCCACCCTGGCTTGTCACCTGCCCCATCCTGGCTTTGGCTCATTTAGTAATAAATATTTGAGTGTATATTTTTTTGCCCCACCCTGAGCGAGACCCTGACTACGCCCATGGGGATGAACGTTTTGAGCCTCTAAAGAGAAATGAAAAATATGGGTACAGCTTTTATGCTCCTTCTGTCTATGCCATGCCACGCAGATTTTAGGCTGTCATATGACTCTAACTGTATTTTGGTCGGAAAACTACATTATACTCAACTTATCCGAAACACAAAAGTAATTTAATCCCAATTGAACAAGCAATTTTTTATTAATTAGCTGATGGCAAAAATAGCTAGCTGGACAGATTTCAAATTAATGAAATTTCGTTACTAAATCAATCAAAAAAGGGCATGCAGCAAATTGTTGTCTGTATTTATTTCCAAGGGGTCTCTACACGCTTTTTAAAAATAGTGTCTATGTAGAAACAAAATTTCGGAATTCTATTGTCTTTATTTATTTTAAACACGACGTTTCGATTAGTAAGTATCTCTAAACATTTTCAAGTGTAAGCTAAACAATCCAGTCTACAGGCTACTACTTGGTGTGTAGTCAGAAATGACGGCCCGCCCCCTTTTTAATCCTAAGACTTAAGTTTTCCTTAAGGAGTGGTTTCCATATGTTTGGTATGTCCGTAATTAGTTGACCAAAAACTTTTTTATTCTGCATTATAAATGGAGCTTCAATAAACTTTCGTTTTAGCCAACGCGAGTCCTTATGCAAAACTTTACATGCATGATCCGCTACACCGGATATTTTAATACCCCTTTATTGTGTACTTTTTAGATGTTCATTTGCTCTAACCTGAAGAGGGCGTTTCGTTTTACCTACATATGATTTACCACACTCACACGGCATTCGGTAAATACATTCCCTATTATTTGAGGGCTTTTCTGGTTTTGTTTTAGTTACAAAACTCCTATAACCTCTCTCTTCCGTTCTGTTCGGATCGGTTCGGTTCGGTTTTGTTTCACACCCGCTAGGATCCCGCGAAAGAAGTCAGGGAAGTTTTTTTTTTAAATATGTTAGACAGAGACCCTATTTCGTCACTAGCGCTATTTTAACACAGCGCTATTTTAAACTGGCGCCATTTTAAACCAGCGATATTTTAAACTAGCGTTATGTTGATACTAGCGCTATTTCGTTACGCGCTATTTTGATACTGGCGCTATTTCATTACGCGCTATTTTGATACTAGCGCTATTTCGTTACTAGCGCTATTTTAAAACAGCGCTATTTAGTCGAGCGCTATTTTGTTACGCGCTATTTTAAAACAGCGCTCAAACAATACCGCTATTTTGAACGATGCTATTTTGAATAGCGCTATTTCGAACCAGAGCCGTTAATAACACCCAACGGATTATTATTTTAATAATTTGCTAAATTTGGTTTGTCTTTAATTTTAGAGATCATTGGAGCTTATTAATTTCTTGGAATAACCATTCTCTTGTAAGTCCTTTTTAATATTGTTAATATCTGTGGTTAATTCTTTATGATTACTACAAATATTTACGGCTCTTAAATACAAACTTCTTATAACTCCTTGTTCTGTAGCAACAGAATGATTAGACTTAAAATGTAGGTTCTGGTCCGTGTGTGTAGGTTTTCATATATTCGTACCGTAGTTTGAATGTTCCTGTCGATTCCTTTGACAGGACCATCCAAAAAAGGTAAAGCCGAAACATTTTCAATTCCCATTGTGCATTTGATCGTTGGCCGAATACCGTTCAGATGGTGTAGAAAATTCTGCAGTTCGTCATTATTTTCCGGTCATATAATAAATGTGTCATCCATGTATCTTAGCCATAGTTTGGGCCTGACTCTTGCTGTGTTGATCGCATGGTCCTCGAACCACATGCTGCATGTAGATGTTTGATACCACTGGCGAAAGAGACGAACCCATTGGAAGTCCATCATTTTGCGCCTAAAACTTATCTTTTACTTGAAAGTAAGAGATACGGAGACAGAGCTCCAACGATAAAGAGACAGAGCGCTGTTCTCTCGTGAAGTGTATCATTAGTTTGCAATTTGTTTTTAATGATACTGAGTGACTTATTTATTGGCACGTTGGTGTATTTACACCAAAAATAAAAGATATAAAAAGTAAATATATATTTATTTTACTAGTGCTGCATTCTCTTTCAATCGAATCTACAAAACTTTCCTAACTAAACCTATAGGATCGATGCATAAAGAGAGCACAGAAAAAAGTGTTTGGTTGAATCAAATAAACCAATTTATTTGAAAAAAAATATTTGGATTAAATAAATCTTGTTTGGATCAAACAAATATATTTATTTCGGACAACAGTACATTTTGTTACGACAAAAACATTGTACATGTGAATTAAATAAATTACATGTTTCAATTTTTTTGGCAATAATAATATTTAAAAAAATATTGTTTACCGTATACTCAAATAATTGATTTTTTTAAAGCAACTCAATTGCTTTTTATTTTTTTTAATGCTCAGATTGACTAAATAATTGTTTCAATTATATAAATTAATAATTTTAATATTGTTAGATAAAATTATTTGAAACAACTAAATTAAGTTTTTGTTTATAAATAAATATACAAATACGATTTTTTAAATTCCTTATTTCTTGGTTTTTATTTCCAATAGTAAACCATTTTTGTATACATGATATATATCACGTAAAATTATTTGACTCAAACAAATTAGATTTTTGACTTTGTCAGTGCATATTCTTCATTGGTCCATATAAAAATATTTATTTTAGCCAAACAAGTAATTTAGTCGCTTTAAATAAGACTTAAGAGATTTTTGTATACGGGTTTCTGCCATTTTTGGTTTTTAAGAAAAATTTGGGGGGTCCGAAGGACCGCAAATCTGCGTTCGGCTTTTTTTTTATTTTGTTTTTTTTTTTTATTTTTTACTTAATTACCTTAGCCTAACGTAAACAGACTCAAACCAATCCAAACCCTCCCGACCCCTTGTTGCGTTAAAAAAAATCGCCGGACGCGGATTTTGGATCTTAGGCAGGCTCCCTAGTAGGTGCCCTCATAAAGAACTTTTCGGCTTTTCATGTAAAATATGTAAATTATTTAGTATACGGGTTTCTGCCATTTTTGTTTTTTTTTTTGAAAAATTATTTATGGGGGTACCTACTAGGGCCTCTAGGATTTTTTATATTTTTTTAAAATAAAAAAACGGGTACCGGAGGGCGAGGTTGTAATGTATTTTTTTGGTTTGGTATGGGTTGGCTTGAGTTGATTTGAGTTTGTTCAGGTTAGATTGCGTCGATTTAGAAAAAAAAATTAAAAACTCAAAAAAATTAAAACAATTTTTTTTTTAATTCTCCGGTCGCCGATTCAGGGTCCTAGGGACCCCCCTAAGTACCTCCAGAAAGGATTTTTCATCAAAAACCAAAAATGGCAGAAACTCGTATATACTAAATAATTACCAAGTTACCTAATAAGGTTAAATTTTTATGAAATTACAAGTACAACTCTTTATCTTCTGTAAATACAGCGCGTTGCTATACCTATTCAAAATAACAGCAAATCGCTACTGCGCCGACGCAGAATAACGATAACAATAACTAAGTGGCAAAAGAACGGTTTAAAAACACCCTATATAATATCTACAAGAATTTTATTTATTTCAATATAGCAAATAACCAAAAAAGTGTAGAATAAAATCGATGTACCTAATAAGGTGAACTCTCTAGCTGTCAATATGATAAAAAAGAGGAGCGCAACAGATCTTTTTGTTTTTCTAATGCACAACAGACAAAGAGTTTCGATCCAAAGTTGTCCGATTGATTCGCGGAAATCCGACCAATAACATTCCGCCCTAAAGTTTAGAATTTTATTTATTTGATTTAACTAATTTTCTGTTAAAACCATTAAACTCGCCATTAACCTGCTAGTACTTCTCTAGATTGCTTAGCGTAAACATTACAAAATGTGTACACAGCTTGTGAAATTTTTGTGAAATTCTGTGAAATGTTTTTTGAAAAAATCGGAACATTTTTGTGAAATCCTGTAGCTTGTGTGTGAAATTTTGTGAAATTTATTTGTCTTTGTGAAATTTATTATTATTAAGGGACCGGAGCTAAGGCGGCGACGTTACTTTTTTAATTGAGATTTACCGGGTGTCTCAAGGTGAGTGGCTTATTAGATTATTTTGGAAACTATACTGCCGTCCTAAGCGTAACCCCCGTATTTGAATTTTATATGAAATGGAGTAAATCGCGTTGAACGTTTGAAAATACATAGTGCCTTATGGAAAAAAGAAAATTTTAAATACTTTTTGTAGTTTTTCGATTGGTTACATTAGTATAAACAATAGAGTATATTATTATAATTTGTCTTAACCAACAATCGCATTTTTGGATTTTTTTCAAATACGGGGGTTAGGCTTAGGACGGCAGTATACAATAAAAACTTTCTGTTCTTAAATAAGTCCATGTAAAGTATATTTATAAAATACATTCATAGTTGCAGTGTTGCCAATTGTGGGAAAACTTTGCAAACACCTTTATTATTTTATGTATGATGTCGTATACCTATTGGTGAGGTCAGGCCTTCTGTAGAAAATAAAATATACCGAAGGACCACTCGAGATAGCTCGAGAAAAACGTGGGGGAGTTAAGAGGGACTGTATCTTTCCACAGGGCTCCAACAGGGAAAAAAGAGCCTAAAAACTTAAATACGAAAAATAGCGTAGCAATGAAAAATTATCAAGAAACGACTTACCATTAGATGTCTTTCGTAGCTACTTGGCTGGCCAGCCCGATTATACGCGAAGTACCAGACTCTCCATTGTTCTATAGTTCAAAATGTTCCAAACACTAATATCTAATAAACTAAAGCGTAAAATTAATAGTTTCCACAATTTTAATATAAAATAATAGCGGTGCGGTGACTTTAGTTGCACGTGGCGCGTGGTTGAGTTGTTCGCTCAGACAATCGGCGTTTTCGTCTGCTAGGCCGAATTTAGCCGCTTATCTCAAATCCTTCATTGCTGGAAGAAGCGCGCGAAGTTTAAATTTAAAATATGGAAAGATATAGCGTAAAGTAAATCAAAATAATATTCTAGAAACGCTTGTAAGCGTAGAAAATGTAACCCAAAAATATTTAAAAACTAAGAGAGATAGCTTCTCGAATTTTAAGTGAAAATTAGAGAATATAATTATTTACAAAAATAAAAACAAGTTGGGAAACTTGTTCATTCGGCCCACCAAAATGAGCATCATTTTTCGGTAGGTGAATCTGAATCAATTGGAAGGGGGCAAAGCTTGACTAAAGGTCGTTTAAAGATACCGGACGCGGTACGAACATTTGCCACCCTAGCGTGCCCATCAGGCCCTTTAAAAATTTCAATAATGCGACCTACCCGCCATTGAAGGGGCGGTGATAACTCGTCTTTGATAAGAACGATTGGCTCTGCGCATGGTTCCAACCATTTATTTCGTACTTGAAGGGTATGTAAAAATTCTTGGCTCCAACGACGCCAAAAATCGGCTTGTATTCGTTGGACCAAGTTCCATCGCGATAACCGATTCTCAGGTTTACTTGAAAAATCTTCATCAGGAACAGAAACTAAAGGTCCATGTGTTAAAAAATGTCCCGGTGTTAAAACCTGTAGATCGTTACAGTCGGTAGATTGCGGGGTCAAGGGGCGAGAATTTAAAATCGCCTCAATTTGACAAAGAACCGTGTACAACTCCTCATAACTTAGAATTTGCGAGCCAATGGTACGAATTAAGTGAGTTTTTACTGATTTTATCCCTGACTCCCAAAGACCGCCGAAGTGGGGAGCTGATGGAGGGATAAAATTCCAGGCGATAGCTTGTTGAGTGCAAGCATTTCTTGCAAGATCAAGCAATTCTTTGCTTGATTTAACGAAATTTGTGCCATTGTCTGAAAAAAAGAGTTTTTATGTAACCTCTTCGGGCAACAAAGCGACGTAGCGCAGCTAAAAAAGCGTCCGAAGTTAGGTCTGACACTAACTCGAGATGTAAAGCTTTAGTATTTAGACAAATAAAAAGGCAGATATATGCTTTTTGTGTTTTTACACCTCTGTGTTTACTGAGAGTGATAGGTATAGCACCACTAAAATCTACTCCACTAAAAGTAAAAGGCTTTTGTGGAATCAAGCGGTAGGACGGAATTTGTCATAAGAATGCGGTTTGACGCGAAAGCAACGAACACATTTGGATAAAACCGTTTTAATTAAGCGTTTGGCAGATAAAATCCAAAAAATTTGACTAATGAGATATTGGACTGTTTGCACTCCGACATGCAAATATTTTTTGTGTATATATTCAATAAAAATATAAGAAAGTCTACTTTCCTTGGGTAAAAGAAGAGGATGTTTTTGTCCGTAAGAAATAGTCATGGCTTGTTGAATGCGTCCTCCAACTCTTATAAGACCATCCTGGTCTAAAAAGGGATTCAATTTTTGTATGGGTTTTATGCATTTTTTCTGGTTTTGAAGGTTAAGAATTACTTCAGAAAAGTATTTTTGTTGTTCGTGCTTAACCAAACATTTTAAAGCGTTAAAGAGATCGATATAATCTATATTTGTCTTTTTTCTGACGTCTGCGGATAGTCTACAATTATTTATGAATCGCAAACTGCGGGCTAAAAGTAGTTGAATAGCGTAAAAATCGGATTTATTATTTAAAAGCGAATCTAAAAAATTTTCAGTTATTCGGTCACAAGAAATCAGAGCAACATTTTTTCGTTCCTCAGTCTCTAAACTGTCATTTATTTTGACTTGCGGGGTTTTTGTTGGCCATTTATCGAAAGATTCTTGTAAAAAACTAGGGGCGGCCCACCATAGGGGATGATTTAAAAGCTCACTCGGCGAGCAGCCGCGGCTGGCTACATCGGCACTATTGAGAAAGGTGGGGGTATATAACCAACATTCTGGATTAATATTATCTTGGATAAGACTAACACGATTTGCGACAAAAGTTTTCCATTTACTTGGATGGGATTTTATCCAGTGTAAAACAACCATTGCGTCCGAAAAAGCGTAAATATTATTTATTGTGAACCTTTTTATGAATATATCATATGTGTATTTTAAGACCTCAGATAAAAGAGTAGCGGCTAGAAGTTCTATTCTCGGAATACTAACAAATTTTTTAAGTGGAGCGATGCGACTTTTCGCAAGAACAAAATATATGTGATATTTAGCGTTTCGTAAGACACGTAAGTATATTACGCATGCGTACCCTCGTTCACTCGCATCACAAAAACCACAGAGAGTAACCAAATTTGTTGAATCAAATATTTTAAAGTGAATGTTACTGGGGTAAGATACCCATGGGGGTCATAGCAGCGTGCTAAAAAAGAGAGAAGCGTCCTTTTAGTACAGCTTTGCTGATTAGGTAATATGTTAAATCGAAACTCGTCGTAGGAAGGATGCCAGCACAGGCCTAAGACCTTAGTGACGTCATCCGAATCGAGAGATAAAACTGCGGGGTTGACTAAGGAGGGATCTAAATGAGAGATCACTTCTGAGCGATTGCTAGACCATTTGTGTAATTTCAAGCCAGCGTTTCCTAATAACTCCGTAAGCTCATGCTGCAAATTTAACGCCTCTTGAACCGTTTTACATGAAGTAGTGACGTCATCAATATAGGTATCGTTAAGTATAACTTTAGCAGCGTGAGGGTAGTTATCATATTCGGATTCAGCTAAGTGCTGAAGGGTGCGTAAAGCGAGATATGGTGAACAGTTCACTCCGTAAGTGACAGTTCGTAGTTTAAAAACGGAAACTTTTTCATTAGGGTTAAACCGCCAAAATATTTTTTGGTATTTTTGATGATCAGGGTTGATATTTATACCACGATACATTTTTTGAGTATCGCAGGTGAGCGTCACAGGGTTAAGGCGAAAATGTAATAATATTTGAATAATATCTTTTTGTAGTTTCGGACCCGATAATAACACTTGATTAAGCGAAATATGCGTAAAAGGGTCAGTAATACTCGCATTAAAAACTACCCTTGTCTTAGTAGTGATAGCTTCATTTTTAACAACAGCGAAATGTGGAATAAAATAGCTGTCTGAATCGTCTTCTTTTTCTGAGTCATAGTCCATATGACCCAATTCCAAATATTCATTCATAAATTTAGAATATTCACAATACAAGTTTTTATCGCGAAGTAGTTTTTTTTCTAAAGATAAGAAACGATTTAGCGCGACTTGTTTTATTCCAGGAAACTGCGGTGGATTGTCAAATGTGCGAAAGGGAAGGGAGACAGTATACCGGCCGTCTTGATTACGCGACACGCTCTGTTTAAAATAATTTTCACAAATTTCATCCTCTGGTTTCAAATGAGTTTTTTGGGGGACGCAGTCGGTTTCCCAAAATTTTGAAATTAATTGCGAAAGCGAGTCATTTTCATTTTGACAAAAAAGAGCATTAATTGGCGGGGTAGAAATTAAGGGTTGATTTATTTGTCCCATCAAAATATAGCCGAAAATAGTTCCCATAGCAAAGGGATGATTTGGATCATCGCTAGCGATTTTTTCACCCTGTATAATTAGTGGAAATAGATCCATACCAATTAGTAAATTTACAGGCGAAGGGTTGTAAAAAGTGGGATCTGCTAAGGGTAAATTTTTTATAAAATGCCAATTTTCTGTATTTATTTTTACTGACGGTAAATCAGTACAAACCTTTTGCAAAATAATCGCTTGCGTAGACACAAAAATATCTGGTTTTTGAAAATTACAAATTTTAATAAATATCGATCCTAGATCAGAAGTAAGAGAGTTGCCTCCAACCCCCTGTATATTTGAACATAAGGGTTGTCTTGGAAGGCCCAATTGTTGCGCTAATTTTTGAGAACAAAAGGTGTTTTGCGAACCGCCGTCTAACACGGCTCGAACTGTTTGAAAGTTACCGCGGACATCTTGAATTTTTACGAGGATAGTTGACAATAAAACTTGCGATTGCGCAGAAATAAAACCACAATGCGTGGGGTTAGAACCCGAAGGAGTTGCGATTGGTACTTGTGAATTAGAAGACGTCGAAGTAAAATTTTGATTATTTTGAGTAGAGTAATTTTGAAGCGGACAACCAGTAGCCGGGGATCTAAAACTTTGCTGGCTGGTCAAGTAACCACGTGGTGCGTTACTTGGAGACCCGTTGGGAGAAATATTAGAGAGATTTTGTGAGAAATTCACGTTAGCATCAAAATGTGATCTATTTTGATTTTGAGAATTAGCGCAATTATAATTTCGCTCAAAATGAATTAATGAGTGATGTCTTTGATTACCAGGGCAATAGCGACATGAGCGTAGACTTTGACAAGAATTTGTTAAATGTATTGAGCTTAAACAATTTAAACATAGTTTTTTATTTTTAGCGTAAGCATAGCGTTCGTAGGCAGATTTACCTTTAAATGCGTGACATAAATATATTGAATGTGTGTTAGAATCACAAAAAGCGCATCTATCTTTAGAATGAGTATTTTCCGTACCAAGTAGCGTTTTTGTATAATAAGGCGAGGCGTTATTTTTATAAAACTGTTTATTTTTAAATCTATTTTTAGATTCTAGCGAATAAAGCGTATTACATTGACTTTCAAGGAAATTATAAATTTCTTGATATTTGGGCATTTCATTAGACCTAGAATTAGCTAGTTCAAAGCGCGAAAGTAGTACCTCAGGCAATTTATCTAGTAAAATGTTGGCGAGCGGAAAACACCATTGATCAGTGTCGTAATTTAGAGTTTTTAAAGCCTCAATGTTTTCTGAAAAAACATCAAGCAGCGTGCGCAGCGTTTCTGGATTGTCGTCTTTGAGAGCGGGAAAATTATACACGGAGCGCCAATAAGTTTGAGCCGATAAGCGGGGGTTATGATAGCGTTTTAGAAGCGTATTGTAAGCGATTATATAATTAGCGTCGGTTATTTGTAAGTGTTTAACTACGTTTAAAGGCGGTCCTTTTAGGTAGGACAGTAACAAATTAAATTTAGCGTTTGTAGGAATACTAGGATTATTGTGTACAGAACTATTGTACATATCTAGAAAGGTTGGAAACTTAGTGATGTCGCCATGAAATTCGACAATGCGCAGTCTTGGCATTAAAGACGCCATAAAGCGGTCTGGATCAGAAGAATTTGAAATTTGCGTTAAGTTTTGAGGTTGAGGAGCTTCAATTTTCACCTCAAATAGTTGTTTTTGAATTCGTTTAATATCATAGAAGCTGTCGTCAAACTCAGTAAGGCGTTCATTTTCTTCTTCCAGTCTCTCCGGACTTGCCGAATAAGCCTCTATTATTTGACTTTGATAAATAAAAAATGTTTCTTTAATTTCATCAAGGTCGATAAGGCGAACCTGTAAACACGGTTGTTTTGTATCATCCGTTAGGCAAGCATTAGCTAAGTTATGAAGAGTATTAATGCGATTATGTTGCACATTACGGAGTGCTTCTAACTTCTTAAGTTGCGTACTCATTGTAATGTTTTTAAAAAACTCCGTTAAAACAGGTGAACGATTAGTTTCCGAAATTTTTAATATTTAAAAATTAAAAGCGTTTAAAAAGAAAAGAAAATAGGCGATAAAAAATGTAAACAAGTCTCATTTACCTCTCTAATATCGTGGTGTTGGAAACTTTTCCTACGTGCAGGTGACGCCAAGCCAAAAAGAGGTAGGAAATGCGCGAAAACAATGCGCGTTCGGTACTTTTTTACTTGTTATTTTTACTGCTAGCACAGCAAACAGATCAAGGTCATGCGTATTTATTAAAAATTTTATTTTTAACAAAATGCGATTTAGACTTTAATTTTTCCCGGGGTCCTGTTATCAGGCTCGAACCTGGACCAAATGGTGAGGTCAGGCCTTCTGTAGAAAATAAAATATACCGAAGGACCACTCGAGATAGCTCGAGAAAAACGTGGGGGAGTTAAGAGGGACTGTATCTTTCCACAGGGCTCCAACAGGGAAAAAAGAGCCTAAAAACTTAAATACGAAAAATAGCGTAGCAATGAAAAATTATCAAGAAACGACTTACCATTAGATGTCTTTCGTAGCTACTTGGCTGGCCAGCCCGATTATACGCGAAGTACCAGACTCTCCATTGTTCTATAGTTCAAAATGTTCCAAACACTAATATCTAATAAACTAAAGCGTAAAATTAATAGTTTCCACAATTTTAATATAAAATAATAGCGGTGCGGTGACTTTAGTTGCACGTGGCGCGTGGTTGAGTTGTTCGCTCAGACAATCGGCGTTTTCGTCTGCTAGGCCGAATTTAGCCGCTTATCTCAAATCCTTCATTGCTGGAAGTAGCGCGCGAAGTTTAAATTTAAAATATGGAAAGATATAGCGTAAAGTAAATCAAAATAATATTCTAGAAACGCTTGTAAGCGTAGAAAATGTAACCCAAAAATATTTAAAAACTAAGAGAGATAGCTTCTCGAATTTTAAGTGAAAATTAGAGAATATAATTATTTACAAAAATAAAAACAAGTTGGGAAACTTGTTCACCTATCTTCAACCGTTTTTAAAATATTGACAGATAAAAATTAACATTTTGTAACTTTATCAGCCCGTAACATCAAAACTATTAAGAATAGAACAAAACGGTTTCTACATTCCTATCTCGGTTTTTCAAAAGCTATTTTATACTATTTAGAATTAGTTCAGGGGGTCGATTTTGACCACAACTTGTTAAATCTCTCATTCGAGATTTAACAGCGGTACAATCTCTAGTACAATCTCTAGTAGTCAGCTTGGCCATGGGAATTTTAAAACTTGAATTGTGGCTAAAATACAGACTTTTATTTACCTTTTTCTATGTTTTTACATACCTTTATGGATTTTCCCATATAATTTGGCCCCACAAGTTTCCTTTTATCACTATTTTCCGAATTTTTCGCGATTTTCCGTGATTGTATTTCATTGTTTTTACATTAGAACTGTCACTTTTCTGATTTAACAAACACAGGGTAGGATTTATTATTTTTTAATTATAAATTTACCTATACTTTATTATTATTAAATTAATAGCAACTTCACGCAATTTTTTCCCATTTTTTTTTATTTGTTTGATTATAATTTTTTTCAAACTTTTCCAACTAGGTGGTTAGTATACAATTCAACTTATTTTTTATTAAAAACATAAAATGGCGAATCCGAAATGGCGGATTTTCCCATTTATGAACCAATTTGCATCAAACTCGGAACTTTGAGATTTTTCAGGTCGCTGATTATTATTTTTGACTTAAATTTATAAAAATCAAAATGGCAGATCCAAAATGGCGGACTTTCCCATTTATGAACCAATATGCATCAAATTCGAAACTTTGGGGTGTTTCAGGTCGCTAAATATGATTTCTAACTTAAACATTAAAAAAATCAAAATGGCGGTCCCAGATTGCCGCACTTTCTTATTTATAAACCGATTTGCATCAAACTTGGAACTTTGAGATCTTTCAGGTCGCTGATTATTATTTTTAACTTATATTTATAAAAATCAAAATGGTGGATCCAAAATGGCGGACTTTCCCATTTATGAACCAATATGCATCAAACTCGGAACTTTGGAGTGTTTAAGGTCGCTGATTATTAATTTTAACTTAACTTTGTAAAAATCAAAATAGCGGATCCAAAATGGCGGACTTTCCCATTTATGAACCAATATCCATCAAATTCGAAACTTTAAAGTGTTCCAGGTCGCTGATTGTGATTTCTAACTTAAACTTTAAAAAAATTAAGATGGCGGATCCAAAATGGCGCACTTTCCCATTTATGAACCAATATGCATCAAACTCGGCACTTTGGGGTGTTTAAGGTCGCTGATTATTATTTTTAACTTAAATTTATAAAAATCAAAATAGCGGATTCAAAATGGCGGACTTTCCCATTTATGAACCAATATCCATCAAATTCAAAACTTTGGAGTGTTCCAGGTCGCTGATTATGATTTCTAACTTAAACTTTTAAAAAATCAAAATGGCGGATCCAAAATGGCGGACTTTCCCATTTATGAACCAATATGCATCAAACTCGGAACTTTGGGGTGTTTAAGGTCGCTGATTATTATTTTTAACTTAAATTTATAAAAAATCAAAATGGTGGATCCAAAATGGCGGACTTTCCCATTTATGAACCGATTTGCATCAAACTGGGAACTTTGAGATCTTTCAGGTCGCTGATTATTATTTTTAACTTAAATTAAAAAAAATAAAAAGCGTACTTACTGCAGTTTTACCTAAACTGCACAAGAATGAAACCTTGATTCGCCATTTTGATTTGTTTTTAACTTTAAGTTAGAACTCATAATCAGAGACCTGAAAAAACCCAAAGTTCCGAATTTAATGCATATTGGTTCAAAAATGGGAAAATCCGCCATTTTGATTTTTAAAAAGTGTAACACCCCAAAGTTTCGAATTTGATGCATAATAAGAAAGTCCGCCAAATGAGGAAGTCCGCCATTTTGGATCTGCCATTTTGATTTTTTTAAAGTTTGAGATAGAAATCATAATCAGCGACCTGGAACACTCTAAAGTTTAGAATTTGATGGATATTGGTTCATAAATGGGAAAGTCCGCCATTTTGGATCCGCTATTTTGATTTGTATAAATTTAAGTTAAAAATAACAATCAGCGACCATAAACATCCCAAAGTTCCGAGTTTGATGCATATTGGTTCATAAATGGGAAAGTCCGCCATTTTGGATCCGCCATTTTGATTTTTTTAAAGTTTAAGGTAGAAATCATAATCAGCGACCTGGAACACTCCAAAACTTCGAATTTGATGGATATTGATTCATTTTGGATCCGCTATTTTAATTTTTATAAATTTAAGTTAAAAATTATAATCAGCGACCTTAAACACCCCAAAGTTCCGAATTTGATGCATATTGGTTCATATATGGGAAAGTCCGCCATTTTGGATCCGCCATTTTGATTTTTAAAAATTTAAGTAAAAAATAATAATCAGCGACCTGAAAGATCTCAAAGTTCCGAGTTTGATGCAAATCGAATCATAAATGGGAAAATCAGCGACCTAGAACACTTCAAAGTTTCGAATTTGATGGATATTAGTTCAGAAATGGAAAAATCCGCCATTTTGGATCCGCTATTTTGATTTTTATTAATTTAAGTTAAAAATAATAATCAGCGACCGTAAACATCCCAAAGTTCCGAATTTGATGCATATTGGTTCATAAATGGGAAAGTCCGCCATTTTGGATCCGCCATTTTGATTTTTAAAAATTTAAGTAAAAAATAATAATCAGCGACCTGAAAGATCTCAAAGTTCCGAGTTTGATGCAAATCGAATAATAAATGGGAAAATCCGCCATTTCAAATTCGCTATTTTATGTATTTTTTTTAATTAAAAAAAAGTTGAATTGTATACTAACCACCTAGTTCGAAAAGTTTGAAAAAAGTTATAATCAAACAAATAAAAAAAAAATTGAAAAAAATGGCGTGAATTTGCTATTAATTTAATAATAATAAAGTATAGGTAAATTTATAATTAAAAAATAATAAATCCTACCCTGTGTTTGTTAAATCAGAAAAGTGACAGTTCTAAAGTAAAAACAAGGAAATACAATCACGGAAAATGGCGAAAAAATCGGAAAATAGTGATAAAAGGAAACTTGTGGGGCCAAATTATATAGGAAAATTCATAAAGGTATGTAAAAACATAGAAAAAGGTAAATAAAAGTCCGTATTTTAGCCACAATTCAAGTTTTAAAATTTCCATGGACAAGCTGACTACTAGAGATTGTACTAGAGATTGTACCTATGTTAAATCTCCAATATGAGATTTAACAAGTTGTGGTCAAAATCGACCCCCAGGGTTAAAATATTCCATGGTTAATTTTACCCTGGGTTAAATCTAAAAGTAGTCTAAAGCGATAGCTTGTAAAAAGCTAAGATAGGTTTTGATTTTACGGCCTGTTAAAGTTACAAAATGTCAATTTTTACCTGTTAATATTTTAAAAACAATTACAGATAGGTATAAGACGTTATACACAGAGAAAAATATCCATGCAACAATTTTAAATACGCTGTGCAACTGAAATTGTGCAAAAATATAAAACAATTGTTGAAATAAACGAATAAATCTGTTTTAATGTTACCAATTGGATTGTGTAACTTATTTTGTGTAAAAATGTTACACAACAGAACAATAACTCTCAACAGCGTAGTGGAAAAGCCCATTGTGTTATAAATCTACACAGATAAAATGTAATTTTTTTAATGAAAATTTGTGCAAAAATATACTTCAAATTGTAGAAATCATTCGTCGGATTGATTCGGTAAAAGTCGTTTCAAGGGATCGCCCCACCGCATCTGGCTTCCTTCAGTGTTCTGTGAGTTTAAATTTGTGTTTTGGCTTGTCAGTGAGGTGATCCGTACAAGGTTAGTGTCATTAATTGATAAGTGCTTCCGTTAACGTTAAACGTGTAATGGATTCTATGGATTTTGTGGAATTAGTTCTCGAAAAACTGGAGGAATGGGTGCCTACTTGCAGTCCACAAAGAGAGATTTCGGGGTAAGTAAATTACTACACATAGGTCTACCCTAGAGTCCCTGTATGTTGACATATTTGGTAATATATCCAAATATGTCAACATACAGGGACTCTAGTCTACCCAAGCTTTTGAGAATAGTTGATCCATTTTTGATTTTTCTTTCTGTGATTTAAAAAATGTGTTTGAAAGTAAATGACAACATTGTCCCCAAAATTGTCTTGGTTTAGCCAGTCCGAAGCTCAAAAACATTTCTGCGCCCGCGCACTCCCTTAGGAATCACTTTCAAGAATTTTCGCAGAGAAAAAATTGGGCTTCTTGACCAAATAAAACTATTTACAAAATTTCAGCTTGTTACTCATGGCTTATCCTATTTTTGGTCTAAACTGCGCTTTTTTATAACGGCCGATACTAAAATTCTATATTTAAACATTTTTTTTATATTTTTTAGCTTGAACGATTTTGCAATGGCATATCCGGAAAACAAAGACAGTTTTTTGACAAATGTGCAGAAGTTTGTTCAAAAATTTGGGTGCTGTTAAAATCAAACGCAATTTACCAAAGATCAGATACAGCGGTCTGAAAAGAGTTTCCATGAAGCAGACGAAGGTAAATGATAATTTTTGCAACACCACTATTTTTGATTAACTTAAAATTTGTAAATTAGAAGTCTAAAGACATATTTTGCCTGTCTTACTACCATGGTATCTATAAAACTGTAACCTTTATTTAAAGGGTATCAAAATATCAGTCAGAATAATTTGACTATTACATAGAAATCCTGTCCGTTAAACTTAGTACTATTTTTTTAGCAGCTATTTTGTCTTCGCTGCCTTCCTTGCAATTTCCAAACAATGGAAAATCCGAACAACGAAAGTCCAGCAAACAAGAATCTTTAAATAGATATATTTTACACGTTCAGGTAAATTCATTAAGCATAATAATATTGGTTAAATAATTTAATAACTAATGTGTTAAAATTTGTTGTACTCATCGGAAAAAACGAAAATAAAGGTCTTTTAACAAGTGATTTTTTAGTTTGGTATTTTTTTGTCAAATAAAAATTAAACATTGTGTACTTGTGTAAAAAGTAATAAAGCGTTTTTTAAAAATATATACAAAAAATATATACACAAAAATTAAAACAAAATGCAATGCAATGCAACCTATTGAAAAAAAAACATCTACAAGATTTTGTACACATTCAGGGATACTTTTCATTTAATTGTTAAAGAAAATTACAGAATATTATGTAAAAAATTCATATTTTTAACTATTTTTACATAAAATTGTAGGAAATATATGCACAAAATTGTGCAATTTTGGGTGTAACTAAAATTATTTATTGTAAAATATATAATATATTATATTGATATATTATATTTTTTGTGGTAAAAAGAAAAATATAACTGAAGAAAAAACACCACAATGTAAAAAAAATACAAACATCTTTTAAAATATAACTACATAATTGTGCATTTATATTGCACAAAATAGAATAAGAAAATTACACAATATTGTATAAAATGTTTTCATACTTGAATATTTTGCAATTTTTCCAAAATTTTAAAAAAATTAATGCAAAATATACAACAAATTGTGCAAAAATATGTGAAATTTTTTTATACAGGCCTGTACAATAAGCATTGTGCAAAAAAAAAAAACAGTTGCACAGTTGTTTAAAATTTTACAACAAATTCCATTGCACAAATCTATTCAAAATTTTTGCACAAATTGGTTTTATACCCATTTTGAAAACAAATTGTGCAAAAAAAAATTTGCAATAATTGTTGAAAAAAATTACATACATTTTTCTACATAAAGAATCGAAAAATATACATGGTGTTTTTTTAAAATAATAAAGCCAACTTCTCCTGCAAATGGCAACACCGCAACTATGAAAGTATTTTGTAAATATACTTTACATGGACGTATGTAAGAATAGAAAGTTTTAAAAGTTTCTATCGTATAGTTTCCAAAATAATCCAATAGGCCACTCACTTTGGAACACCCGGTATACGCTCTATATTTTGGCAAATTGGAATAGACCTTGTCTTTCTGTTTCCAAAACTACCTATTATACCTAATACCTTTCTCTAGGAACAGTTTTGAAATAAAATGACAAAAACAAACAAAAGAGTAAAGCAGACAAAAAGTCATCGATAATTTTTCTTGGTTAACTCATTGCTCTTAATGAAAAGGTTTTGTCATTTTATTTAAAAACCATTACATAAAAACGTAGCATATTAGGTATTTTTGGAAACAGAAAGGAAAGCTTTATTCAAAATTGCAAAAATATACAGGGTATTTCATTTTAAAAAGTAACGTCGCTGGCTTCGCTACGTCTCCTTAATGACTGGTTCCAATATTAGCATCAAAAAAGATACTTTTTGCAAAGCATCTGAGTATGTGAAATTTGACTTCTCTGTTTATTTTGATTTCGAAGATATTAGGGAGGTCTCAGGGTTTTGGGTCACCCTGTATATAGGTTAGTGGTCTTATTTATACCTTGGAAAAGATTACACAAGTATAATCTAATTAGTATTTAGGAAGTATTTTTGTTTTATGCATATTTGGTTAATTTTATGTTAATTTGCCTTTAAACGTTTTTACAATTTTACATGTTTTTTGTACCTACCTGCCTATTTTTGAATGAAAATACTTTTTTTTCGTGCAAAACATTTGTGTTTACTTGTACAATGCAGTATTCTGACGGGTAATCATGTAACTGTTTATTAAATGTCTAATCTAATTAAATACATTTTGTTAAAGCGGCAAGAAAATAAATTAGGAATATTAAAAAAATAATTTAAATAATAAGCAATATTTTGTAAAGCAATCAAGGAAAACAATCATTTGAAACAATTATATTTGGTTTACCAAGTACCCTATTTGTTTGTTTGAAATAAACTTGCAATAATAAATATTTACTTAAATTTAACACACATTTATTTATAATAAACAAAATAATTTTACAAATAAAAGTTCGTTATTAAATAAATTATGTTAGTAAGACAAAAAATATATTGAGAAGATTAAACAAATTATTTATTGAGAAAAAACAATAAGTTTTTTAAAACAATCAAGGAAAACGGTAAGTTCAAACAATTATTTTAGGTTTACTAACTACCCTATTTGTTTGTTGGAAAATATGTTTTTGTATTGTGAAATAAGTTAACTCTTGTTCTCACAGAAATATTTACTTAAATTCAACAAAATATATTATAAGTTTAAACAAATATTTATTTAAATCAAGTAAAATAATTTAAAAATTTACTTAATAAATGTCAGTTATTAAATAAATTTTAATATTAAGACAAAAAAATATGCCTAGAATATTTAACAAATTAATTTATATGAAGAAGTAATAAGTTTTTTAAAGCAATCAAAGAAAACAGTCATGTTAAAGAATTATTTTATCTTTACCAACCACCATATTTGTTTGTTTGAAATAAACTTGTTATTGAAAATAAATAAATTAATAGTATTTGGTTTCAATATTTCAAATTATTTGATATAAATGTATTTTTGTTTGTCAATTAAACCAAATAACTCTAACGCATCAAATAAACATTTTTTAAAGAGACTAAATTAGTTATTAGAAAACAATAAATATTTTTATTTGAACCAAATAAGAGGACGTTTTGGACCTATTGAAATAACGAATTTGGTTGAGTCAAATAATGTTTTTTTGTATCAAATAAATCTTATTTAAAGAGACTAAATTAGTTATTTGAAAACAATAAATATTTTTATTTCAATCAAAGAAAACAGTCATGTTAAAGAATTATTTTATTTTTACCAACCACCATATTTGTTTGTTTGAAATAAACTTGTTATTGCAAATAAATAAATTAATAGTATTTGGTTTAAATATTTCAAATTATTTGATTTAAATGTATTTTTGTTTGTCAATTTAACCAAATATTTCTAACGCATCAAATAAATCTTATTTAAAGAGACTAAATTAGTTATTTGGAAACAATAAATATTTTTACTTCAATCAAAGAAAACAGTCATGTTAAAGAATTATTTTATTTTTACCAACCAACATATTTGTTTGTTTGAAATAAACTTGTTATTGCAAATAAATAAATTAGTAGCATTTGGTTTAAATATTTCAAATTATTTGATTTAAATGTATTTTTGTTTGTCAAATAAACCAAATAACTCTAACGCATCAAATAAATGTTATTTAAAGAGACTAAATTAGTTATTTGAAAACAATAAATATTTTTATTTGAACCAAACAAGAGGACGTTTTGGACCTATTGAAATAACGAATTTGGTTGAGTCAAATAATATTTTTTTGGTTCAAATAAACACTTTTTTCTGTGAGGGAGTGGCAGAAGACGAAAGTTTTCTTGTTTGCAATTTATTTTACAAAGCTCCACTGTGAGAAATGGATCCTTTTTTAATTTTAATTTAAATATATTTTAATATTAATTATATTGTGTTCGAAGATTTTAAAAAAGAATATTATATTATATTATTTTTTAATATAAATATTATGATTATATTTTAAAATATTGGGTTCCTGTACCATTCTTGTGGTAATCGCTTTCGGTATATTAAATAATTGTTTGTACCCTTTTTTTTACTTTAACAAATATTTTCTTGAAGTTAAAGTGACAGTTGCATGATGCTTAATAAAAAAGTACTATAAAAAAACACCATAATTCAAATAATTATGCAAGATGTAAACTTTTGAAAAAACCTTCCATCGCCGGAAAATGATTTGATATACATCAAATCATTTTCCGGCGATGGATACAGTTTTACTTTTTAGATTCTCTCGAACTTTGAGTTTCACAAATGGTGATCAGTTTTACTCTATCTCCCCTGAAAGTTGCTTAAAAACCCAAAAAGTGTACAATTTGGATCAACCTGTATGCTGAACAAGCATTGGTTTTCAGGGAGAATGAAGAGCTTGATAAGTCGGAATTTATAATCAATGTCATACTATATACATTTTGATTACCTTAATTAATGGTAAAGTCTTTAGTCAAGTATTTTATACATTTTCTCTTCTCTTTTGTATGTCTATCAGGGGCTCCATTAGTTGGAGCTAGGGTAGTCTTAGCCCCGAAGTTTAAAAAGCGACGAAAGGAGCATAAAGTTATCAATAGCAAACTGCCTAACTCCATAAATATTTCAGAATCTGCGCTTCTCTGTACTTTTATAACTTGTGAATATGGTAATTTCTTTTTTTTTTAAGTAGGTAGTAATTTTTTGTCTGCGGCGCGATTTTTCCGAAAAGTACCTACCCAATGTTTATTTAAAAAAAATTGTTTTGCAACTTTCTCTTTTATTTTGAGGTGTTCTAAGCCATCTCAACCCTAGAGTTGCTTTTTCGTGATTTGCCCGCATTCAGGCCTCTCCTAGCTGTCCCGAGCCCTGATACGCTAAATCTTTCGATTTTTGCATTGTTTTCTTAATCAAACGTTTAGTTTAGTACCCGTGAATAAAATCATTTTTTCTAAATAGTTTAGAATCTGAAGTGAAAACTTCATAAAAAAATATATTTAGTTTAATTTTTTTCAGTTACGTTTTTTGTTACCCGTGTCCTTATAGTATAAGTTTTGTGACAAAAAATTAATATTTTTATATAAATTAATAAAGGTACTCAGGGCACCGCTACGTTACGTTACATATGCAAAACCCCTAAATTCCTATAATGTAGAATAGACCTTCAAAAAAATATGATAACATTTTGTTTTCATAATACCTAAAAATGTTCCGAATTTGAAACAGATGTCCTGAAAATTGATTTCTATTCTCTAGAAAACAAATTCCTAAACCTGGCAACCCTATACTAAACCCTCCTCATGTAGTAGTTTCTTTTTGGCATTATACAGACATTAAGCCTGGGGCTTAAGACCCCCAAAATAGCTGACTATTTTCATCCCGGATCTCCATTATCTATATATAGTTTATAAAATTTAAAATCTTTTTGTCCCACTGCCTGTGTGTTTCCCTCAAGAGCAACCACTAGGTTTTCTAAACCCGGCGACCCTGCTTTTTCAATAACAACAGGGTAGACCTCAATAATCAACTTGTTCTTGCGTATTCTTGCCATAGGCAGCATAGGTGTTCAGCGGTCCACGGTCTCAAGAAAAATGAAAAGAGTAACTCAAAGTTGTTCAACTTGGTTTTCAATTTGTTTATACACAGGAAAACGTTCAAGAAATACAAATCCGAATTTGACTTTTTTGCAAAGACTCGCTTTTCCAGGGTAAATGGGACTGCACACACATTAAAATACAAGCTGTTTTCCAAAAAACTTAATTTAAATTAGAAACAAAACAAATGCCAGATAAAATAACAGCTGTTTTCCGTCAAAAACATTGTTTATTGACGTTTTAAATGTTGTTTTTGCAGCGTTGCCAACGATTTTGCAACTTAAGATAAGTGGAACATCAGGAATAAAATTTTTAACATAACTCTAGTTACTACTTAAGTTAAAACTTAAGATAAGCCGAAGCCCATGGAGATTTTACTATATTTGTCAAGTTAGCAAAATATTGCAGATCAGTTTTTTGGGTCAACCCCATTAATTTCAAACTAATATTTAATGTAGTTTTCCATTTATTGAATAATATATTGGATCGATCAATCAATTATCAAATAAGGGCACTAAAAATAATCGCCAATAGGGACTTATTGGAACAAAACCTGACTTTATTTTAGAGTCGACTTTATTCTGACACATTCACACAGAAAACACTTCAAACAAAGAAAAAAATAAGCCGATACTCACAATTTATAATAGAATATAAATTATTTAAAAAACTGCGTTTGTTATTATTAGACACTTATTGGAATAAAACCTGACCTTATTTTAAAATTGACCCTATGGTGACAGATTTACAAATAAAAATTCGGCCTTTGTGTATTTAAAAACCTGATTTATTAGTTTCGGTCTTTATTAAATAAAAGTTAGCGTCTTCATTAATGAATTTGGCTATGGTATATCAATTTTGAGAGCTCAGCTGTTAGTTTTCTGTATAAATGTGTCAGAATAAAGTCCTCTAAAATAAATTTAGGTTTTATTCCAATAAGTCCCTAATAAAATTTTCTTTCAAACATTGTATAACAAAGTCAAAGTTATTTCATAGTTACCGCACCAGTGGTGTCCTTATTTTAAAGTAGTTATTTAAAATCACCAAACTAATCAATTTTTTTTACAGGTTTTTGGTGGATAATAAAATTTTCTCCTAAACGGTGAGTCACAAAATGTCATAGAAAAGATGGCTATAGCTATTCAAGGTCTTGAACGATGTGATAGTTCCCATCACATGCTTTAGCCAATGACAAGCGTTAAGTTAGCTCCAAGCCATCACGTGCTATGCGAAAAGACTTCCATTGCTCAAGCTTCTCCTACGATCCGACCGCGGAACGTTCAGTCGATCCAGGGCAGGAGAACCAATTTCACTTTAAACGCGTAAAATTCACTAACTCTGAAGAACGGACGACTATGCCATTGGTCGAGACAAGTCAGTTTGCACGCGACCGTTTAGAGTTTGCAATGGGTCAAAGCGTGTAATGTGGATGGTCACATCGTTCAAGACCCAGAATAGCTACCCAGGGATGTCCCTTTATTATTATTACAAAAATTACCAAAAAAAAATACATTTTTGTAAAACTTTCTTACAAACGAATGTCTATATGATAGAATAAGTTACAAACTATTTTTTTTTCCTAAGAAGCCCTTTTTTCTTTAAAAATGCATAAAATATGTAACAAAATTTGATTATTTTGGTTATTTTTGAGAAAATGAAAACCTAGAAAGCATCGAAGACAATCAAAAATACAACTTTAGAAGTCTAGAAATCGAAAGTACTCAAAGATTGTATCAGAACCGATTAACACAAATCACTCATTTGAAGAGATATATACAAACATAATAAAAAGCTTGAAGGAAGCAAGCAACGGAGCTGTTGGGTACCAAGATAATAGAAAAAACAGGAAGATGTGGTGGACGGACAAAATACAGGAAATGGTCAAAGAGAAAAAACGTACATACTTGAAATAACTCAGTACTAAGAAGCAAAGAGACCTAGAAATCTACAGGGAAACCAGAAGACAGCTAAGAAATTTGATACGCACAGAAAAAAATTAAATGTTCGAGCGCAAGTGCCACGACATAAACACACACGTAGGAGGTAGGCAGAGTTCTGAAGTATGGAAATTCATTTCTACAGTAAAAAATCCAGCAAAAGAAAACGTAAACATCCAGATAATCAAACCAGAACAATGGACAGAACACTACAAGGGACTGCTGCAAGAGACGAGACCCGAATATCTGGCAGCCTCTCCGAGAAAAGACATAGAAGTACATGGAGAGGAAGTAATCATCGAAAAAGAAATGATAAAGAATAATATTCAAAAGCTTAAATCCGAAAAAGCTAGCGGACCTGGGGAATATATGCTGAAATGCTCAAATATGGATCAGAGAAACTACTCGAAAATCTCACATATATTATTAACCAATGCATAAACGGACATCCAGTACCTAATGATTGGAAAATTGCATTCATATCCTCAATACATAAAAAAGGAAACAAGCTGGATTGCAACAATTACAGAGGAATTTCAGTAACCAGTACTCTAAGTAGATTGTACGGTAGGATTCTTAGAGATCTAATAGAGAATGATTTTCATGAACAAGAAGAAGAAGAGCAAAGTGGGTTTCGCGCAGGCAGATCTTGTAGTGGTAATGTTTTTTGTCTTAAACAAGTAATTGAGAAAAGGAGCGCCAGAAATATAGAGACTCATGTTACCTTTGTGGACCTACAAAAAGCATATGATACCGTTCCAGTAGAAAAATTATGGACAGTGTTAGAGCAAACTAATATCAATCATACATACATAAAAGCGATAGAAGAACTATACAAAGGGTCAAAATCTAAAATTAAAATTGGAAATCGACTTTCAAAAGAATTCCTGGTAACAAAAGGCTTAAGACAGGGATGTTGTATCTCTCCGACTCTTTTTAAAATATATATCGCAGTAGCTCTAAAAAACTGGAAACGCAAAGTACACGGCATGGGAATACAACTTAACGACCGATTTACCATATACACAATACAGTTTGCTGACGACCAAGTAATTGTGCCTAATGATAAAGAAGACATGGAGTATATGATGAGAAAGTTAACAGAAGAATACCAAAATTGGGGATTAACAGTGAACGTGGACAAGACACAGTACTTATGTATTGGAAACGATTTAAGTGAGTTAGTACTAGAAAATGGACAAACAATATCTCCATGCAATGAGTATGTATACTTGTGTGTCACATTTGAAAAGACAGGTACAGACTGTAAAGACTTGGAAAAAAGAATAGTAAAAGCAAAAAAAGTTATTGGATGTCTTAACAGTATTTTATGGAGCAGAGAGATAAAAAAGAATGTACAATTTAACATATATGAAACAATGGTCAAAAGCACGCTGTTGTATGGAATAGAGACATGTCGCGTAACAGAAAAATACAAAACAAAAATGAAAAGTGTCGAAATGGATGCAATAAGAAGATCAATGAGAATATCTTGAATAGATCACATAAGAAATGAGATCATAAAAGAAAGAATGGAAATCGAGGGAAGCATAACGGATGACATCACAACAAGGCAACTGATATGGTACGGCCATGTATAACGGATGAACGACGAAAGATTACCAAAGCAGGTCCTAGAATGGCAACCAATAGGGCGCAGAAAAGGAGGGCGTCCTAAACTAGAATGGCAACAGTCAATCCAAAGATCAATGAGTCAAGAAAATCTGACAGAGGATGATTGTCAGGATCGAAGGAGGTGGAGAATAGGCGTCGGACAACGTAGAAAAACGTTCTAAACCGACATAGTAGTAGTAGGTTATTTTTGATTTTTTTTATAATTACGCCCCTGGAGACTCTCCTGTGACATAAATCCCACATTATATTACTGTGTTTAAAAGGAAATTATATTTTCTAAAATAAAATATAATACATATTTTTCCAAGAAGTGTAGTTTTTGAGAAAATTTTATAAAACCTATAACAAATATGTGTTTTCGAATTAATCCCAATTTACGGACGCCGCTGAAGAGCTACTTGCTTTTCCTAACCTTATTGAACCACAAATCGTTAGAAAGGGAATCTTGTTCTCCACAAAAAACTGTTCTTTGCAATTTTCGATAGAAAGTTTTCCCGAAAGTTGAATAAAATTGAAAAAAAAAACAGGTTTTTGGGGGGCATTTTCTCCGTCCCTGTGGATATTTCAAGTTGGCAACAGAGATATTCGGATTTAGCGAGGTCGAATCAGGGGGAAATCGGGGGAAATGTTCTATTGCTAAAAAGTAATATGATTTGCTTCTAGACCGAAAGCCTTTTCATATTTATTGCTCTAACTATTAATAATAATATATTTCATGTGAATTTAAAAATTAATTAAATTAGGTGGAAAACATATCAGACCTATCAGGTTCAGCTCATTCCTGGATGGATGAAAGAAGTGTCCTTAAACTATAGCATACAGCTACATACGCGTTACGGGACAGCAAACGGCACGGAGTGTGATGGCCAATCAATTGCGCGTTGACTAACATGTTTATAATCATTTCCGAAAATGACAGAAGCACGTGGCGACACTGATTTGTGAGCTGCATCCAGGAACTAAACCGGCCCGGCATGCACGGAACGCAAATGACATCAAATATGTTTGTGTTAAGGCTGATTTATACTCATCCAGTAGCTGACACCTGTTCGGTTTCCATAAAAAACCTCTTTATTTTTCTTTTATTTTTGAATTTTACTTTTATTTTTTCCTATTTTTCATGGACTAAAATTTTGTCTTGAACATAAAATTCTTAGTCTTAAATTTATATTAATCCTAAGTAAATGGGTCAACTATTAGTTATTATAAAATTTACCTAAAGCAAAATTGCATTAAAATGCGAGAATTAAACCCAAAAAATGTAATTTCTATTCTAAATTTAAGAATTATCATTTTATTTCTTATTTCTTTATTTTTATATACTTCGGCACTACAAGCCTCCTCTATCGTGTTTTTCACATATCCATAAAATTTAAAATATAGTGATATGGTTTCCTATAGAGGGTTCTGTACGCATGTGCGAAAAAACTGCAAGCGCAGGATTGAGAGACAGACAAATGTCTAGAAAACGACAACCTTAAAATTTAAATTTAAAAAATAGTGAAAATTCACTTTAAAATACCGCAAATAATTGAAATTATCGTGCCATCATCCTGTTGGAACTTCAAGTCACATAGCTCTTGTGGAAAGGTGTACACCTTGCATTTTGGAACTTCAAAACAGCGGTAAGTCCCGCTCCATGAGGCTATATCACAATTTTATTTCTTTTTCAAATTTAACCTACAATTTTTAAATTAGTTACTTTTTCTAGTTAAATGAATTTTTTGCGCCAATGTTAATTCTAGTCCACTGTATCTACCAAAACCCAATCTGAGCCATCGGAGTGCTACATATTTTGATCACTTCGATTGCCGGATTTTGATTTCCATTTTGATTTTCTTTTTGAAATTTAAAAAAATTCATTTTTGCTAGAGTGAGAGCAAACGCTAGTAGTGTGAAAGTAAGAAAGAGACGCCATTAATAAATTAAAATTATAATATAGGTAAATAAAATGGGTACCTATGAATTTGTATTAGGAGACCTATATCTACATCTCGCAAATTTTATAAAAAACGCAAGGACATATATTCGAGATTGGAGTCTTGGGTCGTTATGTGTATGTAAATGCAAAAAGTTTATCTTTGTATTTTTGAAAGATATATCTGTGTGTAGGTAATTTCGGAATATAAGTTTTTTATTTCCTAATTTATAACGCGCAAATAAATACCTACATGTTTATTTGTTTTTCTTTTCGCTGTAGTTTGCATGCCTATATGTAAGAGGCTACGGTTACATACGGTTATTTTAAATCGAATTAATTTTTTTTAAATATTTAATCTACAAATTTTGATTTTGTTTACTTTGCCTAATTTATTACAAAATAATGTCTGAAAAGGTAAAGAAAATTAAAGTCTTTCGTGACATCGAAGATTCAAATTTAAATGAAATTTTAACGGTAGCTAAATTGGCTAAAACTGATGCAACCAAACATCTTAACTTTAAGATTCGTTACTAAGAGCTTGACAACGTCCAAGAGGAATATCTTAAAAAACACACCGCTTTATTAAATGAAATTTACCAGGATCAGGAACAAGTTAAGACTTGTATCGAGCATCTTCATTCATTTCAAACAAATGTTGCTCAAGTCAAAGAAATCTATGATAAGTTGTTTCAAGCAGAAAATACTACGCCGCCTTCGCAAGGTGGAAGTCGGCGACTTACTTTTAACCCCTACTCTCCAGGAGGTTCACAAACCCCTGATTATTTTCCAAGTTTACCGAAAATTGACATTGAAAAATTCACTGGCAATGTCAATGATTTCCCTACCTTTTATGACCTTTTTAAAACAATGATTCATGATAAAAATATACAAAAATACTCGCTTTTAGTTACTTATTTAGATGGTCCTCCAAAGGATTCGGATGCAACTATCCTATTGTTTTCAATTATCTTGTAAAAAGGTATAAAAATGATCGCATTTTAGCCCAAAATTATTGGAATGCTATCGAAAATTGCCCCAAAGTAAACTCTGATGACTCCGTAGCTCTAAGAAACTTGCTTGATATCTTCACAAAAAATATTGAAGCTTTAAAAACTGTTGGTTTGCAACCAGATTTTTGGGACTTTGTCTTAGCCCAAAAGTTGTTGAAATCTATTGATAGTTCGATTCAAACGCGATTTGAAGTTTTTCATGGTAAGCCTACCGAAATACCTTCATATAAATCAATCTAGAATTTTTTGGATCAACATTGTAGCTCGCTTTTTATAGTTAACGCCGCCAGTACATCCAGTACGCAATTTTCTATGAAGCCCAAATTTACAAAACCGCCCCATATAACTCAAAAACCGCAAAATAACTATAATACCCGCCAAACGCCTCGTGCATTTTTTACGGCACAGCAGAACTCTTAAAATAATTGTTCCTTATGCAATTGGAATACTCATAATTTGACTTTTTGTCCTGATTATTTAAATAAAACGCCTCAACAAAGATTTAATTTATTAAAAGCAAAACGATGGTGCGTAAACTGTACCTCTAATTGTCACAAAACCTTCCAATGCAAAAGCACTTTTAATTGTCGATTTTGCCAAAAAAGGCATCATAGCTCAGTTCATTTTGACTTGCGCCATGTAAACGAATCCTCGTCTCAACGGCAAGAAAATAATAATGCAGATTTGCCTTTAAATAGCCAACAAATTAACGCGTTTCGGCAGGAAAGAAATGAAATTAGTAACTCATCCTCTTCGCAAACTCCAAATCAAGGTGCTTGCTACTCTACTCAAAGTTACAGTAACTCTAGTACTTTGCTTTCTACCGCTCTTTTTCAAATAAAAGATATAAGAGGGAATTATCAAACTTTTCGTGGAGTTTTAGATTCCGCATCGCATCTGTCTTTTGTATCTTTAAAATGTGCCAACAAACTAGGCCTACCCGCTTTAATATTGAAACTGAAGTCTTTGGAATTGGTGAGACCAGTATGCAATCAAAATTAGGATCTATTGATATGATCATTTGCCCTTGCAATCAATCTGAACTGACCTTATCAGTACAGAGTGAGAATTATAAAAAATATAAATCTCGCGGACCCTTATTTCTATAGACCGGGAGCAATCGTTTTACTTGGAGCCGATATTTTCCCTTATATTCTTAGAGATGGTCGTATTGTAGGTAATATAAATGAGCCCATCGCATTAAACTCAATTTTTGGGTACATTTTAATGGGACAAATTGGTAACACAAACTCGCTTCGGTATCCCTTTTATGCCAAATTTCAAATAATCAACTTAATAATTCACTATCGAAATTTTGGGAAACTGAAAATATACCGGAAATTAAACCTATTCTTTCCCCGGCTGACGAAGCATGTGAAAAAATATTTAAAAATACTACTTTTCGTGATAATACAGGGCGTTACGTCGTGACTTTACCCTTTTGCGAAAATAGTGAACCAGGTTTTCCAAATGGTCGCCAACTTGCATTAAAAAGATTTTTATCTCTCGAAAACCGCCTAATTAAAACACCGGAAACCTATCAAAAATATTCGGACTTTATGCAAGAATACTTAGACTTAGGTCACATGGAATTAATTTCTAACCCGGAGGAACAGTTTACGGAAAAAAGTTACTATATCCCCCACCACCATATTGAAAGACCTGAAAGTTGAACCACAAAACTCTGAGTAGTTTTTAACGCAAGCGCAGTATCCCAAACAAATACTGGAAGAATTTCCCTAAATGACACGCTTTACGCCGGTCCCAAATTACAAAAGGACATTTGTTCTATTTTATTAAATTTTAGATTAAATGAAGTCGCTCTTTGTTGCGATATTTCTAAAATCTTTCGCGGCATTTTAATAGCCCCGCATCATCAAAATTATCAAAAAATCTTATGGAGGTTTAGTCCTACCGAACCTATAAAAGAGTATAATTTGGAAACCGTTACATATGGTACTACCCCCGCTCCTTTTTTAGCTTTAAGAGTCTTACAGCAGCTAGCTGAGGACGAAAAGCATAAGTTTCCCCGCGCCGCTAAAGTTATTATGACAGATAATTTTGTTGACGATTTTGTCACAGGTTGTAGCTCCGTTGAAGAAGCTATACCTCTCCAAAGGGAGTTATCACTATTATTAAAATCCGCAGGATTTAAATTACATAAATGGGCTAGCAACAATAAAACTGTTTTAGAGCACTTGCCAGAATCCGATATTAACCCTAAAGCTCTTTCTCTTGATATAGAAGAAACTACAAAAATTTTAGGAATGGTAACCCTGTTCAGACTATTTTTCCTACTCAGTAGAGCCTCTAAATCGTAGTTGCACGAAACGCAATATCCTTTCAGAAATTTTTAAAATTTATGATCCCCTTGGTTGGTTGTCGCCAGTTACTATTTTAATTAAATGCCTAATCCAGGAATTTTGGAAATCTGGATTGGACTGGGACGAAGATGCTCCCATAGCGATAAGTAGCCTCAGGGAACGCTATAGGTTAGAATTACTTACAATATTTTTTCTGGAAACGCTCAATACGAATTAATCGGTTTTTAAGACGCTTCAAATAAAGCGTACGCAGCTATTGTTTATTTACGCGTAATTTATAAAAATAAAATTTTTATTTATTTTTTATGCTCAAAAACTAAAGTCGCCCCTATAAAATTTACAAGTATCGCACGACTCGAGTTAGCCGCTTGTAATATATTAGCTGATTTAATTCAATTTATTCTTCATAGTTTTGAAAACAGACTTAAAATTCACCAAATATTCACTTGGAGTGATTCTCAAGTAGCTTTATCGTGGATTAAAAATGGACATCCGTCTAGGTGGAAAACCTATGTACAAAATAGTCACGCAAATTCATGGAAAAGTATCTCCTAAAAATTGGCATTATATTTCCACTTCTCAGAATCCCGCTGATGTAGCTTCAAGAGGTCTCTATCCTAGTAAACTTATAAATCATAGTTTATTTTTTCAAGGTCCCCAATTTTTAAAATTACATTATGACTACTGGCCTATAACCTTGGAAATAAAAGACACTTCTGAAACTTTAAATGAAGAAAAAGCTAATAAAAACTTAACTTTAATTACTACGCAAACCCCAAACTTAAATTTTTTAACTTCGCTTATTAATAAAAACTCCTCTTTTACTAAACTCTGTAGAATTTCAGCGTATATTTTACGTTTTATAAATAAAAAATTTCTAAATAAAAGTATAATTTTTGAAACTTTTTCAACGTTTCAAGAAATTCAAACCGCACTTTATTTATTAATAAAAAACGAACAATCGATCTATTTTTCGGAAGAAATAAATTCTCTTAAAAATATAAAATTATCTAAACCGATGCAAAAATTAAATCTATTTTTAGATGACCGAAATTTATTAAGCGTCGGTGGAAGATTGCACAATTCTTCTCTCTCTTATGACAAAAAATTTCCAATTTTATTACCCCGCGAAAGTAGAATTACTTATTTAATTATCGAACATTTTCATTTAAAATTTTTACATGCTGGATTAAGAAAAGTACATTTTTTACTAAGCCGAAATTATTGGATAATTTCGGCAAAACGCAAAATTCGTCAAGTTTTAGCAAAATGCATCCCCTGCTTTAAATTATCCCCTAAATCGGTACAACCCCCAATGGGTTCACTTCCGTTTCCACGAGTTTCTCAACTCAGAGCATTTTTGCATACGGGAGTAGATTTAGGTGGCCCCACTACTATTTTAATGAACCGAACCCGCGGTGCCCCACGTACTTTAAAATCATATATTTGCTCATTTGTTTGTATGAGTGCGAAAGCGGTACATATCGAAATAGTCAGTGATTTGACAGCCGATGCTTTTATCGCAGCAATGCGTAGGTTTGTGGCTCGTAGAACTTACGTAACTGATATGTATTCTGATAATGGAACTAACCTAGTTTCGGCAAATAGACAGTTGTTACAGATTGATTCTTCTCGTCCAATTAAATGGCATTTTATTCCAAGTCACAGTCCCAATTTTGGAGGTCTTTGGGAGTCTGGGATTAAAACTATCAAAAAACATTTATTTCGAACCATTGGTTCACAAATTTTAACATATGAAGAGTTATATACAGTCACCTGTCAGATTGAAGCTATTATGAACTCTCGACCGCTAACTGAAGTTTCCTCGGATGCAAATGACATTTCTGTTTTGACACCAGGGGGGCGATTTTTTCAATTAGCTTTCCGATCGTTTTGGCCGACTAAAAAATTTTTGCCACAAGATTTAACCTGAAGCCCGGCAACGCCGCCGGTATAGACTTCACAGCACCCCTTGGCAGTGGCGATGATCGCGTGGAGTGTCGTCGCACAGTGGGACCAATTGATTCGATTGACCAATACAAGATTAACGGGTAGTAAATCCTCAAAATTTTAGCTACCGATGTACCGGGTGACCTATAAAAACATTTCATATTTAAAATGCAGCTAAATATTTGACTAGGTACCGATTTAAAATATATGTAAAGTAAATAAGCTTTTAAATCCAACTAAACATTTTTGTTTAGTTGGATTTAAATCGCAAATAAAAAATAAAGATAGCAGACAATTAAAAGCTGAGAGGTATTTATATATTTTTTTTTCAGTTAAAAAACTGCGCTTACATCAGTACATCAATACAAAAGGTACAGGGTTTTTTATCGCTTATTTCAGATACTACTTAACCAATTTTAATGAAATTTGATATACATGTTTTATAAGCAATTCTCCCTCGTTAAGGCGATTTTTTTACGCTATGACACGTGCAAGTTAGGCCTAACCAGCAAAGCCGGCTATTGTTATTTTGGTAGGTTAGTTATTAATCAATTGGAATAAGAAACCGATACCTTCCTTAAGGCTTTAAATGCAAATAAAAAATAAAATAGGGCTTTTTTAAAATTCAAGATGGCTAGCGTACGCTAAAACTATACAACTTATTTGTTTAAACTGACGGAATATTTATATTTAATTTGGTAACACGGCTACAAAACTACTAATTTAAAGAGAATGTCACATACTTGGACTTATATAACGATACTTTTTTTAAAAATAATTCTTCATTTTTAGATTATTTATATTTTTGTCCTGATAGCTTGAGCCGGGATGTAGGTATAATTGTTTTTTTTTCCTTTAAAATAGGTTTTTTAAAATTTAATCACTGCTCCATATATAAAATAAAAATAACTCCATTTTGATGGTTATATTGTTACAATTGTGAAAATGCAAACGTGTACTTAATTAAAGTTTTTTTTTAAATAATAACTAACCAAACCACTTTTTAATTAATGTTTCAGTACAGTTATTTCTTAACCCCCATTCTTTATCTACAATTTGTACGGAAAAATAATAAAAATTTGATCTAATTTGAAAAATAATATTTATGTTTAATAATACTTGTCTACTTTTTAAAACTCTTGGCCATCTTTAATATGTATGAAATAATGTCTAAAATACTCTTAGTAAACACTCGTTTAATCCAGTAATTAGGTCAAAAGTCATAAACCAAACCGAACCAATTCAAAAAAAGTGCGGAAATTTGTAGCCTAGCCTACAATTAGTACCTTAGACTATTGCGCCACCGAGAGAAGCTACTTTAATAGGTTTAATTTTTAGATCGGAAAAAGATTTAAGTAATGGAAGATATGAGGAAACTCGTACAAGGGGGACGAGTGTGATAGAGTTGAGGTAGGCTAGATTAGTTTGCTGAAGATGGGCTCCACGTGCTAGTACCTAAAATAAGTATGTATTGCAAAAAAATACAAAAATTAAAAATATTTTCTCTTCCACCCTCCCACCCATTAACCTTATTGTGCAAATGACAGAAAATATTCAATGAAAACAAAGCCACAGAAATCATATTTTAAGTTTAATATTAATGAATAATTAATGTTTGTCTTGTCACAAAAAAAATATATAAATACATATGCTTTGTATATCTAAAACTAGGCCCATATATACAGGGTGTTTCAAAATTCAATAACATAATTCTAATGTTAAATTTCTTGAGTGATTTTAAGAAAAAAAGTTCATATAAACATAGGTCTACATACGCTTAGTTTTCGAGATAATATTTTTTATTAATTTTGATATAGTCGCCATTCTATACCGAAGCATTTTTTATTTTGATAATCGCAGTCTTTGGTGCAAAAGGGTTTTTTTTAAACGGTTAGGGATGCGAAAAAATTGCAAGAGACAAAAATGTTTGCAAAAAAAACAAGGATTTTATTTCTTGATTTAGAATCTACTAGTGGCTTACAACAAAAAAATATCCCAGGAAAAAGCTGACATGCCCCCTGAAAAAGTGTAACCTTGTAGATTTTTACTAACGTTTGGCATGTCTTATAGTGTACTGACAACAGCTAAATATACGTGTTAAATTTGAGCGGCATATCTTAAAAACTGCACGAGCTATAAACAAAAAACTAATAAATATATGAAATTTCAACACCCTGTATCTCGAAAACTAAGTGTTTGTGTCTATGTTTATATAAACTTTTTGACTAACAATTACTATATATTACTAAAATTCAAAACTAAAATTATTATATTGAATTTTGAAACACCTTGTATAAATAAAAAATTGTATATAATCCGATTTGAATTAGAAATTCAGTAGATAAAAAACTGTGTACTAAGTAAAACATAGTACATACATAAGTTTGAAATACATATTTAAGTCCTACAAGTTTCTTAAAACATTGTTGCAACTCTTGTCTTATTTTGGAACTCATGTTCCACAATGGCACAGAATTTTGTCTTCTTTTTAAGAGGACACTCTGATCTATCTTTTATATTTCACCACAAAGATCTCGTTGAGCTTTTACTTCTGGAAAATAAAAACGTGATCTGGTTTATTTAGGAAAATACCTGTTATGTCTGATCGTGGACACATTTCCGTACCCAAATGCAAAAGTGAGTTTTAAAAAATTATGTCATATCATTAAGTAAAAATCTTCAGTCCTTATGATATCGGACGGGGGGCAGATTATGGTAGGTTGGCTGTGAGGGGGCTGGTTATGGGGGGAGGGGAATCTCTTACTTTACGCCTTCCCGTAGAAATACAGGCAGTTATCCCTTTGTACGAATCTATTTGTATATTACTATTAAACTACAAAAACAGCAATTAAAGTAAAATAATGTTTTCTTTTTTTAGGGGAGCTTATGTTTTTATAATGAGACTTAATTATGTTACTAAAATTCTAGAAAAAACAGAGCAGGAAGGCCTAGTCCGCATGTTATTTGTGGACTTGGTCAGCGCCCCTGATAGATTATGTTCATTTCGCTTGAAGGGGGCTAATTTTGATCTTAGAGGGCTTACCCTCCCTCACCCAAGCTACTTCCTTGGCGTATAAACATACATTCATTCCATTCTTTTAAAAAATTTTGGTTTTGGTGATATCTAGTTTTACCAAAAAAAAATTGCATTGGATATCTGATTTGGTCCACTGTGCTTGTTACTACGTCATCTAAGGCCCGGCAGTCTGCAATTCACAACAAAAAATAAGCTTGGAGAGAAAATTTTGTCTCTGGGTGTTCTGCATAAAGTGGGTTAGGAATTTAATGTTTTTATTATTTATGTTCAACGTTCGATAGTTTTGGTTGTTTAGCTGTTGGGCCGTATGTTCAAACGTAAGTATTAGTCTAGTGTTGTCTAGTATTTCGCTAACAAGCCCCTTTGGGCACCCTTTGCCAAAGAAATGTTTTTTTTTACTTGGAAATATTTCTAAAGGCAGGCTTTTCAAAAATAATTAGAGCTGGAAAATTTGCATCTTCTTAAAAATTATTGGTTTTTAATATAGGATTTTTTTTGTTACAGGTTACTTATGTGTCTACAAGGCAACAAAGACAAACTTCTCAAGGTTGCAAGCAATCCCTATCATCTGCTATGTTGGTTCAAATAAAAAACTTGTTGCAGAAAAATAAACATCCTTCGAGACCAGCACAAGACCAGTAGATGCCACCCAAATCTCTCATATGATTTATTCTGTTATAGTAATGTAACTATGTGAATGTGAAATTGAATACAATGTATTGTCAAATAATATTTGTTAATTATTATCAAAAATAATATTATTCATAAGAAAAGTGCGTAAAGTGATTACATTTCCACAACCAAAAACAGTTGAACAATGTATGAAGTGAAGTTCGGTTTGATAATATTTTGTGGGAAATAGGTACCAGGCACATAGATAAGGGAGGGCACTGGAGGACATTTCCCCCCTTCTTGAACAAGCTTTTATCATGAAATTTTAGTGTCTTGGACAAAAATTGGGCACATCACCACTAAAATGTTCTGTATTCAGTGGATTTGCCTCCGGCGAGCATTTCTGCCTACCCTGTCCAAAATATGCACCGCATGGAATAACAGCACAGCCCTTTCTATATGGGAGTATCCCTCCAGAAAGAAAAGCTATCTATGTGCCTGCTACATATTTTGAGTACATGTTTTACAGAACATTTTTTGTTCAGTTCTTCAGAAGGATAATTATATAATAAAATTTTCTTGAAAATGTTTTTGAACAAATTTCTGTTCAAAGAAAATGTTTAGGACTAAATGATTTCGTACAATTTTTCATTTAAACAAGAAAATTAATTTTAAAGATATTTCTGCAACCCACTTTTTTCTATGAGGGTTAACAAAAATAACTACTACGTACATATTTTTACTTAAATGTCAAAAAATGCTTCAAGCACACCCCTATGTTATAATAATAATGTTCTAAAAAAATGTAACATCCTAATTTTAAAAACTATTTTTCTATAATCACCAAAAACACAAAGTTGTTGATTTTAAATAAAGCACTAGTCATTATTTTAATTAAAAAAAATAAAGTACCTTATGAAGTTTCTAAATCAATAATGTTTTTGGAGAATTTTCCATTTGAACATATTTTTACTCAAATGTTACAAAAACTGTAAAATCTTAATTTTAAAAATTATTTTAGCTCACACTACTACTATACTATAGTAGTGTGAGCTATGGTGATCCTAATTTTTATGTAGTGTGTGATCTCAAACGAAAGGTAATTGAGTCTGGAGTTAAACAAAATATATTTTAGTTTAAAAAAAGGGTGGGGCTAGATTTCAAATATTAGAGTTTAAGTCAAAACATGGGTTGTGTGGTATCAAACGAAAGGTAATTGAGTCTGGAGTTGAATAAAATATATTTCAGTTTTTAGTTATATTAGCTAACATGTACACTATAACTATAGTACCTAGTGTTAGCTTATAGGTACCCATATATATTGGCAGAGTATTTTTATAATCACCAGAAACACATAAAAAAAAATAAAGTACCTTATTAAGATTCTAAATCAATAATTCATTAACTTTTTATTTAAAAAAATATTTTCTTCAAAAGGGTAATCATTCAATAAAATTTTCTTCATACAGAAAATTGTTTAAAAACATTTTCTTCGATTAGAAG
Source organism: Aspidapion aeneum (assembly GCA_963576565.1). Classification (NCBI taxonomy): domain Eukaryota; kingdom Metazoa; phylum Arthropoda; class Insecta; order Coleoptera; family Brentidae; genus Aspidapion; species Aspidapion aeneum. The sequence continues at coordinate 94,070,446 of OY755039.1, forward strand.
TTTGTTCGAACAAATTTCCATTTAAAAAAATGGTTTTAAACAAATTTTCGTTCAAGGAAAATCTTTTAGAAAAAAATTATTTCAAATAATTTTTCATTAGAACTTATTTTAACTCAAATGTAAAACAAAAAATGAAAAATAAAATAAAGTTTTTTTTTCTATTATAATCAAAAAAATTTTTGATTTAATATAAAGAACTGGATAGGTAGTCATTATTCAGTGACCCAATAAAAGTTTAAAAAAAGTACCAACTGCATAAGGTTTCTAAATAATTTATTAACAAAAATTTTTTGAATAGATGTGTCCCCTTATAAATTATTATACAAGTAAATAATTTATTCTAGCACTGTCGAAACAATGATTCTTGATAGGTAGTATCCATTAACGTATTAACCGGAGGAGACCAGGAACCGCGGGAAAAATTCATTCATCAAAACAATTCTATTTGACCCCTAGATGCTTCAATGAGTTGGAAATGAATGGAAATATTTTTTGGAAAGACGATGGCAACGCTGTGCGACACACAGCAGACGTATGTTTATTCTTTATGGTCCATCGATTTACCAGTGACGGCGGCAAAATATTTATTTATTAAAAGTAAATACCTAACTTATTAAAATAAGCAATTTAATTTAGTTTACAGCTGAATAAATACCCATTGACAATAAAAATTTACATTAATAGCATTGTTGAGATTATGTTCTCAAATACAGAAGTCGAACATTAAAAATAGGAGTCAGGCTCTAATAAAAACTTGAGAGCCCACTTGATTTTCGAACCGGGGCACTCACCGAGAATTGTGAAGTCGTCTCCAGCAGCCGAAAACGGTATTAAAGGTTCTCTTTTTCCTAGCGACAATTTGATCACCCCCAAATATTACAATTTTAAAGCTAGATACTATGTGTAGTGCCTACTTTTCTTTTGTATATAAAAAAGTAAATATAATTTTAGTTCCTTTTTTTATGAAAAATTGGTAGTAATATTGTAAAAAAGTAACAGAGCTCTATTTGGATAAGGATATTTTGGACTTTTTTTAAAAAAGCCCTCGATTTATTGCTTTGATGGGGAGACAATTTGCTTACTTTGGGGATTTATTAAGATGTACCCCATCAGTGGGGTTACTTTTACCCATTTGTTTTAATTAGGATAGTAACCATGGCCAGAACTAAAATAGTTTTTTGATTATGATACTCTACATTTTTTCAATTTTCCCTGAATTTAAAATTTGTTGCAAATATATTTGTATTTACTGCCTCCTACGACGGTGGTTTTGTCCCTTTTAGTAAGACTAAAGGTGTGTCTACAAAAACCTACAAAAAATATGTGCCTAAAAACAACTCTTTTTTATAGCGAGTTATTTTGAGAAAAGTTAATGCGACACTTATTCCGACGTACTGCCATCTCGGTTTTCATCAGCAGTTTCATTAGAAAAGAAACTGGAAAAAATGCAACATATCAATTTCTGTTCTGTGGTAATTGCTTTATTATAGTTTTTTCAAAAACATCTTTTTCGAATGATGTTTTGTTCAATTGACATTTTTTTTAAACAATTTGTTCAAAAACACCTTTTTTGAATGACATTTTGTTTGAATAACGTTTGGTTCAAAACCATTTTCTTCAAACAGAAAACTCTTCGAAAAACTAGCTGATTTTGGGAGGTCGCAATCGGTGGTACCTTTATCAATTGATCCTAACCTGTTAACCTAACCACACTGAACTCTAATCAATTGATCGCAAACGTATCCATTTCAAGAAATTAAAAATGTTTTCAAAAAAGGGATCATTTGAACATAATATCGATCACAATGTTTCCAAAAAAAATGCCAATCAATCACACTGCTTTCAAACAAAATTGAAAAAAGATATTTTTGAACAAAACAATTTGACAAAATGTCATATGAATTTAAGCAATTTTTGAACAAAATGTTTTCAAAAAAATGCAACTCGAACAAAATGTCACTTAAAAAAGATGTTTTCAAACAAAATGGTTTCGGTCACATTATCAGTGGAACAAAATGTTTTAAAAACACAGTTTTTACACAGATTCTCATTTAAAAATGTTGAACAAAATGTTTTTCAAAAAAATATAATATAAAAAAGATATTTTCATAAAAAATGTACCATCAGATCGTCATTGGAACAAAATATTTTTAAAACTAAAAAATTTGACATTCAAACAAAATGTTTGAATAAAAAGTCATTCGAAAATAATATGTTTTTAAAAAAATGTTTTCGAAAGAAAATCCCATTCGACAAAATGTCATTCCAAAAACTAATTTTTCAACAAACCAAAAGTTTTTTTATCAGGTGGATGTTTGAACAAAATGTTTTTGAAAAAGATGTTTTAAAACAAACTGTTTTCAACCAAAACGCCATTTGAACAAAATGTCATTTAAAAAAGTAATTTTTGAAAAAAATGTCAAATCAAATTTTCTTTTAAACAGAATATTTTTGCAATGCAATTTGAACAAAATATCATTTTCGTTTAAAAAATTAATTTTATTTGCCAGTTTTATTTTTTGACACATCACTTAATACTGAAGGGTTATTTTGAAAAATAACTTTTTTTATTTAACATTTAAAATGAGTTAAATAAAAAAACATATATTCATATCGTCTCGCTTATAGTTAAAAATAAGGAACAAAAATATTTTATAAATGATGTAAAAAATAGGGTTATTTAGATACCAGGGCCGAAATTTACTTTTCGTTTTTAAATAAATTGCAATCAATTTTTGGGTTATAACAAACATCCTTAGAAATGGATTTTATTTAGCAATGAAAAAAATAATAAGTAGGTAACTATAGTTTATTGTTTTTAAATTTTTTGAATAAAAAATTTTGCTGACATTTTATAGAGTTAAAAACAAATCTGCATGTAGAGACCTCGTCTTTACACTTTTTAGATGTTTGATTAGGATGCTTTTAGCTTGGTGTATTTTATTTTAGGTTAGACAACCTTAAAAATTCAGAGTAGGTCAAAAGGACTAACCCAACCTAAAAAATTGCCTGGATCCAAATCTAAAAAAAGTGTTTACACAAAAAAAAACGGTTAAATAAAAAAGGTATACGTAAAAAAATTACTTTCCATATTAATAAGATACCTTTTTTACCTTATCTGTTGAAAATCAAGGCTCGTAGTCCAGTTAAAAGTATCAAAACCCCAAAACTTGGGACACCCTGTACATTTTTAACTAAACTTATGTTTAAACACTTTTAACAAATAAATAATTATTTATATAATAGCCTAATATTTTTTTTTCTGATTTTATATTGATTTCTACGGCACTGGTCTTTGTTTTGTTTTGAAGGTCAAACAAGTTATTTAACTTACTTGTAAAACGAAACTTCTGGATTAAGATGGTCGAGATTTTAGCACAAAATACAGTCCCACACCATTTTAAAGTATTTTAAGATTAATTTTGAGTCCAGATCGAAAATATATTTTAAGAAAAAACACGAAAACAATTCCGAACCGTAAAGAAACAGGTCAGTAACGCCGCTTGACCCTTTACAAAATACTAATGGGTCCAAAGGGACTACCTTCTAATCAAGAATAGTTTTGTCTCTTTTTCTCGCATCGGTTTAACAAAAGAGGAACAAAATAAGATACTTTACGCGGGCCTAAACCATTGCAGCATGTTTCTAATTCTTTTGTTTTAGTGAGGGACTGTAATCGAGAATAGTTTTGTTTTTTCTCTCGCACTGGTTTAATAAAGGAAAACGAAGGAGTAGCAAAATAAATGCTGGAAGCACAAGTTAAAGTGATCACCGCTAGTTATATATCCATATTTGGTGGTGTATAATTAATCTGGTAAGGGTCTGTAAGAAGAACCGTTTCGTCTTTTTTCCTTGCATTGGTTTAAAAAAGAAATAAAAGCAAAGGAAAGATCGGATAATTTTGGTGATTCTTAAAGAGAAAGGAAATAGAGTTTCTATGGACGAAACAAAAATAGTCGATGAGTTCTTTACTGCAGAAGTACGTTTTTTAAAACAAATTGTTTATCTAGACGGCCGATTTTTTTGTTTATTTCCCAGTCTCCTCTGGTTAATACGTTAATGGTAGTATCGGAATGCAAAGTTAAATTCAAAAAAATACAAAAAATGGATAGGTACCTATGTCACAGGCTTGTAGCAATAAATAGTGATTTTAATTGTGGGGGTTGCTATAGTCTATCACGGAACTGTAACGTCTATGCAGTTATATTCCTTATAAGGGCTTTTGTCCTTAAATTATGTAACACTCAAGGGAGGGGGGTTTGGCTTTGCATTACACACAATGTTTTTTTAATGTGTTTTTTTTGAAAATGCGTTACGAGGGGGGGATTAAAAATCCTGTGTTACATAATTTAAGGATGTTCCCTAAGCCTGCTATACATATCCATTATTTTGAATTTTTATGATGATTTTCACTTTGTATACTAACTATAGGTAGGTATCTTTCTTTTCATATATCATCAGGAGATTTTATAAGTGGGGCTTCGAGACTAGGCAGAACTATCCATATCTTCTCGTCTTTTGTGAGGGAAATATTTAAAAGAATTGATGGAGCCCGTCTCTGGGATGGAAAACTTTATATACTATGTTTCTCTTCTTATATCATCAGGAGATTTTATAGGTTAGGCCTCGAGACCGTGTAGAACCACAGGTTATCCAAGTCTGCTATCGAAATCTTCTTGTCTTTTGTGAGGGGCGTATTTAAAAGAAATGGAGCCCTGTTAGCCCGCGGTTAGAAAAAACGATAACTGCAATGGACTGTAAATATTTTAATTAATGAAAGCGCGAACAAACATAAATTTATTGATATGAAATTACGAAATAATCAAACGTCCATAGGTTAATTGTTGGTGCCACATAACGGCAATCAGAAACAAGGCACTCACCAGTTTGCAGCCAATTTATCCACTTCCAAGGGGCCCCTATCTGGATCTAATGATGTCACCACGTAGCCGAAGGGCTGAAGTTTCTAGTTCTATGCTTCAGTACACCAAAATCGAGCACTTTCAGGTGTAGAAATTTGAAATAGTTGGAGAACGAAATTAACACGCAATTTCTCGAGGCGATTGACAAAGGATCTCCCTGATTCTTGGTGCGCATGTCCAATGCGCAAAAAATGCACTTTGTCCTTCATCCAATTGTGTGGTTTTAAAAATTTAAAAAACAACCGCGAAATTTAGCGGGAGCTAACATAACTGCCCTCCAAAACACACAATTTTAGAATCTCAACCGGACAGATATAGATATAAGAAAAATGATCGACCGATAAATATAAATGAATGAAAACAGATAAGTATCGTAAGTTTATTTAGAGATAGCGAAATCCCGAAAAAGGCAAAACAAACAAACAAAAATTCAAAAAAAAATTAAAATAAAGAAAAACCTATTGTAATACCCGGTAATAGGTAGAAAAATTAAAATTACTTTTAATTTGGCAGGAGGCACAATTTTACTACTGGCCGCTTATAAACACCGGTAACCGTTTGTACCGTCGCAACACGCACCTGACCGTCCCCGCCGGGATGCAGTTCGATGACCCGACCGACCGGCCATTTCAAAGGTGATTGAATGTGATCACTTGTTATGATAACCAAATCATTTAATTTGATATTTGGGGACGAATCAGCCCACTTGTGTCGCTGTTGTAGCGTATGCAAATACTCTATAGAATACCGTTTCCAAAAATCAGTATGTAGTTTTTGGATTAGTTGCCATCTCGAGAGCCGATTTAGGGGAACCTCGGACAAATCTGACTCCGGAAATTCTGAATTAAGGGGTTCAAGGGTCAAAAAATGCCCAGGGGTAAGAGGTTGAAGATCGTGTGGGTCTGAAGAGGCAGGAGATAAAGGGCGACTATTAAGTACGGCTTCTATGCGACATGTAAGGGTGGACATTTCCATGATGGACAACTTCTGGTCGCCGACTACTCGAACAAAGTGAGTTTTAAAACTTTTGACGCCAGCTTCTGCCAGACCATTGAAATGTGGACTGAGAGGAGGTCCCAGATGCCAACGAATAGAAAGTCTGGTGGCCGCACTTCTTGCGTAATCAAGTAATTGGTTACGAAACCCTATAAAATTACTGCCTTGATCTGACCAGCATTGCGTCACGCTTCCACGTCTGGAAATGAATCGATGGAATGCACCTACGAACCCTTCGGTGGACAGTTCCATGGTTAATTCCAAATGCACGCAATGTGTGGCCGTACAGACAAACACACAGACATACGATTTGAAAGCTTTACAACCACGGTAACGATGAGGAATCACAAAGAAAGGTCCACAAAAGTCGATAGCTACACTCGAAAAAGGTTTAAGTTGATTGATTCGATGAGCGGGAAGTGAACTCATTATGGGCGGTCTATATGGTTTAGGGTTGATTCTAAAACATTGCAAGCACTTGGATATGGTTCTTTGAATTGCCCGTCTGGCAGATAATATCCAAAATTGCTGTAAAAGCAGATTATGTAATGTTTTAAACCCAGGATGAAGGTATTGTCGATGAGCGGACTCGATAAGAAGAGTAGTTAATCGATAGTTACTCGAAAGTAAGACGGGGTGTTTTGCAGAATAAGACAAAAGGTCAGATTTTTGTAATCTGCCACCGACTCTAATGATATTATTTTCATCAAGAAAAGGTGAAAGTTTTCGAAAAGGTTTCGGTATTGGTTTATCCTTAGATAACGCCGAAAAAAGCTCAGAAAAACAAGAACCTTGAACGCGTTTGATAAGAAGGTATAACGCACTTCGCATCTCACCGGTGATAGGAAAAACAATATTCTCAAAAATAACTTTTTGGTCCGGCGGCTTAGTGGGTTTGTGATAGGAATGGTTTTGAAAAAGGTTAACTATTCGAAGGACATAACAAATGATACGTTGAATTTTTGATATAGATGAATATTTGATAAGAAGCTGATCTAAGAAGTTAACGTCAATTAATATCTCCGAAATCAATCGGCATTTTTGATTTATGAAAATCGGGCCATTCGTTTTCGGGAGACCACAAAAACGACGGTGCGTTCCACCACATGTCATGTGACATGAGCTGGTGGCCCCTCGAGACGCAATATCGGCTGCATTTAAAGCAGAAGGAATGTAGCGCCACGAGTTTGAGGGAATGATTTCTTGGATTCTACTGACTCGATTTCCAACAAAGGTTTGCCAGCGATTAGGAGGGGATGAAAGCCAGTGCAATACGACTTGCGAATCGCAGAAAGTAACGATATTTGTAAAGGTTATTTTTCCTTCATAACTAGATAAAACGAAGTCAATTAATTCGCTTAAAAGAAATGCGCCTAGGAGTTCTAGCTTAGCCAAAGTTTGTGACTTTATAGGCGCGACCCTAGATTGCAGATATGAGAGAAACAGAGATATTGTTTTCCTCTTCTACACGAAAATATACGACGCCTGCGTAGCCTCGAATTAAAGCGTCACAGAAGCCGATGATTTGACAGGTATTGATTTTTGACAGTTTGATTTGTCGGGGTAATTGAAAATTGGAAAGAAGCGGGAATTCAGAACGAAGTTTGTTCCAAGAGTCGATGATAGAAGAATCTGGTTCTTCGTCCCAGCCTATTTTCGATATCCACAACTGTTGCAAAATAAATTTTGCTTGTAGCAACAAGGGACAAACAAAACCTAAGGGATCGAAGATTGTTCCTATGATAGATAAAATAGAACGTTTGGTTGGGGGTTTGTCCTTCATTCGGCATTGATAGGAAAAATGTCGTTTTTTGGATGCCATTGAAGTCCTAAAACTTTGATAAAGTTGGGTTCCTCCTTGTCGAAAGAGAGAGGCATTTGACGATCGGACTCTGGCAATGTTGCCAATAACTCAGGACAATTGCTTGCCCATTTTTTAAGTTCAAATCCTCCCGACTTCAACAAATCATTGAGTTCTGTTTGAAGGGAGAGAGCCTCAGAAAGCGAGGGGCTAGTTCCCAAGATATCGTCGATATAGATTGACGTTGTTAGAACAGTACTAGCCATAGGAAAACGTTCCTTTTCTCTCTCTGCCAGCTCATTTAATGTACGCATGGCTAGAAAAGGTGAGCATGTCATGCCAAAAGTGACAGTAGAAAGTTCCCACACTGAAAGTGGATCCTGTGGAGAAAACCTCCACAATATCCTTTGATAAGGACGGTGATAAGGATTTATAAGGACTTGACGGAACATTTGTTTGATATCAGCAATGTAGGCAATAGGATTAAGACGAAACGTAAGGAGTAAAGAAGCAATATCCTTTTGAAGTTTCGGTCCAGATAACAACGTGTCATTGAGACTAATATTTTTTGGGGTGACTGCCGAACAATCCCAGACTACCCTTAATTTTGTACTTAAGCTTTCTGGCTTTAATACGCAATGATGTGCTAAAAAACATGATACGTCGACTTTTGGTTGACTAGATAAAACTAAACTCATATGATTAGAATCGATATAGTCTTGCATGAAACTAGAATAGGCAGTGTACAGATCAGGATTTTTGAGTAATCTATTTTCTAGAAGTAAAAATCTACGATAAGCTTGCGGATAAGTATTTCCTAGGTCAGGGTTTATTTTATCTTTAAACGGAAGATCTACCATGAATCTACCGCTCGGTCGCCGTACTACACTCGCAGTAAAAATTGATTCTGCTTGTTTTTCTTCCTTTGATAAGATTTGTTTTTTAGGCAAATGTTCGATTTCCCAAAACCTAGGGAGAATGACCTCTAAAGGAGGTGAATGACTCGTTAAAAAACAACTGGTTCGTTCCGTAAGACTACCTACTTCGTCAACCTTTCCCATGACGACCCAGCCAAAGATAGTTTCAAGGGCTGAAGGTTGCCCTATTTGTCCAAGAACCCTGCCCTCCTTGAATATCTGTGCGAATAGCTCGCAACCAATAACTAGGTCCACAGTTATAGATTTGAAATAAGATGGGTCGGCAAGTTTAAGATTTTCCAAGTGTTTCCACTGATTATCGTTCAAAGTGAATGTAGGCATATTGGAACATAATTGTGGAACGACAATTGCTTCGAAATTAAGTAAAGGAGTGACCTGTCCTTGTGGCTTAATGTGACATTGAACGAGCCCTTTGGAAGTAAAAGAAGACATCTGATTTAATCCGAATATTTCAGTGGTGTAACTTCGCCTAGGAAGATTAAGACGCTGAATACACTTTTCACTGATTAATCCTGTCTGTGATCCAGAATCAAGCAGTGCCCTTACAGGTTGAAAATTTCCGCAACCGTCCATAACATCTATTATGGCGGTGCATAAAAGAAAGGTACCTGAAGGTCCTGAGGTATTTAATGACACATGAAGATTATTGACAGGGGGTGTGTGAATGACAGGACTAGTATCTTGGCTTCCAGACTCTGGATTAGTTTCTAAGATATGAGTTAAAGTGTGGTGCCTTTTACTATTGCAAGTCCTGCATGAATATTTTGATTTGCACGTATCTACCCCATGCAAGTGATGAAAACACGCTAGACATAATTTTTTCTGCTTGACGAAAGATAGGCGATCGATAGGTGAGAGATCAAGAAATGTTTGACATTTCGAAAGCACGTGACCTTGATTACACCGGAAACATTTTATTCGCGTACTTGAATTAGTTAAGGTGCCAGCCAGTCCTATAAAAGGCGAATTGGATGATTTATAGGTAGGCTTTTGCCCAAACTGATTTCGCATAGAATTTGAATTTTGATAGGCTTTTGCCCAGACTGATTTTGCATAGAATTTGATTTTTGTTAGATAGGCACCTTTTTGGGTGCTGTTGATTGAGGAAGTGATTCCAAAACTTTACATCTTTTTTCTAGAAATTGAAAAAGTGACTGAAAAGTGGGAATTTTGATATTAGTATTGGCGTGACTCATTTCGAAATTTGAACGCGTCGGAATATCCAATTTTTCTAACAAAATGAAAAAAATAATAAAGTCCCAACTGTCAACGTCAAAGCTAAGTGATTTTAAAATTTCTAGGGATTCAGAAAAGGTGTCAATTAAATTACGCAATTCTTTAGCTGACTCGTTTTTTAAGGTGGAGTTTATAATTGTGCTTAAAGCATCATTTGCGAGGTCTCGCTTGTTTTGATATCTATTGACTAATTTGTCGTAAGCAATTTTATAATTTTGATCCGATAAGCTAATCCCTGATATCAATTTTAAAGGCTCATCCTCGAGATATGAAAATAAATATTGAAGTTTTCGGACGTTACTTAGACTTTGATTTTGATCTATAATGTTATTAAAAAGATCGAAAAAGCTTGGCCATAATTTTTTATCACCTCGAAATATGGGAATACCTAATTCTTTGAGTTTTGGAGTTTCGTTTTGTCGAACATATGATCCCGAAAATGATGGGGCCTCAACCGGAAATATTTTAGAGTAAACCCCCTTACACGCATAAAAATATTTACGAGCTTCTGAAAGGATCGCATCATGCGTTTTAAACTCCTCGTCGTCCGCGTCGTCTCTCAACATAATGACATCATTATGTGCCAGCATGCATTTATCGAAGGTTTCATCCAAATCGGAATACCTCACTTGAAACTCGTTTCTCGCTTTTTCGTCCGATGCCGCGGTCTGTGAAAACACATAACACTCGGTGATCGCAGATAAAAAACCTTTGCGTTTTTGCAAGGCTTTTTTGACAGACATGATTTTACCTTTGAAATGACGAAATTGTCGGTAAATATACAATTAACGCTAAATTATTGCTTCTGAAATAGAAAAATGATTTGTCGAAAATATGCACTAATTTATCGCAATTGATGAAAATTGTTTTAAATATCGAAATGATATGGAACACATCTAACACACTGAACTGTGCTTGTTTGTTTTGATTCCTTCGCTTTGTTTACTGAATGACCACGGTACATTACCATAGCAGCGGACCGAAAAACACTTAACGCGCGCGCCGCTACCGATACCGCCGTTTTAATACGATTGGCAAAATTCAAGGCCTTGATCTCGGCTTGTGAAAAATAAATGGCCGACTTATTAATACCATCGTATGGAGTAAATTTAAAATAATTCGGCTCGAAAGGAACACTTATGTTAGCCCGCGGTTAGAAAAAACGATGACTGCAATGGACTGTAAATATTTTAATTAATGAAAGCGCGAACAAACATAAATTTATTGATATGAAATTACGAAATAATCAAACGTCCATAGGTTAATTGTTGGTGCCACACAACGGCAATCAGAAACAAGGCACTCACCAGTTTGCAGCCAGTTTATCCACTTCCAAGGGGCCCCTATCTGGATCTAATGATGTCACCACGTAGCTGAAAGGCTGAAGTTTCTAGTTCTATGCTTCAGTACACCAAAATCGAGCACTTTCAGGTGTAGAAATTTGAAATAGTTGGAGAACGAAATTAACACGCCATTTCTCGAGGTGATTGACAAAGGATCTCCCTGATTCTTGGTGCGCATGTCCAATGTGCGAAAAATGCACTTTGTCCTTCATCCAATTGTGTGGTTTTAAAAATTTAAAAAACAACCGCGAAATTTAGCGCCGCCCCACAGAACACCATATCTGCACGTGTGCGATATCAATGTATCATTTTTTTAGAACTAGTAATATAATTTTAAAAAAAATCTGTTTGTTTATTGTGAAACAGAGACAAAATAAAAATTTCTCTATGTTGTGAAATTCCTTCATCCTTGTCTGTCAAGGTAAGTGTCATAAAAATCACGGCGAACTCGATTTTCTGAATTAAGTGAAAGAATTCTACCAAGCTGCACTGACAACAATGCGGCTCGCGATCACTGACTTGTATGAACACTGAGAAATAAATTCGGCGTACAATTCATGTCGGAAAACGGTTTTTGTTTCCTTCATAGAATGAAATTCGTAAGAAAATTAGCTCTAGAATGTTGTGTCTACTCATATCTAAGGTTGTTTTGCATTTTTTGTTCAAAATATTGAGCAGAAACCTTCCACGATATTTTGCCAGTTCTAGTTGAACTCAATGCAGCCCAATTTTATATGGCTAAAAATTTTAGCTGGCTAAAAACGATCGGAGGTCTAATCTACAAAAATCGACCCCCAGGTCATTTTTTATCATTGGAACCGTTGACAGCTCTTCCTGACGTTGACTTAACAGATGTCAAAATTAATAGATTAACTCGCTGGCAGCTACTTCAAAGAATCCATCAGGATTTCTGGAGACGCTGGCAGCAAGAATATTTGCATACACTTTAAGAAAGGAGCAAGTGGCTGGACCCCACTTGTACTCCACAAGTTGGTCGTTTGGTAATAATCAAGAATGATTTTATACCCCCGCTACAATGGCAGCTCGGTAGAATAATTGAAATTTTTCCGGGTAAAGACGGTGTAAATCGAGTTGCTAATGTCAAGACAAGGGACTCGGTGTTAAAGAGATCAATCTCAAAGCTATGTCCTTTGCCACTTGATACTTTAGAAAATGCATAGCATTTTCGGCCGGCAATATGTTCGGTTTCCATAAAAAACCTCTTTATTTTTCTTTTATTTTTAAATTTTACTTTTATTTTTTCCTATTTTTCATGGACTAAAATTTTGTCTCGAACATAAAATTATTAGTCTTAAATTTATATTAATCCTAAGTAAATGGGTCAACTATTAGTTATTATAAAATTTACCTAAAGCAAAATTGCATTAAAATGCGAGAATTAAACCCAAAAAATGTAATTTCTATTCTAAATTTAAGAATTATCATTTTATTTCTTATTTCTTTATTTTTATATACTTTGGCACTACAAGCGTCCTCTATCGTGTTTTTCACATATCCATAAAATTTAAAATATAGTGATATGGTTTCCTATAGAGGGTGAAGTGCTGTACGCATGTGCGAAAAAACTGCAAGCGCAGGATTGACAGACAAAGTGTGCTGCGCGTCGCCATGTCTAGAAAACGACAACCTTAAAATTTAAATTTAAAAAGTAGTGAAAATTCACTTTAAAATACCGCAAATAATTAAAATTATCGTGCCATCATCCTGTTGGAACTGCAAGTCACATAGCTCTTATGGAAAGGTGTACACCTTGCACTTTGGAACTTCAAAACAGCGGTAAGTCCCTCTCCATGAGGCTATATCACAATTTTATTTCTCTTTCAAATTTAACCTACAATTTTTAAATTAGTTACTTTCTCTAGTTAAATGAATTTTTTGCGCCAATGTTAATTCTAGTATAAAGAAAAAAAATTAATTAATTAATTCTAGTATAAAGAAAAAAAACCCTTCATTTTTCTTTTTTGAACAGTATTCCGCATATTTTACTACTTTAAAACTTAAATATTGTGCCAATCCTTTCAAAAAGGAGTGAAATCATAACAAAAACATTTTATGTAAATAAAAGCCAAGTACGCGAAGTGGTATTTCATAAAAAAAATTAAGATAAAAGGAAAGCCAAGTTCTCCACTACAAATTTCAAAATGAAAGGTTCTTACTAGTTTGGAAATGTTTTTATAAACTTGGCTATTACGGCTGCACATAACTCTTAATCACACTGCTAAATTGAATATAAAGAAGTTTGGCTGGAATAGCAAAGTTTAAAAAAACATTTCCAAACTAGTAATAACCCTTCATTTTGAAATTTGTTGGAGAACTTGGCTTTACTTTTACCTCAATTCTTTTTACGGAATGCCACTTTCGCGCACTTGGCTTTTTTTTACATGAAATATTTTTGTTATGATATTACTTTTTGGCAACAGACCATTTCCCCCTAATTCGACCCCGCTGAATCCAAGTATCTCTGCTGCCAACTCAAAATATCGACAGGAACGCCGAAAATCCCCCCAAGCCCCCAAAAACGTGTTTTTTTTTTTCAGTTTTATTAAATTTTATCGTAAACCAATCTTTTTCTCGAAAATTGCAAAGAACAGTTTTTTGTACTAAACAAAATTCCCTTTTCAATGATGTGTGGGTCGATAAGGTTAGGAAAAGCAAGTACCTCTTCAGTGGCGTCCGCGATTTGGGATTATTTCGAAAAAAACCGTTTTATTATATGTTTTATTAACTGTAAAAAAATTGATTAGTTTGGTGATTTTAAACAATTACTTTAAATTAAGGACACCACTGTAGCGGTAACTATAAAATAACTTTCACTTTGTTATACATCATTTGAAAGGACATTTTATTGTCTATGACAAAGTATAAAACACAGTTTTTGAAAAGGAGCTTGGTTTTTAAGAAAATTGAATAAAACATGTTATTTCCCTCCATTTACGGAAGTTGCTGAAGAGTTTGTTTTAAGTCAAATCCCCCAAGTTTCACATTGTTAAAAAGGGAATCTCACTCTCTACAATAAAGTAACGGATATACTTTTTTCTGAGAAAATTAGATTAAACCTGTAACAAAAATGGTTCATTTTTGTTTTTTTAAAAATGATTTAATTTACGAATGCCTCTAAAGTTTTAGTCGGTGGCGTATGCTTATATAATGGGGCCTGGGGGGCCCGGGCCCCCCGAAGCTAAGATTTTTTTAGATATTTTCCACATATTTCATGCAAACAAACATAAAACAGCATAAAATACGGCCTCATGGTGTCAGGCCCCCTCCCAAAACTATCTCGGGCTTACCCCAAAACTTTTTTCTATATAGGCCACTGGTTTTTTTAGGAAATTTTATTGACTAGAACAAAATATAATACATGTTTTCTTGTACACATTAGTTTTTTTAAAAATCGAATAAATCTTGGGAAAAGCATGGGCATTTTTTCAACTTTTTTAAATTACTTCCATTAACGGACGCCGCTGGAGAGTTTGTTATCAGTCTAACTTCTATTAGTTATACCTTGTTAAAAAGGGAATTTTATTATCTATAATAAAGTATATTATAAATTTTTCTCTTAGAAGCTTAGTTTTTACAAAATTTTAAAAAACCTCAAACTTTCAGACTTTGGGGGTCTTGGGAGTTTTTGGAGGTTTTTGCAACAATTTAAAAAAAAACTAATATAATATTATTTCTTAGATATATAAATATATATTTTGAATGTGCATCTGTGTCAATTTACGCTTTATAGCGGCAATTCAAAATTTCGCCGCCATGTTGGCCGCCATCTTGAATATCTCAGCCTTTGTCAATATTTGGCAGGTTACTTTAACTTCACTAATAGTCATATACAATAGTTCTTTCATTATTAATTTTTAAAAATGTTTCATATAGGGATGTGTTTTTTTATATTTGTTGTTTGTATGTTATTTTATTTAATGTAATGTATGAATTTATGAAAGTTCTGAAGAAGGTATTTAGACCGAAACGTCAATAAATGTAAATTAAAAGTTGCTAGTTTATTAATGAACCACATTCCCAAGCAACCTACAAACCTAATATATACGTTGAATTTTTAATAGCGAGGTTAAAAAACCATTCGTTGTTCTTATTCGGGTGTTTTTTTTGTAGCGTTGGATTAGTTGATCTCAACACGTGGAGTGATTTAGTACAAATACCGGTCACCAGAGTATTGACGTCAAGATTTTGGGTCGGTATTAGAAACATGGTAATTAGTGCCATACCACCTTGGTACAAATTATTCCAATACCTATGGTACCTTACGATGCATGATGCAAACATATTTTAAATAATAATATCAATGAGCATAAGTCTATCCTTTTTGCGGTCCTTGAGATAAAATGTCCTGACTGGCACATATAGGATATTGTTTTATTTGTGTATTCGTCACGTCATATCATCGGCGCACAGTTGTGTAGCAGATTTCATTTAGTGAATTAAATCGTTTTCTTATTCTAAAAGTGTTTTTTTTTCTTCCCATCGGTTGGTTTTACAACAAGTAAAGAGGCAATGGAACTTTTGTGGTTGAATCACGTTTTAACAAGGATATAATGGTAAAATTTCTATTAAAAATGTATGGTGTTTGTCCGCCTGTTTCCAAAAATCTGTATTTCTAAAATAAATTGTTTGGTTATAAAAATAAGGTACCATGAGAAAGCAGCTTTTGGATATTTTGTGATCATAAAGTTATCATCGGCAATCCTTTTTAAAACTTCCACATAAACCACATGTCGTATTCTCCTAAGATAGAGTTATGTTCAAATGTATTGTTTAAACTTTCAAATAATCAGTATACGGTTTGCACCATTAAAACGTACGAAATTTTGCCATTGAACTGATATCTCACAAGGCAGGGTTATAACTAATTCGCATATATGCGTATCTACCTTCTTCCCTGAACTCACTCTCCACGCTGAATTATATGGAGAAAATTTATCTATTTTCAATCTAGCCACTGTCGACGGCGAAAAACGTATCTTTTATATGATCAGAATATGTAACTATCTTTCTTTTGGTGTGGAAAAACTTGTTCATTTGTAATATAGAGTAGCATTTGTCTTTTGATGACGTTAATTAGTTCCATCGAAATACGGGAACTAAGTATGGAAAATTAAAAGAAATCTGCAACTTTCTACTTTAAAGACATTATTTTAAGTTTAAGGAAATTTGGAACGATTGTCGTCTAGATTTACTATGTTTTATAATATAGGTTCAACGTCGTTTTTTTTTAGTCTAAGTAAGTTTTTTAAAAATAATTTTCTGGTTTATTTTCTTTGCAAGTCAAATGAAGTTTTTTTTCAATGGTTTTTTTTTCTAGCAAAATTTTGACAAAGCCAAACCATTTTTAGATCTCAAAGGCCTAGATATAAATTTTCAAAAATATATTTTAATTGGCAAGGCTATTTTCTTTTGTAATTAAGTAAATTTTGTTTGGCCATTCGTTTAAGATTATTTCCTTTGGAGGGTAATATTGGGTGACTTTTGGTTTTTCTATCCTTCTCTTGTAAAATTTTTAAGATAAGTTAATTTTCTATCACTTTCTAGTACCATTTTTAGTAAGAATGTACAGATCCCAATTTTGTTCTAGCAGCCTCTCCATTTTGATTGGTTTAAGAAATCTTGCTGATCTAGGGTCAATGGTACCCGCCCTTTTTTGCTGTTGTTGAAAGGAAGTTTTTTTTTGGATTCGAAAAATTAAAAATCGGTTTTAATTTTGACACAACAGACGTGAGTTTTGGTTAGAAAGTCACGTTTACGCGTCGCGAGGGTTTCACTCTCATTTTTAATAAGCATTTCTTTGTCAACCATCTTCTTTAAAATGGCTAAAACAAATACAACAACTTTGTATATTTCCTTAATGAACTTATCCATGAAATGTTTTCTTTTGTTTATTTAAAAGAAAACCTTTACTTTTGTTTTTAAAATTTGTAGAGTTCATTACAGATTTATCAAAGTTAGTTTAAAGAAAAATATTTTTTTGTTTTTAATTGATAATGAGATTTTAAATTAGAGAAATTAAATGCATACAGAATAATGTAAATTTTCAAAGGTGTAATTAACAATAACTAACAAATTTATGTAAAATTCACTAAATAATATATCCTTTGTAAATCAATATATAACTCCTAAAATGTAATAATCTAATACGATTATTGCATTGTTTACAAAATCATTTGTAACCTTTGAAATTGTAATGAAATTCATAATTTTTTTAACAAAATATAAACCTTGTGTAAACCAGAAATAATCTATTTTTATTAAAACAAAAAAAAAGAATTAAGGCTATAAACCAACATAAAAACCAAGTTAAGTTGTGTCAAGAAGTCTCTTTAGCTAACTTTGGGTATTAATTAGATTTGTTCGTTTAATGTAGTTGCAATTTACAACTTAGCTTGGTTCAACTTGGAAAACTTAAACTATACAAGTAAATAAATAATTCTAAATGACTCTAAACTAAAAACCTTATCTTTAAAAAGGTAACTGTTATATTTTCTTATTGTTCAAAATAGTAAACTTTAACATGTCTACATTTCATAAATAAAATTTAAAAAAAACAAAATAATTCAAGTAAAAACCTTTACATACAATACATGTGCGAGAAAATACATGAAAGATGATTTATTTGGTAAGTGATATATTAAGTTTACTAATAAGGTGATCCAGCCAAGAAAGAATCAACGTTCCTGAGATACTTCTGCAGTTGTCGTTCCGTGTCCACTTGTGTTGTCTACCAGTTCCATTTGAGATCTTAATTAGATAGTTCAAACAAATTTGCACTTAATTATGCTTAGCAGAAGTCAGTCTTATATCACTAGTATATCCGCTCGCCACGTTACAGTTGACAAAGACTCTATCTATGTAAATTTGGTATCTATGCATTTTTCGTTTCTTTATTTCTGAATGATTGCATCAAACGCCACTCATTGCGTAAATCGGTAACAGGGTGTATCGGAATATTATGTATACGTGCTACTCCCGTAGGACTCGAAAATCTTAGGTTTAAAAAAAACTACCTTAATAAAGCATTTTTTGGGTATTTACGTTCGGCACTTTTGTAAAGGCAACCGAATTCTCCACAATTTTAGTGCAATCCTAGCTTCCTAAGTTCACCAGTTGTGGAGATACGTGTGGTCACAATAATATGTGAAGATTTTTACAAAAAGTGAAATTTTACCGGTAGGGTTAGTTTCCAAGCCACGTATATAAAGACTTCACATTTAAGTTTTACGCAAACTGCAGCACCACTTCATGGGCGACCCCAAAAACTTGTATATAAGGTTGATAAAAAAAGACAAGCTTAAGCTTTTTTTATTTTATTCCCCTCATGATATAACGGCAGATTTAAAATTTTTTAAGGGCGGGAAATTTGAATTTTTTGCATTTAAGATAGGCATGTATAAAACTGTGTTGAATGGCACTTTTGTATCGATACCGTTCCCGGTGTCATGAGTGTTGATACAGTCACAATAAATTATATGACACCATGACACTTTCCAAGTTGAAAGTTGGTAAGTTGGGGGGCGTCACTGACATACTGTGCGGTATCTGAATGTTTAACGCGTTATATCTTGTCCAAATCTATTTACTATAACTGACAGTTGTTTTAATTGTCGCAACAATGTCACAGTATTGTTGAAACAATTAAAAGTAAAAAACCGCATGTCCAACGGTTTCCATAAGCCCATTCCACTGTGCGCCGTTCGCACCCCCTTAGTTACGGCACTGAGAGAGGCTTGGGGGGCTAAGGCAATTGGTTAGTTGAGCAATTTATTTCAAATAATTTAAAAAAAAAAGGTTCAAAAGGCTAAAACAGTCAATTTTATTTTAACTTATAATTAGGTACGTACAATTCAACATTTTTTACTTATCTAAAATTTTCGCTAACCATTTTCCATTTTGCTGAAACGTCCAACCAACGACGGGATTATTGACCAAAATGTTAGAGAATTTATCATAACCGGCCAGCGCTACACGCTTGATGTCGTCATCTGAAAAAAATTTAAATAATAAAAATTAAGTAAAAGTTTGAGAAATTACACTTGTCTAATTTCCATCCATACTAATCAATCGCTCAGTTTTTTGTCAAGTTTTTGCGAAGAAAAATAGCTTTTTAGACAAAACAGTACAACCATGTGTAATATAGGAATTAGGACTAGAACCCACAAGCTCGCGGGACACCATGATCGAGGCAGTCCGGTCAAATAGGTATATGATACCAGCATAGCACTTTGTTTGAAACTCGTAGACAATGATTGTGTAGAAATAAAATTTCGGACTTCCATTGTCTTTATTTATTTTAAAACACGACGTTTCGGTTAGTAAGTATCTCTAACCGTTATCAAGTGTAAACTGCAGTTTACACTTGATAACGGTTAGAGATACTTACTAACCGAAACGTCGTGTTTTAAAATAAATAAAGACAATGGAAGTCCGAAATTTTATTTCTACCAGCATAGCAGCTATACATCCGAAGCAGGACTATTACACAAGCGGACACAGACTCACATAGATTTTTCCTTTTGAATCTTGTGTTGACTTCGACACAAAATAGTATTCTGGAACGTACCACCATCTAATCCAATAGTGTCATTGACTGAACTTACACAATATTATCCGATTATTTACCATCTCCTTTTAAACTAATGTATTAGTAAGGGCGCTTAATAATCTTAAACACACATGAATTTAATAACTAAACAGTGGGCCACTCGTTTTATTTACTAAACTCACATGTTTTCATCTAGCCACCGACTCTCTCTTTTTAACTCAAAGTAGTGGGACGGGCCCACCCAATCTAAAACAGTCTTGAGATTATTTTGCGAATAGGAGTGTTTATAAGCTGCCATTTTGACAATCAATGTCAATCGACTTTCTTCCATCAGCACACAGTGAACACCGTTACTAAAAAATAGTAGATAGTCCAGTAGGCCTAGGAAAAAACTATCATTTGATTCACGCAACTTTCAGTTATTTTTTAGAAGTGTCATTTTTTCTTTCAAAGGAACGCGATTTGATTCAGATTTAAAGCCATTCTGCGACAATATTTTATGTCGTATTAAATAACTCTTGTTGGGATAGGTAAGTAGATTTTATACCTGCACATTTTGATTCCAATTTTGATATTGGTTTGCGCTTGGCATCTCTAAAATCCTATAAAAATATAGATTTCTTTTAAATGTTGGACAAAAATTTTATTTTGTTATAAAGCAGTGTGAGTGAGCCATGTACTAGTTATTGGGCATCAGATTTAAATTGTGAAATATTAAGCTTTCTGAATGAGTTACATCATGTTTGAGAATATTCATAAGAAGCGGCAATTACGCTTTATTTATATACATAATTTTAAAAAGATAGGTTATGTCAGCGCGAATTTATAAAGCAGTGAGAACGGTCGCCTCCAAACTTCGCCTATTTTGTAATTTTCCTAAAGGATTTCTTAAGCAATCGGCTGAACCAGGTAAGTAATTTTTTGTCTTGAATTTGGCCAATGATAATATTTTGGGCTGGCACACACACACACACACAGTAATAAGGCTAATTTATACTAATTTTATAGAATTCTTTGTGAGGTTATATATTTTGGCGGTTTTTTTAGGTGGCTTATAACTGTCTCACCATATTTGTCGCCGTCTAGCTATTAGCCGGTGTGGCTAATAACTGTATCAGTAGAAATTACAAGCATTTTTATTATTGGCCGGCTGGTTAGTTTTCACTGCAACCATGTAGGTAAATTGGCCGCCTAGATACCTACTTAAAAAAAAAGTTATAAATTCATTTAAATATTCTGTGTATTTTTATTTGATGTTTTGTAAGAAATTATATATTTCTTAACGTTTTGACAAATTTTAGTTTTAAAAAGAATTAAAACATAAGGATATTAGCTGCAAAATATTTACTTAAATCGCGTAAGTTCCAAGCCGCATTAGTTTAAAAACCATTTGCTTATTTTTTTCTAATTATCAAACTAAAGATACTATTAAGTGATAAGGAAAACTTGCTATTTTTAGCCGACCATAGCAATAGGTATGATAGGCTATTGGGATCAGCAAAAAAAAGTTTTTTAAATTTCACTCAAAATTAGTTATTTGGGTCACGAATTACCTAAATACAAAATTTTGTCATGGTGTCTATCTATCTGTCTGTCCGTCTATCTGTAACACGATAACTCGAAAACCGCCTAAACAATTTAAACCAAATTTGACGCAAAAATACTGTGGCACCCGGGAATTTGGCCATTAGTTATAAGGGGGTAGGAGAAGGGTTAAAAGTTTTAAAAAATCATAAATCCAAAACCAAAGTAACTAGCGAAACGCGGTTTACAAGTTAACATTAGGAATAATATTTGCAACATAATTTGTAATAACATCAAAATCAGTCAAAGCCGCAGTTTTTGAGATATAAATAAAATTTTAAAATATTTTTCAAAAAATCAAAAAAGTCTAAAACTGAAAACAGCTGGCGTCAATTTTTTTAATTTATTTTAAAAATTAGTTTTTTGATTGTTCTAAGAACTTCAAAAAAAAAATTTTTTTAGATTTTATACAAGAAATTTTTTTAATTTTTTTTTTCTACTTTCTCTTCAAATTTTTTTATTTTTTCTTTGTGAATTTGTTTTTAAATATTAGTTTTTTCTAAAAAAATTTAAAAAAATTGTGTGATTATGGGCGGCTATACGCGCGTACTGACGCTAATTTATTTGAAGAAAATTAACATTTTCTGTAAATATTTTCATTGTTTCTATCTAATATTCGAAGAATTCAATTATGCCGATATTCATATTAGTAAGAAAATATTTTATTTTTAGAAAAATGCCAAAAGCGAAAAAGAACAAGAAGTACACGAAAAGTTACACTGAAGCTGATGTTCTAAAAGCTATCGAAGCTATCAAAAATGGACTGCCTTTAAGACAAGCTACATGCGACTTCAATGTTCCCTGAGGCACCTTGCAATTTCGAAATAGTGTGAGGTTCCGAAACAAAACTTCTCACGCTCCAAGTCCTGTACTATCGACTAATGAAGAGAATTCAAATCTTTTTTGTTAACTGCAAAAATAAAAATAAGTAACATTAAAGTGCCTGTTTTTCATATTTTAAGTATTTTTTTGGTATGAGTTAATGCATGGCCAATTACTGCACCTCCTTAGGCCAATAACTGTCGCAAGTGGCTTATAACTGGTGTTTTTCAGGGTTTTCAGATTTTATTTATTTTTTGACATTTCCATTAAGTTTATTTAAAAATAAATACCATTTTTTTTAAAAATAATTTTTTTTTTGTATGACTAGAAAAAAAATTGTCTTTGTTCGCAGTTTTGTTTTAGTTATTGCACAGGTAAGTGGCAGATTTCCTTACGGGGCCAATCACTGATGCTTTAACCCTACATAGCTTTCAAAAATTATACTTTAAAATCTGCTGCCACAAGGGAAAAAAACGAGTTTTATATTTTATTATTTTATATAAAAGTGCTTGTCTATTATTTTTAAAACACTTTAGGCTAGCTTAAACAAATAAAAATCGCAAAAATATATATTAATAAAAATAAATAATGTTCAGTATGACACGTCACTTTAAAATTTTATACTAATTTCAAAAATCAAACAAAAAGAAGTCACTCTATTAAAGATACTAACTGCCAGTGGCGTATATAGAAAGAAGTTTCGGGGTGGGTCCGAGACAGCTTTGGGGGGGGGGCGAGACCTCATGAGGCTGTATTTTATGCTATTTTATGTTTGTATTCATGAAATATGTGGAAAATATCCAAAAAAATCTTAGCAATATCTCAAAAACCAAAAATTACAATTGCTGTGTATCGTTTCCCTAAATCATAGATTTTAAAGGTTTTTTCGTCGGTTATGGGAAGAGGAAAAACAACCACTTATCTAATACACTACAAAGCTTGAGTAGACGTTTTGAAATAAAACATGTAAACACTTTATCTCATAAGCAACACCTAACTTAAAAAAAAGAGAAATAAAACAAAATTAAATAATTATCAAAATTAAAAAAATATATTTAAACAACAGACTTATGCAATTGTTATTCCTACATAAGTTAGAATTTGATACCTTGGCAATAAGTTTTTTTTAAATTTAGTCAAAAATCATATTTAGCGACTATTAATATTCCAAAGTTCTAAATTTCATACTTATCGGTTCACAAATAGGAAATATTGCCATTATGGATCCGCCATTTTGATTGATAATTACTTTTTTCTCATTTCAAAACAAAATATTTTTACAAACCCTATTTTTCTAATTTTTGTCAAAAATTAGGTCCGGGAGGCCATTGTGCAGCGCTATGAGTTGGACAGCAATAAAAAATTAGCTGTGCTTTAAAAAGAGATGCAAATGAGTTCCAAAATTACAATTTATGTCGGGGCGCAAATTTAAACCTACATCACGAGTCAGCGCCTTATTGAAAATATGATTTTTAACGGAGCATCGCATCAATATGCGGCTGTATAGCAGGGTTGGATGGGACAGGCGGGCAACCGGGCAAATGCCCGGTGGGCCGGTACAATTTAGTGCGAGTTGGGCCGCAGGCGCGATGTACCTGTTCCAAATTATTAATATTTATTTTTGTATATTTGACAAACGAACTAATTAAAACATTAAACATTTACATTAAAAAAATCTGTATGCAGTAACTCCAGGCCTGCGTTACTCGTTTGATTGTTACAGTTACTTTTATATTAAAATAAGTATAATGTATCAAGGAGATAATGTGATAATGGCACTAACTTAGTTATTAATATCTTTTTACAATTCCAATATCCAGAAGAAAGAATCGGGAGAAAAAAATGTATCAAAAATATTGTCCAATTTTTTTTTATTTGTATTGCTGTTTTGAAATCTCTTTTAACATACTTTGTTGACAATTTTGGTGGTGATTGATCCCCCTGATCTCCCCCTTTGGTACGGCCTTGCCAATATCTCATATCTTAGTTGCGAAAGATCATTTTTGGTGCTAAAATACATTAAAAATCTAAGAAATCGATTAACCGATTGAAAAATCGATTAACCGATTGAAAAATCGGTATTGGGTCCAATTCAAATTAAGGAGATCATAGATAAAATTGCAGCATCAAGTTCGTTATTAAAAAAGTCGCTACCATATGAAAAATTAGCATACCTGCTCTGCCCCTGGTAGTTAAAAGGGCGCAAGTGACGAAAGTGTGGTTCGGAAAAAAACGACTTCAAAGTTTTAATTGTTCATAAGGCAGTACTACAGTTAATGCTTTTTTTTAAATTTTATTACATAGGACATGATGGAAAATCCGTCGATACCAAAAACCTAAATTTGAAAAAAAATTACTTTTAACTAACGGGGGCAGTGCTGTTGAAATTTTGTACGTTTTCTTGTTGAGTTTTCATTTTGTGAAAAAATTAGATATTAATTATGTTAATAGGTACTTAGTGTTTAATATAGGCATACCGAATATAAAACTTTACAAAAATAGCTAGAGCAGTATCACAGATAATAATAAATAAATTGGTCAAAAAATTTTTTAACTCACAAGCTTTTATAAAATGCACTAAAAATTATAAAATAATTTTCTAACATTCTAATATTATCATAATAATAAATGCGATGGCCGATTGATGGAAATTTTGACGATGTTAGCACGATAAGATATCCGTATCAATTAAATATCACTATTTGCAAGAAGCAATCTAGCAGAAAAATGCAGAGTTACCAAACCCACCCAACCCGACCCAAGATACCCCAGCATTTCTTTGACATAGGTATGGCAATGGCATAGCATTGCGGCACATCAAACATATCTTTGATGACCTGCTATGTTGAATATTCTTTAAGTGTTTAGATCACAAATTTAGATTAACTTATGCTTTGATTTGCGGCCATCGCTTTTATTATTATGATAATATTAGAATGTTATAAAATTATTTTTTAATTTTTAGTGCATTTTATAAAAGCTTGTGACTTAAAAAAATTTTTTTACCAATTTATTTTCTACTTTTTAGTCTCAGCTATCTACTCTATTAAATGAAAATATTTGTTCAATAACAGAACAGAAGAGTTTATTCTAGATTATAATGAAATCGCTGATCGTGAGTTGTTTGGAACCTCATTTTTCTATTGGGGGAAAGAGAGGGTGGGGGTAGAGGTAGAAATATATTTTTTGTTTGGGCTGTATTGCCATCGGACCTTTATGCATATACCAAATTTTATAAAAGTCATTTGAAGTGAAGTGTGTCAAAAACGCATTTTTTCTGGAAGGGGGTGGGGGGTAGGGTGGGAGGACAATTTTCCATTATTGTTGTATTGTCATCGGACCACTATATGTATACCAAATTTTATCCAAATCGGATAATGGAAAGTATGTCAAAAACGCATTTTTCTATAGATGGGGGTGGGGGTAGGAGTGGTAGGATTTTTTTCTCAATGTTGTATTGTCATCGGACCACTATATGTATACCAAATTTCATCCAAATTGGATAATGGGAAGGGTGTCAAAAATGCATTTTCTATGGAAGGGGGTGGGGGTAGAAGTGACAGGATATTTTTTCTTAATATTGTATTGTCATCGGATCACTATATGTATACCAAATTTCATCCAAATCGGATAACGGGATGTGTCTCAAAAAACAAATTTTTCTATAGAAGGGGGTGGGGGTAGGGATGGGAGGATATTTTTTCTTATTGTTGTATTATCATCGGACCACTATGTGTATACCAAATTTTATCCAAATCGGATAACGGGAAGAGTGTCAAAAACACATTTTTCTATAGAAGGGGTGGGAGGATTTTTTTTTCTTAATGTTGTATTGTCATGGGACCACTATGTGTGTACCAAATTTCATCCAAATCGGATAATGGGAAGTGTGTCAAAAACGCTTCATAAGATTTGATAGATAGTTAGATAGTTAGATAGACAGAACATCTGAAGCTAAATAAAAGCTTGTAATAAAAAGGAGATTTTCTGAAAGTCTTTGAACACCTTGTATCTCACAAGTTAGGATGTTTAGGACATGCATAATGAAGTTTTTTTTCTCAAAATGCAAATTACATCCTTTAAAATTAGTATGTTATTTAATAACAAAACTTCCATAATATCAAAAATAAAAATAACACAATATATGGCTTCGTTTTCTTTGCCGTAAAATTTTTTTGACGAACCGAGGGCCGAATAAAAAAAATTGTTAGGGCCGGTTTGTTTGAGCCCATCCAACCCTGTTGTATAGGAATATTTTTCTCAATAATTTGTGTCATAACCAAGAACTTCGTAGAAGCTTTCGTTTCCTTGATATTTACACAAAACTGTTTTCAAGGTTAATATAGCGTGGAGTGTGCTTATGAGCTAGGAAGGTATTAGATCCTTCATGGATCCATTTGTTATTTTGTTCGTTAATCACATTTTTGTTAAAATAGCAAAAAATATTTTAAATAAATCTAAGCCATGTGGTTAGATATTTTTTGATATTTAAGTTTTTTAAATATGGGTTTAAATAAATAAAACCAGGCTGTAATAGTGTTAGGCAGTATTCTGACAGTTTCACATTAAAAATTGACAGTTGATCTTTAAAAATTACCATACCAAAATAAATTTAAAACTAAGTCGTTTAAGTTCCATTAATAAAGGTAGGCAGTATTTATTCCGGTTCATATAGTAAACAAAAGCCATATATTAAAAGATCACAGCTGATCTTACAATGTGAAGCTGTTAAAATACTGCCTGGCACTATTACAGTCCGGCTTTATTGCAATAAGTCCCTTATCTACAGATCCTTAATTTGAACATTGGTGTGTTTAACCAGGGGCGGATCTAGGAACTAGGGGGTAAATATCATAATAAACATTGCATAAACACATTAATATTGTGTGAAGGTGTTACCGTTGAAAAATCTTGTTTAGCTTTTATAGAAAACATAATGTATGTCTGTCTAGAGATTTTAAGCCTTTTTCCTCGAGGTTGCTAGTCACTCATTTAAGTTACTCGAAATAACGTCACGGTTACTCGGAGTAACCACTGTATGACGTCACACAGTCAGCTGTGGGTGACATTTCCAATTGACTCACGCTCCCCGGTATTCCATAGAAAAAGAAGGGTGGGTGAAATTAATAGCTAAGCACTATTTTTCAAATAGTTAATTTAACAGGGGGTGATAGTTTAATTTCTTGACTTGTACAAGTTGGAAGACCGTTATTAATTCATGTGAACCTAGCT
The DNA here is from genome assembly GCA_963576565.1 of Aspidapion aeneum. NCBI lineage: Eukaryota > Metazoa > Arthropoda > Insecta > Coleoptera > Brentidae > Aspidapion > Aspidapion aeneum. The sequence goes on from OY755039.1 coordinate 94,097,889, forward strand.
TTAAAAAAGACTACTACGAAAAATTTAAAGAAATAACTTACTAACTAATAATCTAGTTTAATCTACTTCTTTTCTACTGTTTGCAAACATAATTCGTTATTAATATATAAGTTAAGTTCCAATAATTCACAGACGGCTTTTTAAAAACTAATTTTCTTTATTTAGTAAAACTTATTACTACTACTATGCTACTACTGCTATAGCTAGAACTTGAATGCATTATCTGATTATGAAATGTGCTTTTATATGCTGACCTTTCACTTAAATGATAACATAATGATATAATGTTAAAAACAACTTATTAAGATATTAAACTAATGATGTACATAATGATATTTGGTTCTTAATTATAATGTTAAAAACAACTTATTAAGATATTAAACTGATGATGTTTGCATTCCAAAGTTTAAAAGCAATTTACTTATCAATAACAATTTCATAATTGTTATTGATTTTCTTAATGTTCTTTTAAATACTAATTATTATTATTTTTTAACACAGAATAAGGTGGATGTATAGAAGTACATTACTCCTCCTTCCTTAAAACGAATCGTGTCCTCACGATTTCTCTTGTAATTCTATATCTTCATCTAATTGTTTATCTTCTTCTGACCATCTTTTAATAGTATTTCTAGATATTACCTTATTTCTAAAATATTTTTGAAAAATATAAACTATAGTAACGATAATCAAAAGGAGAATAAAAAACAATAAATAATTATGCCCATTTTTCTGAAAACTGTAGGTTTCTAATTCTAATGGTTGAAAAAGATTTTCATTAATTTTTTTCTGGCTGCAATACATGATTTAAATTCAAATTTATTTTTGAAGTGCTTCTAAAAGGTTTTAGTTCAAGATGATAATGTTCAATAGTATTAATTTTTGTTTCATGTCTGTTTTGATTAAGAACTACTGTACAATTTGATTTAACAATGTTACAGTTTTTCACGTCTTTACGTACTATCTTTTGACACAACTCTAAGATAGGGTTAGTTTTTGAAGTGCAATAAATAATTTGTTTATTCTCCGTTTGTATGACATAATTATAGGAATTAGAAATTTCATGTTGAGTAATATTAAAGTTATTAATTTGATTATAGCAATACCATTTATGATTATTATTTTTACACGTTTTAAACGAATCTGAATTACAGACATAACTTGAAGGTATTGTCATTAATAAATTATCATAAGGAATCGGATAAACAATTGACATTTTACAAGTGTAATCCCTAAAAATTGGAATTCTTATAACTAAAACTAATACATTATCTTTGATAAGAATTGTGGTTTTACATAATTGTACTAACTCTAAAGGCTGTCCTAATGGCCATAAAAAGGATTTAGGATAGTGTGTTCGTAAGTATTCCCAAAGTAATTTAATTTCAGTCGGATCCAAAATTTCTAAATTTAGTGTTTCGGTCTGGGAAAATGATATTGTTCTTTCTAACATTTCTAGGTAGTTTTTAATTCTTTGTACTTGTAAATTAATACTCAAAATATTCCATGTTTTATCAGTTTCATTATATCTTTCGGTAAGAACTCTTTGTAGTTCGCCTGAATGAAAATTGATATTATTTATAAGATCATTGTATTTGTTTGAAATGTGTTCGGCTAATGAACTATAATCATTTAATCGAGATGTTAATTTATTTTGATTTCGTGTCAATATGTCGAAGTGTTTATTTATTTCTTGTAGATCTTGCTCGTGAAGATTTCCGGTTACGAATTTTATTCCTGTACCCAAGAAATTTGCTAAGCGCGTTTTTCACGATTAGGAATTAATTTATGATATGTAGCAAAACAATTTGATATTAATTCGTTTGTTGCAAAAATCTGTTGTTTTACATAAAAGTTTTTTGATCTATTTATAATACTAAATGATTGATTTAAAATTTGCAGTGTTTCAAAAGTTTGGGATAAGTTAAAATTTACATAGGTAGAATGAAGGTGGTCTTGTATGTAGGTTTGGTTAGATAGCGTTTCTAAGTATGTAGTTGCGTTAATTGGTGTTATTTCCAGAGTTTGAACAGTCTGAAGAAATAGGAATCTGAAAAGAAAGATTCTTTGTTAATCTCTTTATATGTCTTATATGTGTATTATTATTTCTATTTTGTTTGGTTCCTACTGTTAATATTGGTCATTTTTGTCCTTTTATGGTTTGCTTTTTGTAAAGTGGTTTGTTCTTAGTATTAATTTGTTTGTCGCGTATAAAAACTATCTGGTTATTTGAAGTGGATGGCATTGAATCGGGTGATACAGGATTTTGGTTTTGTGTCCTTTTTTGTTGATTTTGTAATGTTTTTTGATAAATTTGTTCATAAAAAGGTAAAATCTCATTTTGCGTTTTTGATTATATTCTTCGTAACTGTCATTTCACTAATTTCTGGTTCAAAGAAACAAGGTGAGTTTATGAGAGCAAATGGTGGATAACCAGTTGTGGAGTGGATGCTATAATTATAATTTAAGATTACAGTAATCATAAGTTGAGCTAAGGATTCATTAGGGGTATTTTGATTTTGAATCCTTAATTTTTCTGTTAATGTGGAGTGTAGCCTTTCTACGATACTATTTGAAGTAGAATTACAAGGGGTAGTAAAATGAGTGTCTATGTTAAAAAGAGAACAGAATTCTTTCATTATATTATTGTTAAATTCTTTTCCATTGTCAAAGACTACTTTTCTTGGGTAACCATGTTCAGAAAAGAAATGACGAAGTTTATTTAAGATTGTTATGGCATTTTTATCTGATATGGCATAAGCTTGTGCAAATTTAGAAAATGAGTCTATGATAGTGATAAATAGTTGATTACTAAATTTATAAAGATCGATATACAGCGTTTCAAATGGTTTAGGGGCTATTAAAGGTCCTTGAAAATTTAATTTGTAAGGATTTCGGTCGTATTTATTTATTAAACATAATTCGCATTTATTTATGTAATCTTGGATGGACTCTCTTAATTGGGGCCAATAATATTTTGTTTTAAGATGATTATAGGTTTCGATTATACCATTATGATTTTGTGAATGATACTGTGAAATAATTTCTTTTTGCTGCGTTTTGAGAACAATGTCAGGTAATAATATTGTTGAAAATTTTATGCGTATTTTGCTATTGCCATTTTCCTGTAAAAATTTAATTTAGAGTTTCATCACGGATAAATAAACAAAAGGTTTTATTGTCAGTTAAATGTTCCGTTAGGATTCTCATAAAGTGTGCATTTAAAGAATCTTTGTTAACTGTTATTACTTTATGGTTCTTTTCGAAAGGGTGGCTAGAGAAAACGTGATAATTTTGACCAATTTTAATGACTATACGATGGTTACTGTAATTAATAGGCAATTCCGAAATAGACAGATTGACATTTAATGCACCACTGTCACTATGTACGGTATCATTTTCAAAGTCTTCGATGTTTGCTGTGTCATTTGTGTCATTATTAGCAATATTTGATTCAGTTTCTAATGCGTTAATTTGAATTCGTGATAGTGCATCAGCAACTTTATTTTCTTTGCCTTTCTTATACCTAATATCGAAATTAAATTCTTCAAGTTTGAGTTTCCATCTGGTTAATCTTGAATTGGGTTCTTTAAGAGATGTGTACCATACAAGAGGATTGTGATCAGTTTCGATTAGAAATTTTTGTCCGTATAGGTAGGGTCTAAAGTGCTTAGTTGCTTCTACGATAGAAAGAAATTCTTTTTCAATGGTAGAGTAATTTCGTTCGGCTGAATTAAGAGTTCGAGAATAAAAAGCTATAGGGTGATCATTTTGAGATAAGACGGATCCTATGGCTACATTAGAAGCATCTGTGGTAAGGTTAAATGGCTTTGAAAAATCCGGGTAAGCTAGAACTGGCGAGTTTGTCATTAGTTCTTTACATTTCTCGAAAGCGTTAACATAATCTGGATCTGTGGGATTTAATTTAGTGTTTTTACGTAGGCATTTGGTTAAGGGTTGAACAATTTTCGCAAAATTTTAAATGAATTTTCTATAATATCCAACGAGACCAAGGAATGCTTTTATTTCTTTTTGAGTTTTTGGAATAGGATATTTTTTAATGCACTCTATTTTAGATGGATTTGGTTTTATACCTTCTGGGGTTATTACATGGCCCAAAAATGGAACTTCTTTACACAAAAATTCGGTTTTATCTAATTGGACTTTTAGATTGACTTCCTTTAATTTTTGAAAGATGGTTCTAATATGAAGGATATGATCGTGAAGTGATTTAGAAAAAATAATAACATCGTCCATGTAAACAAAGCAGAATTTAAAAAAATATTTTCTTAAAATTTCATCCATCATCCTTTGGAATGTGGCGGGGCATTTTTGAGACCAAACGGCATTCTTAGATATTCATAATGACCGTTGTTAACAGTGAAAGCTGTTTTCTCAATAGATTTGGGGTCCATTTCAATTTGATGAAAACCTTGGGCTAAATCTAAGACAGTGAAATATTGACATTTTCCCAGGTTATCCAGAATTTCTTCTATTTTAGGTAATGGAAATTTATCCTCAATTGTATTTTCATTTAATTTTCTGTAATCGATTACCATTCTAAATTTTTTTTCTCCGGAGGCATCTAGTTTTTTCGGAACTATCCAGACTGGTGCGGAAAAAGGAGAGATAGAAGGTCTTATAATTTTATTATCAAGAAGTTTTTGAATTTGTTTATTTATCTCTGGTAACATAGATGGAGGGTGTCGAAATGATTTTACATAGATTGGTTTGTCATCTTTGGTACGGATATGATGCTTGACATGGCTAGTGAAAGACAAGTCAGATTTATCAGTGTACATGATTGGTGAAAATTCTTTACAAATTTTGATGACTGCCTCTTTTTCTTCAGAATTCAGGTGGCTTAATCTAAGAGATTCAATTACATGGGGATTCTTAATATTTGTAAAATTTGTTTGAATATTAAAACATTCTGAAGGGATTACATTATACCTTGCTTTGAATTCTGTGACAATCGGTTCGTCAAAGGGATTAGGTATCTCGCAATATCCATTTTCTATGTGGACTAAACAATCTGGAAATGTGTAATTATGTAATTCAAATGAAGGTAGAAGTCCAGTTCCAAAATTCTGATTGACAGGAATTTTTAATTTATCAGATGAATGGGTTATTTTAGGTGGTGGTTTGGTCATAGCAATATGAAATGGAATTAACTTATTTTTCAGGCGTAGTTTATTTGTAGAATAATCAATAGAACCTTGCATTTGCTGAAATATGTCACTGCCTATAAGAGCATCGTAATGTTCGTGCCAGTTAATGACGTGAAAGTCTATAATATTTGTAATACCTAATTCACTTAAGAGGGGGTAACTAAAATTATATTTTTCTATAATTTCTCTGTTGCAAGAAATTACTGAAAAGGGCTGTTCATATATGCAATCTGGAAGTAAGTTAGCAAAACGAGGTGAAATGATTGAATGTGAGGCACCAGTGTCTATGAGAATTTTAATGTTTAATTTTTGAAGATATAAGCAAGGGAGGGATGAAAGACGACCAATGTGATTTAAGTCGATTCTAGATGTCTCGAGACTTCCTGAAATTTTGAATTATTTTCAGTTTCATCTTCCCAGGTGAGTTCTGGTTGGATAGGCAAATATTGGTTTGATTCTGTATCAAAATAGCATGGAATTGGTGCAAAATCTAAAGACTCAGAGTTTTCGGAAACCTCAGAATTTTCTTGATGTGTTTCTAAATTAGTTAGTTCTTCGAAATGTTGTTTAAATGGTGCAGTTTGTCTAAAGAAATTGGGATTACGTTGCTGATATGCTTGTTGAAAAGGTGTTTGTTGAGATGTTGATGGTAATGGTTTAAATACTGCGGTGGATACTCCTGACATAGGTGTTGGTTTCGAATTAGGTGTGGGGTGTTTAAACATTGGCGGTTTTCTGAATGCAGGAATATTTGAGGGGAATTTTTGATTTATTGGTTTTGATTGAATATTAATTGGACCTTGTGGAAATGATTGTTGTCTAAAGTTTGGAGGAGGAAAAAAAGGTTGTCTTTGTGTGTTTTGATTTTTTATTTGAGGTTGTGAAAAATTTTTAGGTTGATATCTGTTAAACATTTGATTTGTTATAATGTTATAATTAGATATTTTGTTTTGTAAGTCTGTCATGGTTTTTGGTAGTTCTTGAATAAAGACAGGTCGTAGGTCATCTGGTGAATTGGAAACTACCGTTAAAATCGCTGTTGACTCTGCTTGGTCTAAATGAAAAATTTTTAAGTTTACGTCAGAAATTTTACAGTTAATTTTAGTGTTGATTTCATTTAGGAATTTTTTAATTCGATCAAAAAATTGTTGTATATTTTCATTTTTATCAGTTTTCAAATTTTGCAAAGATTGTAGTAATGATCTTAAATCAATGGGGTTTCCAAACTCTTTCTGTAAGGATGCTTTTACTTCATCCCAAGTTTTAAATTGCGGGTTACGGAAAATATATAGTTGCGCTTCCTTTCTTAATTTAGATTTTACAGCATTTAGCGCAAAATTTAATTTTGTTGGAGTTGTTCCATATGTTGTAAGAAATTCATCACAAGCGAGAATAAAATTTTCTAAATATTCGATTTGTCCGTCAAAAGTTGGTAAAAAGTCGCAGGCTAGTTTGAATGTTTCGTCAGGCATGTTTCTTTGCGTGTATGTGTTAATATTTGGTATTTGCGGTTGAATAGGAGGATTAGTAGAGTTTCCTTGAGAGTTAGATATCGCTAAATTACTTAAACTATGTCTAACCTATCTAAATCTAAATTTTCAGTTTCTAAGGAAATTTTGGAATATAATTGAATGTCTCTTCGGAAGTTGGATTTTCTTGGTTTTCTAAAGTTTTGAAGGAAGTAAGGTCTTTATTGGACGTGCTGCCTTCTTTTAGTTTTTGCAGAAATTTAGTTTTTATGTTGTCAGTGGTTTTGTCTTTAGCAAACATTTAAAAATTTACTTACAGAAAAAACATCTCTATGGTAGGTAATCTTCAGTTGCCGTAATAGACTTGTCCAAAGGCCGTTTGTGCGAAATGGAGAGGTAGTCTTCGGTCCCAAGTCGTGGTTGTTTTTTTCTGTAGTTGAACCAAGTTGACTATGGATACAATACGAAGGTTCTCCCGGAACGTGTTCTTTTTGGTAGCTGGAGGCAATATGTCGTTTCTTATGCAATATAAGACCGTCAGGATAATGCCAAACAGCTATCCTGTTCGCAGCGCCAGTTAAGTTCCAATAATTCACAGACGGCTTTTTAAAAACTAATTTTCTTTATTTAGTAAAACTTATTACTACTACTATGCTACTACTGCTATAGCTAGAACTTGAATGCATTTTGTATGCATTTTATATGCTGACCTTTCACTTAAATGATAACATAATGATATAATGTTAAAAACAACTTATTAAGATATTTAACTAATGATGTACATAATGATATTTGGTTCTTAATTATAATGTTAAAAACAACTTATTAAGATATTAAACTGATGATGTTTGCATTCCAAAGTTTAAAAGCAATTTACTTATCAATAACAATTTCATAATTGTTATTGATTTTCTTAATGTTCTTTTAAATACTAATTATTATTATTTTTTAACACAGAATAAGGTGGAGAAGTACATTACTTATATATTAAAATCAAACATTTTGAAACAAAAATAACAAAAAAACGATCTTAACCTCAAAATATTTTAGCAACCACGTCTGCTAGGCTGGTTACACTGTGCGGTTACTCGTGACGTCATAGTTAGTGTTACTCAGCGAAGAAAAACAGAAAACGAGTAACCAGGTTACCTGGTAACTTGTAGTTACTGCGAGGAAAAAGGCTTTTTGTCTTGCCTTAAGCGCCATCTTTTAAAGGTATGTTGAAGTGTTGTAGTCTTGTAAAATTGACGTTATATACACAGCACCAAAAACTTCAGCAAAAATTACATTTTTTATAGCTTGCTTCCTCCTTGTTTTTAAGTCATCTTTAAGCATGTAGATTTAACAAAACAAATATTACATGGTATGAGGTTGTTTTCTAGTACAAAATAACTTGTAGTTTTGTTCACGTTAATTTAACATTGATGTGATTTTTTTGCTATATGGATCTATAAACAAAAGTTATGCAGAATGAATTATTCTACCCAGCATACGTGATCGCAAATCATCTCATGCCGATGGAATCAGTTTTGCCAGATTTGACGGCTTTCCTTTAATCTGAAGGGTTTTAAACAAAAATTTTGACTATTGCAGGATTAAAGGTTTTTATCCGAATTTGAGGGATTTTGACTATTTTGTCGCATAGTTATATATTTTGCAAATATTCCAATAATTTTACCAAATTTAACTTATATAGGTAAATTTAAAGACTTTATTTTTAATTTTGGTTTTTATAATTTATGATGAAGTTATAAATCTTTTGTTTGGTATAAAGTTTCTTTTTGGTTTGGTGTCGGCCAACCACCCGTTACTGTTTTGAAGGATATGAAGGGTTTTTGCCAGTTAGTTGAAAGAAAGTCGTCAGATGAGTCTGGCAACACTGGGTTAAATTCTAAGCCCCATTAGAGAAGGAAAGAAAACTGTACAACAGCACAAGTTATCACCAAACGAACCAAACCGAATCTTTCGCTTAATTATAAAATATAAGTATGAGACAAATAGCCCAGTCAATGAATGCCCATTGAGAGGTTCTAGATTGCATCGAGGGGGGGATAATTTTTCTCTTCGGGAATATGTTTAGGGTGGATCTTCTGTGGTTTAGGGTAGTTATGACATTGACATCAAAAGTCCCCACCCCTAGCTCTACCGCTTCATTGGCAGAGGGGGGTGAAAAGGTGCAAATTTTCGGATTAAGGCGAATTGTACAAACTAAATGTGATATTAAAAATAAAAAAACATCAAATTCCCTATAAAACAATTATGCTTACCTTACCTTTAAATGTAATAGATTATTTGATAGTGGCCACCCAAAACCGTTAATTTTTGAAAAACACATTTTTGTCCCTTATTATTTATCAAACTTTGTTTTAGTTTATCAATGTGAAAATTGTAGACCATTTCATTTACTTTTAAAATATGCAGCGTTTACTAATTTATTTATCACATATCAAAAGATACAACTATTTCTATTTTTCAATTTTAACAATTACAAAAAAAAGTTTTTTGGGTTATTTAAGAGTTATACCTTTGATAAAGTAAATTGAATAAACATGTTTTAGTATACAGAAAATATAATTAAACGCAGTAGCGGATCCAAAATTAGAGCACTTGTTATACATCTCTGGTTGGGAAATAATATCAAACTATTGATGAGGTCTTTTTACTGCATAAAATTTTGTGACAAAGAAGATCCTCAATTATTACTAAACCAACCTTACCAACCGACCTAACCAACCAACCTTTGTAATGGATAAGTCAAATTCATTAAGACCCATTATTCACGCAAGTTTTGCACTGTTGTATTCTTAGAGCATTAAATTAATTCAATTCTCTAAGGTTGTTTTTGATAGATAGATATAACATTACAAAAATGAGTACTATGACTGCAAAACAAAAAAGACGCTATGGAAAAATCAGTTTATTTTACTTTTGATAATCTAATTAGTGAAAGTCAGGAATTTCTGTCCAATCCTAAAAATTACTAATGGAAAACTTTAATAAAGTAGAATCATAACGCTGCCAGCATCACAGAATGTTGTGAGCACTGCAATTCACTCCATGCAGCCGTAATTGTAGAAGATAGATTTTCCGGTAATACTGGTCGTAAATACACCACCCGACACAATATTTTGTTTATAAATCCTGTCAGGGAAAAAGTGAAAACTCACGTATTATATATTTCATCTACGAAATGCAGCAGCTAGGACTAAAATAAATATTGTTCTTGCATGCTTTTTCTAATTGCGATTGAACATCAGAGGCATTTTGGAGCGGTCAGCTAGGACTTATAAAGCTTTACTAAAAATACCCTAAAATCCAAAAAGCCCGTGTTTTACAATCATTGCTCTTTGCACTCTGAATTAGAACTTGCTTAACAGTTATAGCTCCTAAAGTAGTATAACTCCCTGGCATAAAAAAATTCCCTAAAATGCCTACAGATTTCTTTTAGTTATAAAATTAGAGAAAGTTAATGGAAGAATACCAAAAGTAGGGATTATCAGTGAACGTGGACAAGGCACAGTACTTATGTATTGGAAACGAATCCAGTGCGTTAGAACTAGACAATGGACAAGTAATATCTCCATGCAATGAGTATGTATACTTGGGTGTCACATTTGGTAAGACAGGAACAGACTATAAAGAACTGGAAAAAGGATTAGTAAAAGCAAAAAAGGTTATTGGATGTCCTAACAGTATTTTATGGAGCAAAGAGATAAAAAATAATGTAAAATTTAACATATATGAAACAATGGTGAAAAACACGCTGTTGTATGGAATAGAGACTTGTCGCGTAACAGAAAAATACAAAACAAAAATGGAAAGTATCGAAATGGAAGCAATAAGAAGATTAATGAGAATATCTAGAACACATCACATAAGAAATGAGATCATAAAAGAAAGAATGGAAATCGAGGGAAGCATAACGGATGACATCCCTAAAAGACAACTGATATGGTACGGCCATGTACAACGGATGAACGACGAAAGATTACCAAAGCAGGTCCTAGAATGGCAACCAATAGGGCGCAGAAAAAGAGGGCGTCCTAAACTAGAATTGCAACAGTCAATCCAAAGATCAATGAGTCAAAAAAATCTGACAGAAGATGATTGTCTGGATCGAAGGAGGTGGAGAATAGGCGTCGGACAACGTAGAAAAACGTTCTAAACCGACTAAATAAAAAAATAAAATTAGACGCAAATAAGAAACTATTGAAGAATTCTGAAGTGCAGAAGAAACCCAAGAAACCAAGACAAATAAAATCATTATAATTATATTAATTACAAACATTTTCACATCACCTTTATCCAAATATTACTCTGATCCATTATATATATAATAACTTAAACTATATTATCAAGTAGCCACAGCTTTGGTTAGCAAATTAGCTAGCTCCAGAACTATGTGTTTGGGAAGTTAAAGCAAACTGTATAGTTCCAGCCATCACCAAATATTGCTGACAAAAAATTTTACACATGAGTTTTTTTAGATGCGTAACTGACTACAGCAACACCAAATGCAGATGCAAAGAGATGTCCATTAAATTGTCCCATTTATGCCTCAATTGTCAGAGAAATTTTAAAGGGTGTGTCAGTTTTAATCAATTATAATGAAGATAAAGAAGTCGAGCCAGTAATTCAAAAAAGCAAAACAAACAAAATAATTATAATAATATTAATTAATAAACATTTTCACATCACCTCTATCCGAATATTACTACGAACATTACACAATTGCATCAGTTTTTGTATCTACAGATGTATAAGTTTTCTTTTTATACGATATGCAATCTGAATTGAAAATTTGTAGGCATAGTCAGTGCAATATGTTTTAGCTGGCTCAATAAAGTTATAACCCTTTATAATAATATTGTGAGAAGGTACCTATATACATTTACATATATAGTTTTTTGTAGAAACTCAGAAATATCAGCTTAAAATTAAAACGCCCCCTACGATTAAATATTTAAAAAAATAAATTTCTTTTTTAAAATTGAATGCACTACATTGTGTTTTTTGAAGATTTTTTTCTAATACTGATAAAAAATATGGGGCAAAAATATGTGTCTCAAAAATTAACGGTTTTTGGTTGCCACTATCTCAAACACTTACACTTAAAGGTCAGGTGAGCATACCCATTTTATTCAGAAGTTAATGCTCTTTAATTTTTAATATAAAATATTTTTTGTACAACGCGCCGTAATCGAGGGCAATTACCCTTCTCCGCCACTGAAGTGGGAGGGCTAGGGGTATGGACTTTTGATATGTTAATGTCCGAACTATCCTAAACCTACTCCCGGAGAGAAAAAATCTCCCCCCCCCCTTTCGCTGACTGGACTAAAAATGATAGCAAACATAACCAAATCAAAAGGACATAACCAAACCAAAATGACCTATATATATATATATATATATATATATATATATTTATCGGTTTCACAACGTTCTACGTCTTCCGATA